>JADLZN010008592.1:508462-1137747 GCA_018155175.1 Sinocyclocheilus anophthalmus
GTATCTTTACATATTCATTTTCAGCATGAATAATTATATTTACAAGGCCAAGACACTTTTTTCCCCCCACAGACAACATCACATCATAGTCGTCTTTATGATGGTTTTTGTCTTGACAATAAACCTGCAAGGCTGCCTCTCCCTCCTCTCCACAGCGTGAGCGAGAATAAAGATTGAGAATGCAGTTATGTTTCAAGGATGTTTCTGTACTGGTAGGGTGGTTCAATGTCCTGTCCCTTTTTCCCAGATTGGTAGCAAGTTGTCCTTATGTACAAAGGCTAAAAACATTCAGTTCCATTTGTGAAGAGCCTATGGAATAAATGTTATATTTTTGTAGTGTCCCCCCCCAAAAAGGTATCAAAACATTTGTGTAGTTATAACTGTATGTCACTAGTTTTGATTGGATGTATGAAATTGGATTACTTTGCCAAGAGTGCAAAGTCTCTTCTTGCTGGGGTTTGTTTTTTTCTTTACAACGTCATGATTTTATCTGGCAGGACATATGTCAGTCTTCATTCTGTACTGATCCACTAGCCTTCCTCTTCATTCTTTTTCATGTTAGTGTTCTTGGGCTGGTCCACATCCTGGCTCTATTTCAGCAGCCATTCATTCACTGTAAGGGGAAAAATACAATATGCTGTTGTTTATTATCACATTTCACTCTACTTCATGAAATCACAGATTTTTCACATAGTTTATATAAAATGTCCCGATATTATTCCAGATTACCTTTTCTGAACAATCCATCACCTTATTGGTGAAAAAAGGGTTAAAATATGAACATGTTCTAAGACAAAAATCAGAAGTTAAAATCATTACAAGTTAATGTTAACTGGTAAGAAAATACACATCCACTTATCTCAACATTATCCCATTACAATAGTCCCAAATGTTTGCATATAATTACATGGAGATTTTTAAAGCCATATTAAATATATTATAGTAAATCCAGAATAGCAAAATGTAGTCTGAATCATTGCACACTTATTTACTGAAGTCTGTTACGGACAAAAACGCTCGAAAGGGGGGAAATATGTAGCGTCTCGACCAATCTTACACACTAATTTTTATTTGATTTAACTAATCAATTATTCATTAGGTTAACAAAACGTCACAGTCCCCTCACTCAATTAACTGGATGCCAGGATGGCTGCTGAACACCAGGCGCGCTTGGTCACCATGACAAATAATCATGATATCACTGGTTTTATGACCCCCAGGAATGTGAGAAGGATAGCCCACTCTTTGTCCCACGGAAAAGCAGAGTAGAAATGGACTGTGTTCTATTTAATTCATAGAAAAACCGTTATTTGAATGAACACACATATTTCTTCAGGCCATTGAGTATATTATTGTCATTGTGTATTTTGTCTTTGATATTCTTAGACTATTTTAGTATGCTTGTGAGGGGACCCATTCCTGATCCTCCCTTTTCACTATATGTAATCTTACCTTGTTTAGTATCTATGAATTTGCCTTCTTATGATCGAAACAAGCGTGTATAATATATGGTGGTACATAGGCAATATATATTAGGGCCCTGAGAATCGTTAATATTTTCGATTTAAGTCCATTTGCAAATTACCATGCTAGAGAACAAAGGGTCGTAAACCCTCAAGCAATTGCCACCTCCCGCTAGGAAATTCCATTTTGCTCATTGGACAAGCCCATCTTGAAAGGCGGAGATCTTCTCCGACCTTAAAGGCCCGGCTCCAGGGACCCGCCCAGTCGGTGGTTCGGTCAGAAGCAAAGATGAAGATGTGAGAAAAACGCTTCAGGATACCAAAGCATCTGTGCCAGGCCTTTTCTTCGGCCTAGTCCTTTCCATTCATCAAGTGACACTGACTCAAACTGGATCTTCTCATCGACCCGAATTCAGCAAAGATCTACGGGCAGCTTTAAGATTTGCATCAGGAATCTATTTCAGACCGCCGAGACTAGCAAGTATAAAACTTAGTCTTATTAATTAATACATTAAATATCAGTTACACCTTTTTACAAAGGTGTGTTTGAACTCAGAATCTGACGTATCCCTGAAGGCTTTGATCTGTTGAATATACATGCAAAGTGTTCCATAAAATCCATTCTTTATGCCTCTTTCTATGCTGAGTTAAACTTTAACCCTTTCCTATACCAACTGTATGTGTGTGTGTGTGTGTGTGTGTATGTGTATGTTAGAACGGCTTAATGTGTTTATGTAGTATGTTAGACCTAGTTTAAGTGTTTATGTAGTTAATAAAACCTACTTGTATCACACTTGACGTGTTCATTGTGTACTCATAACCGGAGTCAATAATCATACAGATTTACGTTACAAACTTATAGAATTGTACAGTAAGAAGTTATTTCCTTTAACCAGGAAATTAACGTTCTTAGAATTGACAAGACGGTTGACCCTGAGTGGTCAGCTAAATATCTACAGTGGATCTAAAATAGGAATAGTTAATTATAACTAGTTATGGTTAATTATTCATATTTCCCCATGAGCTGAATCAGAGACATCTGAGATCTTTGTGTATGTGTTTCATTAAAAATATCTTCTTCTTTTTCTCTTCTTACTAATAATAATAATAATAAACAATTGTGTTATCAGCTCACACTCAATGACGACACTTTTATAAAACTTTTATAATTATTATTAATGACACTTTTACAACCTCATTTCATAGATATTCTTTAATATTTAACAATAAAAGGACCATTTAAAAAAAGATTGAAGTGAAGTGAAAAGAAATCAGAGATTTTTAAAAGAGTTAAAACATTTTAAAAATGGTCACTATTTATATTAGATGCAATATTTTAGTATTGTTAACAAAATAAATATTTATAACTAATAACATCTATATCTATTTTTTAATTGATAACTATTAGTATGCCTGGACTATTTTAATCAAGAAAGTATTGATTCGATTGCTCAGAACACACTTGCTGGAGTTTCCATTAGGCCTTTATTTTAAGAAAATAATTGCTTCTTCCTTTATTCCCGTTATCAGAAATGAGGAAATTCCCAGCAAGCCATTAACCACTCTGCTACGCACTCACCAGGATACGCTTCCAGGATGTATATTCCCCAAGAGCCACGGCTATGTAGAGGAAGATGACAGCATAGCTTATCATGAATATGGGGATATCCTCTGCAGTCGTTCTGTTAATCTCATCCTCCAAAGACCTCTGCAGAGCACCAGACAGTTCGTTAATGAGACTGTAAACACTGACATCTTTGATCATTACAGCATATGGTCAACAGAGTCTCACCTCAGCCATGTAGGCAAATGTAAAGTTTGTGTTTGGGTTTTTCTGGTATTCCTGCACAATCTCAAGGAACTTTTGTTCCCACTCTTCAGCCACCTTAAATTTAACATCAGTTCGTGCGTAATTGTTTAGGGAGAAGGTAAGGATCAGGGCTTCAGCAGTGGTGTATTCCTCATCTGAAAATATAATGGAAAGCCAAAGTCAGCCCAGTGAATCTTTAAGATAGTGGTGAAATGTTAGCCACCAGATTTGTGTCTTACTCTCATATCCTCCTACAGCCAGGAAGGGGAAGACAGGGCCTCCATAATCTGCCATACAACTCATGCCAAGAGCTGTGATGTCTTTAAATGATAATGGAGAGCTGTAGGCAAGCATAATATATTTATGTTTTGTGTGATATTGTTTTTATAAAACAGTTCAATAAACAAGAATAATTGAGTAACTTACATTTTAGACACAATATTGGCAGTAACTGTATCTATTTTATCACCAATGAAAACACTTTCATTCAAATGGTAACATTTTGTTCTTGATTGAATCAGCGTTTTAGAACAATCTAGTTGGTTGATTGAATGATTCAATGACTCTCCCATGAATACAGTAACTGATTTTGAAATAACATACTACTCTTACCATTTCTTTTATTATTATAGTAGTGTTATGCTAATATGCTATATAGTGCCCTCACGGGCTTGTTGATTAGGCATACTTCCCTATATAGTAGGTGAAAACAGCACGTGAAAAGAGTATGTTTGAATTCACAGTATTCATAAACCAGTAGGCACAAAGTATATTAGCCTATTGCCCAGATGACCTGCCCCTTCGGACGAGAAAATGTACTATCCCATGAGGCCATATAAGAGGATTTGTGAATGATTGTGTAGCGACGTAACTTACGCTGGTAGGTCACATTATAATGACAACATGAAGAATGTAGTACATCCGGATTACATTAATAAGGCACACATTCAATATAGAGAACAGTTTTTTTAAACATTCGCAAGGTACATACTTATTCAAAACAAGTAGGCTACCTTTGGCAATTTTGGATGGAGCCTAGCATACTAGTATACTAATCTTACTATTTCTGACATATAAAGCTTTTATGTAGATTTTGTATTAGTATATTACTAGCCTAATAGTATGCTACAAATTATGAATTGAGCCTGTTCTTATTTTGTTCCTGAATTAATTATGTTACTGAATCAATTGGTGAGCAAATTATTCAATGACTCACTCATAAGGAGTCACTTGTCGCCACCTACTGGCTTAACAATGTAACCTACGTACATCCTGTCTACCTGAAAAATCTCTGCGTACAAATCCTGCAGTCTCAAATGGTAGGTAGGTAATGGGACAACGTCTAGGTTACTTGTGTAACCCTCGTTCCCTGAAGGAGGGAACGGAGACGTTACGTCGGATGACCGACGAAATTGGGAACTCGCTTAGAGAGACCAATCCACTTCAAGTGTAAACTAAACAAGCCAATGACAGTTGGCGTGCGTGTTTCGCCACGCGCACCCCGCCCCGCAGCGCGGGTATAAAAGGAGAGCGCGTGCAAACGCACATCAGTTTTTCGCTGAGGAGCCGAGACTACGTGCCCCGGCCGTACAGCGGTGGTACAGCAACGGTGCGACCGAATGTAACATCTCCGTACCCTCCTTCAGGGAACGAGAGTTACACAAGTAACCTAGACGTTCCCATTCAGTCAGTCACGTTCAACGTTACGTCAGTGACTGACGAATTGGGATCCGTATGGAAAACGCCACTATTGCTGACCCCCTCCAGTGCCCTGCGGAAGCCGGCAAGTCCCCCCACACCAGCTGGGCGCGGAAGATAGGACAGCGGCTAGGCAGAGGTGTCCGCCACTGCTGTTCCATACAGTGGTGCATTGGATAACACTGGGAAAGCGTACACAGTTGGGACGCTACGGAAGCCACATACCCGCACATAGGAGGTATCATGTGGAAATACACATATGGACTGGCCCAGGGCAGAACTACATATGGAAGTCTCTGCGGTAGACTCAACCCACCTGGGGTGAGATCACTACACTGCAGAGATGGCAGTGAACGACTGCCAGGGAAAGACACGGGCTTACCGTGAGGGGAGCCGTACCGTGGAAGAATACACATGTGGGATCACCCGAAGGGGGAATCACTACACACGGGCACGAGCCCCAGCAAAGGGTGACCTTGGGCATGCACACAGGGCTGAGCCTGGCGTCTGGGCGTCCGCCACGCCTGACCGCCGAGGTGCCGGGATGAACTCCACCAGGGTTCGCCATGGGGAACTGAATGAGGAGCAAAAAAGCGCACGTATCCAGTCCGTAGAGGGGAATGGCGCAGCAAGCGTGATCGACACCGAGCAGGTCCGGTGTTACTGCCTACCTGAGGCGAGTACACGAGAGGACACGGGCTCTACACGGAGATTATAGAATCTCGCAAACGTGTTAGGCGTCGCCCAGCCGGCAGCTCTACAGATGTCTGCTATCGAGGCGCCCCGCGCCAATGCCCAAGAAGATGCCACTCCTCTCGTGGAGTGAGCTCTCACTCCGAGGGGGCATGGTAAAAGTTGGGCCTGGTACGCCAAGACTATAGCCTCCACTAACCAGTGGGAAAGTCTTTGTTTGGAGACAGCCTTTCCCTTCTGCTGGCCGCCAAAGCAGACAAAGAGCTGGTCTGAGGTCCTGAAGCTCCGCGTACGGTCCACGTAAATGCGCAGAGCGCGAACGGGACAGAGCAGAGCGATGGCTGGGTCTGCCTCCTCCCGGGGCAGCGCTTGCAAGTTCACCACCTGATCCCTGAAAGGCGTGGTGGGAACTTTGGGCACATATCCGGGCCGGGGTCTCAGGACAACGTGAGAGTTACCCGTCCCGAATTCTAGGCACGAATCGTCGACCGAGAATGCCTGCAGGTCCCCTACCCTCTTGACCGAGGCCAATGCGGTGAGGAGCGCTGTCTTTAATGACAGAATTTTAAGCTCTACTGAATGCAGAGGCTCGAAGGGCTCCTCCTTCAAGGCCGCCAGGACAGAGGGGAGATCCCAAGAGGGTAACAGGTGAGGGCGCGGAGGATTCAGCCTCCTTGCCCCTCTGAGAAACCTGATGATCAGTTCGTGCTTCCCTAGAGACTTACCGTCTACTGCATCGTGATGTGCGGCAATGGCGGCAACATACACTTTCAGGGTGGAGGGAGACAGCCTTCGCTCCAAGCCATCCTGCAGGAAAGAAAGCACGACTGCGATCGGGCATCTACGGGGGTCTTCCCGGCGGGAAGAGAACCAATCGACGAACAGGTTCCACTTCAGCCTGTAAGCGTGTCTGGTAGACGGGGCTCTAGCTGAAGCGATGGTGTTTACTACCGCTGGAGGTAGCCCACCTAGAACCTCCGCGTCCCGTCCAGGGACCATAAGTGGAGATTCCACAAGTCTGGACGCGGGTGCCAGAGGGTGCCCCCTCTCTCTGAGAAAGGAGATCCCTCCTCAGAGGAATTCGCCAAGGAGGGGCTGTCGCGAGGAGCATCAGTTCGGGGAACCAAGTCCGACTGGGCCAGTCTGGCGCCACCAAGAGGACCTGCTCCTCGTCCTCCCTGACCTTGCACAGTGTCTGCGCGAGAAGGCTCACTGGGGGAAACGCATACTTACGCAGGCCCCGCAGCCAGCTGTGTGCCAGAGCGTCCGTGCCAAGGGTACCCTCGGTCAGGGAGTAAAACAACTGGCAATGGGACGTGTCTGGAGAGGCAAACAGGTCTACCTGAGCGGTTCCGAAATGTCTCCAAATCAGCTGGACTGTCTGGGGGTGGAGTCGCCATTCTCCCGGAAGGGCGGGCTGACGTGAGAGGTCGTCGGCTGCACGATTGAGCTCGCCTGGGATGTGAACGGCGCGAAGCGACCTCAGATGCTTCTGACTCCAGAGGAGGAGATGGCGGGCGAGTTGCGACATGCGACGGGAGCGTAGGGGGGGGGGACCGCATGGTGAGGGATGCGCAACGGTCGCAGTGCTGTCCGTACGGACCAGTACGTGCTTGTAGTGTAGCAGCGATTTGAAGCGGCGCAGAGCCAGACATACTGCTTGCAACCCGAGGCAGTTGATATGCCACTGTAGTAGGGGCCCCGACCAGAGCCTCGCAGCTGCATTCCCAATGCACATGGCACCCCAGCCCCTGGCAAAAGCATCTGTTGACACAACAACATGCCTAGATACTTGCCCAAGGGACACCCCTGTACGAAGAAAGGCAAGATCTGCCCACGGACTGAAGGTCCGACGGCAGCACGGGGTGACAGAAACCCAGTAAGTGCCGTGTCGCCATGCCCATCTCGGGACCAGGTCGTGAAGCCAATGCTGAAGCGGTCACATATGAAGCAACCCGAGCGGCATGACAGCGGCTGCGGATGCCATATGCCCCAGGAGCCTCTGAAAATGTCTCAGTGGAACAGCCGTCTTGCACTGGAAGGACCCCAGACAGTATCGACTGTGCACGTTCTACTGAGAGACATGCCGAGAGGTTGACCGAGTCCAGCTCCATACCGAGAAAAGAGATCCTCTGCACCGGAGAGAGTTGGCTCTTTTCCCAGTTGACCCGAAAAAAAAGCGGAGAAACGGTCTGTGTCGAGGGAGGATCAAGACATGAAAGTACGCGTCCTTCAGGCCGATCACTGCAAACCAATCTCGGGGACAGATGCAACCAAAGATGCGTTTCTGCGTCAACATCTTGAACGGGAGCTTGTGAAGGGCCCGGTTCAGTAAGCGCAGGTCCAGGATTGGTCGTAACCAACCGCCTTTCTTGGGTACAATGAAGTAAAACCCCGACCTCATATCGGCTGGAGGGACCGGCTGTATCGCGTCCTTCGCTAGCAGGACCTCGATCTCTGCACGCAAGACAGGAGCATCCCTGACCAGCACAGAGGTGAACCGAGCATGAACTTGGGAGGGCGACGGGCGAACTGAATCGCATAGCCAAGCCTGACAGTTCGACGGAGCCATCGAGACGGGCTGGGGAGGGTAAAACAGGCCCCCAGCGACCGAATTAGCGGGACTAGGGAGACCACCGACGCACCCGCAGTGGGGCAGCTAAGTGGAACACAGGGACCCAACCCGGCAGGTTTCCGTGCGTTCCAGGGTGGGGTCTGAGTGCGCAGCGCGCGAATTACCTGGCTCCACTGCTGGGCAGGGGACACGTGAGGAGGCATGGCGTCCTCGAACCGGACCCTGCTGCCCACTGGCGAAAGGAGAGGGGGACGGCCTTGTGGAGACTGGGTCTCGTGCACCACCGTCCTCGCCCTCTTGGGACCGGGAGGCAAAGGAAACTGCTCTTTTATTCAAGTTTTGGGTACCACTGGTTGGGTAGCCAGTGGCGGAACAGAAAAGAACGGGAACAAAAGATTCTCCACCCGGGCCTCCTCCGGGGGAAGGAGTGGTGCGGTCACAATCTCCTGAAGAGCAGGATCCAAGAACCCCGGGTCGCCCGTCGCAGGGACGCCGCCTGCTTTGGCGCTTCACGGGCTTGGCAGGGGCGGAGGCGGGCTGCGCCGATTTCCCACGGCCAGCTCCACGCTGCGGCCGTTGTGAAGACTGCTGTTGTGGCCGCGCCAGAGCGGAGGTGGAGGCCGCAGGAGGGCGCCCTCGGCGACGAGCAGACAGAGAGGTTGCAGCCGGCGGTGGGGTGCAGACAGAAGCAGACCGCCGGGGCAGGATGTGTCAAAACACCTCCGTCTGCTTCTGCGCGGCAGAGAACTGTTGGGCAAAGCCCTCCACCGCTTCGACGAATAGGCCGGCCTGGGAGATCGGGGAGTCCAGGAAGCGATGCTTGTCGGCCTCCCTCATATCCGCCAAGGTCAGCCATAGGTGGCGCTCCTGGGCCACCAATGTGGACATCGTCTGACCCAGAGCCTGCGCCGTGACTTTCGTCGCCCTAAGCGCGAGGTCCGTCGCTGTGCGCAGTTCCTGCAGCACACCCGGGTCAGCACCACCCTCATGCAACTGCTTCAACGCCTTGGCCTGGTGGACTTGCAGGAGGCCATGGCGTGCAGGGCGGAAGCGGCATGTCCAGCAGCACTGTAAGCCTTAGCCGTCAGAGCGGACGAGAACTTACAGGCCCTGGACGGAAGGCGTGGACTACCTCTCCAGGCGGCGGCGCTTTGGGGGGGGGATGGGGGGAGGGCAGAGCTGCATGGCAATAGCGCGCTTGACTGGGGGGATGTCCACATACTCTTGGGCCGCTCCCCCGTTGAGGGTGGTGAGGACGGAGGAGGCACCAAGTCTGTTTCGGGCAGAAAAAGGTGCCTTCCAAGACTTAGTAACCTCCTCGTGCAATTCCGTGAAGAATGGAACCAGAAGCGGCTGCCGACGCCCGGCCTGCGCCCCCAGGAACCAATCATCCAGCCTCGAGCGTTCGGGAGGAGGCGGAGGCCTCCAGTGCAGCCCGACGCTCTCAGCGGCCTGGGAAAGCATAGCGGTCAGCTCTGGATCTGACTCGGGCAACGCCACTCTTCCTGACGTTGGCAGCGCAGCCGAATCCTCATCTCCTGAGCCTAGCTCGCCCTCCGATGCAGCTATCGACATCCTGTCATCCGCCTGTGCCCCGCACAAGATGCTGGACCCCGCTCTGTCTGAGGACCCAGCACACTCGTCTGGAAGCACCAGGTGGTGCGACATGCTTGAGTAATGAGAGGCCCGCGGAGACGTACTCGTCGGGGAAGCTCTCACCGTAACCCTCATGTCTCCCTGACCGTGAACCGAAGGAGCCCTCCGAGAACCAGAGGAGCTAGAACGGGCATGGCAAGGGGGATACCCCCCCACTTCATGAGGAGGTATCTAGACCGCAACGTAGCGATGGTCATGTTCCCGCACTGAGAAAATGACTCATCCATGAGCGCTGCTTCAACATGCTGTAAGCCCAGGCACGAGATGCAGCGATCATGACCATCAGATGAAGGCAGGAAACGACCGCATCCAGAAACGCACGAGCGGGAAGCCATCTTTAAAAGACGCCCGTCGCTCGTGAAGCTCTTTTAGAATTGGCTCTTTTAGAAGGAAACAACACTCGTTTAGTGAAAGCGCTGTTTTTTTTTTTTTTTTTTTTTTTAAGCGTCAGGGGAGGTCCGGCGAGGACGCGAATGAAAGCTGACAGCCGCGAGGTTGAGCATCTGGATGGCAACCCCGCTGACACGCCGTGACACCAACGCCAGCTGTTTCCAAACACTTGCGGAGATTCATCTTGTAGAAGGCTCGGCTCCGAAGCGAAAAGCTGATGTGCGTTTGCACGCGCTCTCCTTTTATACCCGCGCTGCGGGGTGGGGTGCGCGTGGCGAAACACGCACGCCAACTGTCATTGGCTTGTTTAGTTAACACTCGAAGGTGATTGGGCTCTCGGGCGAGATCCCAATTCGTCAGTCACTGACGTAACGTTGAACGTGACTGACTGAATGGGAACTACAGATATAGATATCTGACTTACTTAACGCAGTAGATAAAATGGTCCCTCCAATCCACCTCCTTAGTCACGCCGAGCTCTGTCATATTTGCTTTGGCGTTCAGTTTATCCATGCTGTTTTGGAAGTATTGCGGTAGACTATTGACAGCGCAGTCTGTTAAAGAGGGGTTGTCTGGATTGAGTGGGGCATAGCAAACATCTTTAAGGCTTGCAGTGCGGTTTAGTTCATCTGACCATAATTCAATTGCTTGGATTTTCTGCTGAAGCTCCAACAGCTCAATGATCAAATCTGTGTGAAAGAAACATACACAATATATTTTAATATGACTGAAACTTAATCATCGCTGCTTAAAACGATTAGGACTAAATGGTTATGACAAAAACATAAATGTCGGTTATTGCTCTTGATATTGCAATTCCACAACCTTTACGTAAGCTACACATCCAAACTTAAGCTTCACAGTGTTTCTCTTGGTAGCATAAACAAAGTTCGAATTTTGGATGAAATATATACAGAAAACTAGTGATGGCCGCTTCGAAACGCTGCTTAATAAATCTTCGAAACATGTATGAACCTTTTGTTTCGAATCAGTGTTTTGGAGCGCAACTCAAACTGGCCAAGTCACGTGATTTCAACAAACGCTGCTTTGTTACGTTAAAAAATGTCCATGGTTTGATGAGTTGATCTGGTGAACACATGAACGGTGTAATGGAGTTTTAATGACAAAAATAGAAAAATGTATTATAGAAAAATTGAGAGTAAAAATTAAGCCCTCTCAAAAAACACAAACAAATCAAGAACTACTATAATCTAATGGATGAACATACACTTCAAATAGCTAAATAACTAATGGACTGAGCCAAATTTCTGCTCTAATTTTTTTTGTCTTTTTCGTTTATCATTTTTTCTTTGGTGAACGTAGGCTACTGAAAAAAAATCTGTTGCTACTTCTGTTGTATTGTGAAAGTAGATCTAAAGTATGCTTTTGAGACTTTCATGACTAGTTAATTTAGACAACCACACAGATTTTTATTTGACCAAAAAGTGGAAAAACTAGGTAATATCACCTTTAGAGATGATACCACTGAAGTTCTGTTCGCCAAAGAGTAAGGAGTCATAGTAGTGACTGGGCCTGTCCGGAGCGGTCAGGATCAGCTGATTGGTGCGGTAAAATGGATCAAAATTTGCATCATGGAAGGCCTTCTCACGCATGGCACGACTTTGGGGCGCTGACCAGAGCTGGACAGGATCTGTGGTGAGTTCTATGTCTTTTATTCCCACTGCGAATGCCAACACAACCACCAGGCAGACTGGGAGCACTATCAGAGGATATCGTGCCATTATGGTTCCCCAGGTCTGGAAAAGAGATCCCAGGAATTTCTGAGTGGCAAGACTGGCTTTATCAGAGCACGTAACATCTTTAGGACTTATTTTACGTTCAATCTCATTTTCGTTCTGGTCCTTGGTGTTCTTGCCCTTCCGAGCGCCCTTTGACTTTTGGTAGTGGATAGTGTACTCTAAAATTATGTAACACGTAAGAAGGAGAAGGATGCAGGAGAAGACTATGATACAGATGACAAGGACACCATCTAGCTGACCAATCATGAATGGTTCTGGTAAAGGCGGTGGCTGTGGAACAGTTGGACAGGATTGTTCGCAGTCCTGACAGGAACAGGCCTCGCCACCTGTTGGCGTCGTCTCGTTACAATTCAATGCTGTTCCTGCAAACAGAACCGCTCCTGGTGGGAGTCCAGCGGTCTGACCGTCTGGCAAAAGCTTGAAGTTAATATCCAGAGGAGCCAGTCCATTGCTCGAGTCACCCTGGAAATCTAACCAGCGTTGCGGCGTGCACAGCGTTGCACCATAGCGACCACACATTGTGGCAATGGCATAACCTCCGGTGGCTGGGATTCGTACGCTTTTGCAGGACCTAAACGATGCATCTGAGAAGCTGGTAGATACATAAGCCTCGTAACCCACCACAGCTTCCTTAACAATGCCAGTGGGTTGTGTGATGTTTGCGGTTTTCGTAATCTTTAATATCTGACTTTGGTTGGGACTGCAGGTGGTGGCGCAGTGCATATGCGCAAAGTTGTCGGCGCAGGACGGGCAGCGGATCAGCACGGCTTTGGACAATGTCAAGCTGCTCTGTAGAGCAGTGAGTTGTCTGATGGAGCAGCAGGCCAATGTTTGACCCTCACCATGGGCCAACATCGGGCACACGGATTTAAAAAGTTCATAGTGGTCTCCTGTCACATTCACGGCTTTTCTGTAGTCCTTACAGGGTACCCTAGGGGGGATAAGAGCCCCCTCCACTGCAGGGTTTAGGCCACAGTCCTCATAAAATGAGCAGTAGCCTGGTTCATGCTGAGCACCTGTGAGAACCTGCAATAAACAGAGATACAATAGAAACATAAAGATATTTAGGTACTTCTCACGGTATCTTATAGATCTGCAATACTGAATCTTTAGCAAATGTCAGAACACAGTAATAATCTTTCTTTTGAGTTCAGATTTTTACAGTTTCCCTACATTTATATATATATATATTTAATAATATATCATTAGAATTATAATTTACAACAATAATTTATTAGATTGATACTATAAGATGCACTAATATTAGTCAAATAACTTTTTTTTACATTTACCATTCATAATAATGTATCTTTAATATAACAATAAAATTAAGAGGTAAATATTAAATAATTACACTTCTTTCTACAGAGGCCCCACACCTTTTAACCAATGAATTTACATTATTTTTTTTTAAAGATGTTATTAATTTTTATTAATTTTCCAAGTCTGGAATATTTTTATATTCTCTTCCATGACTGTGGAGACCTGGGAAAAGCTTAAAACATGATCATTATGCCTAAATATTGCCTAAATATTTTCTTAGAAGACATTCCACAGTCAGAAAAAGTGTGGACATGATCATATGAGGTGAAATGTATTTTATATTCACAAAATTAGATAAATCTGAGGCGATTCACAAAAAATATTAACTAATTCACAAGTAAATAAAATGAGATAAGCAAATATACCATGAGAAATCTATTTTGTGTCACAGTTAAGGCCAGAAAGTGTTTAATAAAGCTAGAGATTGTGAAGTCTAGATGTATATCAATGGAAAAAGCGTAATGACAACTGATTTTAACCGCAATTTAACATGTTTTTACCATGTTTAAACCTGAAATCTTCATTTTTTTTTTAATTTACAGACAACTGTTCAGTCTGCAGTCTGCTGTAAATCCAAACATATTTCAATATTTCATTATTGCGAAACACTTTACATTTATTTGTAAATCAGTTATCAAACAAGGATCACTCTGACTCATGTTATTGATCCCTATACCACAAATAAAGCATGGAAAATAACTACACAGTCACAGCCAAAACCCTTTACGTAGCAGTTTCTACATATAAAACAGACAGTTTCACATGTTTTGCCGATGATTCTGTCACACAAAATTACACATAGAAAATATGTCAAGTGAAGACCTACCGTGCAAGTAGCAAGTGTAAACCATACGGACCATGTCCAGCTCTTTATTTGGAACTGCATTTCTCTTGTTGTCTTTGCACTGTGTGTATGGAGTGTTAGTTCCAGTGGAGAGATGGAGGCAGGAGGATGTGGGGAGTTTCAGGTAGCAGAGAGATCTCTGCTCTACCTCTGCCTGTGCTGGTACTGTAAAGAAACACAGGAGGAAATGAAAGGCTTTCTCACTCTCATTGGATAAACATAAGTAATACTGATGATGATCAGAGTCTTATCTGGCCTGATGTTTCCACCACCAACCAGAATGGACAAAAGCCAATCCAGCTCACTGATCATTAACTAGATGGCCAGACTAAACCAAAGGTGTGTTACTGACGCTATAGAACTTAGAAGGAACAAAACACACCCACCAAAACCTGATAACCCCCCGATGACTCTCATTAATAAAATGTGCATTAAACAATGGTCTGCATGACTGCAAAACAACGGCAGTTTTCTTTTTTCAGTGGTGCGGTTCTTATTCGTACACAATATATAACATGATATAGTCAATATTCTGTTTATATAGTCTATATTTTATTTTCCCTTGTTATGCTTTGCAAAAAAAAAAAAAAAATACAAATTTTAAAAAGTAAACAAAAGTGCTACGTGTTTAAAGTGCTGTTTTTCTTTTCTTGCAGTGCAGTTACCTAAGCATTTATCGGTAGAGAGCCTGTTGAAATACATTCAGTCAAGACCTCTGGAGAAGCTTTCATTAGCGCTGAAAAACAATTCAGACAGGTAAGATTTATGACACAAGACTGAAGAAGCATGTATGTCTTGTTGGGTCATTTTTCATGTTTTTGATAGAAGTCTCTTATGCTCACCAAGGCTGCGTTTGTTTGGTCAAAAATGTAGTAAAAGCAGCGCTATTGTGAAATATTATTACAATTTCAAATAACTCGTGTTCTATTGAAGATATTTACTAATGATAATTTATTTCGTGATGCAAAGCTGAATTACTCAGTTTCCAGTGTCACGATCCTCAGGAAATTATTTAATATACTGATTTGCTATAAACATTGATATTACATTGTTCGGGATTCCTTTGATGATTCTGTTCAAAATAACACTTATTTGAAATAGAAATCTTTTTTTAACATTATAAATGTCAATTAGAAAACGGTCACTTTTGGTCAATTTAACGAACTGAACAAAAGTATTAATTTCTTTAAAAAAAAAAACTACCCATCGCTTTTAATTGTAGTGTACGTGACATTGTATGACTGCTAACAGGACTGTTGATCACACAAAAAAAGAATGATATGATAGTAAATCATATTAATCACATATTTCATGTCTATTGATTCTGATCATCTGTGGCATTTCCTCGGGCTTCTTAGTAGAAGTTTAAAACTAATCTACAAATAAGCTATTAAAATTGTCTTAACAATAGTCCAGTTATTTATTTGGTAATAGCTTTGATAAATAGCGATAAATAAAAGTGTTTGCTAAAGGAATAAAAGTAAATTATTAAGGGAGCATAATACAGTAAAGCATTATCACAGAACAAACCCAAAAGTTTTCACAAACCAACAAATGACGACAACAAAGAGAGAAGGCAGAAACAATCTAATAAAACTGGAGGGCTTTATGAGAAATGAACCGCAGGTGTTTGTAAGAAATCTGCAGAATCTGTGTTGTGTATTGAAATGTTTTTTGGTGATGGCCACTGAAAAGAGATTTCCAGTAGTGAGGATGTGAGGTTATAAAGACATGGGCCAGTGCATGCCCATTTTTCATTGCAAAAACATAATTGGGGGTTATATCAACTTGAACCAACACTAGATAGGACAAAGTTTTATATAACTGTCCTTCAGGATTGTCAGTTAAAGCAATCAGACAAGGTTCAGATTGTTGATAAGATTAAACATGCAACTCGACAAACTGATTCTTAACATGCCAAAATTAAGCTTGCGAACACTTTGGAATCAATTAAGATTCGTTTAACACATTCAGTACAACATTTTTATTTATATAGTTTGATACTGATGTCTGTATAATGTTTGATTATAATTTGAGCAATTTTTGGATTCTGCACATTATATTAGTAGAGAAATATTACAAGTTGTAATAAGGATAACAGCAGTTTAGAGATAAGTGAAATAAATTTGTTTTGGTTAGTTTATAATAAGTAGTTATTTCATAATACTTATAATAATATTATAAGTAATATTTCATAATAATGCAAATAGTTGTTTTTACGATCAATACATGCAAAATAAGTTCTTAAAGTGCACTTAACTAGTCCAGTATGCTTTTTGAGACATTTTTGACAGGGACACTCTATTAGTAGAGTAATATTCAAGTTATAATTATGAAAATGACAATTTAGAGCTCATGCATGCAGATATAGAGATGATTCAAATAGATTAGTTTACATCAAAATAAAAAAACTTTTAAACGCACTTAAGGACATGTAAAAGATTATTAATTTATAATATATATTATACTTCTTTTTTTAATTATTTAGTTTCTTAATATGTAGACTTAAAAAGAGAAAGAGCTCTGGAATGTTTTATATAAATATTTTAAATTTGCCATGTAATTAATAAAGGCTAAATTGAAATTGCATTATGAATCCAATATCATACTGCACCACATTTCAATCATTTTGCTCATATCTTACTGTCATTCTGCAGACTTAACGCACATGCCATACTGGTGTGTGAGAGTAAAGCAAAATAAATAAATAAAATAACAGCATAGAAACAACAAAAGAAATGTATAATGTAGTGTCTTACCATCTTTACTGCGTAGTTTATACAATCTGAACATAAAATAGTTATATTACTGTTTATTTTTTATAATGTTTTCATTACATGTCATAATTAATAACAGTATTACTGTTATGTAAGCTAATTGGCACAATGGGACAAAGCTTAAGAAACAGTGATATAACTTTGAAGAAAGCTACCTTTTACCTTTTTACCTAGTTTTACCTTTGCAACAGTAATACAAATATAAACTTTAAGATTTTGTGTGCCTATTTGGCAGCTGGCACTCTTTAAATAACTTAAATAGTTTAGTAGATATGCTATCATGCTTGTCTTTTGGCACTTAATAACTTACTCAAGGCCTAGACATTCTGCACTGTTTAAATTTGGAGACAGAATTGTTGCAAAATTCCAAATAAATAGATTATGACCCCCAAATAAATGGAAAGAGATTAACAAAAATTGAACATAGTTACAAATAAATAGAATGAGATCCACAAAATAAATCTTAGAGTTTCACAAACAAGAATTAAATTCACAAATAAATAAAATGAGATTTGCAAATAAAAAAAAACATATTCACAAATATTTTTTCATGTCACAAACACAACTTTGCCTGGCATTCATTTGTGAATGGCTTTCTGTGCATTTACAGAAATGTCTACTCAAATCTACTCAAGCCAATCAGATCAGATCAACAGCCACACTTCGCTGACCAATCATTGCACATTCTCGCTATAACCAATCTAGAGCCCTGCACGGGCCTCAAATATAAGCCCTAGCCGAGAGCTCGGCCCTAGCCCGGCCCTTGCCCGACAGCGCATCAGAATCACCCGAGCGGTCGTCCCCGCACCCCCTTTTTTCTTCTTCTCCCAAAACAGCTTATACTACTGTTTCAGCTATTAAAATAGTTCTGTTTTGTATGTAATGTCAAAGTGATTTATATTTCGTTTCGTATTTTTATTAATTTAGTTTAGAAAAACGTTTGGAGCATTTTTTTTTGTTCGTTAAATGTAAGTTTTAGTTTTTTAAAGTAACGACCAAGCAGCCAGCGGCAGACAGTGAGTTGATCATAGCCTATGTTTGATCAATTTAGCCTTCTCAAATCATCACGACTTGCCAAAATAAAATCTATAGATATAAAACAATTCAAGCTTGTCACAATGTTAGTTAAAGTTTAAACCTATATTAAATGTGGCTTATTAGACGCATATCTAATCGTTTGGCGAGAGCTAAAGACGCTTTACAGGAATGGAGGCGCCGGCGCGGATCACTTGCATGGGAAACAACTTAAAAATATGCCAGTCATTTTTGCTATAAAGGTCAGAGTAAAACACACGGAACTGTAAAGGTCTACTTTTATTTGTGTGCACTCACAATATCAACAAAACGTGGTTTGTAAACATAAACGGATTAATTATACAGGATGCGTTGCATTTCGGCCAGGAGCGCTTTCACCAATGTGAACGAAACTCGGCGAATACTTGCCTCACAGACTTGTTAAATATATCTATAGAAAGCTGTAGATTATTACTTTTTTACGGATTTTATAAAATGTCTTTGTCGGGACCCGACGGGCTGCCGGCCTCGCTATAGCCAATCACGTTTTGTTTTACAATCAGGGCGGGAGCAGATTCATTTTGCACCCCTGTAAGGAACTGCATTATGGACACTTCGTTAAAATTGAGCTGAAACGCTGTTTGTGTTTTTAAAAAAATACTGCTTCCAAAAGATTTTTGGAGTGTAAGGCTTCTTAATATTTCCATCGGATCAGTGAATGAGGATAAACTCAGGATTATATAGGCCTAATACATAGCATTCACCGATCCAGTGCATCATCAGTAACAGCTTTGCAACGTGTCCAAAGCAACTAGAAATCTGCTGTCTACACTGGACGAGGCACGATGAAAGACAAATGATCCGCACATTTGCTTTGATGTGTCCAGTTGCAGTTACAGCTGTTGCAGCGCAGCACAACAACAAGCAGAGTAGACATGACACAATGGCTTATTCGGCCTTTTAATGCACAATCGCGGTGACAAATATAGGGCATAATAACACATATAATATCAAATATGGTATAATACCAAAATGACCATCTGGGTACCAGTCTCAGCATCACTGCAGCGTGTAGCTACTGGGGATTTGTGAGTGGACAATGTAAATGAAAACCATACACTTACTTTGGATGCTGTTAAGTAACTTTTACAATCCAAACTAGTAAGTCTGATTCATATGAAATATTGTTTGCGTGATCAAGTGTCTTAACCAATAAACATCTCGTCTTACATTTATGTGCATTTTTATTCAACTCACCTGCTCCACATTTAAAAAGGAACCCATGTACATATTTTTCCTCCCCAAACAATGGCAACTTTGTGATACTTTAAATTAATGTTTGAAAATATTATTTATGATGCTTCATACATCGTTAGATCCACATATCTGCTCATATCCTACATAATTTAAACGGCTTGACTGAAAAACTGTTCAATGCCGTTGGCTGTTGGGTGACGGCAGTTTAACCTATTATACAAACTCAAATGTGTATCATGAGGTTGAATCCAGTTATTTATTAGTCACAAATGACTGCCAGGAAAAGTTGTTTGTGACATTAAAAGATATTTGTGAATATGTTTTTTATTTGCAAATCTCGTTTTATTTATTTGTGAATTTCATTCATGTTTGCGAAACTCTAAGATTTATTTTGTGGATCTCATTCTATTTATTTGTCAATATGTTTCATTTTTGCTAATCTCTTTACGTTTATTTGTAGGTCGTAATCTATTTATTTGGAATTATGCAACAATTCTATCTCCATATTTAAACGTCCACAGTTTTGCACACAGTGCACTGTATAATGAGGACAAATGGTTCACGTGATCAAGGCGATTATGACAATATTTGGTTTGTGTAGATAATTCGTCAAACATTTGTGAAATTTGGAATATGGCAGGAAAGGACGTGTAATTGTGTATAATCAAAACAAATGAATAATAAAAAATGTTTGAGGTATTGTTGAATCTGACATAGGGAAGGAAGAGTGAAGGGTTTAGAGGCAGAGATTAATGTGTGTTACCAAACTTGAGAGAATATAGTGAATATGAACAGAGACTCGATCCATTAAAAACACGTACTTCAAAATTTCAGTTAATACAATAGTGCTCAACAAAAATAACAATCAAAAATCACAAAAATGTCAGCACACTTTTGCTCCGAAAAACACTTCTGTAGATTTGAAGTAGAACATATCCAGACTTGTGGCTTTCACTCCATTGTGTTTCTAGGCTGATTAGACACAACCACATGGATTTTTTTCATATAAAAATATCTTAAGTATTTAAAAAGCTTGCCAATGTTTCTGAGCTTCAGTGTCTCTGATTAGTAATAGTTATATAGTGTAATTCTGACTGAGTCTTCAACAGTAAACTCTCAATGTGTTGTATTAAGCTTATAATTTACATTCTTAAACTGTTAACAAAGATTGTTTGCAGTGATTAAATCTGCATAATATAAAAAACAATATAAATGGGAATGACAATGAAATAGAAATGCTTGTTTAGTTTTAATTGAGAGATGAATTTCTGCATGAGTAAAATCAAGAAATGTTTTTACATTTTATGTCTTCTACTAAAAAAAAAGAAAAGATCATACCTGTACAATTTAATTTCTTTTTATTTTGATGCATTGAAAAATAACTTTTTCCTCATATTTTGAAGTAATAGAACATTTATCTTTTTATTTAATCATATTTATTATGAAAAATGACATGAAACATACTAAAAATGTTGCAGTCTATCTTCATACGTACAGTACAGGGGCATAGCCATCATTTCAGAAGTGAGGGGGACATAAATGTTATATATATACTGTATAGATATAACATTACAATATAACATTTCTGTAACCTATATAACCTACCAGTCAACAGTTGCTGAACAGTAAGATGTTTAAGGTGTTAAAGAAGTCTCTTATTTTCACCAAGCCTGTATTTATTTGATCCAATGTACAGCAAAAGCAGTAATGTTGTGAAATATTTTTACTATTTAAAATAACTGCTTTCTATTTGAATATATTTTTAAATGATTGCTGTGATCAAAGCTGTATTTTCAGCATAATTACTCCAGTCTTCAGTGGCACATGATCCTTCAGAAATCACTCTAATATGCTGATTGCTGTCAGAACCTTTTTAAGATTATTATTATTATTATATATTTATGTTAATTCATAATGTTTTTGAGCAGCAACTCAGAATATCGAATTGATTTATGATGGATCGTGTGGACGGGAGTATGATGTAAAAATGTAGCTGTGAAAATCACTATAAATTACATTTTAATCTATTCAAATAGAACAGAGTATTTGAAATCGCCCAAGTTGAAAATACTTTCCAAAAGGTTTACTGTTTTGCCTGTACTTTGGATCAATTAAAATGCAGGCTGGTGAAAGAAGACGCTCTTTAAAAAACATAAAACACTTGATGGTTATAGTCACCTTTAAATTTTTCTCTAATTTCTAGCTTTTAATTGGCTTAGAAATCAGAAAACTGCTGGACAATAACCAATAATAACGATTTGCTTATATACTACAAACACTTTATAATCACATAATAAGGCAGAATAGTTTCAATACTGTAACAAATGCTATGTCAGTTAGCACTGCATTGTTCATATATTTATTTATTACCTGGAGATGACTTGACAAACACAAATAAATATTGTCGCAATCGTATGTTTAATGTCTACATGTTTCCAAACGTTTCTGTTTTTCTGAAAACAACTGTTTTCATACAGCAATAGCTGGACACTTTTGTCCATATTAGGACTTTCCTCATACAACTTTCTGCGGCGAGAGGCCCTCCGGCTTCGAGTATGAATGAAGCATACACTGCATGGAGTGTTTTGCGTTCTGTGATGTTCATCTTGCCTTATTCTGGGTCCGAATAAAACATCAGATCATGCACAGACTATCCTGTCTCTTTGAATTTAAATCTATATTTATTCACACCGGCTCTTGAAAACCTCTATGCGAACACACTTGCCTGAAAAAGTGCGGGGGACGAATTTACGTGATATTAAAAGTGGGGGGGACACGTCCCCCGCGTAATCTACGCCCCTGGTACAGTATCTTGTATCTTCATGACTGTAAGACATGTAATGCTAGTTGTGAATGATTACCTGCCTGTCCTGAGAAAAAAAAAAAAAAAAACAATCCAATATTAATTAAGGAGTGTTATCATATGACTGATAATACTGATACTCAGGACAGAGTGGCCGTTGCCATAGGAACAGGAAACATAAGCTGATCCATGATTATTCTGAGAGTCTCTTATAAAAGGGGTTATGCTTTTTTACAGGGCTTGTTGTATAAATGCATAAACACATTAGACTTGTATGTCGACTGATGAATAAACACATCAGGTACCAAATAACTATTTTTAGAGTTAAAATTTTCATCAGACTCACTTTCTACTTACTGAAATTCAAACCACCAGCTTTGTCAATATCGCAACCTATAAAATTCTTAATTACGTAAATTGTTTTAATATACAATTTGATATACGTTTATTCGTTTGATCAAGCTGTACAAAAGTTTAGGAAATGGCAAAATGTTATTTGAAAGGCATACATCTTTCACATTTTGAATAATGAAAGGGATTTTCCGAGCAAAAAGGGGTCTGAGAAAGTAAAAGTGAATTAGAATCACATTTCAGGGGTTTTCCATTTGTGCTTCTTTCTGTTTATATCTTTCAAAGTTAAGTGTCCCTTTAACACTTGTCTGGATCTTCAAAAGCATGATACATCATGCCATCAGAGAGCAGAGTTCTTCAGCAAACACATGTCTGGAGATTGGGCACAATAACTTTATTATTTTAGGTGTGGTGTCACGATGATTGGGAGGGTGTGTGAGAATGTTGTTTCTTTAGTGGCTCACTGTTTGTTCTTGAGTCTCAGAGTCTTGTTTTGTGTATTCACAGTAAAAGTTGAAAAACTTTTGTAAAGACTGTAAATACCAAGCAACAGTCTCACGGAAAACATATCATGAATTTGTACAATGTGAATCATAAGAAAATATATGGTTTTTAGAAAACCAGTATGCATAAAGGTCCACTTCCAAAACATAACAGATATTTCAGATTGTACGAATCCGAATCAGCCAAAACGTAACATAGTTATGAAATGCCATGAGACTGTGTTGTAAAAAATAATAATAAATAAAATAAAATTCGAAGTTGTTTTGGTTTATGTTAAATTCTTCTAACAACTTGAAACTTTCAGGAACCCACATAATGCATCTCTATGCAACTTTTCTATTATGATATAATCAGATTTCATTATTTTATTTAGGTAAATTGGCTTAATACATTTTATTTAGCTTATTTATAGTCAAATAAGCTGAATTCAAAAAAAGAAAGTGCCCCTTCCAGCTTGTTTGATGGTTGTCTTTACATTGTTGTCGATCTTCTTGTCACAATAGCTTGTCTTGTGATGAGTTTTTTCCCCCGTACTTTAACTTCAGAAAATTAGTCAAAAGTTACTGTAAGCAATCCATGCATTTACAGTGTCGAGTCTACTAGAGAGAGTGCATGTTTATGGATGAAGATTTGCACTGTACAGTATGTGCGCTGCAATATTTTGCACACTTAAGGATAAGCACACATATAGACTACATGGTTATGGGCACATTATCTTTTCAACGTATAGTTTCTGTATGGAGATACAATATATGTTGAACTTTACCCAGCATATTCTGGCAAGTGATAAACTATCAAGTAACTACATCTTTTTCCTGCTCATAATCTTTTATTCTTTTATAAATGTTACCTTTTTGGTGTCCAAATACCTTTAAATTTATTTGGCTAAAATGAACAATTTCTTGATTACAATGATGTCTTGAAAAGTTTAGCATTTCTGCTTTTTGTACCAGTGGGTGGCAATATTACATAGATTTTGACTGATTTTGAAAAATATTTTTTTTGGAATTATGCATGTTTGTGTATGAGCGCATACAGTAAGGTCAAAAGTCTAAGTCTAACAAGCTTGTATTTTAAAAAACCTGATGATCATGTTCTCCAGCATGATTTGAGATATCTACACTGAAGGTGTATCTTGACCTTCAGTTTACAATCTTTGTTTTTCAAAATCCTAAAAAGTTTATTTCTTTCAAGGTTTGAATTAGATTTTGAATCTTAGATTATCAGTGTGCATATGCTTGTATGCTCATCTTTTGTGAATCAACATGCATGACTATAGCATGTGCTTTGTGTTGAGTACATAACTGTGTGTAATTTGATGGTTTGTTTGAGGACATGGAAACTTCAAAAATTTCCGATGTCCTCATGTGCATACGTTCACTGTCATCACGCCTACGTAATTATTACACGTCATGAACGAAGCAAAAGGATCTCGCAGTTGTCACCTACATCAGGCCTGTGCTGAGGTGGCATGGTCCGCCGCTGTCATGGTTAACCACTGAGTGGGCTAACTTTACTGTGATGATGTACTTTGACAGCAAGACTCTGATCTACAGGATGTAACCTGCCTGAACCATTTTGTCTGCATTCATAGCAGTATTTGAAACAACCTTTGTTTTGAAACATTCGTTTAAAGGAAATAGTTCACCCAAAAATGAAAATTTGATCATCCTCAGGCCATCCAAAATGTAAATGATTTTATTTCTCCATCTAAACATATTTGGAGAAATGTAGCATTACATCACTTGCTCATCAATGGATCCTCTGCAGTGAATGGGTGCCATCAGAATGAGAGTCCATACAGCTGATAAATACAACACATTAATCCACAAGTAATCCACATGACTCCAGTCTGTCAATTCATGTCGTGTAAAGCGAAGGTTTAACTTTAAACCTTTGCTCCTAGCCAAAACACCAGTCCATATTCCATGATAACGCTTCCTCCAGTTGAATTTGTTCATTACATTACTTTTCACTTCACAAGATGTTAACTGATGGACCGGAGACTTGTGGATTATTGTGATATTTGTATAAGCCGTTTGGACTTTCTTTCTGACGGCACCCATTGACTGCAGAGGATCCATTGGTGAGCAAGTGATGTAATGCTACATTTCTCCAAATCTGTGCTAATGAAGAAGCAAACTCATCTACATCTTTGATGACCCGAGAGTGAGTAAATTTGAATTTACATGAACTATTCCTGTAAATGTACATTGAGACAATGGTATCTTTTTTCCTTTTCTTTTTTTTTTCTTTTGCCCAAATTAAACAAAAAATAATTATCGGAATATTGGGATAAAAAAAAAAAAGACTCAAATAAAATTGAAAAATAAATAGATGAATTCAAATATTATTTTTAAGTATAAAGGTTATGTATTTCAGTCTCACAAAAAAAATGTCTAAAACAAAGTCAAAAGCACTAATATTTCTGACATTTGTGGTATATTTATTTGTCAGATTAGAATCCTTTGTGACTGTCCTCTTCATATACATTTCTAACTATTTTGGAATTGAGAATGTTTCTGCATGTATGACATCATAAGGGTTCTTTGGCTCAGAAGTGACATTTCTAAAGAATTCCAAAGATTCACTTTTGATATTTTGAAGGCCACAGCTCACTGTCTCTACTAAATGGCTTTTGCATTTCTTTTCGGCTGGCTTTTGATTCTGGGTTCATGTCCCAGTGTGTGGTCCTGTCTGCAGTGTGGCCAGGTGGTTCGTTATGTGCATGAAGACTTCCTGTCCTCTGTTAAAGACATCACTGTCCGTGATCAGATCGAGCTGAAGCAAATCATTGAGCATGCTTATGTCAACTATCGGGACACCAGCAGACTGTTTCATGGTGTCATAGGTACTGCAGTTATATAATCGGGAGTAGCTTGGAGATACTGTTATTCATATCTGTAAAAATTAGTAAGATGTAGTAGAAATTAGGTGTATAGAGCACATTCTCTGAACAATTGATTTTATGGATAGTAATTTTTGGGGTTTTCTTGTTTAGTTATCTTTACTATTATGCTAATAGACATTAATATATGCTGAATTTTTCATTAAAGTATTCATTAAAAGGGGTCATTATACTATGACTGAAAAATACAATACTTAACTTTTCCCCAGGCTAGGGATATTATAGTTAACTAAATCTGATTATATCACAAAAACCTATATATATATATATTTTTTTTTTTCTTTCATTCAGTGGAAAGTTTAACTTGATGAAACTATAAGAACTAAAACTAAAACTGAAAAAAAATGATAAAATACATTAACAAAAGACAGTTAAAAAAAATCAACTAATAAAAATGACAACAACACAGAATAAAATTAATAAAACTTTAACTAACATTTAATAAGAAATAAAAATATATAATATCTATAAATAAATAATAATGAGAGGGTGGCAAACCGTGAACAAGCTCAAATATAAAATAAAAAATACCACTATTTGTTATTTTTTAGTTTTGATGATTTTGCTATTATTAAAAAAAACTGGGAAAGTGATTATGTGTGTTTAAACCATTTAAACCAATACATGCAAGATTGGCCAATGTTTTATGTCTTCAAATTATATTTCTAAATGATGATGTGGAATGCTATCTGATGTTTGCTTTAGATCCTACAACACTCTATCGTGCACGGACAGAATATCAGAGTGAATTCAAGAGGCACTGGAAAGAAAACAGGACAGGTGAGCGCTTGTGGATGCAGATTTTATACTCTTTCACTTTTTAAGATAAAAGGCTCTAATCTAACGTCTCGTCTTTTCATTTTAGAGCAAAAACATCAAAAAAATTAAGATACTTTACAACTGAAATCATTTCAAATGTATGCTGTGTTGTTCTTGTTTAGATTCTATTCAGTGGGATATGATTAATATAGTGGAGAAAGGAAAGAGAATCCTTCGGAAACATTTGGAGGTTTTTGTTGCCAAAGGTAGGCGGGTCAGTTGTGGGCATATATTGCTATGTTTTTAAAGCAATAACTTGTCAGAACATCTAATTCTAACTAATTATCTTTTTTTATTATTACTCGTTTTCATAGGTCTGTGTCCAAATAAATGCGGTAAGTACAAATTCGGGATCCCGATATTTCTCTATAATATGTTCTGAACATATGAACAGTCAAAATGTTGTACACACATATTCTTTGTTAGTACACTGAAAATAAATTGGTGTAGAAATAAGTTATACTCCATAACCGCTAGTAAATCTCACAAATAATTACAAAGAAACATCAAGTAACACATGTAATAAATGAAATGTGAAATGGTGGTGTATGTGTCACAGGACACATAGGAGTATATATGATGTATATTTTATGAATCATTGGGTGTGTGGTTGAATACGGATGCTTGTGTGTTACAGGGTTGTTGTATCAAAGAGTGATGAACTGCACTTCCTGTCAGTATGGGCTCTTTACGTGTTTGTCAGCCACGCTGCCACTAGACTGTGGAGGTGAGACAGAACACCCCTGGATACACACACCAGGATGATTTTAGCTGACTATATTAACACATCACACTCTTTTGTCCTTCTCTCTTCTTTGTATTCTATCTCTGTTTCTACCAGAGCATCATCTCGAGGCAGATGAAGGAGAGGAGGTGGTGCTGGACTGTTTCCTGCCCTGGCACGCTCTTGTACTCGGTCTGTCTAATGGACAGACCGAGTACCATTACTCCTGGCATCCTGGAGAAAAGAATGTACTTGCACACAGACAAACAAAGACATTTACTGTTTTCAAAAAATCCTGAAACCATTTTGAATACGGTTTCAGACAACTCTTTCGAAAAAGAAATATATTAAATATGTACTCATTATAATAATATATTTTAATATACTTAAGTGTAATGTTTTCAGAAACGTAGTTGCATGTTATTTGAAAATGAATGAAAATTCATTATAGTTTAAATTGATATCGAATGCAGTTAGTTGAGCTTAAGAGAGCTTTTTGACCCAGTTACAGTACATCTTCATAACTAATTTCATAATTTTGTTGTCTTTAAAATTTGGTTAAAGTGTACTGCATCATTTACTGACAAGTATTTTACTTTAAATGTTATATTGAATAACACTGCAGTTAAAATTACAATCAAGCACTTTACATGTGTTTTAGTATGTGAGTCAACCCATCAAAATAAGAGTAGCTACTTCTTTAAAGCATGACAAAAGATGATTAAAATAATGATTTAAAATGTACTTTAAGGTAAAACTTTTATTTTGACATTATTACAAAGTACACTTTTTAGAAGTGTATAGGTGGTCCCCACCTTAATAGTGGCCTTAACTACCATGTACTTACATTTAAATTAATAATTTGGTACCATGCACTTATTGTGTACATACATGTTTTTACATTGCACACAATTTAAAAATGCCTGCACGTAATTACATCTGTAAGATCGGGAACTACAGTTTAATTACCACTGTTGACCCAGCTGTACATTAACCCACCCTTAAACCTACCAATACCACCACCTGTGCATAACCTTACCCGTATCCAACCTCAATAGCAGCAACAGTGTTTTGCAATACAATATGAACACAATAAGTATATTGTATTGATGTAGGTACATAGTAGTTAAGACCACTTAATATAAAGTGGGACCAGAAACACTTGATAAGCTACAGTTTTAAGTACACTCAAGTACTGATCCTTCCAGAGATCCAGAGACCAGATTACACTGATTCTAATTTGAATCTTTTTACTAAACTGTACTAAAATACAGACTGTTTATTATTCATTGCAAGCTGTCACATGGCAGGGAGTATGAAGCGCTGGTGGTGACAGAGGAGTCTAAAATTGTACTCAATCAGCTGAAAGTCAATGAGGAAGGCACCTACCGCTGCCTCCTACAGGATCAAAAGAGGACTATGCTGTCCCGCATGTATTTCAAACTGAAAGGTAAGCGATATTTATTGAAAGTAATAACTCATTGTGGTCTAGTATAGATTTGTCCTCCTCTCATCTGTCTCTCTTTCCCTCAGTCAAACCACTGCCATCTACAACCCCTAGACTGATTGTGACATTGCCGTCCCTGCCCTCGGGTTATGACGCCACACTTCACAGCCTTCAGAGGAGCAGTTTCATCATCATACTGATTATACTGACTATACTCAGCATCACAGGCAGCCTTGTCATCATAGTGAACCTCAGGTATGTCATAACAGGATGGTTAGATGCACAGCACTGAACCTATTAAAAAGGGGCTTTTTAATATAGTTTGAACAACAACAATAACAACAACAAAATAGCAAATGGGCCAAAATAAAGATAGGGAAGGACAGAATGAGTCATTAAATGATCAAGCTGTTATTGATCAGAGGCACACTTTTAAGAAGGAGCATTTTGTAGAAAAGTACTTGTGGGTTTTACCTGGATGTTGCTTCACAAAACACATTTATTGGATGCTTTGCATATTTTGTGTTACTATTACTGTATATAGTAGCAGTATTATATTGAAGTCACATTTCACTTCATACAAGCTTCCATTAAGTGACATTTGTTTATATTTTTATTCATTTTCATATTTTGGAAGAATTATTAATTATAATCAGGCCCACATGGAATCTGCACCCACAGAAGATCATCAGATTTCCACAGAACTGGAATGGAATTATTTTCGTTGTTTGTTTATGAAATATTGAGGCCAATGTTTTTACTGTTAACTAAAACTATTACAAATCATTTTCATTAATTGCAATAAACCGATTGCGATAAATATTGCCTCTGCAATTGTCTGAAATAAATTTAAATTGAAGTACTTAAATGACTAAAATTGAAATACCAAAATCAAGCTAAAAACCAAATAAAAATTAAAAAAGCACCTAAGAAAATTACTAAAACTTAAACTAAATTACTATTTTAATGTAAACTGAAAATATAAAAATAAAAGCTAATTTAAAATATATTAATACTCGTAATTAATAACACAATAACACAGCTATCAATAATAGTGTACCTTGTTTAAACATATTCTGCTGAAGTCCACAGATTGTGTGTGTGTGTGTTTTGCTCAAGTTTACATAGTCTTGCAGAATCTGTAATATACTGCAAAGAACATGTATATTAATGCTGCAAGGAACATTTTTTTTAATCTATATATAAAGTATTGATAAATGTCAGATTCCAAAGGGGTATGTATGAGCTGAGCTGCATATCATATGCATGCATGAGGGTTGGCACATAAAGGGAAAGAGAGAATGGAGGGGAAGAAAGAATGACAGTGGGTGATCTGTGATGGCATTCTGCTGATTTTGTCCAGAGAGACAACATTAGGAAGGAAGCACACTTTGTTTGCATCCATTCTGTCATGTTGCTTTGTGTCGCTCTGACAGAGTGACCATGAAGCGGCAGGAGGAGGCGAGAGACAGCAGGAGAGGAGGAGAGGGGGAGGATGTGGAGGACATTGAGCTGATGAGTGTGACAGAATGAGGGATGTGATCCAAAGAGACACATGAATAAATGACTACAGACACCCAGAAGACTGACGAGTTTCAAATGCTTCAGTGCGAACATTTAAAACATCATATTTTAATTTTTTTTAATATATAATAGAGTTTTAAATAATGTTAAGGTCAGTAAGATTTGTTTACACTTTATTTTATGGTGTCCTTGTTACAGTGTAATTATTCATATAAGTACTGAGTAATATTAATTAACTACATGCATTTACATGGTTAGGGTTAGGATTTGGGTTTGACTCAGGGTTACTTGCATGTAATTATGCATCATATTGTTTATTATAATAGGAAGTAATTAACTATGTAACCAGGACACCTTAAAATAAGGGTTACCGATATTAAAAAAATTTTTTTTTAAAGACAGTTATATATAAATTGGTAGCAGAAGACGTGAGTAACGGCTGCTGAAAATCCAGCTCATTCATGCGATATAATGATTTGGAAATATATTCAAACAAGAAACCTATTTGAAATTAGAACATGATTTCACAATATTATATTTCACGTATTGATCCACTAATGCAGCATGGTGAGCAATAAGAGATTCTCTTCACAAAATAATATAAAACAGTTAACTTTTAACGATACATCCAGGGGTACGGAAAGTATTCGACCCCATTAAATTTTTACTCTTGTTATATTTGCAGCCATGTGCGAAAATCATTATTTCTTTTTTCTCATTAATGTACACCACCGCACACCATAGTGACAGAAAAACACAGAATTGTTTACATTTTTTCAGATTTATTAAAAAAGAAAAAATGAAATATAACATGGTCCTAAGTATTCAGACCCTTTGCTCAGTATTAGTAGAAGCACCCTTTTGATCTAAAACAGCCATGATTCTTTTTGGGAAAGATGCAACAAGTTACTCACACCTGGATTTGGGGATCCTCTGACATTCCTCCTTGCAGATCCTCTCCAGTTCTGTCAGGTTGGATGGTAAACGTTGGGGGACAGCCATTTTTAGGTCTCTCCAGAAATGCTCAATTGGTTTAAGTCAGGGCTCTGGCTGGGCCATTCAAGAACAGTCACAGAGTGTTTGTGAAGCCACTCCTTCGTTATTTTAAATGTGTGCTTAGGGTCATTGTCTTGTTGGAAGATAAACCTTCGGCCCAGTCTGAGGTCCTGAGCACTCTGGAGAAGGTTTTCGTCCAGGATATCCCTGTGCATGGCCGCATTCATCTTTCCCTCGATTGAAACCAGTCGTCCTGTCCCTGCAGCTGAAAAAAAAAAACACAGCATGATGCTGCCACCACCATGATTAACTGTTGGGACTGTATTGGACAGGTGATGAGCAGTGACTGGTTTTCTCCACACATACCGCTTAGAATAAGGCCAAAAAGTTACACTTGGTCTCATCAGACCAGAGAATTTATTTACACCATCTTGGAGGCATCCCGGCGGGCTTTCATATGTCTTGCACTGAGGAGAGGCTTCCGTTTGGCCACTCTGCCATAAAGCCCCGACTTTTGGAGGGCTGCAGTGATGGTTGACTTTTCTACAACTTTCTCCCATCTCCCGAATGCATCTCTGGAGCTCAGCCACAGTGATCTTTGGGTTCTTCTTTACCTCTCTCACCAAGGCTCTTCTCCCCCGATAGCGCAGTTTGGCCGGACGGCCAGCTCTAGGAAGGGTTATGGTCGTCCCAAACGTCTTCCATTAAGGATTATGGAGGCCACTGTGCTCTTCGGAACCTTAAGTGCAGCAGAAATTTTTTTGTACCCTTGCCCAGACCTGTGCCTTGCCACAATTCTGTCTCTGAGTCTTCAGGCAGTTCCTTTGACCTCATAATTTTCATTTGCTATGACATTGCACTGTGAGCGGTACGGTCTTATATAGACAGGTGTGGGCTTCCGAATCCAAGTCCAAATCCGTATAATCAACAAAGTGGAACTCAAATGAAAGTGTAGAACCATTCTCAAGGATGATCAGGAACGAAATGGACAGCAATGAGTTAAATATATGAGTGTCACAGCAAAGGGTGTGAAAACTTAGGACCATGTGATATTTCAGTAATAAATCTGCAAAAATGTCAACAATTTCTGTGTTTTTCTGTCAATATGGGGTTGCTGTGTGTACACATTAATGAGGAAAAAAAAATAACTAAAATGATTTTAGCAAATGGCCGCAATATTGTTAAGAGTGAAAATTTTAAGGGGGGTCTGAATACTTTCCGTACCCACTGTATATGTTTATAATATCTTAATATTATCATGTCACTGGGGATTCTAGGGAAAGTCCTTTAAGTCATAAAAACAAAAATGAGATAGTTTCATATATATATATAAACCAAAACCCTAAACCTAACCCTAATCCACAGGCTATACTCAGTCTTAACAAATAAGCTTTCATAATTATACATCATCCATCACAACTAACACAGTTATATTTATATCAAACTGCACACTTTGTAAATAACATACCTGCACACTAATAAACATATCTGTACATATATCTAAACAATTATATTTTTTCCTATACTTCTAATTCTGTATATAGTACATTATTCAATTTTTCTATTTTGTTTTTTATTATATTAGTTTTATATTACATCCGTAGTGTGTTATTCCTATGTATGTCTGCACTTTCATGTATGTCTGCACTATGTTTGTACCTTCTTCTACACTGGAAGCTCCTGTCGTCAAGTCAATTTCCTTGTGTGTGTAAACCCTATGGTCATTAAGCTTCTGATTCGGATCTGGTTTGCTATTATATATAGACACCAATATGACATGAACTCTTTCCATTTATGTATTACATTAGTGTTCATTTATTTTAGTATTTTATTGTAACATTGGTAGGTGTCGTGTTCACTTGTTAAAGTACTGACTATTATAATAAATTCATATGCATACTACAGCAGTAAAACCCTAAGCCAAACCCTACTCCTACCATATAGTAAGTACCTGTAGTAATTAATTTACTCACCTTATATGTATAACTACTCTGTAACAAGGACACATTAACATAAAGTGAACCTTATATTTATCTATATAGAATGTTGATGGCTATTAAAGACCCCCCACCCCCCCCAAAAAAAAAGGAAAAGAAACAAAGCAGAGCCTCACTCGGCCAAAAACTCATACTGAAATTAGTGACATCATTATTTGACATGAAGTCATGTGACAAACTTAGGGACAGACTCAAGAGGTAGATTTTCATGGGTAATTTATTTTGGGTTTATCTCAGTGGTTAATGTAATTTGCATTATTATCTGTCCACCAGGTGCTGTCATATGTTATTCAATTACACACTGAGTCATACACACACACACTCCCTATGTAAAATATATCAGTTCACTGGAAATAAAAAAGGAAGACACGTTTCAGATGAATGAAGGACACGTTTTGGTTGGGCAGACACGTGGGAGAGAGCGAAAGATAAAGTGGGAGAGGTAAATCTCTTGGATTACAATGTTTTTCTAGAATTAATATTCCCCTGCCAACTGGTTAATCCTGGGGATTATCCGCTCTTCTGGCCAGAGGAGAGTACGCTGAAAACTCTCAAACGCTTGTTTTCTTCTGAAGTTCCCCTTTGGTAAGCGAGAGACTGACAGACTTCCTGTTTAGAATGGCTTCATTACATCTGATTGATAATGGGACTGTTTTTCAGTTCTTTCAGTTACAGTGTTGTGTTGTTCGGCGTGAACAGGTGGCTGACGTCTCCCGTTGTGTACTTTAGAACATGTTTCAGAAGTCACATTGGTCATGTTAAGTCAATTTTATTTGTATAGCGCTTTTCACAGTATTTCATTCTTTCACAGCAGCCTTGTAGAAAATCACAATGTTAATGTTTATAATATCCTTATATTGTCATGTCACTGGAGATTCTGGGGAAAGGCCTTTAAGTCACAGGAAATGATCCATTTTGAAAGTTCTGCTCAGTTGTGATTTTGATTGACTGGTTTTGATGCTTTCATCTATTGTTTATCATCTTTCTGCATTTTCCTATTGTTTTACTGAGACGAGTGACGTCACGGGAGGCAAGAAACGCTGCCAGAGTAAACACAGGTCGAACAGTTGTTCCAAAACATTTTTTTTTAATGCAGATAACTACATTAGCTTTTTTATTCCTCAAGCTTTCTGGCCTGGCTTGTTTGATTGTTTTCTCTGGAACAAAAATTAGAATACGAAACAGAACACTTATATAGAATAAGTATAGCTTTTCACTGGATTACTCATCAACATCCTTTATGAGACACAGACGGTTTGATTAAACAAACGTGGAGGGGACATCTCTCAAGCGAACACTATTTTAGCTACATACATCAAGATGTCTCTGCGTATAACTATTAGGCGGTTTCGACAATTCATGACTTGCATAAATCATTGGATCCACAGGAAACAGTTAACAAAGGATATAGTAAAATTAATTAATTAGAATATTTATTTAAAAAAAATGATCTGCATGTCTACACATCTGTTGGTGATTTACAATTTAGTTAAAGTATCAAATATTTAAATTTCATGTTTTATTCTTGTAATTTATAATTTACAAAGTAATTATAAAGTAAAATCTAATTAAAACGATTAATTATGAAAAAATTATGTATGTACAATTGTTATCATATATACAATGATTCATTCAGGATATCTAGTCTTAAAAACAGTCGTCACAGGTTTGTATTATTGCGTATGGTTCGACAGTAACTAGGCCTAGTTTGTTTGTTGCTACGGCAACAAGGGACAGTTCTATATTTTTTTTCTATGCCAAACAGGAAGTTGTGACATTGCATGGCTCGTTACTCTAACCTCAGCCCACAGCACCATCCTCACAACAGTTTACACACTTAAAATGAACACCCTCATCCTGACACCCTCACAAAACCACATATAGATTATTCAATACACACACACGCACTTAATGCGACAGGTGTATATGCATATGATGAAATAAACAGATGTGAATGGAAACAATGGAAAATGTTACATCTTTTTTATATTTTATTTATCTAGCACAAATGGCTCCTACGCATTCTGAGCTGCTTGTTTTCAGTTATTATAGACATATTGCCTGTAGCAGCAGCAAGAACATGAACGACAACATAGTATTTGACTTACTGCCATGGTAGGAAACTCCCTTTTTGTGTAATTTAGATACAGGCCAGGAGGCATGATTGTGTTCATTTTATTATAACATATTCATTTTTTTATTAATTGCACTAAATTAACACATTCAGTTGACTACACTAGTTAAAACATGAACAGTTCATCTCATATCAAGTGGAGTGAGTCTTCACTAAATTCTCATTTGATGCGATGGTGTTGCGTTACAAACCAGTTATTTGACATGTAAAGAAATGCGCTGAAATTCAGACTAATATCAGGCAAGTACGAACACAACGTACAAAGCTTAAAAGGAGGAGGAGTGTGGGATGGAAGAGTGGCCGCAGTGTGTGAGAAATTGTAGGGGAAAAGACGGGGGAGGGAGAGAGTGAATGAAGGGAAATTCAAGACTGAGGGAGTAAATGAGAAAGGAGGACAGAGCTGAACTCAGCTGCTCTTTACACACATTCAAGGAAAGAAAAACAGTGCATGGGAGGATCCTCCTCCTCTTTCTTTTAACAAAAGTGGTTTTGGTTTTGCTTTGCGATTTTAGGCTGAGTTGAATATGTACAAGTGTTTATTCTCAACCATCAACCGAAATTTTACAATATTTTGAAATACTGTGCATTTTGGCAGAAATAATTTCAATCAATGCAATGATACTTTTCATTAAAACAAAATGATGTTTCTTATCATTTTAGCCCTCATGTTCTGTTCGGGGTTTCAGAGAATTATTTTAACAGCTCGGAAAAAAATATAACATTAATGTATCAGGTTAATATATCATGATACAACATTTCCTAATCTGAGAACTGATTATAATCAACATTTCTAATTGAAAACCTATTATATAAATCTGATTACTTGAGTTTGGGGTCTCATGGAGCCTGAAAATAAAACATTAAATAACGCAATCAATAAAATTACTAAAATTATAATAAAGTGAAGAGATACTCTCCTGCCATCTGTTTATATTAATTTCTTATATGATCATTAGTAGTTTTTCATTTTTCAACTGAAACAGAATTACTAAAATTGATACCAGTCACATGATAAACAAGGCAGCTTCAATAATATCTGCCACCTGGGTTTTGGTGAGGAAAAATAAGACAAAGACTTAAATATCTAAAATAATGTTATGATATACACGTACATCACATACATTTTCTGACACCTCACATATAAAAACAGTAAGGTCAACTGTAACAGAACATAAGAGTTAAGAATAATCTTTCTTGTCAGCATGAGGCATAATGATGTCATTTTAAGTCATGTTGGTTAGACTGACCGCAAGGCGTTTTTAGTTTTCATATGGGGGTGTTTTTGAGCAATAGCATAAGTCTGTATTCTTGTGATGCATCACATTTGATTGGCTGTATCAATCATAAATGAGGAAGCATCATTTCCATTCTCAGATTTGTGACTCATAGATACACACACATTCTCCCTCGTGTTAGTAGTGTCATATGTTTGTTGTTGTCATTTAAATAAATAAAAGGTGTGCTCATACCTGTGGGTGACGTTCCACACTGTACAGAAATAAATGTGGGTGAACCTTTTTTTTCTTTTCTCAATGTCTATTTTAATACTGGCTATTAGTTTCTACCGTCATTTAAATTTACATTTGGTTACTAGTTTCTGTACTTTCATTTGAATCTACATTTTATTCCTGGCTACAAGTTGCTGTACTTTCACAGTAATTTTTACAGTAGTGGTTCTACAATTGATTACAATAAATGCTGACTGCATACTGTGACTGAAGTGTGAACAATAGCAGGAAATGACTGTGATCAAATAACTATCTGCATCTATGTTATAGTAATGACGCACATATATTTACACAATAACTGCAGTTGTGTGATGTTAGACTTCCAAGCATGAATTAACAGCATTTCTTTTTCTTTTTTTGAGGGATGATTAAAATGATGTTTGTTGACTGCAGTGATCAATGTTAAGATGCAGTCCCGCTTGATGAGTCAGACTAATAGTCTACCTGACTTAGCTCACCAAAAATCCCCAACCACCCATAAGGAAATAGATGAACCCCCAAAATAACATTTGCTGTGAAATTTACCCTCAGGCCAATTCAACATGAGTTTGGTCATCGAAACATTACATCAGCATTACATCACTTGCTCACCAATGTATCCTCTGAAGTGAATGGGTGCCGTCAGAATGAGAGTCCAAACAGCTGATAAAAACTCAATAATCCACAAGTAATCCACACGACTCCAGTCTATCAAATGAATGTCTTGTGAAGCAAAACATTGTGTGTAAGAAACAAATCCATCATTTTGGCGTTTTAACTTTAAAGCCAAGCACGCTGGCCAATAATAGTACAGTCCAAGAAACCCAAAATAATGCTTCCTCCAGTCCATCCATTGTTGTCCTCTAACACCAAAATCCACCAGCATATTTGTTTTGAACTGTTTTTGATCGTTTTTTGCATATAAACGGTGCTTTATCTTTTCATATTTCTCTCCTGATTCAAGAGAGATGACTTTTTCACAGGGGTAAACAATATTATGGATAGACAATCTAGTCGTAAGCAATGGTTTGAAGTTAAAAACATGAATCAATCACCTAACTATCTGTGTTGTGATGAAGTTGTCCTTAACCAGGAAGAACAGATAATGTGAGGCCACAAAGTAGACATTACAAACATAAAAATGCAAATGAATAAACTTCTGTAATTATTGCTACATAATAACCAACTGTGTTCTGTAACACTTGCTAGGAGAAAATGAATTCAATTATAAAAAGGTCCAAGTTCCCAGCCAAAGTGAACACTAATGACATTACTTAAACTATTATCCCACCATGCAGCACAATATGACTATTATTTATTGTATTTACAACAGTTTCTTGTGTAATGGCAGAAAATTATCTAGTCTGCATTGATTTCACTGTCAAATTCTGAATACAGCATTTTATTATAAGAAATCACTGTTATCTTGAATCTTATCAAATTCTGGAGGAGTGTGATTATAAATTATTCCATATACTATATTCTTTTATATTGAAAAAGAAGCATTCAAACAGATAAATGAAGGTGCGGAGAAGTCAAAACGATGAATACCAAATATTGCATTTCAATTGCATTCAAAACTAATGATATTACTCTTTAAAGCTGCAGAGAAAGAGCCGGCGCAGACCCAAAAAAGAGGGGAAAGTGCAGAGAAAGATAAATAAGCTGTGATAGGGACAGAGAGAGTGTGAATGCAGCGTTTGTGAATGCGACCTCAGATTACAGACTGCTGTTAAAGATTATCCAGCCCCTTGGGCCATTTAATTCCAAACATAATCCTGCATTCAGAGTTCATGTTGTTTTTCCACTTTACACCACATGACCTATTTCTCCACTGCACATTGTTTCATTCACAAGTACAACCCCCCCTTTATAGCGCTTCTGTGTGGACGTGCATGGAGAATGTGCTGGCTAGACACTGAGTCCTGGACAACCACAATGAGGTGCATGCGTGGGAGGTCGTGCTTTTAGAGTCATTCAAGCATCCAGAGAACAACCTGCTCCTTAATGTCTGCAACTGTGTTGTTTGTTCTTAGGGGTTAAAAATAGATGTACATTTGAAATTGATCTGTTTGTCTTTATCCAGTCACATACAGATGCACATACAGTCATTTTAAAAATTGTTCAATTACGAAGGAACTAAATATATTGTAGATATAATCCTAATAGTTTAGTTTGGTTTTGTGATTTTAAGCTGAATTGGTAGAAAATTATTATTCTCAACTGTCATCCGCAGACAGATAAAAATATTACAATGATGTGAAATACACATTTTGTCAGGCAAGAAATTATTTCAATCAGTGCAATTACAACATAAAAATATAATAGCTCAAAATATCACACAATGCATCAGGTTGATATGTCATGATACATTCCCTAATCTTATTTGATAACTTCTGTTAAATATCACATTACTTGTTTGGTGTCTCAGAGACATCAGATATAGCTAAATAAAATGACTAAAATTGTGATAAAATTGTCTGATAAGACATACTACGCTCCTGCTATCTGCTATTTTAATTGCTTCATTTTTGTTGTCTATAAAAACTTCAATAATATCTGCTGCGTTTTGATGAGGTCAGATGAACATTAAATATTTGGTTGGAAAAATTAGGTACGTTTTGAAATTACTATTATTTTTGCACCTGCATATAATAAAAAAACCTCTAAGATTTTTATGATCAAATGAACTATAAATAACTAGAAATGTCTATGGTTCCTTCCAAACAGTGTTTCGATAATCTGCCACCTGCAGATGTCAGATTCACAGTCACATGATGTGAAAACACAACTTTTGACCTCTGACTAAATACTGGGCTGTAATGCACTTTGGAATGCATTATGTTATTTTTAATCAAACAGTAAAATGATAATATATTATTTTATCTGACCACTATTTATTAGTCCACTTGTCTTATTTTTACTAAACATTTTTTGTTCTTTATTCATTATATTCTGAAATGATTATAAACTTGACAGATATCTTCATTTCTAGTTTGCAAAGCACTTATATTGTATAGAAACTGTTTTATAGCAATAAATAGCTACACTTGCATTGTTTGTGTGCTTTGGTTTTTCTTAGCATCTTTTCTGTCTATTTGTCATTTTAGCAGTTATTCTCTGCTGACAGCTTGCATCGCCCACTGAAACTGTACACCTATATGGAAAGCTGCAGCGCGGTGTATTTTACCCGCACAAAATTACATGGTGCGGTCAAGCATGAAAATACATCATCGCCTTCAGCGCGTGGTTTGATGTTCCTGATTAACGATGTGACCTTGCCCAAAGCCCCCAGGCCAACCACAAAGGTGTCATAATAGACTGTATTCAAACGTGTGTGTGTGTGTGTGTGTGTGTTGTGGTTTTACGCCTCTATGGTACTGCTTAAACTCGCGTCACAAAATAAAAAACACGGGTAACCCCAACGACCACGTGCCAGTGGGAAAAGAGGGGAGAGCGCGTCAAGAGCCATATATGGAATGTCGGTCTAAGTCAACGGGCCATATATGGTGCTTCCGTGCGTGACGTCTGTTCCTTATGTGGAAAACGAAGGCGTGGCTGTGGCGGAGGAGACGCGATACAAATACTGTTTCCAACCCCGCCTGTACTGTAGAATCACATCTGCTGTCAAGTAAAGGACTTCAAACTAAGCTTTGACGAAATACAGGGAGCGATTATATTAAAACAAAATTATTCGATGTTCTTTTTAAAGTAATAATACTGTGAAAACACACCAGGCCTATACGGACCAAATAATATTGTTTTGTGTCATCTATTCTTGTTATTGTTTATAGTTCTTCATTTCTAGTGGACTAACAGATTCGTTCCCACACTGAACGCGCTGTCGTGGATGCTGTGAAGAATATCCGTTTTTTCTCTCACGGCTGTTGTTTTGTCTGGAGAGGTCATGGGTATTGGCGACCCTCTGGAGATCTCATGCAGTGAGCTGGTTCATATTTTGCGGACGCCCTCTGAGCTCTTCGCGTCTGGGGGATGCATCGTGCTGGACTGCCGGCCGTTCCTCGCCTTCTCCCGGGCGCACATCCTCGAGTCCCGCAACGTCAACTGGAATTCCATGCTGAGACGGAGGTCCAAGAGCTCCGTGGTGTGTCTGGAGTGGCTGGTGGCCGATAAATCGCTCCTGGCCCAGCTGCGCAACGGGGACTTCTCTCCGGTGGTGGTCCTGGATGACAACAGTCGCTCGGTCAGAGATCTGAAGAGCGAGAGTCTGGCCAGTCTCCTCCTCGGTGCCCTTCAGTCAGAGGTCCAGTCTGCCTCGACGCACATCTGCTTCTTACAAGGTAAACTTCACAGAACTACACTGTTTGTCTTGATTTTTGGGGAATACGGCAATTCAGTCCCACACTGTAATCTTTTATATATTTCATTACACTGGTAAAAATGGTCTAAACATCTAAATTACCTTAAAAGGTGTGTATATATATATATATAGATATATATTAGATATAGATATCTATATATATATATATATATATAATATATATCCTACATTTATTTCACTGTAAAATGGCAAGTACACTACAAAACATTAATGTGGCAACATCTGATTTGATTTGGAATAATATGATTTGACCCCGATTTGACATGACTCAGACCATATACTATATTATCTTCTATTTCAACGAAAGTAATTAGATACTATAATTCTATATTTATATTATCTGTTGGAAAATGTATCATATACAGCTATGTATGACAACAGCTGCTTTATACACTGTGAAAATTGTTTTGTCAGGCAACCTAAAATGTGCTTCATGTGGTAACATCTAAATTAACTGGTTTTATTCAAGTCAAAAATATTATTATTAAATCAACCTAAATATAGAAAGAAGAAATTTGCCTTGTATTGCAGTGTATTTCATTTGCATCATAGGTTATTTCTAATCAAAAATGTAATTTGGTCATATAAGTTTGCACTTTGGAGGCTTATTACAAATTCGTCGAGATGTTTACTTGCTCCATTTGTCAAACCTGGTAAAACAAAATGCACAGAATTAACGACAAAATGTTTTGTTTGACCATTTCTAGGTGGATTTGACGGGTTCTTCGCACTTTATCCAGAGCTCTGCTTTAGCCCTCCTGTCATGTGCTCAAATCATCCTGCTTTCAGTGATTCAGAGCCCATTGTTTCCGGAAGAAAGACTCCTCTCTATGATCAGGTTGGCTATTAGAAATCTCAAAATCATAATGAATGATCTAAATTTAAATCACAATATCTTTCGAATACACTCATTGACCTTTGTCCTTTGTGATTTCTAGGGTGGTCCAGTTGAAATCCTCCCCTTCCTCTTTCTGGGCAGTGCGCATCACTCATCCAGACGGGAGACTCTGGAGCGATGCGGGATCACGGCTGTGCTCAACGTATCCTCTTCCTGTCCCAACCTGTTTGAAGAGGAACTTCAGTACAAAACTCTGAAGGTGGAGGACAGTCTGGCCGCCGACATACGTGTCCTCTTTCCAGAGGCCATCCACTTTATCGGTAAGTCCTGTGGTATCAACAAAAAGACATTTCTTAATTTTTCAGAAACATAATAATGACATAAAAACTAATGCTCACCTCCGCTGCATCTGCAGATTCAATAAAAGAGAGTGGTGGTCGAGTGCTGGTCCACTGTCAAGCAGGAATCTCCCGGTCAGCCACCATCTGCCTGGCGTACCTCATTCACGCTCGACGTGTCAGTCTGGACGAGGCCTTTGACTTCGTAAAATGCCGCAGACAAGTCATCTCACCCAACTTAGCTTTCATGGGCCAACTTCTTCAGTTTGAGACAGACGTTTTGTGCCCTATTCTGTAATAGACAGAAAGAACAGTGGCACATTTTGAACTTTAATATCTTGAACTGGCCCCACTAACTTTCAGAATACAGATCTACTGGCCACAGCTTTGACTTGAAAGACTGTGACAGATCTGCAAAGGTGCTTTCAGGAAGTTTTAGTTCGATGCTATCTATGGGTGTACAAACAGAGAGACATGAGAAATTTAATAAGGGGACCAAATGAGGCATCTCACCCTTTAAACTACACCATGACATAACTCAACTTGTTTGGGTAATGTTGTAGATGGCATCAACTGACTACCTGTTCTTGATTGTTTATGGCAATACAAACTATACATAGATAAATGCCTTTCTGTGTTTCCGAACAACAACGGCATCGCTGACACACTGCTACACCCAATAGCCCTCATGGAAAATGTAATAATCACATGTCATTTTGACATTGTACTACTGACCCAAGATAACTTGTATATGAGATATTGATGAAACAGACAAACAACTTCTGTCATGCAAAACTGGGTAATGTAGGCTACTAAAGCATTTTGTTTTCATTTTAGTTTCAATGGTAATATACGTTTGGGATGTATCATCATACTGTAAAATTGTGTTGCATCAGTCAATGTTTAATTTGACTGCAGTGACTGATGCTGTGACCATATAAGGCTGTGACGTGTGGTTAGTTTTCTGTCTGGTAAATGTCAAGATTTTCCATGAAGTTACGGTCTAATTGTCAGTCTCGAGCAAGTTTTAAAGGGCAAAGACCTGACAAACTGTGATCTTAGGTCATTTTAAAAGTAAGTTTAATTGTGTTGCGATAGATAACAGGCACTAAAGCCATTTTGTATTTTTTTTATAAAGTGTTATTTTATTTCCTTTTTTTGTGAATATTTATTTATATATTTTCATTCAAGCAATGCACTTTAAATTACAATTGTTTTGATAACAATATCTTTTTTAAGCGATGTGGTTCACTTATTTCAATATGTAAATAAATGGATTCATTTGTTTAACGCAGAAGTGAATGTAGTTGTCTTTTTTTATTATCATGTTTTAAATTATTACTTACAGAAAACGTATGGTCCTAAGAGCCCCCAGGGCTCCAAATTCCTTGTAGGCCACCCTCCATGCGTGAAGCCCAAGTAATTAGACCTGACTTAAAATGAGAAATGTAGCCACAATTAGCAGAGTTAAGAGAATTGCACATTACATTTTTTAGGTTTTTGAAAGAAGTCTCTTATGCTCACCAAGGCTGCATTTATTTGATCAGAAAATAACTTTTTTCTATTTTAATGTTTCAAAAATGAAATATGTACGTAAAGCTGTATTTTCAGCAGTCATTACGCCTGTCTTCAGTGTCACATGGCCCTTCAAAAATCAGTATGTCTAACATGATGATGGTTTGGTGTTCAAGAAATATTTCTTATTATTATCAATGTTGAAAACGATTGCCCTAATTAATATTTTTTTTGTGGTAACCATGATAAAAAAAAAATTCTCAGAATTTTTTGATGAATAGAAAGATCAAAAGAACAGCATTTACTTGAAACAGTAACCTTCAGTGTGTTGTGGCTAAAATGTTTCAGTTACTTAAAAAATATGACATGCCCCAAACGTTTGCAAGTTAGTGTTGCAATATTAAAGAGATCAGAGGTGTCATAAACAGATAACACTGCTAATTTTTTTTTTTTCACATTGTTGCAATAGTCATTGGCACACATCTTCCCTTGCTCATTGCTGTGGTAATTACACAAATGTATCAATATGGAAATTGGATTACTACAGTACATGATATAAGCAGCTGAAATCTTTTACCTCAGCGCCATCTGCTGACGAAGTAAAATGAGCTGACTGCACCTTTCAAGCATTAATACAGGAGACCACAAAGCGGCAGTATTAGACTATAAACCTGAGTATGAGCAGGGTTGCGTTCAGCAACGACAAAAACGGTGCAAAACGTTTTTTAAACGGAAACGGTGGTGCGTTGAACACCCTGTTATGATGACGCAAGAGTTGCAACTATGGCAGCTGAGAAGACCATTCTTTGTGTTCTTTTTGAAGAATTTTCAGAGCCTGATGAAATCAGAATAAATACGTGTTTAATACTGCAAAATACGCTAGATGTTACAGTCCTTGCCCTCCAGAATAAAAGAGAACATCCCACTTGAGTGAAGGGATTTTGTGGAAATTGTGATTCATAATTATTGTGATCCAACATTTGCCTCGCATTTCAGGATGAAAAGACAAACATTTCAGGTGAAGGATAATCCACTTCTTACCTCCAAGACTGTGTTATGATCTATATGACCTTATTATTTTTATTGTGAGTATTAGGCTTATCATTATTGCTGATCACTGTTGTTGTGCTATTGTAATATTTACCCTTATATAATCAGAGCAGTATAGAAAAGTTTATGAAAGTGTCACTCCATAATCCAATAGCAAAATATATAAATATGTATATTATTTTTATGTTACATTAATCAGTATTTAGCACACCTTCCTAAGGAAAGGATATGGACCAGAAGACATTGCAAATACTAAATGATATTTAGACAGACTTAAAAAAAGAAGTTCCAGATCTATAAATGTGCACTTATTATTTCAGTTATTTTGCCTTTAATGTAAATAAACATGTGCAAACAATATACTTGCTCTTGTGAATTTATTTGGATGTTAATTACATTGTGCGAGCTGTCTCTTTAATACCGCGTGGTTTACATACACATGTTGTTGCTGATTGGGCTGACATGTTTGACACACCCACCAAACAAGAGAAAACGCATCTCAAACCCCGTTGCACACTGTTGCACACCATTTCCAGGAAACATGTCGTTCAAACCGGAAACGTAGCAAAACAGTGCACACCGGTTTGAGCTTGAACTTGCCCCAGGTCTCTAACGAACACGATTTATGATGATGATGATGATGTTGTTGATAATGATATTGTAATTTTATTCCCAAATATCTCTGTGATAGCTGAATGCGTTGAAGGTGAGCAAATACCAATGAAGAAGTAAAGCAAGAAATACATATTTTTTTGTAGTTTTATAACTTTGGAGCGTTGTGTGGAATTCATCGGCAAATCAGAGATCAACAATCAAGGAGCATGTGGGGTGATTGTGTTACAGAAGGTCATTGCTGCCTACAGCCATCATCATCTACAACTCTTTCATTGTGAGCGTGGACATGGAAAACACTTATTTGTTTAGCTTTCTGCCAAACTTTGATGGAAGTTCTAAACACTTAGGGTGAAACAGATTGTGGTTGCCCATGTGACGCAGATCCTGTGATGACAGCGCTGATATGGTCATGCATTAACTCTCTCACATCTCCCTCAAAACTCAGAACATCATCTGAAACGAACAGCTCTGGTGTGAAGCTGTCTGGCAAACATTTGAACTTATTTGCTTACTCAGGCAGCTTTAAATTGGATCCAGCCTTAACTGTTTCATTTATTTATTTATTTTCAGTTCCATTGAGGGCCTCTCAATATTTCTGAATTACATTTTACCCAGTAAATATTTAGGCTGTTAAAGCTCCTACACAGTAACTGTCTCATATTCAAACTTTTCATTTGACACTATTTTTCCAACCGCAGCAATTTCTGCCTTTTTTTTTTACTTTGAATACCTAAACAGGTAATTCAAATAATGCTTACGACAGGCTATGGGGAATATTGGCAGTCTTGTCGGCTCCATTGCACTTTGTCAGCTAAGTGAATTTGGAAAATCTGAATGTTGCCCAGGGTTAATTCTGTTTGTGAACTCTCACGCCATCAGTTTGCTCATAACAGCAGCAACATGATACAGCCACAGTTGGTTTACTTTTGTTTAGGAATCAAGTTTGCTTCAAATAACTGTCCTTAAATGCTGATCGGTATGCAGCTATTGCTTTCACTGCCATTAGAAACCGCAGAATTAGAACAGTGAAACATTCATAATCTCCCTCCTACTCTTTTTTTTTTAAAAGAACTTACAAAACTTTCTGACGTAATTGGTCTGTAATATATTGCATATCCAAGTCATAGGCTAATAGGTAAACGGATCAATTAAACTATTTTTTTTCAAGATGCCAATAATATCAAAATGGCCAATTATCCCCTTGTGAAAGAGAAGTACATTTAGCATACTTTTAAGAAAGGAAATAATATATTTATATAATAATGTAATAATTTCTATTAGATGTAATGTTTTCAGACACTTGATTGCATGTTATTTGCAATTAAATGAAAATGGATTATAGTTTAAATTTATATAAAATGTTTTTAGCTTGTCTGGCATAATAGTACTGAATTAGATCTTTATATTTAACATCATAATTACTTCTGTTGCCTTTGATATGAAATATAATATGAAGTGTATTGCCGTATGAACTGACAAGCATTTATGGTAAACTAAAATTTAATGTGCGAGTCAACACATCAAAATAAGTGTACTACAAGCACAACAAAAGATTATTAAAACAATTATTTAAAATGCACTTTAGAGTAAAACTTTTAATTTGACATTATTACAAACATTTTTAAAGTGTGCGTGTGTATTAAAAACATGAAGCCACTAATACTCTCTCTGCAGGTTTTATTTAATTAATATTATATTATATGCAAGTATAGTTATATGCTAGTTTTTTTAATACACTTCTAAGATTTGAAGTACACTGCAAGTATACATTCAATACAATTAAGTGCACTTCCTTTTCACAAAGGTTGGCAAATTAAACAGCCTATCTCATATATCACTCTATCACTAAGAAGAAAATGACTTCTCGCCTGAAGGAACATCATGACCCTCTTGAAAGCTATTGGGGAAAAAGTACAGTAAATGCAGTTTCCAAAGAGAACTTCATTCTCAGGAGTGCCATGATCTTAAAAGGCATACAGACATTAATGGGAAAAAATAATATGACAGGCAGTGGAAATTTTAACACCATTAAAAATTAGTCACGCATTTTAGTCGATATGCCTTAATCAGGCTATACTCCACGCTGAATTTAAAAACGGAAGAAAACGAGGTTGTGAGAGAGAGCAGTCTTTACAGTTGCGCATGCAGTTTTATGGAGTTTTTGTCAACTGATTTTTTTTCTTCGTAAAGACTTTTGTCAGCTGAACAATTTGTTATGTGGTTAAACAACAGTACAACTCATTGAACCAATTGCATTGAACGCACTATACTATCCCGCATAGCCTCATTTTCATTCTTGTCATTGCGCTACACTCACTAAGGTCTATAAGAGTACACTCTTAAAAATAAAGGTGCTTCACGATGCCATAGAAGAACTTTTTTGTCTAAATGGTTCCATAAAGAACCTTTAACATCTGAAGAGCCTTTCTGTTTCACAAAAGGTTCTTGTGGTGAAAGAAGGTTCTTCAGATAATAAAAAAGGCAAGAAAGACATGATTCTTTAAAGAACCTTTGACTGAATAGTTCTTTGTGGAACCAAAAATGGTTCTTCTATGGCATCGCTTGAAGAACCTTTTGAAGCACCTTTATTTTTAAGAGTGTAGGCTTAACACAGTCAGTTTTGGATCATGCAGAATGCAAAAAACACAACCCAGTGAATGAGTCACAAGATCGTGTTGTATTCTGATCTTGACGCGGCTGAAAAATTGACGCATGAGTGAATGTCATCCTGCAACAACAAAATGAGGAGGTTGTTATAAAATAAAAAGATTGATCAAAACACATTGATGCTTAAATGGATGCTGGGTCAATGAAGATAGAATTAGGTTAATCACCTTTCAAATTAGGTTAAATAGTATGTGTGTCAATAAGGGGGCCCATCCAACCTCACTTCAGGTTAAATTGAACGTCTAGTATCGATCTATCTATTATATCTATCGATCGATTAGCTATCTATCTATCGAATCTTCTTATTTATCTAGGTCGATCTATCTATCTATCTATCTATCAAAAATACTCAACATTTCTATAAAACCTAGTACTCCACAGAAGAGCTTTCTGTACTGCTTCGTGCAAATATTTAAAATATATATTTTTGCATGCTGGAAATGGTTCGACTCATTCGACCCTTTTGACAAAACGTCCTGTGTCCTTTGCTAAAATCACGACGGTAATACAGGTGATTCAGGAAATACACATTCACTGATCCTAATGGAAACGCTTGATGAGGGTCTACATTGCGTTTGGGTATATGTTGCAGGGTATATGTTGCACTTCATCTGAAGAGAGCATTAAAACACTTGATCTTTATGAAATGAAGCGTGCGGAGGAAGCGCTCGGTCGTCACGATTCCTTTTACGAGCGCAGTCTGTCATTAAAGTTTTAATGGTTCAAACAGATTTCTATTGCTTTTGCATAAAGAGACTGGCCCATCCATGGGGTGGGGGGGGGGGGGGGGGGGGGGGGGGGGGGTAGTCAACAGCGTAATGATACATTTTGTTCTGCAGTTCTGAACAGTTACGCACCTTTACCTGAAAAAACAACCTTTCATTTGTCATACTTGGTGCTTGGTGGTCATAGCCTAATGTAAACTTCTCAATCGAATATATAGTAAAATGAATCCTGCACTCTTCGTTATGTAAATATCATTAATCAAAACCATTACCTTTATCCAGTTGGATAAGTTGTTGGAGTTCTTGCATTCTCCAAAATGTGTTATTTGAATTGCATCCACTACACGCCTGTATTTGTTTTATGTTTGACAATAGAGTGTTAGGATAGGTCAGGCTTTTCAGTGGGAGGGAAGAGTTCGCCTCATGACGCCCGTCCTGACATCACTTATACTGGGGTACTGAGGAGAAGCGTTGCGTAGAGATGAAGCCAGAGCGGCGCGCGCGAGCCGCACCGACACTTCAAACTGTCACTACGCGAGGCACGTAGGAGGCATTCAACTCTCTGACTGAGATACTGTGACTAAAACGGGAGAAACACGGCGGGAGAAGGACGGCAAACTGTTTTCAGACATTATCCTTCTTTTTAGTGCTTGGACATACCCGACTCATTTTGGCGTGCCTCTGATTGCTCAGGAATGTAACAACGGCACAACTACAACAGACTCCATCATTTATCAGGGTAGTTGTTGCGCTTAAATTCTTTTTGCAAACTTGTGAAAACTGTGAGGGGGAAACTGGCACACCGCCGCGCGCTGCTGTGTGCTCTCTGGAGATTTATATTTAAAGCCTTGCGCTCCGTGGAGACTTGTGCATCTGGGTAACCTAGATTTAAGCATTCCAATATATTTGTTTTGTAAGCACTTAGGGAGAATCTATAACGTTTTTATTCGTAATTTGCACTTTGGAATGTTTAAAAGGTTATAATTGAATAATTGTTACTCAAATCATTTATGGAAGCACAATATTACGCAGCTATTTCATATTGTCAATGAATCTATTTGTGACAGCATTGCTGTTTTATTTTGCACTGGGCGTTTTGTTTGTTGTTTAAGTTTTTCCTCTCACGTTATCTGTCTTCTATAAAACATTCAGAAGTTGATAATTTAGCGAAAGAACCATAAATTATAATTGATCAGAGCCGTAAATTATAATTACATAGATGTAATCTCTCTGACATTTAATTTATTTGATGGCTGTCCTTTAAATTGAGTTGTACGTTTCCATAACTGTTCCATAACCCAGATGACGCTTATTCCAAATTTGACGCAAAGTAATAAAGTATCAACACTCGAGATGTCACATAACAATGGCTGACAGAATCTTTTCGCAGTGAGCGATGTATTAATTCGATTAGACGTAAAATTGCTTATTTAATTTCAACAAACTATTTTTTACTAAGTTCTTAGAAGAAGAAAAAACACCTAAACGAAATTATTCAATTTATTCTGCCCACATTTGGAGTACTAATAGAGAAGGTTAATCCACGTGTATTCTCAGTTGCCGCGCTGTGGCAGTCATGGCAAGCTCGTGCTCGGCAGGCACGGGTCTGCATGGCCACAACATCAATGGCACTGGAGGCACGTCTTCACCGATTTGTAACCAGAGTATGTTAAAACCCCCTCCTTACACTCCAGAAGCCACAGCAGCCTTTGCAACAGCCATCACATTGATGATTCTTTTTACAATTGTTGGCAATATTCTTGTCATCATCGCTGTTTTAAACAGCCGCTCGCTCAGAGGACCCCAGAATCTCTTCTTGGTCTCCCTTGCGGCTGCAGACATTTTGGTGGCCACCCTCATCATCCCATTTTCACTGGCCAATGAACTGATGGGCTACTGGTATTTCCGCTCCGTATGGTGTGAGATTTACCTGGCGTTGGATGTGTTGTTCTGCACTTCATCTATAGTACACCTGTGCGCTATCAGTCTAGACCGCTACATGTCTATCTCACGTGCTGTCACGTACGGCGCACAGAGGACACCCAAACGCATCAAATGTGCCATTTTGGTGGTGTGGCTGATCTCAGCAGTCATCTCCTTCCCACCACTACTCTCCATGAACAAGAACAAAGGTGATGCAGGAGGGCTGCCACAGTGTGAGCTCAACAATGAGCGCTGGTACATCCTGTACTCTACTATCGGTTCCTTCTTTGCTCCTTGTCTGATTATGATCTTAGTCTACATGCGGATCTACCAGATCGCCAAGCAGCGCACACGATGTCCACCAGGGGAGCCCCGCAAAGAGGTCCCAGCCAATGCGGCAACCCCTCAGCACAAGGTCCACACGGAGGGTCTACAAAATGGAAGGGGAGATGAAACGCCTTCTACCTTGCAGAAAAAACCCAGGCCTCCGACTCTGGCCGTGTCCCAAGTGGAGTCCATCCAGCAGGCGGCGAGCCCTCCAATCTCCAACAAACATCTGCAACCCCCTTTGACAACCCTGACACTGACCACGCCGTGCCCCTCCCCGTCTCCTTCGAATTCATCCGAAATGGCTCCTAATAAACCTAAAGAGGGCAAAAAGGCGAAGAAGACCATGAAACAGCCTGACAACAATAACGGAGAGAGCATGAGCTCTGACTCAGACACTGAGCAAGGTGGGAGGGAGTTAGAGGTCCCTTGTACCCCGAGCATGACACCCAGTGGCATCCATTCCCCCGCCACCATCCAGAAATACAGAGACATGATCGCCACCACCAAAGGTGCCAAATTGGTGACCCGGAAGACGAAGCAGGAAGGAACGCCCAACTCCGCACGGCGCAAAGCCATGGTGAACCGAGAGAAGCGCTTCACCTTTGTGCTGGCGGTGGTAATTGGCGTCTTTGTCATCTGCTGGTTCCCTTTCTTCTTCTCGTACAGCCTACAAGCTGTGTGCCCAGAGACGTGCACCCTGCCAGAGCCACTCTTTAAGTTCTTCTTCTGGATCGGCTACTGCAACAGCTGCCTCAACCCGGTCATCTACACCATCTTCAACAAAGACTTCCGCAGAGCCTTCAAAAAGATTCTCTGCAAGAACACCAAAGGCACATTCTTCTGAAGCTCCTGAAGTGGATCATCTCCTCAGACAACAAATATATGGCTATTCAGACACAGACTTCAGAAAAAGATTAAAATAAGCACAATAACAGTGCTGTTGCGATGTAAACGAAGGGCTTTTTGTGCTGCCCGGTGAACTGAGGACACCATGCTACTCAAATTACTCTTTTTTTTGTCCAGGTTACCGCCTCAGGCATTGGATTCCTGGTATTTGTGCTATAAAATGGGGCTAATCCAAAAATATTTACAGACACTGACAAATCAAAGCTGAAAACAAAATAATTTACAGGGACTATCGCACACCTGCAAGGACAAGCCACATGGAGGTCAATACGAAGGTTATTGCATTTTTTTTCTCATTTCTAAGAACACCAATCCTTGGGGATACTGCATACATGGATTTCTCTAAGGATTTCAGAGGTACACCATTCAGAACCTTTACATACAGCTTTTCCATGCTGATTGATTTACCAATGCCTACACAGCATCATTTCTGAGGAACACAGACATGAAATGCTCCTGTGGAAATCCTTGCCAGGGGCAATGTGTAGGAAAGAGGTGACACAAGTTTCTCCGATCAAACATTAAGGCTTCTAGTTAAGGCCCCCCCAGAGTAGGACCATTGGGGAGTTTTCCTGGCATTCTGTGATGCTGAAAGGCTCTGTGAATACAGAATACCTGCCATTGATGGAAGCCTTTCTTTCTCTTTCCATCTTGGACAGGTTGGCAGCAGGCTTTAAGATTGCAAAATGTTTATTACAGGATCTTTAGATATGTATTCAAATCGAAAGTAATTTTAATTTTTAATATGATAAGACTCTTTGCATCATCAAAAATGACTTTAGACTTTGGTAACTGTGTCAGATGACACAACACCTCCTGATTTCACTGGAGGTGCTCTTTCTGACTCGGTTCAGCACTTTGCTTTGTATAAAAGAACAAATAATCATTTGTTGGTGTACACTGATCTACTGCACCCTAAATGTCTGAGCATTCAGCAGGGTGATACTTTGGGACTAAGGGCTGATAGCAGTGATGCTTTCTATTTCGTTGGTCATTGTCTTTTTGCTAATGATCCCTGTGTGTGTGTGAGCAAATGTTGTGAATGGGTATGTGTTGTGTCTGACTGCAGTGTATGGTTGGAAATGTATGCTGTGTGCGAGAGGGTGTGCGAATGTTGTTGTGCAGAGTTTTCTTTGTGTAATGGTGTGTGAGTTCACATCCCTCCCCTGATTCCCCTGGCACCAGTTCAACTATATATGTATGTGCTTGATAAATGTGGCTGGTTTGCCAGATCTGCCAGTGTTTATGATTCAGCTACTTCTCGTGCCAATGCTTTTACAAGTTTTGCTGCTAAACTCTTCTTAAACCAGAGTTTATTTCAAAATAATATTTTTATTGCAGGTCATTTTGAACTAATAATTTTGAGACAGTTAGGAAATGAGTTAGAGGAGATGAGAGCTGTAAATTATTCTTATGTGAATGATTTGGTAGTATTATCCTGCATTCTTATGTTTCCCCCTAATATAATAAATATATATATATATATATAATATTTATATATATATTCCATTTTTACCAGGGAAAACGACTGAGTTCAGTTCAGCTACAAACACAATTAAAAAGCCTTTTACTGTACTTTTTTTTTTGGTATGACTTTTGTGTGTCAGGACATTGCATTCGGGCTGCATTCTCATAAGTTTTGCAATTGATGGAATCCTGGTAACTGTATCCATTTTGCCTCCTGGACTCCTCTTTCTTCAGTGTAATGCTGTTGGTTTTCCACTGCTCTTGAAAAATAAAACCGCTGAGCTGTGTGTGCCAACTGATTCATTGCTGTCAGAGAATAACTATGGTGCTTTTAATGCAGATGAACAGATTTTTATCTCAGCACGTCATTGGGACACATTGAAAATTATGCAAAGAAAATGAGGTTTTACTAATGGCAAGGCTTTATGAAAACCAGGCATTTAAAATTCATTCTCCAAAACAACTCTAGAACAAAATTGTCAACAGATCCTTGTTGTTTATGTGGAATGGACAACAGTATGCCTCACTTTCCTTATTCATTTGTATGATTTTTACAGATTTAATGCAAATATACTAGTAACTACTATAGATATAGAGAGAGGAAATTTGTATTCAAAAGGGAAGATGTTTTGACGTATTAGAATATGAGATTAATTGGTGTTTTGGCAGATGTATGTTGATATGGTTGGATAAACTCTCAGTCTCCCCTAAGGTCAGTTTAACACCCTCCAATCCTTTTTTAAAAATGTATATTCACAGGCATGATTGCGTTAGGAATGGTGATGTTTCTGAACACAATGCAGGCATGAGATTGAGGATTAATGCTGGACTGTTAAATACTAAAATGCAGGTTCAGCTTATTTGATGTTAATTGCATTTTTATCAAGACTGCACTTTAAAAATAGTGGAATATCATTTTTTTTAATATTATGTGTATTTTACAAGATAAGAGGCAGACTCTCTGAACTCAAACAGGGACAGAGATTCATTTCTGGTAATTGCAGGAAGATGCTGCATTTAATAATTGATGAAGTCTCAGTATGAAGTGTGTAAATAATTTTGTATGAATTAGTAGCCTACCCTTTTTCTTAAGCATTTACGTGTAAGGTCATGCTCTGGCAGAGCCTCAGACTCTTGATTGCTTTGCTTTGTCTCACAGAGAAATTGAAGTCATTCATCTACAAATATGAAAACATCATTCCAGGGAAATGAACATCCCAGAGCGTCAGGCTGTCTGTTAAGAACATCTTTCAATTAAACAAAATACAAGTTGCAGGCAAAATTCAGAAAAACATTTCAGACACACGGTCCGGTTAATGCAGGAACAGAAACGTTTGGGAAAATTTGAAACCTACTTTTTAAACAACAGAATCCAATTAGTGGTTAAGTAAGAGGCTGGCAGTGTGGGGTAGCTATTAGAAGACATGCAAACACATCTTTGCATCCAAAGCCCACTCTCAATTTGCAAAATAAAGTAAAAGAGCTGTATTTAGTCTCTGAATCCAAATGCGTATTGGGACAATGAAGCGAAACTTTAAGGTCATGTCACAGAATCTTACGGCTGATATGAACCACAAGAAATCTTCCCAAAGTTTTTAGAGCTTTGTTTGCGATGTGTATAATAAAAACAACAACTCCTAATCCAGAATCTTTAATCCTCTCCAGAATAAATTGTTCACAGTATCTAACGGATAATGTACATCGAGCTAATGATCAGGACCCGAAGGGATCTTTTATTACCCTGAAGGGGTTTATTTATCAAAACCCACCAGCTGGATGTACATTACCTTGCTTATTACATGGTTATTTGAGTTTAACGATTTTATTGTCTCACTAAATGCAAAGCTCCTAAAGTTCCTATAGCAAATGACTTTGAGGCAAGTTCTAACAAGACGAATATTTAAAGGATAACGTATTTTACCTGTTTATTATTTAATAATCCATTACAGTGTACAGTTTTCCTGGCAAGAAGATGAACACAACAACAACAACAACATTACAGCTCTATTAATAAGCGATCTGTTAGACGGTGTTGCTACTGATGCTGATCATTATCAGGGAATAAAAGACCTCACAATGTGACTGACAAATCATAATTTAGAGAGCCATGCAATAGTAAGGTTCCCGAAGTAAAAATCCTATTGATTTTCAGTTTAACTTTTAAACCATTAAAGACAGGCCTAATGTGAGCTAGGAGTTTGTTAATCAATGGTAAATACATTTGTTGAAGTCATCAATTTTCTTAAATCTTCGTGTTCAACAGCAGAATTCCTGGTGGAAAAACTACATGATCCATGATGCTGCAAAGAAATCTCCACTAATCAGGGAACTGAAACCGCAAATGACCTAATCGAGTCAAAGTCTCCCTATGCTCTCAAACTACTTTAATATTTCTACTTTAATTATGTAATTCGCTATGCTTTATTTTAGTTATTTCCATTGTTAAAGACATTAAAGGGATAGTTCACCCTAAAATTAACATTTTGTAGTGATTTACATGTTTTTTTTGTTTTGTGTTTCTGTTAAAAATGAAATGTGGGTAACCAAACAGTTCCTAGTCACATTGACTTCCATATATGGAAACACAAAAATACTATGGAAGTCAATGGGGACCAGAAACTGGTTGGTTACCCACATTCTTTAAAATATCTTCTTTTGTGTTCAGCAGAAGAAAGACACTCATACAGGTTTGAAATGACATGAGGCTGAGTGAAGATGACACGATTTTCATTTTAGGGTGAAGTATCCCTTTAATTACACACACAGTCTTGTACCTTTATATTTTTGATAATCCTTATGTGAAAGATTAATGGGAAGAAAATATGAGTTGCTCTCTGTAAATAGCAGCAGGACATATTAGACGCAAATTTGTCAATTACTTTGTCTATTTTTGCTCCACCAACAAAAATTTCATATGCACTCACCAGAACTTAATAAATCAGTTGTTTTTGAATAAATTATCACTCAATAAGAAAGATCTGAATCTACCTTTTACTATTTCGAACATCATAATGTAACAGATAAGAAAAAGAGTAGTATGTTAGTATGTAGTACAGAATTGGCTTGTCATATTTCATTGTTGTTGAATAAGGTTTCTATTTATTGATATAGATATATTTTTTACAAACTTATTGATTTAAATGATTAATACCCCCTCATAAAGACAGCACTTGTTGACAGGTTCATGCTGTAACCTTCAGAAAAGGTCGCTGAAAGATCATAACAGTGTTCTTTAATGTATGAAGCATTAAGAAATGTTATGAAGCAACATCTGTTATGTAAAGCAGCAACATTCTGAAACATCAGATTAGTTAAGAGTATCTCATGTCCTTAATTGACAAGTTCAAAAAGTTCAACAAGTTAAACTTCCTCTTAGGAAGTCCCTTATTACCCTCCCTGTAACTGACTTTGCACCGTACTAATGTACTAAAGGATATCAAAAAATAACATTAGATTCACCAACCCACCCCAACACACACACACACACACACACACACACACATACATATATATATATCATAAAACCCATAGAGCTGTATGATTAAGGTGATTGTGATTTGACCAAGTACAACATGTTCCTGGATCAACATCCTTGTTGATCCTGGAACAACATTCCTATCAACCAATCAGAACTGAGAGATAACTTTTCAGGAAATAGCTGTTTTAGGCTTACAAACAGGGTTAGGTGCTTCTACACCCTTGTTAATCAGCTATCACTTCACACTAAATTTAGGAATAAATTATGGGTAGGGTTAGATTTAGGTGTAGGGATTGGGTTTAGTCTATATTTTAGGACAGTAATGTTGATCCAGGATCAACAAAAGATGTTGATCCAGGAACATTTCTTACTTGGCAAAATCACGGCGACCGTATGATAAAACCAATGTCTGTACGATTCTGTAAACAAGAGCTAATCCATTTAGTATTTCAGTTTGACCATTTTGTTTCAGAAATATCTTGAGTCTGATATGACAGCACTGCAGTTTGTATTTTACCCCTGACCCAAATTCTCATCCATGGAAAATCTATAATGTTCATGTGTTTGGGTGAGTAAATTATTACAGTACATTTAAAAACGGATTTGCAGGACTATGGCTGGGAATGGATGGGAGGAGGAGGAGGAGGAGGAGGAGGAGGAGGAGGAGGGGTTGTTTTTTGGCATAGAAAATCAAACAGGAAATACAAAGTGTGTTCAGTCACAGCCTCATCACGTACCACATCTCATCACGTCTAACAACTGTATCATAATCCACTGAGGATAGCTTTTTTAGGACATGCACTCAGCCTCAGTGGTGTCTTCACTATCTGAGAGAAAAGCTAAGGGAATATTTTTTTTACTATTAGTGATTATCTTGTCGTTTAAATGTACTCTTAAAGGCAAAGCATAAGAAATGAGGAAATATTACAGAAAAGGGGGTGAGAATGATTTTCTAATGTTTGACAGATTTGAAGGAACTCGTGTATTGACTGAATGTGAAAAAAGTGCAAAACATATAATCATAAGCATCAATTAAGTGTGAAGGAGATCAAGCACAAGGGCATGTTTTTGTTTGGTTCTATTAATTTATTTAAAAATACATTAAAATCAAGTTCATACTATACAATAACTCTATGATGAGCATGTTGTAAATTTATGAATTAAAATTACATTTTAATATTTTTCTGGTTCCATAAAATCAGAAGGGCGAACTGTCCTGATATAATAATGACAAAAGCTAAATAAAATAAAGACAAAAGCTCATTAAATCAATTAAATATTGGAATAAAAAAAATTATAGTTTAACATAAGCATTTCTTATTATTCCTTAAAATGGTTTCATGGTTCTACTAAATTATTCAAAAATATATAAAAATGCAGTTCATACGTATAAACATATAAAGACACTTTTATGATGAGCAAGTCGTAAATTTCCTAATTTAAATTAATTTTGATATTTTTCTGGTTGCATAAAATCCAAAAATAAAAAATCAGGGTGAACTGTAAATGAAGAAGAAAAAAAACTAGCAAAACAGAGAAACACAAGATGGGAGCTTCCACGGATAACGTGTTTATTGACAATGAAATAGTAAATAAAACAGATGGATAAGCAATGCAGACTTAGCTGAGAAACAGGTGAGTAATGGTAAGACCTTACGAGTCCAAAGCAGTGATAGCACAACAGGATGATGAGGAATGACGGCTGGAGGATCGATGCAGGTAAGTAGCCAGGTAAGTTGTGCAAGGGGAACAAGACCAGACAATGGTGGAGTGCATAGTGATGGCTAATAAATGGTGACTTGATGAGTGCGGGAAGGTGCAGTGAATCAGAATTCTGGGGACTGTGAACGAGTGGATGGAGCTGCAGGATCTGGTGTGACTCTGTGACAATATGAAAATAAATACTTGAATATAAAAACTTATTATGTGTTTAAAATAATCATTTATTAGTATAAAAAAACCCCATTTAAATATTTTGTCTTTAAAAAAAAAATACAATGGGTATAGAAAAGAATCACCCCATTTAAAATAATCACATTTTGTTGCTTTGCAGCCTGAAATGAAGACGGACACAGTTTTTGTTTTATCCAGCTGTATTTACTCAGTGGTTTAGGCTGTAGGATTGCCGAAAGACTAAAGAAACATTATCAGCACGATGGTATAAAACTATACATTTCTTGTCTATTACAAGACACTGCCACTTATACAACACGAGAATCACAAGTTAGAATCGCTACATCTGTGGCGGAGAGCTCTATTTTCTTGTATAAAATAAAACTGGGATATCTGTTACTCTAAATAGCACTTCATTGTTAATGTTGAATGGCACAGACTAGTTAGACAGACATGAGGGGTTCAGCGCATACACGGATCAGCAATCTCCAAGAAAAATCACACACACACAATATTCATATCATCTGATAGACCTCCTCATTCTGAACAAATTTGCATCTAGAACTACTGCTGTCAATTAATGTTTGTTAAATCATTGAGAATATGTAAAAAACCTCCTTTTGCAAACTGAACATTTTGAAAAACCGACTGTAGTACAATTCTTTGGACTCTCTAGGTCAATAATTATCAAAAAATGTTGAACTTTACCCTTTGGGTAGCTATAACGGGGTCGCTTAGAAAGGGGGCGTGTCCAAATATATCCAAAAGCCTAGACAAAAACTCAAAACTTCACAAAACTAGGTGAGTACATGCGACAGGTGATTCTAAACAAACGTGCAACATTTTATAGAGATTGGACCACAGGTGGAGCTATAACAGTCATAATCATTAAAACTAATCAGATTTCTACCTGGCAAATTACCTGGATTTTCCAAAAATGCTTTTTTAAATAATTGATTTAGGTGGTTACAGGCTTGCTAAATATGTAATGTCTTTTTTTCATATGTTCTTAAGTGCCTTAAAGTGCTTGAACCCCAATAATCTCTGCTTGCAGCTATATTTTATAATTGAAATGGTCTAATAACTGTATTGAAGGATGGTAAAACATATACAGTTAATTGTACTCAGCATGTATTTAAAATGTTACCTAAGAGAGAGAGAGAGAGATAGAAGAGCAGAGCCCCAAGAAAAGAGCCCCAGCAAACAAAGAGAGATCGCCAACCAAGAAAAGAGTCAGAGCAATAGTTACAGTCTTCTTTTTTCCCTTCTATGACCATGTGACTAAAAACCAAGACGGAGACATTCAAACTGACCTATCAGCAAATTACAGCTTTCCCCACCATACAAAAGGTGTGACAATTAGCAGACCCCTGAAGTACACACCTCTTGGCTCTATTTTTTATTTAAATAATGATTAAGACTGATTCACATTTTTATTGACACAATCCACTGTCACCAATTAGGAATGCAAGACAAACATTACCAGGGTAGTGGTTAAATTACCACGCTGAATTCTAAATTTTCAAGCAGGATCATATTTGGAACACAGCTTAGAGCAGTGTGACTGATTGTCAAATTTGAATTCTTCAGAAGTAAACTGTTGGCTGATACAAGGAAAAGCGATTGGCAAAACATCTACATTTTCAGCATTTCCGTGTTTACATTTTTAGCAGTGAGTTTGGAAAGCTGGAACAGTAGCTTGGAGGGCCTGAACTTCAGCCAAAGCAGCACAGATTTCTGTGAACATCATTTATGAGAAGTCTGATTCTCCCATGCACTCACACAAGAAGAGTCACCCATGAATATTTATACTGTGTAGATGCGCCATAACGTTATATAATTTCAAAATTGCTGTCGCCATTGTGGACAACAGGAGCAGGGACAGAGGATCTGGAAAGTGTGTGTCTTAATCAGAAAGGCTGGATGAGGAAATTCTGGGTGAGGAAAAAAAGTCCCTGTGTGACCATTGTGTGAAATAGGACTCAAAGAGAAAAAAAAGACTAAAGAGACATCTGGAGAGATGAGAGGATTGACGGTGAGAGATGAGAACAAAACTGGGATGAAGAAAAAGAGATGGACAGGAAGCTGAAAGCTGAGACAGCTTGGAACAGAGGGGAAATGAAATTCAAGAGAATGAGAGGGATCAGGAAAGGGTTCATGCAGGAAGACGTAGAATAGAGAGAGTCATTTAATGTACACTGAAAAAAACAGAACCATTTTCACTCAGAAATTGCTGGTGAATTTCAAAATAATTACAAAGAAATGGCAAGTAACACATTGAACTAAATGTAAAATTTTGAAATAGAAAGACAAAACACTTCAATAATCTTTGTACATGGTGGTAGGGTAACGATTTGATACGGCTTTTTTTAACCGTTTCTTAACCTTTAGATATGTTCATAATGAACTTCAGAAGTTCAGTCTGAATAAAATATAATTTTATTGTCTAATGATCTTTTATGATGTTTTTCTTTCAGCATTTTTACCAAAATTTGGGACAATTTAAAACCCCAATAAACATTAAATAAAATATTGATCAAATAAAAACATTAAACAGATACACCAGAATGGGTAACAGGGTTAAAAATGTTAATGATACATACATATAACATACACATATAACAGTATAATATATACATATATATATATATAAATATATATATATATATATATCTATCTAGATAATATATATATATAATATATATCATTCAATTCAAAATTGCTCTATGGGCATGACTGTAAATGATACAATATTGCCAAAGCTTAGTATACAAAATGTACAAAAAGATTAAAAAATATATATAATATAATAACAATAATAATAATTAAATGAACATCACAGTAATAGAATTGAATATTATAACAACTTAGAAGTGTTAAACTGTAACTAATTATAACGTGTGAACATTTGATACCACAGTCTTTAACTTACATAGAAGAAACACCACACACACACACACAGGTTTGTTTTTGTGAAAAGTGGAAATGTAAAAGATTTTTAATATGTTTAGTTTTAAGTTTAAGTTTACTTTATTTATATAGCACATTTAAAACAGCCACAAGACTGACCAAAGCGCTTCACAGTAAGCAACGTCATCATAAAAATTTAGTAATACAAAAATTAAAGCACAAATAATAAATACAATAGGCAAAAATATAGTCCTAATAGGCCAATGAAAACAAATGGGTTTTAACAGAGACTTAAAAATAGACAGGCTACGGGCCGTTCTGATCTCCACTGGCAAATCATTCCAAAGACGAGGCCCAATTACTGAGAAGCCACGGTCCCCTCTACGCTTGAGTCTGGTATGCGGAATTACAAGAAGGTTCTGGTCGCAAGATCTTAGACTTCTCGAGGGAATATACTGATGCAGCAATTCAGATAAATAAATGGGAGCTTGATTGTGCAGAGATTTAAAAACAAATAATAAGACTTTACAATATATTCTAAATTGAACAGGCAGCCAATGAAGGGTCTTCAAGAGCGGAGTGACGCGATCCCTTTTTTTCTTTTTTAAAAGGAATCTAGAGGCAGCGTTCTGGACCACTTGAAGACGGGCAATTTGAGTTTTAGATATGCCACAGTATAAAGAGTTACAATAATCGAGACGCGATGTAATAAAGGCATGAACCGCCATCTCCAAAGTCTTGTCAGTGAGAAAGTGTTTAATTTTTGCTAGTGTATGGAGTTGATGAAAACTGGACCCAATTACAGTAGAAATTTCAGCGAGTCATCTAAATGAAGACCCAGATTCCGTATCTGTGAAGACCTAAAAGTTCTGATCATGTTCTGATATTTTTATTAATCCACATTGAATGTAGTTCATTTTAAATGCAATTAGAAGGCAAATTTATGCTTACAAAATGATAATATTACAACAAACTGCACCCTTATGATGGGATGCATCTCACTGTACTGATGGATGTAAAAATCTTTACATTTATTAATTACATGAGATGCCCTCTGACCATCAGGATGATAATCTATCTGATTTATCTAGATGGAGATTTTCCTGTCAAAGTGCAGACAAGTGACAGATCTGAGTAGACAGAAAGCACAACAATCTGCAGATGAATGAAAGCAGTTAAGCAAGTGTACGGAGAACTACTTTTAAAAAATTACTTACTAAGTAATTGCTCAGTAACATTATTTAAATGCCAGAAATGTAAGTCTAGAATACACTACACAGCTTCACTACACAGTCTGAACAGATTAGGCATCATACACTTGGTTACAGAAAAAAACTTGTACTGAGGATCACACACTACCAGACTTTAAGGTTGTTCTGATACACTAGTTTCAGGTTGTGCTCATTATACACCACAAGATTCCCTGTGAAATGTATCAACTCAACTGCCTAAAGTTTGCAGACTGACTATGACTTTTGCTAATTTGACTAATCCAGACTGTAAATCTGAGCAAAAATATTTGCACAATTTAGTGCAATCAAGCCTTTAATCAAAATACATAGTAAAAATATGCCTCTCTTTGTAAACACATGCTTGTTGTTTATGGTAAAGCAATGCAGCCATTTAAGAGAAAAAGAGAAGAAAACCTCCCACTGCAGCTGTCATCTACTAGAACCTACAAAGAGTCATGAATGTTTGATATGAATTGTGGGTTGGTTTGCTTGTATGGTGAGGGTCGGCTGAAGTTCTCCATGTGTGAAGAATTACAACTGCAGTGTAGAATTTCTTCTGAATCTCCTGTCTTCAGTCAGCAACATCCCAGCCTGTGAGCGACTTGCCTTCTGTCAATAAACTAAAGCCATTTTTGTAGCGTACTTCCTGCTCCCTGCAACATCTCTTTCCCAGCAAGCTAAAGACATGAATGACACCAGCTAATTAATCAAATTCAAATACATTCACAAACACAGACAAGCCAAAAGCACTGAGTTGTCTTTCACAAGTTTTACTGAGACATCTGCAAGAGCCCAGAATGAAGCTGGTTCCACAAGATGCATAACTGAGGTGCTATAAGTGACAACGCAAACAAATATCACAGTTCCAAACCTGAGGGAGGGATGACAGCATGTTCGGCATCGGTTATGATGACTTAACACTTGGTGAAACCATATGGTGATTCACACATCACTAAGTGTCCACACTGCAGTCAGAAGATAGTGTATAATTACCAAATGAAAGGTTTGCAAATTACCACATTTCCCTCGGTGGTGGTACAGTAAGTAATGAGTGTGTGCACGTAGAGGCATCCAAGTGATACAAGTAAGACAATGTTCCTGGCCAACAACTCATGTGGAGGTGGACAGGAATGGCTAATTGCTGTGTTATTGGCCCAGAATGAACGTAAAACTTAATTAGACCTTTTTTGCACAAGAATAAAAAGGAAAAAGTTGTTTATATTAAAATTTTGTTCAAAGTATAAAAATAAAATACTGATTAAGAATGTAATATCAAAAAATGCACTCAGTAATTTTTGGTTGTTGTGCTGGTCGTCTTCGACTTATACTGACACCTGGTGGTGTGGATGTGCTTACACTATACAAAAGCATTGTAGAAATGCTTTAATCATTGTCTGTCATGATTAAAGGCATATACTCTCAGAAATAAAGGTACATAAGCTGTTCAGGGACGGGTCATTTTATTCCAAAAGGCTCACTTTCTGTACCCCCGGTTACGGTACCTACTATGTACCACTTTAGGTACTAATATGTACATTTAAGGTACCAATATGGACCCTTTAGGTACAAAAGTGTACCTTTTGAAAAGGTACCACCCCAGTGACAGCTTTTGTACCTTTATTTCTGAGAGTGTAGTTGACCCAAAAATGAAAATTTGCTGAAATGTACTCAACCTCCAAGGACTATTTTCCTATCCACATATATAGAGGAGTGTTATCATTGGATACAATAAATATAATGTACATGTAATCCTCCCACACAAACGTCCAGGCATCAATTAATGTCTTAACTCAGTGAAAAACGGAGTGTTTTAGGAAACAAATCCATAATTAAGGCATTTTAACTTTAAAGCGTCACATATGAGTGCACAATCCATAATGTCTCATCCCAAATAAAAACATGTCCATCATATAACATCAAATCACAACTATTTGTTATGAACTGATTTTGGACTGTTTTTACTTTTAAACAGTGCTTGATCTGTACATATTTCTCTACTGATTCAGAAGAGGTGACTTTTCAGTGGAGAAAGCAGCGTTATAGATAGAGGACTCAATTGCGTTGGAAGTTCAGTGGTTGAAGTAAAAAAAAAAAAGAGATTTGTTTCATAACAAAAAGAACTGATGGGATGGAGTATTTGGGCTACTTGTGGATTATTATGATGTTTGTTTCAGCTGTTTGGACTTTCATTCTGATGGCACCCATTCACTACAGAGGATCCATTGGTGAGCAAGTGATGTAATGCTACATTTCTCCAAATCTGTTCAGCTAAAGAAAGAAAGTCACATAAATCTTGGATGGCCTGAGGGTAAGTACTGTAAAGCATGGTAATTTTTTAGTAGTTTATTATTTTTCTTGTAATGCGCGAGGTAAATAATGTGACAGATAATTAATTATAAGACCACCCTTGATTCATAAATGTTTGCACTTGACGTTACTTGCTGTTGTTCTGTAGATGCTTTTGGGATTTTAGACAACCATGCAAAGTAATTACCAGAGTCAATCAAGTATGCTTAATAACCTCAACATTTTCTTGCTTTTGTGCAACTGAGAAAACCTAAGTATTGCTGAACTGAGACTTGGAAAACAATGGAAAATGTATTGCTGTGCAAATTTCCCAGCGCAAAGTCAGCCGTGTCCGATGTGCCTACTAATACATTTCAACATGAACAAATTCATTGACAAATATTTTAAATAAAAGATTTCAACATAAAAGAATAAATGAATTAAGATAATTAGAAAATTAAATAAATGAATATAATTAAATAAAAATAAATAAAGTAAATAAATGTAATTTCATATAAATTACATAATATAAAAATATATATATTCCTATATAATAAGATAATATAAATATATACAAATATAAAAGTTTTTCTCTCTATTAAAAATGTATTTTTGGTGATATGATAGTTGGAGCACGGACAAGAAGCGACGTGAGAGAGCAGGGAGTGGAATACAAAAGGACCATGAGTCAGAATCCGGACTCAGGTTCGCCAAAATGCAACTGTGCTTGATGTTAAAGTGCTGCACAGGTGGATATGGAATCTGGCATGAGCTTTTTCAAACAAATAGGCCTATTATCAGAGAACAATTTTAGTAAAAAGTTGAATTAAAAAATGAACTTGCCTTAGTATGTATGTAAAAGCTGATGGACAATGATTTGAGAGCCAAAGAGTACCTTGAGCTTAAAGTTCTCCATTTACTGTGAACACAACTTCATTGATTATTTCTCTTTTTATTTGCGTGACCTTTGGAGGTGTAGGAATGCTGCTGAGCAGTGGCCTACCATACCAGTCAAACATGACAGACATTGTGGACATAATGTTTGAACAGTGGAAACCATGGAAACAGAGAATTGCAGCTGAGGAGTTCAGCTTGAGTAGAACTCATGCAGAGAACTACATAGTTTACTGTGTGTACTCAAACAAAAGCTTTCCATATGGGAAACAGATAAGGAATGGGAAGAAAAAATGACGGACAGACCGACCAAACGAAAGAAACAAGAAGAGAACGATGAAAAATACTGCCAATTTTATGAGACAATAATGTGCTTCATGGCTACACAAAATGAAAGTGCCTTATTGGAAGGTTACTAAAGATGTTGACATTCTTCTCTTTAATGGGTGTTGAGGGGCTGTGATATTGTCATTTCACTGGTGCCTCTGGAATTGCTGATATGAGTCATCCTCAGCATCTCTTTATGGGCTTCCCACTCAATGGCATCTCCAAAATGTGAATTCACATGTGAATGAAAAGAGCACCAATTATGTTTCATGTTTGAGGATGAGTTCTGAGGTCGTGCATGTTTTCATATAGTTTGTTATTGTATTCATCACAAACCTTTAACTCTCAATCCATCTTTTACACATTCAGGGGGTCTGGACTGCAAGATGTTAACTCAGAATTTTAAAAAGTTGTGAGATATAAACTTTAGGTATGTGAGATATAAATTGTGAGAAAAAAAAGACACAGAATTCTGAGTTTATACAATTCTGACTTCTTTTTAATCAGAATTGCCTATTTATATTTCACAATTATGAGTTTGTATCTAGCAAACCTGTTTTTTTTTCTTCTCAGAATTGTGAGACAAAAAAGTCATAATCAATTTTTTTTTAACATGTTTTATTCCATGGGGCGGAAATGGGCTTCCCTAGATTTATCTTCCACTGCCTGTTTCACGATCATTGGCTGCGTTCCAGTCCGTTTTTTTTGTGCTCTTCACTCGCAAACTTCCCTCTGTCTCGTTCACTCGGATGTACGTCATTGATTACGTTGCACAAGTGCCCACTATTAGCGAAACCTTTGGAATGGGCTGAATTGGAACATCCTAAGCCCTTGATCATTTAGAATCTGCTATAGAGTTGGTTTATTGTTTACATTTTTCCCCTTACAAATTTGTTTGGTGCAGCATTCTATATGTATATAGGTATGTTTGGGCTGTTATAAATGTTTTAAAAAAATCATTCATATATCATAGAGTTGTTTGGGGTGGGGATAAATTAAACGCGATCTGCGATGACGTCACAATCTTGTTGCATTGTGGTCTACGGAGTGGCCTGAAGTGTGCATATGAAGCAGACTCGCTCCCTCGGTCAAAACCAAGGCGTCGAGGGTCTGTCCATATAAACTTCCCTCGTTCACTTCAGGAAGTGAAACGCACTTCAAAATGGCAGCGGGGATTCCCCCGAGGGGAAGTGCTTAGGGACGTTCCTGAGTGTGTCTAAAAGTGGAGTGGAACGCAGCCATAGACTTTTGTTGTGTTTCTTTCATATCCTGTTCTCCTGTTTAGTTTTGTTCCTTTGACCTAGTTTCTGAAATTCCCTTGATTTCATTAGTTAGTTCACCTGTGTCTTGTTAATTATCCTCGTTTGGTCCATGTATTTAAGTTACTCTCTTTCTGTTCTTTGTGGTTGGGTCTTGAATATTTATACCTCTTGTGCCCTGCCTGGATTATCTTCCTGTGGATTATTAAAGCTTGTTTATTTGTTGAATCTCGTATTCATGTCCGTGCTTTCGACACAGTTGTGTGACCGCGTGTATGCAAGTGGTTCATTTAAATGTAATATGCAGATTGAGTATCTGTCACATCTGCTTTATTTACTTGTTCACCTTATTTGATTCAACGCTGCCTTTCTTCTGCCCCTTCATTACTGAGTGGAACACAGTTTCATGAATCAAAGTGCTGTTCATTTCTTGCTATATTGGAAGTTCTTTTATTACAGAAAGTGGAAGTGCTAGCTATTATTTTGGGGGTTTTGTTGAAAATCTCTACTAGCAAGACAATGTTTGTTATAAAGCAAAGTGTTGGCCTTTTTGTGTGTGGCAGCATGCTAAAGCAGTGGTACAGGTAAATGCTTATGCTGAGTCAGCTCACATGGGTGTGTATGTGTGTAGCATGGATTTATTTGTGATTTTATGATTATGCAGTACTTTGACAACATTGGAAAATGATGTTTATGCATATTTTGGGCAAAGGAGAAAAAGTGTGCACTTGCATGAGTGGAATTGTGCATGTCTTAAAAGCCAAAGTTGAGGAAGAGGGACTAATACCCCAAAGCAATGTGCATTAATTGCTAAGCTGTAACAAATGTAATTGTTACTTTGCTCTAGGGAAAATCTGGAATCAAGCAAGTAATCACATGGTGCAGCATTTAAAGGAATAGTCCACACACAAATTAAATTAGCTGAAAATGTACTCGCCCTCAGGCTATCCAAGATGTAGATTTGTTTGTTTCTTCATCGAAGCAGATTTGGAGAAATTTAACTTTACATAATGTGCTCATCAATGGACCCTTTAACTGTAAAAAAAAATATATATTTGTACTTGTAGGCTTTACAAGTTATTTTAACTTGAATGATATTAAGCTGTTCTGAATAATTAAGCAGAATCTTGTGTAACCTAAAAAATGATCTGTACATATTTCCCTCCTGATTGAGACAAGACAACATTTTCACTGGAGAAAACAATATTATAGATAGAGGACTCGTATTTTAGCCAGAAGCAATGGTTTGCAGTTAAAAACGTCATAATTATGGTTTTGTTTGTTTTAAATATACAGTTTTTCACTTCACAAGACATTAATTAATGGACTGGAGTTGTGTGGATTATTGTGATGTTTCAGCTGTTTGAACTCTTATTCTGACGGCCATCTTTAACTGCAAAAGGATCCATTGGTGATCAAGTGATGTAATGCTACATTTCTCCAAATCTGTTCTGATGATTAAAATCACGGTGCCTATTGTCACTTCATGCATTTTCTCAAATCAGATAGGAGATAGATCCAATTAAAGAAAAGCACAAGTGGCCAAGTGTAAAAAGGACCACAGAGTTTACCAATATTTTGTTGTGGATGTGTGAATGGTATCCTATCTTAATGGTAAAAACACAGAAAGCCGTTGCTTGTGTGAATTGGTGTATTTGTCGAAAAGGTCAATTTGACAACTTTATAGTGATTTTAATATGAAAGCAGCTAGTAAGACAATCATTCTATTCAATTATGAGATATGATGAGTGATAATGAAGATATTATTAATGAAATTATTAAATAATAATAATTCCTGAGGGGGTTGTCTTACCTGGATGGTGTAAATTTAAGTTTATTTCCAAAATAAAACAACAACAACAAGAACACTTTACTCCTAAAATTCAACTAAACCACTCACCAATCCCCCTTAAACCTGTTCAGATGGAATAAATCTCTTAAATGTTGATGCTCAGATGTCAGATATCAAAATAAAGAAAAGCACAGACAGTTTCTGCAAACTGAGATATGTTTTGCTCACATTTATGGTCAAGTGGACAAGAAAATGAAAGGTGGGGGGACGTCTTACTGAGCGGCCGTCTTGCTCTTTGTGTTCTTGTGCTGATGTGATTCAAATTTACACGAAACACTCCTCTCACTGGGCTGTCTAGGCTTAACACTGTGTATGTCTTCTATTTTTGCCAGCGGGCAATGTCTGAGCAGTAAGTCTACCACAAAGAACCAAAAAAGTGAAAGGAAGTGCATGGTGGACAAAAGTACTTAGTGATCTCCCTGCTGCACCTGCCATATCTTTTGTAATCACACAGAAAAAAACAAGCATAGCTCATGTGGGGTTAATTAAATAAGGCCTCAAAGTTCTCGCTTTTGAGTCTGGCAATTTAACAAAGGAAACTGGGACTATTAGTTGAGAAAAGTCATCTGTCTTGTGGCAGTAGATGAGAGGGATCAGAGGCATTACTGTGCGAATTGAAGCTCAAATGAGCAGTGCAACTGTCACGGTCCTATCTGATAGCTGCTAAATAATTATGCTTCATTATCGTGTCAGTGACACTAATAAAATAACAACAATAGTTGCAGCTATCATGATCTAGGATGAAGCACATCAGTGGCTGTGTGTTAATGTGTAAGATTTTGCAGGGATTCTGTGCCAAAAAATCCCCCCAAAAAACTCAAGGGTTGAATAGCTTGGTTTTTTAATTTATACAGTTCATCATTTCACAGTTTTGCAGAAAATTAATATTTTATTTGCTATTGGCACACAGATACTTTTACTTGCTCATGGACACAGTTGGAAGGCAAAGTTGGAAAGTGCACAAAATCATATTTTTCAAAAGAGAAATGAGAGATACAAATGTGCTTTAGGTGGTTATTAATAATTTTTCAGCTCAGTTTTATAAGTCGTGACCCTCAGTTATGATATGTGCTAGTCAATAAACAGGAAGCAACATCCAGTATTTAGACACTAACTCCAGGCTGCAGGGCAGGTTCTTTGTATAATATTGTTTTGTGTGACATAACTGAATGATGTACCGTGATATGGCACTTTATCATTGACTGATAAGCTGTATTAGACAGGAACATAATCTCCCCTGATTTAACAAAGCTGAATTTATCTGCCCCCCCGGGCAGTGGGTGTTCTTGTGCTTAGTATTTGAATGTTGACGTCACATTACCTCAAAAATCTTAGGTAAAATCATTTTTTGCTATATAAAAGTATCAGGGTAGACTGCCTAGTAGCCTACGCCCCATCGGAAAGTAAAATCACAAATTAGATCTCTTTAATACCTTTATTGTTTATCTTAGACAGTATGCGATTAAATGGAAACCTAATTAATAGACGTTGCATACATTTATTATTATTATTTATTTTAAATTTTTTTATCTAGTTTTAGAAGAGATCTTAACAATGTCTCATAATATCATACTGAAAAATGTCAGTACAGGTCTTTCGAACATATGTGTACCGAATAAATACAGCGTTGTTTTAACTGCTGCATGTATGAAACTTATGTGTGCAGAATGCATTTAGATACTTCATTTACATAAAAATTTAGAAACCCTGTCGGAGGGGTGTGTTAATGCATTTGAGATGTGTTTTCCTCAGCACATAGTTTACATCTGGTTTTATCCTTTTATGTTAATGTTTGAAATTCATGCGAGTATTTCCATTTTGCAAAAAAGCTTGTTCTGACATTAAGCGATATATCTGTAGAAGCGGTCGTGCGTGAATGTACATCAATTAGACGGAGTGCAATATAATAGCAGTGCAATACTGACTACAATATACATTTTGCTAGATGTTTTGCATCCCATTAAAGAACTTCATTTAAAACAGCCAGGTCTGGTTTCAGAATCAAATCACTGAGGGTGCTTGAGGGGTGCTCTAGCCTTAACTTTATGGTGAGAAAATGATGACAGAATCTTCATTTTTGGATAAACTATCCATTTAATGCACATCTATTTTGACCTATCCATTGCTATGGTTAGCACTATGTCAGTCATTGCAATTTCGAGAGTGATTCACAAAGTGCCACCTCACAAAGTTTAAATATAATCTCTTATTTACATCATATCTACCTTTTGTTTGTGAGAAAACAGCATCATATATGTCTGTAATTGGCTACATTGCTCAATGCTGCAAAAACATGTTGTAAACAGAAATCTTTGGTGCTACCCTGAGCATAAACACAAGCATTTGCCAAATCTGTTTCGCCAATATGCTATTATTACAGCTTTAACTCGTACTCTTGCTTTCATTTGAGGGTGATTAGCACCGTCTAGCACCCTCGAAGAACCGGGCCTGACAACAGCATCATACACTGGAGCAGAAAGAGTATTTTGCAGCCAGTAATGACAGACTTTTTTATTTAAAGCCAGAAGCATAGTTCAGTAAACCACTGAACAATTAAAACGAAGCAATATTATGTTGTGCTTTTCCCTCTGCTGTATCAAAAACATACCGAGCCGTGACTTCAAAACCCACAATGTCTCACACTGCTCAGACTTGAGAAGATAGCAAAGTCTGCCATCAAAAATCTTAGAGTTCAAGAAGAACTCATTCTATTAATTCAATTAAATTTAATCAATTTGTGTCGGTTTATTTCTCCCAAAAAATTTAGGGATGTGAGGACAAAGTAGGCAAATTTCAAAGTTGATACCTAAATGAAACTTGTCTCACATATCCTATAAAATTCTATTGAGCTTTGAAAAATAACAATAAAATTTCCCATGTTCTATCCAAAAAGATCATTTAAAAGAATGTTGACAAGAAGAAAAGCTTTAAGTTTGAAGGTTTTTAGGCTTGGAGGAGAAAGTTCTGGGCTCCTGTTTTGTCAAGCTGTGAGCGGATTAGCCGTATCTGACCAAACAGACCTACTTTCTTGCTTTTTTCCACAGCCTGGCTTTTATTGTCACACACATATTTCCACACCACAGAATTCCATCTTTCTCACTTTTTCCTTTACTCAAGAATACCAGTGATTCAGCAGACCGATGTGGGAAACATAGGACAAGTGACAAGATAAAAACACAAACACAGCAAAATCAAAGCACGGGGAAGAAAATGTGCTATTCATTCATAGTGCGGAACAGCTAAAAGACGAGATGAGAGTTGAACATCTTCTACCTCCTATTTGATAGAAAATACATCAGTACCCAAGTGAAAAATATAGCTGCGCAATTTCCCAAATGTTTCATTTCACCAGTAAAAACATGCTGATGGAAACCTATTGATCAAAATGGGACATTCTGCCAAATAATTTTGCAGAATGTTTTAGGATTCTATGTTGGTTGCCACATTTACATTCATAAGACTTTTTTCTAACCAAATATTTTCAGAAGGGTTCAACTAATGGACACTTCATGCCCAAGATTCTTTGCACTGTATCAGAACCCGTCTTTTTCTATCTCTATATATACGTCAAAAATACACTGAAAAAACATGAAAAATACAGTAAAACTATAATATTTTGAATTATTATTACAATACAAAGTAACTTTCCTATTTTAATATATTCTAAAATGTAATTTATTCCTGATGTCAAAAGCTACATTTTCAGCAGCCATTCCTCCAGTCTGCAGTGTCACATGATCCTTCAGAAATCATTATGCTGATTTTGTGTTCAAGAAACATTTCTTATTATCACTGTTCAAAAACGGCTTAATATTTTGTGAAAACCGTGATACATTTTTTGATGAATAGAAAGTTTAAAAGAACAGCATTTGTTTGAAATTGAATTTTGTTTGTCACTCTTGATCAGTTTAATGCTGTGGGAATAAAAGTATTAATTTCGCTCACACACACATTTAGCATTAAAAGTGGTTATTAGTGAGGTAAAAAGATGTGTTAGGATTTTAAGTGAGGCTCAACTGCTATTCATTAGCACAAGCCTTTGAGTAACTGGAACAGCAGATCATTTTGATATAAAAGAATGCCGATCATAACCATAATTTTCGACCAATGCACTTTCAACTCTTCAAAGCTCTCAGTATAGAGTGAAGCCTCAAAGGATCAAGTGACACCATAATTTATAGCAGCTATTTGTCAGGCCTGCCAATGGCTAAGTGTTTGAACAGCTTCACAATCAATAATCTGTAGCTCTCCAGCTCATTAAACTGCAGATCCATACCTCTATCAGAATTGATCTTGTAAACTCACATTACCCTCTCATGCAAAGTGCAGTATGTCTAACGAACATTCACATTTCGCATAGGACAGTGTGATGGTCTGATTTCAGAAATGTCAGTGTCAGATCAAATGTGTAAGAGTTGACCTCATTAAAACGTTAATAGTGCTAATTTTCCTCCCACTGCTTTTCTGCCATGTTGGAATATGAGCAAAATTCCAATGTGCTACTTTGTTCCCTTTACCTTCACATTTTTAATACAAGGTCCAGAGTTGCTGGTGGAGCAGTGGAGTCACTTGTGGAAAATGAACAATGACATTAACCTGCTCTTCTGAATGACAGAGGTGGTGAACTTTCATTGGCATTTAATTGTCTGTAATTGCATCTTGTAAAGCTAGAGTCAATCAAGGAATGCTGTGGTAATTCTGAATAATTGTATCACATCAGGCATTGATTATAAAAAAATGACTGTCTTTTATCCTCCTTCTTGTGTAGGAATTATGCTTTTTCTCATCTGCGTATATTCCTCCACTGTCCTAGTATGACAGCCAAGATAATACAGCTAGTGGAGGGAAAAATTGTGCCCATTCAGCTGTGGACACTAATCCTATTTGTGCTTATTAGGATTTCAGAAAGTGTATTGTTGCACATGCAGCCACCTGGGGTATAAATCCAAGCTACAGAAAGTCAAAGTCATTCTGCTGCCCTTAAAGTCCTGCTTTTATCCATATGGACTTGACTGGATCATGGAAAACTGGCATTTCTTTCATCAGCCAGCTCTTTTGCTTTTAGAGATATTTCCTTGTTGTAGCAACATGTGTCAGGTGCGTTGTACAAGTGAACGTAGGGCCTGGTCCCTATAGAGCACGGAATTTTGGGGTTGGCGATCCAAAGCCAGACTGATCTAGCCTGGATTTGTGCGTGACATCGGAAGACGGGCTGATGTGGCACAACTCATTACATTTTAAAGAAACATACACGAACGCAAGCATCTTTCTTACTTCAATATGGACCAAAGAACATGCCAAGGCCAAAGCTGTCAGGATTGCGGGTTTTTGTGTTAAGAATAGTCTGACATCTTCTGTGTGGTTTAGAATAAGCCTATATCCCATGTGTGGCTTTGAATAATGAACAATCGATGTGTGAGCACATCAAACGAGAAGATCATTTCTACAAATAATAAATAGGACTAAACGATTCAGTTAAAAGGATTGAGAATAGCCGATTGATAACAACCCTCTGACAAATCATCACCGAACTCAATCGGTGTCAAACATGCATATAAGAAAGGGGCTGCATTCAAAATCGAATACTTCTCTACTATATAGTAGCCGAAACAGGATGTGAACATATGTCGGAATTCAAAGTATTCATAAACAAAAGTAGGCAAAAATTTCCAGTGAATTCTGAAGTGCGGCATCCTGATGGATTATTACTATCCCATGATGCCAGAAAAAAAAAAAAAAACGGCAAAGAGTGCAGGATTTGTGAATGGCAGTGAAGCGATACAACTGACTACACACATTCATACTATATAGAACTCCATTTTAATGGTTGTTAATTAGTTACTTATTCAAAAGAATAAGTAGGCATTAGTAAGCTGCTTAAGGATGAAAAGATTCACTAAAATGAATCAAGCTTTCCAAAGCTATGAGAGAAGGTGTATTGTTTAAGTCCAACTAGTATAAAATGAATCAGACTTACCAGTGCATACAGGAGAGCTGACAATGTGGTTGTGTAGTAAAGAGTCAAATTGTGACATTAAAAGAGTGACTGTAGTGTTATACCTGTAAGCGTTGTGCATTCTGCATTCATAGAAATAGCGGTCATGACTCTTGAAGTCAAGTGGATACATTACAGGCACAAAATAAAATGATTGTGTTATATGAAGGCTATTTGTAAAAATACACTTTATTCACTATATTTACACAGCAGATGTGGTCATTTTGCAGTTACATTTTATTTCCACACCATTCGTATATTCTGGCAGCTTTTATTAGGTGAAGCAGTCATCACTCTGGGTGGGGCAATGCCATTCTGGCCCTTTACTGTATGTGGCCCTGCCACTGCCCAAGAATAGTTCACAAAAGGACTGTGCAAAGGAATGTGCAAAATCAGTTTTCTTTTCATGTTCAAGAAATGTACACTGGATGAAGATAAACTGGTGTTAGGGTTAACAATGTACTTCAGTATTCATGTGCAAGACACACGTAACAGCAAATATGTACAAGAAGCCTATTGTTTAAAATAGAAAGAAACTTACAGAGAAGTAGGAATTTACATAAATAAAATTTGTAAATGCCACACCATGTTTGCATATTGTTTAAATGAGGCTAATCTGATGACATTCACTTGATAACATCTTGCTGCAACTTCTGGAAATAACCTAATAATTAGAATTTCTTTTAGCATTCCCTGGGTATGCTTTACTATAAAATCAAAGTAAGTGTGGCATCTTCTGTCTCCCTACATGGTCTATATGCGATCCCTTGCAGTTCGCATATATACCATGTAGGGGGGACAGAAGATGCCACACTTACTTTGATTCATTTTATAGTAAAGCATACCCAGAACTCTAAACTCTATGCACGGGCACTTTTTATTGATTTTACTTCAGCTTTTAATACAATGCAGGTTCATATCATGCTTGTACAGTATGAATGTTAACTCTGCTCTGATATATTGGATCAAAGATTTTTTCACAGATCGACGACAGACAATCTTTATGAATGGTGTACTTTCAAATGAATTGACCTTAAATACAGGGGCACCACAAGGTTGTGTTTTGTCACCACTTTTATTTTCAGTATATACCAATGAGATACAAATTAAGAGTAATACAGCTGGTCTGTTTAAGTATGCAGATGATATGGTTCTGGTGCAACTGTGTTCTGAAAAACCATTACTGAGTGAGCTAATTTTTCAAAATGTGGCTGTTCTTGAGGATTGGTGTAAAGTGAGTGCTCTATATAAATGTAAAGAAGACAAAGGAATTGATCTTCAGTTGCAATTCTGGCAAACATCATGTGTTAAAGGAACTGAAGTTACATGAGCAGGTTGTTGAGATTGTGGAAAGTTGTAAATATCTGGGAATATACCTGGATTCGTGTTTTAGTTTTGGTGAAACTGTGGACAATATTGTTATATATAAGGACATCACAAATATTTTCAAAGAAAACAAGCCAAAGGTTGCTCCTCATGCGGAAACTGAAGAGTTTTGGTATTAGTCAATCTGTGTTGGAAATGGTATATAAAAGTCATGTTGAGAGTATTTTACAATTTAATATTATAGCCTGGTATGGTAATTTAGGAGTGAGGAGTAAAAACAAGTTGCAAAAGATAGTAAGAATGGCAGGGAAATTAATAGGTCGCCAACAAATGCAGCTTGAGGAACTGTACTTGTTGGCAACATATAGGAAAGCATCAAGTGTTGTATCTGATTTTACACACCCACTTCACTCTGAATTTGTAATGCTTCCATCTGGAAGAAGGTATAAGGTCCCCAAATATCTTAGGACGCTATATAAGCATTCCTTTGTACCAGTGGCAGTCAGAATGTTAAAAGAAAGGTAGGCAACTCTTTGTGGAACTTTTTGTGTTATGTGTGTTCTTTTGTATTATGTGTGTACATGAGAAACCAAAGACAAATTTCCACAGAGGTGGACAATAAAATTTAAACTAACTAACTAACTGGTATGGTTGGATGCATTGATAACATACATATTCACATCATCGCACCTTCCAAAAATAAAGCTGATTACTGAATGTCAGAAGGAGGTCCTATATTCATGTCTATATTCATCTGTGGCTATCTCCTCTTCATCTGTCTGTGGTGTTCGTGTAGGCGGATCATTACAAGAATGACATTTATTTTGTAATTAAATTACATAATTTGCAGAAAAAGATGCATTTTCAAATGAAAGCGTATTAGTGAGGACAAGGCCTATCTAATTTGGATAACCTCCAGCCTGGAGGTATGGAGAGTCCAGCAGCTGAAACAAGCCTTAATAAAATAATTCTTAGACCCAGAGCCTGAATATGGACTGCCTGCTGCCCTTGACACCAAACAGAGTCGGCATGAAACTCATAAGGCTTACTGTAACTGACTCCGACGAGGTTACTTGCAGAGCTTGTAGTGAACTTGAGATGGAGGAGGACACCAGCATCTTCCTCCGAAATCTACATCCCATAGTCACTATCTAGGCATAATGGCCTGCCCATACACAATGCCTTTTCAACAACTTACAGAGAAGTAAGAATTTGCATGAGTAAAATTTGCAAATACCATGCCATATTTCCATTTTTAAATGAATGTAACAAGTTCTTGAATAATTGAAATATAAGTGCCATGCACAACATATTTGAAATGTGCAGACATTCTTCATAAACTGTTTGAATTGCATTGCCATGCATATGGGAACTAACGACTTGTCACAGAAAGTGTTAACTCCAGATAGGGCATGCATCACCTGGTGTAGCCATATTGTAAACAGACCACACAAGTAATCAAGACGATTGCTAGGGCATAACAAGGCCTATAATTCTAAGTACCACTTATAAACACAATCTGAATATCTCTTCCTCCTCTTTCTTTCTCTTCTTCATTTCTTCAGAGACTAAGCCTGTTGTGAACCATCAGTAAATTGTAAGTAATAATTTGACAATAAGAACAGTCTTGAGTAATCAGTTAAAACTCTGCTTACACCCCATATTTCTCTTTTGGGCTAATGTGTTACACTGGTAACTATTTGTTACTACTAGCAAAACATATAAAGAAGCAACTCTCCTCTGAGTAGCCAACACAACCTTACAAAATCACCATTAAACAAAGTACAGGGGAAAACAATGCAAAGACTAATTGGAAAATGTGGCACAGGTGTGAACACTCCTGCCGTTGCACAGGACCTGAAACAGCTAGGGTAAGCAAGAGCATTTCAAAACCAAGGTGACATGACAAAATGCAGGAAAACAAACATTAAATATCTAAAGACAAGAATAAGCAGTGACACTGCTTGCTTTTTCTAGTCCTCTTCACTGCTTCAGCCTCCAGCACAAGGGTCAAAACACAATTGGAATCATTATAAGCTCCATGTAATGAGATTTATTGGGGATGCAGTTGTGTTACTATCCTATTTTCCCCTGTTATTTAAATGTAAATTGAGTTATTACAGCCATGAGCTGGTTTCTATTCTAGTTCATTCACTCACTGGATTTCACATCAACTTCACCATGGGAAATTCTGTGACCCATATGAAACATTTTCATTCCCATTGTCATGGGGCGGAAAAAAAAATACACTTCTAGTACTTACTGTGTGTATTCATGTTTTTATTTCATTCTTTTTTTATTCAAAGAGGCCACCAGCCTTTAATAACTGGACCTCAATTTAGTTTCTCTCCTGAATGAATCATCTTCATTGTGAACCATTGGCATGCAGGGACTGACATGGAGGAAGACTATATATTCAATACAGTTGCAGTACAATAATGAAAACTGATTCTGAAAAATAGTTACTGTCCATAGAATGAAGGGGTTAGCACATTTAAATGTCAATTGCATGCAGTAGTAGTTTTATAGTATCACGTGTTCAGTTGCTTGTGTATAATTTCAAATGTGTGCATAATTATTTATTGCACTAACAAATTTATTTTCCAACATTCAGTTTATTTATTTATTTTTTGCTGCTTTATTTTGCAGAATCATGGGTGAGAATAGTATGCCTCTCACTGCTAAGTTGATCCTTGCTTAAGCTCACTAAGCAGAGGGATTTCTTTCTCATTAAGAGTGCAAAGTTTGTGCCTTCTAGTTTTATCTACTGATCAATATTTTTTTCCAAAAGTTAGGACTGCTATAGCCCTGTTAATGGATGGTCATGGACTGGTGGGCACCTTAAGGTCTGAAAATGCTGACCTCTGCCAAGTCCGGGGCACCTTGCTAGAAACTTTTTAGATGGCAAAAGTGGTTGCAAAATAATTATTACAAGTGGGCATGACCAGTATACACAGCTCAAGTTAGGCCTCAGGTGCAAAAGCTAGATTCAGCTGGAATCAGTATAATACAACTCAATTCCTTCTGGCCTGCATTCTTCCAAGACAGCATATCACTTCTCTTAAAAGCACCAGTAACCAAGGCACAGGACAAATTTAGAGTTCAGAAATTAATTTTGGTACCAACTACCATACTCCATGTATGAAATACTAGTTTTTTTAATCAGTAGTAATATGCCTAGTTTCTATTCCTAGTAATGCTGAATTATTCCATGTTCAAATATATAAACATACACCGTCATTACATGGACAAGCCAGTAGGTGGAATCAAGTTACTGTTTTCATGAATGAATTAGTGTTTTGAACGAATCGATTAATTCATGAATCTTTGAATTATTCACTCGATCAATTCGCTAAAAGTCATTCAAAGATGAAAAAACATGAACAACATGTTTATTCAACAGATTTGTTCAACAATACTGATTCATTCAGAAACTAAACAAGTGACTGTAGGCATGAATTAATTGAATCGTTCACTCAACATCAACAATTGACCATTTGCAGGGAGTTTGATTGACAGGCGATCTGACCAATCATAATGCAGAATCTGCTATTTTGTCCAACAAACAAACCAGACAGGAGAGTAGATTAACGTTGATGGACTTGAACTTGAAAAATTGTGTGTATTGACGTCTTTTCACGGTTGAAACAAGATACCTTTTGATGTTCATTCATGTTTTTTTCATGCTATAACTAGTAAATTGGTTCATGTGCCGCTTGAATGAGGCTCTACGGCGATCTGTCACGACACATTAAAGAGCCACAAAATGGTATTTATTGTTTGAATTTCTTAAAAAAATGACACAATTCGAAATCTTTGTCTCATACCAAAAGTAGCCTGCTCTGTCTTGTCTGTCAGCGTGTTGTCAGTTGCCTCTTTGCTCCATGATGTATTTTCCACTTCGTGAGAACTTGAAGTGTGGCTTTGAGACACCATGGCTTGTCGGACATAGCAACAGGAATGTCCGCATTAAAAATGCAGTGGTTGGTCTGAATAGCAGCGTAATGTTTCACAGTATAGTAGCCTTCGTCAAGATAGCCTGACAAAAATACAGTTAAAGTTAAGAATCTCAATATTTAAGATTTTTCAGTCTTCCAAAGAGTTTCCAGAAACACATTGAGCCACTGCTAACCTACTTACCTCAGACTTTCAGATTTCCACCCATCAACATTTACGAAATTACTTAACCACACATATGGCAGCAATTCACTGCTGCAAACAACCCAGCTGATGACAAAGATACCATTTACCTCTTTGTGTGAAACACATGGGCCATGGCATTCAGTCACGAACACTCCAGAAAGCACCATGATTCACTGATTTCTATTTGAACAAATGGGTTTTTTGCTGTAGAGACACCATCAAGTTATAGAAGCTAGTGAGAGTGAAATGTCAGAAACGGCAAAGAAGTGATGGAGCATTTCGGTGAAGTCAGTGAGCACTTGAGCAGTGTTCATGGATGTCGTAACTCTTCACCATTTGAGGGTTGTGGTGAATGAGATTTTTGATCTATGAATCACTGGAAGTAACTTCTAGCTCTCACTCAAAGAGCAAATGTAATACAATTAAGAGATTAGTACATAAAAAAAGAACATTTTGTCATCATTTACACACTCATGTCGTTCCAAATCTGTATGACTTTTTTTTCTTCTGTAGAACACTAAAGAACATTTTCAGTGTTGTTTAATGTGACAATGCAATTACAGTGCCTGAGATTGGAGCTTTCCATCTTTGGACCTAATAACAACCGTATTTAGATATCTAGCTAATACAGATGCAGTTGATACAATTTGGGTGTGGCTAATTTAATTTATTGATTTTATTACACCAGACTCATTTTCTAGATTTTATTTTAATGCCAATCATGAAGTAAAACATCAAAAACAGACTAGTTACCATCTTTTGTTCTTTCTCAAATATTCTGCTTCAAATAAAGGGTCCCAGAAAATTACAATAAATGTACAGAAATTATGGTTACACTTTATTTCGATAGTCCACTGTAGACATTCTACTAACTATAAGTAACTTTGTAACTACATGTCAACTACATGTCAACTAATTCTCATTAATTTGCAACTACATGTCTACTAACTCTCAGGGTAGACTGTTAGGGTAGGTTTAGGGTTAGTAGAATAAGTTGACAAAGAAAGTGTTAGAAGATATTAAGCAGACAGTCTACTAATACTCTACTAACTGCTAGTTGACATGTAGTTGCAAAGTTACTTACTGTTAATAGAATGTCTAAAGTGGACTATCGAAATAAAGTGTTACCGAAATTATAAATTATAATCCTATGCATCTTTAAAGCGCAATCTTTGACTCTTTCTGACCGGCAATATGAAATCTGTTTATATGAGTCCATATGAAAACTAAAATGCAGAACTGTAGAAAAAGTTTTTTTTTTTATAAATTCAGCTCAAAATAAATATTCATGTTAATACTTTTAAATATTCACTTAGGAGACATTATTGACCATATTGTGTCCAAAAGCACTATATTTGAATGAAGAAAAAAGCTAAAAAAAAAAAAAAGTTAGCTTTTTCACACAGTGCTGTATGATTTCAGAAGCTTTTGGATATAGCACACTAATTATATGAACCACTTTAATGGTGCTTTTTTGTGGAGCTAACATCACTCATTTTCATTCACTTTCATTAAATGGAAATACATGGCAAGGACATTCTTTTAAAAGTATTCTTTTGTTTTTTACAGAAGCAAAAGTCATACGACTTGAAATTACATGACTATGAGTAAATGATGAAAGTTTTGATGTTGACATTTTCATTTTTGGGTTAACTATCCCTTTAAAGTGTAGAGAAGGACAGAGATAGAGTCAGACAAAAAGACGATTGGGCTGATAGATTGAAATCAGAGTATAAGATCTGTAGGTGTCTGCAATAAAATGGCCTTGTTTCCTGTTCCAGCAAACTTTAGTGCATAAGTACTTACTAACAGCTTGAGTAATGGCATAGTCTTGGTGCTGCAATTTTGAGTGAGATGCAAACTCTGGTGAATCTAACTCCTGGTGTTGACAGCCAAGTGGATGTTTTTGATAACTTCAGAGCAAATACCGAAGCATTTCCTGGATGCAGATAAATGAGCAGTGAGTCAGAGGACTACAGAACACACAAGCACTCTCCCTCATGGTTAGCTTCCATTACTCCTGATTGTGGATGTGCTGCCCGGAATATAAATGGGACTAGATGGGAAAGATGAATAGATAGCAGTTGGATGGAACTGTAACATAAATTTCCAAAAAAGAGTTGTAGAAAATACACAGTCCTAGCAAAGTACATTATGTGTCTATTTTTTGAGAAAGAACCAGTGCCAGTCTCTAGTGAGCAAACGTGATATTAGAAAAAAATAAAACCCTCTTTATACAGTAACAAGTGTATCATTTCTATTTTATTATGATATTTAAAATATATATTCAAAAATTTAATATAATATAAAACATTAAATTTGTGAATTATATATATATATACTAATGAAGATTATATATATATATAATATATATTTTTTTTTTTTTTATATATATATATTCTATATATATATAGATATATCTATATTTATATAATATATTTTTATTTTTGTATTTATACAATAAGACATTTTTATTTTATTGATGATAAAATGTATTTTATAGGGGTTGTTTGTTTTTGAAGATGCCTCTTATGCTCACCAAGGCTGTGTTTACTTGAATACAGTACAATAAGTCTAAAAGTAATATCTATATTATTACACGTTGAATATACAGTATTTTAAAATGTATTTTTTTCCTGTGATTGCAAAGCTGAATTTTCGTCAGCCATTACTTCAGTCTTCCGTGTCACATGATCCTTCAAAATCATTCTAATATGCTGAATTTTGCTGCTCAAGAACGTTTGTTTATTATCTATATGTAAAAGCAGCTTTATGGTTTTGGGGATATATATCTAAATCTATATCATATATATATATGGGTGTGTTGTGTGTGTGTTTGTAAAATCTTTGATAAATGTACCGTTAAAAAGAACACATATTTTCTAAATATTTTTTTACATTTTCTAACACTTTACTGTCACTTTTGATCAATTTCATGCAGTCTTGCAAAAAGTGAACTTCAAAAAGTTAATTTTACTCAAAAAGCACAGGAGCAATGTGCCTCCTTAGTCTAAATTGGCATGATGCTTCTGGCTCTAGCAATGTGAGTGCGGCTCATTGGAGAATCTGCAGCCTATGTTGTGTTTAATCCTGATGTTTCTGTCTGCTTTGAGGAGAAATTAAACATTTCACATTAAAGGGTAAAATTCTAGTGACAGGAATAAGGTGCCCAGCATGCTTAAAGTGCCAGTCCTTTAATGTGGCCTGTCCTTCAGAAGACGTACGTAGACTGAGCCTTACAGAACAAGCACAGTGTTTGGACCCCATTGTTCATCATGAGAAGTTGACAGTGTGTCATTAGCTTGGATTTGTTCGTCTCTGCTACCATTTTTCCCTTGAAGAGCCAGATGATTACTGAAAAGATCACAGGTTGCACAACATTTGCTAACTTTTCACATTTAAATTTAAGTGATTTCTAACAATGCCATCCTCAAAAAAGAAGAACAAAAAATCCTGTTCTCTTTTAGGTGATCAACTAAACTTTTATACTTTGTGTGTTTTTGGTAGTGATCTTTCAGTAGGATTGTTGAATTTCATTTGATTTTATAGTGGTGACATCATGAATGAGTCACTTTGTGCTACAAGCTCTCATGGCAACTGTAGAGCAAAAAAAATAAAAAAATAAAACAATTCTGGAATGATGGGAAATTAACATGTAAGTGAGTTCCATGGAGAGTGCGACAGCCAGAGATGCCAGGAAAGATGCAAAGGCGGTTATAGACTGTTATTAATATTTAGGTGATGCAGAAAATGACTGCAAATCACATTTATGAATTTGACATTTTCCACAGTTACAGGCATTTCTTTTTTCAGGACGTGTGTTAGTTGGGGACTGAACCCATGGCTTTGCCATTACTATAGTGATGTTTTACATTTTGGGCTTCAGGAATCACAATATATTGGTGTTTCTTTAGCTATAGACACTTTTGGCCCTGTGAACTTTTCAAAAATAAACTTTCTTTAAGCACACATTTTACACTCTCATTATTTTATTTAATTTGGCCATTAACAATGTCCAACAATGTATAAACACACACCACTAAGGAATTCTTTAATTTTATCACTTTTTCTGGAAGTCATGAACATTTATACTGCATTTCAATTGATGTATTGTGTTTAACAGCATTCTGCGATGGAAACGACACTGACAGAAATTAAATTTCAAACTTAAAAAATAAATAAATAAATAAAATGACCAACACCTTTGTCTTGCTAAGGCTAATTTAGCATTTTAACAGTTAGGATTTTAAGTTCCCTATCTGTCGGTCACTACAAGTTATGTCGTGATGACATTAGGGATATTACTTGGGAGCCTCAATCACCTCTGTGTTTAAGAGAAAAGGCCAATGAGAACTGGCGAGTGGACTTAGCATGCCAAGCCACTTCCCCGTACATACGGGTATATAAGATGGCAGCGTGCATCCAATCATTCAGTGCTGATTCTCCTGGGTGCTTCTGTTTCTAAAAGAACAGTTTCCTCTAAAAGAGCAAATCCTGTCCTTTTGGTTGCTGTCTTTTCCTGTCCCCTGATGACGGCCACGATCACTGTTTTCCATGTCTGAACTTAGATCACGCTGAAGACGCGTTTATAAATGGTTCATGCCCACACTGAGAGCATGATGCCAATGTCCATAGCAATGCTGCAATTGCGTCTCCCTTCTCAGGAAAGGAGGAGACCCCTCTGTCACTACCTGTCCTGGTTTATCTGCACAGCACAGGGCCTTGTTGGTTAGTGCTCTGGGAGATTTGAGTATTACAGTGGGAACAAATCTGCTGGGCCAGCCCCCAAAGACCTCCCACTCCTCATGCAGCGTTTGTCCCGTGTAGCTTCCAGATGTCAGACGATAGCAGCATCGGGGGAGGGGCTATCATCCTCTGAGGATGAAGATCCAGTGGGGCTGTCCCCCTCAGGTGTTGTGGCTTACATTGAATCGGACCCAGAGCTGACGGCCATGCATGCCCTGAGCGCTCGTGGCTGGATGATTGTTTCTCGGTGCGGGGCGTAGCTTACAACCATGTTCTGCCCCTGTTCCTTTCTTCCCGGAGGTGCATGAGGAGGTCACAAAGTCATGGCAGGCCCCTTTTATGGCCAGAAGCTGATTGTTGACCTCCATTGTCATCACAACTCTCGATGGCAGGGTATCTAGGGTGGTTCGTTGACATTCCCCAGGGGGAGAGTGATTCCCTCTACCAGGTGAGCTTATGCCTTGAAGTGGAGTCTGTTCGCCAACTGGTGTTCTTCTTGCATTTTTGGTGAGAGAAAATCCTGTGACCCCGGCCTGATATACATGCCCAAGGTTCCCTCTACTCCCTTTAGGGATCAGGTGGTGAACCTGCAAGTGCTGCCCCCAGAGGAGGCAGATCCAGCCTTGTCATTGCAGTGTCCTGTATGTGCCCTGCGCATATACGTGGACCGCACCCGGAGCTTCAGAAGCTCTGAGCAGGTCTTTGTCTGCTTCAGAGGCCAGCAGAAGGGGAAGGCAGTCCCCAAACAGAGGTTGTCCCACTGGATAGTGGATGCCATCGCCTTGGCTTACTAATCCCAAGGCGAGCCGTGCCCCCTGGGGGTAAGGGGTTAACTCCCCCCGCAGTGTAGCCTCCTCTTGGGCTTGAAGTTGAAATTCCTTCTGTTAAAGAATTTCAGTGGACAGAACAGAAGCATGGCCTTCTCCAGCATTCAACCGTCTCGGCACCAAGGTAAGTGAATTTGCTCTGGGGCGTTGGGAAGGTTACGATTTTTGCGTTTACATTTGCCTTGACACGCTGCAGCTTGTCAGCATTTGCAATGCCACAAGTTGTAATGACATTCTTCTATCTTATTTACCCATATGAACGGGGGAGTGAATTGGCATGCCGAATCCACTCGCCAGTTCTCATTGGCCTTAAACTCAGAGGTGATTGGGGCTCCCAAGTAAGACCCCTAATGTCGTCATGACATAACATCTCCATTCCCTCCATCAGGGAATGAGGGTTATGTATGTAACTGAGATGTTCCCTAAATGTACACAAATAATATTTCACCTTTTTGACAAATGAGCAGCTTGAATTTAAATAACGCACATAAAATAATTCCACAAGATATAAACATACAATTAAAATTGAAAATACATTGGTTTATTTTACTTTGTTTAGACCTTTATAGTGATGGGTTTTTATATTTTATTCATCCAGTAAGTCATGCTGAATGCTAAAATAAAAATAAAATCCTAAAAATCCCACTTGGGCATTTAAGTGCTCACTCACTCATTATGCTTTTGCATCCTAATTGTGTACTTACATGACTATGGCACCAATACCTCAAAATACTCACTCCAGCATCATAGAGGATCCCTGAATCTTCACTCTACCCTGACACATGAATCTGGTCATGTGGGCCTTTGATGGATAATCATTTATGCATTCAGACCCAAACACGCAGACATTAATATGACTCTTTGTATCTCTGAGTCTATTTAAGTATTGTGCCGTTGGCTGACTTTTGGCTGTCAGGAGGGCTGACCTTGTTTTGGTAGTTACACAGTGCACATTCTAACAAATTCATGCGCAAGCCCTGAAAAAAAACTGAAGTGATGGCCTAACTCTGATGCAAAATGGCATACAGAGATCTTCATTGTTTTGCTGCATTATCAGCAGGTCACACTTCTGCCATTAAGCCTGTCAGGAGGACAACAACCTGGAGATGGCTACTGATTACCACTGCACCCTTTCTGTGCAATCATGTAGATGTCTGTGCTTATGTTTCTTGCATGTGTAGGTGGACAGGAGTTCACATCTAGTGGGATCTGAAAAATGTGAGACCACATAAAAAAATCTGGGATTTTTTTTTTCATTTAAGCCTGGAAATAAACAAAGTTTTAGGACTGTTTAAAACTTGCTCATTTTAAAAAGAGCATTTATGATGTAAAATCAAGAAATGTTCTGCCTCCTTCTTTTGTCTTTTGTGCAGATTTATCATCTCAAATCATTTTCAAAACACAAATATCAATATTTGGAATATCAAGGAATATTTATTTCACTGTTTACAGGGTATCTGCAGAATTTTTACAAATCAGTTTAAGGCTTTTTATGACACTTTTTATGACCTGCACAAATAAAATGAACACTGTATGAGTGGGTTTGGGCGATGTCTATGGTAACTAGGGTTGACAACTTCACAAAAGAAAAATACGGGACAATCGTGATTTTTCATAGGAAAATAAGACATATATACATGTATATAAATGAAAGAGAACATATTAGATTTAATATGGGCTGCTTGACACTTTTATTTGTCATTTTGTGTTTCAAGTATAAGGTCCAAGGTTTAGAATTTACTAGAAGTTACTTAAATGTAAAATGTTTTTCTCTATTTAACATTACAATAGTGAAAGACGACTTCATTTATTCATCACGTCTTCCCTCAGGTAAATTAGGCTAAGCCTACATGTTTTCTTGCGCTGCTGAATGTTGGAGTCATGAAAAATAACCACGTTGTTTGCATTCGCCAAAACAGATTTGCTGAAAACAAAAACACTGACGGTCATGGTACACTCTTAAAAATAAAGGTTCCAAAAGGGTTTTTTCACAGCGATGCCATAGAAGAACCATTGTTTGGTTCGCCATAAAGAACCATTCAGTCAAAGGTTGTTTACCTTTTTGTAATCTGAAGAACCTTCTTTCACCACAAAGAACCTTTTGTCAAACAGAGAGGTTCTTCAGTTGTTAAAGGTTCTTTATGGAACCATTTAGAAAAAAAGGTTCTTCTATGGCATCGTGAAGCACCTTTATTTTTAAGAGTGTAATTGGCCTCAGCACAAATCCCGCTCGAACAGTTATATTCACAATTGTGATAAACTTAACGCATACTGATCATGCGTGTGAGGGGGCTGTGACTGGATGATGACAGGTGTCGTGATCAGCATAGCAGTCAATCAACGGGACAAGGGAGGTCACGTATGGGACAAATCAATTAGGCCCAAAATATGGGATGTCCCGGCTAATACGGGACAGTTGGCAACCCTAATGGTAACATATTAAACCATGATTTACATTGACATGATTTACATTTTAGATACAGGTTTTCACAAAAACAAACAATCTCATAAAACGATAAACATCAAATTTCAGCCTTTAAACCATTTTTCAGAAAAGGATGAGTCAAATGTATAAATTATTATATTAATATTAAACATAAATATTACTGTCTTAATTGTTTAGATGTTTAGAAGGCACATTAGCTTCTTTCAGATTTACATTGCTACGTGTTTGCTGGGTAAAAGCATGGGTCGATATTCACATTGATCTGAAAATAAGCAGCAGCAGGGCTTCTTGAAAATGCAATCATTCTCTGCACAGGTGGGGCTTTTGAACGACAGGATAGGCCCCCCGGTAACGGCTGTACACAAAGCAATGCAGCGCTCACAAATGACACTTTATCAGGCATTTTAGGTAAGATGAAAAGAAAATGCCATCGAAACTTTTCTGAAGACGGACGGCTCCAGATATACATTCATATAAAAACACCCACACCGCGTTTTGACATTGGAGCGTGCAGCGCTAAAGTTTATTCAATGAAATCATAGCCTTTTTAAGCTAAATTGTCACATTAAGCCATATTGTGATTCTTGCCTTTCTGTCCCCAAATGTAAGACCTCTTGAAATTATAATTAAGACTTTTCTTATGCCATTTAAGGTATTTAAGACTAATGGCCTTAAATTTGATACAACTAAATAGAAGACTTTTTAAGGACCCGCGGGAACCCTGTATAGTCCGTCGGGCAGGGCGGTGATACACTTTGGCAGCCCGGGCTAGCGATTTTGCGAGCCCGCTTTATAAGGTGCATTATGTTATATAATTATATATTATTAAACATATATTTTTTATTTTACCAAGTTAAGTGAAAACTATGTCTATATTAATTGCTTTGACAGTAGCAATTAATATAATTTAGAGTTTAGAGAAATACGTCTAATCATGAAAAAAAATATATTCTGCATTTTAAAGAAAATAAATATCAATAATTAGTCTAAATTAATATGCAAATTGTTTGACAGTACTGAACTTGGTTTACATAAATATGTCTCAGGGAATAAATAGCCATAATTAGTTGAAAAATAATGATGTAATTATGTTTTGGCATGAAACTCCTTGTGTTGGACTAATTCCTCTGTTGAGCGACTGTGGTGACTTTCTTTGAATCACAATTCAGTAAATTCCTCATTAATTCCTGATTATCTCAGTTTATATTCCAATTCAATATTCTGTGGTTTGTGGCCATTTCAGTTCAAATTCACATTCATGAATTGAAAAAGACCCAATTATGAAACTCTGCTTTATGCCCAACTTAGGTAGCACCAGCCAATCAGATCCAAACTGGTTATTTTTACGGGCACTGCCTTTACTGCTCTATATTTGTGTAAACAGACTGCTGGTTGTCTGGCATGTGTCCGTCTAAAACTGAGACTAGCCTTCATCTAACCTCAAGTTTAGATGCAGTTATGACATTCACAGCTGCATCTCTCTCTAGCATGTTCTATGGAAATGAAAAACACTGCCTTTATTTGTTTGTCTGTATATGTGTTTCTGTACACCAGATTTATAGGCATATTTGAAAATGAAATAAATTGGACACAATCTCCAATGTAAGAGAGATGAAAAGCCCTCCAGAGAAATTGTGCTGACGTGTTTCCCCTTCAGGAACTCGAGCTGCGTCGAGATTCGCTTCACTTTGGACGCCCCTAGGCCTTGACCTGCTTCCTGATCAAGTGCCATCCCCAATAGAGTCAGCGAGACTCACCACGAAGTGTGACGTAATGAACACCAGAAAGCATAAATGAAGCGCATGCTAGCCAATAAACATGCACCAATGAGACCAAAAAAAACAGACAATTCTTGTTTTCGCTTCAAAGACCGCGGCGCGGTAGTATGTTGATCCTGACAGGCAAAAATTTAACCAGTTAACTAGAAAAAGAATCTGGTCGAGGTAAGGAGCAGACAAGAAATGACCTCGGCGCGCACGGGGATCAACACGTTATGTACTTATAGGCACCAAGTGAAAAAGTCTATGGCGAGCGAACGGCAGTACAAACGCTGTGTTCCCCCCTGCCCACGATTCTGACTCAGGGGATACACATGATTTTGTGTGTCGTTTGTTGGGTGAGCATAGCATGCCACGGTCCAGCTCTCGAGGGGGCTGGTTTGTCATGATTGCGAGCTGCTCGTCGCTCCCCGCTCACGCTCCACCCCCCCCCCCCCCCCACCCACCCCCCCCCGCCCCCCCTTGCCGGGTTGAGGAGAAAAGCGTCCAGCGCGCGATCCCGCGGGCAGCGGTCCCACTGTGCCGAGGCACCGAGGGGGCGGGGAGGGCAGACTGTTGTCGTGGGGAACGCAAGTGGATTTAGCGGAGGGATCCGAGACGGGCTCGTCCTTTTCTCGGTCCTCACCCGCTAGATCCGCGGCTCTCTCTCAGGCTTCGGAAGCCCACGCTGTGGTTTCTTCCCCCCGGAGAGAGAGCCAGACACTTCATCTATCTTCCTCCAAGGAGGTAGAGGTGATGAGTGTCGAGACATAGGAGACTGTGGACTCGCCACCACAGACCCTCGCGTATGAGAGCGTTGATGAGGTTGTGACTCGTGCGTTAGCCAAATTAAATATAGATATGGCCATCCAGAGAACAGGACGTCTTTCCTAAAGCCAATTAGAGACGTTTCCTGACAGCGGTGTCACAGCCTTTCACGACGGGCTTCGTTTTTACCCTAAATAAAAAATAAAAACAAAAAAAAAAAAAAAAAATAAAATAAGATCTCCATGCTGAGGTGTCAAGATCGTGGGAAGACCGATTCTTCACCGTATATATAGCCCCACAGTCCTCTATTTTTATTCCAATATCGTGGGGCTGAATGAGAAGGGATATGGGGCGATGCCAATGGTGGAGCAGACACTCGCGAGCTATCTCTCCCCATCCTCAGCATCGTCCCTGAAGGCCCCGAAGCTTCCCACCAGGCCTGTTAGGCTTACATCGTGTCTGGTTGGGAAGCTTATACGGCAGCAGGTCAGGCTGGCGCATGCTTGCACACCATGGCGGTGTTACAAGCGTACCAGGCTGACCTGCTCAAGGACCTGGATGACAGGGAGGAGGGGGAATCCGACGTGGTAGCTGAACTGTGTCGGGCCACAGATTTGTCCCTCCGAGCCACTAAAGAAACGGCCAGAGCTATCGGCCATATAATGGCAGCAATGGTGGCCACGGAGCGGCATCTGTGGTTGAATCTGTCCGATATGCAAGATAAGGACAGATTCTTCCTCCTAGATGCCCCGCTTTCGCCCTCTGGCCTTTTTGGCGACGCAGTTAACACTGTCGTCGAGAGGTTTCAGGAGGCGAGGAAGCAAGCGGCGGCGTTTCAACGGTTCCTCCCTCGTCGCTCCCAGGCCCAGGGGGCTGCTGAGCGGGAGCAGCCCCAGCCGTCAGGCTCCTCATACCGCCAGTCACAAAAACAGAGCGTTGCAACCCGCACCCCTCCGTAGAAAGATCGGGGGTCGGGGTGACGCTCTCAGTCGGGGTCCTCTAGACTGAAGACGGATCTGCGGACCGTTATTTTGTTGAAGAGGACCTCGACTAAGCGGTCCTGACGCCAACATCGTCAGGCCCCTGAGGGCAGCCCCACCTGGGGAGGAAAGGATAACACCTCAGTATACTCCTCAAGAGACTTGAGGAGATACAAAAACAAACAAAAAAAAAAGAATAAATTAAAAAAAATTAAAAAAGGGAGAAAACCAGAAAAAAAGTACAAAAGCACCCCTATCCTCCTCAGCCCACACGGAGGTCATCTAAAAACCCTGCCACCCTCGGTGCTTCAGGGCTCTGTGAGCTCCGACGAGCGAAAATCCCAACTGCCACCCGGCAACTGTACGTCACGGGAGAGCTCGCCCCCTCAAGTGGGGGTTCTACAGCAGTCAGGTCGGTCGTTTCCTGCCGGTCATCCGCTTCAGGGCACCGAACTGGCTCCTCTAATAAACCAGAGGCCAGCCTCGAGAGGCTGATTCCCTTAGTAGATTTCTGGTCGCGTGGAAACTTCTACCAAATATCTCAAAATGGTTCCTGCAGATTGTAGAGAAAGGTTACAAAATCCAGTTCGGTTCTCATCCGCCTCATTTCAACGGGGTCATCCCCACACAAGTGGGCCCCAAGCAGGCTCTGGTAATAGAACAAGAAGTAAACACTCTCTTGAGAAAGGAGGCCATCGAGGTGGTCCCTCCTCTCGAGAGAGCGTCCGGTTTCTACAGCCGTTACTTCATCGTTCCGAAGAGGGGTGGGGGGTTGCGTCCGATCTTATATCTCCGTCTTCTGAACCGCGCTATCAAATGTCTTCGGTTCAAGATGCTCACTATCAATCAGATAGTATCTCAGATCCAGTCCGATGACTGGTTTGTTATGATAGATCTCAAATACGCTTATTTCCATGTTTCTATCCTTCCTCAACACTGGAAGTTCCTAAGGTTCGCTTTTGGGGGCGAAGCGTACCAATATCGAGTTCTTCCCTTCGGCCTGTCACTCTATCCCCGCACTTTCACGAAGTGTGTGGACGCTGCACTGGCCCCTCTGCGGCTCTAGGGCATCCGCATACTCAATTACATTGACGTTTGGTTAATACTAGCTCAATCGGAGCAGATGGCGGCTCGGCATCGAGATGTCGTCCATATGAGAGAGCTGGGGTTAAGACTGAACGCCAAGAAGAGTGTTCTTTCTCCACTACCGAGAACCACTTATTTAGGCGTGGTGTGTGACTCAACCTCGATGCAGGCACGTCTTTCTCCTGCTCGAATCGAGTCAATCCTTACGACAGTCACGAGGGTAAGAGAAGGTCACTCACTGTCAAACAGTTTCAAATGCTGTTGGGCCTGATGGCAGCAGCGTTCAATGTTATACCTTTTGGCCTGCTGTACATGAGTCCCTTGCAGTGGTGGCTCAGAACCAAAGTATTTTCCCCGAGGGGGAATCCGCTTCGCATGAGCAAGGTCACGCGGCGATGCTTACGTGACTTAGACATGTGGAAGAAACGTTGGTACCTGGTTCAAGGCCCGACGTTAGGGGATCCTTGTCGTCGCGTAAGGCTAACGACAGATGCCTCTCTCACGGACTGGGGGGTGGTCATGAGTGGCCGCTCTGCCCAAGGTCTGTTGGAAGGCCATCATCTCACGTGGCACATAAACTGCCTAGAGATGCTGGCAGTGTTTCGAGCTCTGACACACTTCCTTCCAGACCTAAAGGGGCATCATGTGCTTGTCCGCACAGACAACATCTTGGTTCCGCGGACCTCCTCGTCAGGGGGGGTCTGAATTCACAGCCCCTTGTACAGGAGCCGGTGCCCGATCCTTCTGTGGGTCAGGGGCAGCTCCCTCTCACCATAAGAGCTGTTTACATCCCTGTTATCTATCAGGGCAGACATCCTGTCGAGGCTGGGGCTGAGGCCCGGGGAATGAAGGCTCCACTCGAGATGGTGGAGCTCCTTTGGAGGGTGTTTGGCTATGTGGAAGTGGATCTATTTGCGTCGCAGGAAACGACACACTGTCCGCTCTGGTTCACCCTCACGCAGTCCAGCTCCACGGGGCTGGATGCCTGGTGCCGATCGTGGCCGAGACTTCTCTGTATCTTTTCCCCGATCCGCTCTGCTCCGTAGTTTCTGGGGAGAGTACGCCGGATGGGTCCGTCTGTTGCTCATCCCCGTTCTGGCCTGGCCCGATGTGGTTCTCAGACTTGGTTTCCCTCCTCGACGGCTCTCCGCTGGAGTTTCCGATCAGGAGGGACCTCCTCTCTCAGGCGGGGGGCACCATCTTTCACCCCCGCCCAGAGTTGTGGAAGCGGTTGGTGTGGCCCCTGAGGGGGCACAGCTAGTAGCTTCTGGTCTCTCAACTGATGTTGTTGAGACTATACTCCAGTCCAGGGCTCCTGCCACTAGGAAACAGTATGCCTTGACGTGGAAACTTTTCGCTTCATGGTGCGGACAACGACTGCAGGACCCAGTCAACTGCCCAATTGGTACAGTTCTGGAGTTTCTGCAGGAGCGATTCTCCGCAGGGTTATCTCCCTCCACTCTGAAGGTATACGTGGCGGCCTTAGCTGCTTACCACGCCCTTCTGGGTGGTCAATCATTGGGAAGACACCCACTTGTCACTCGTTTCCTCCGTGGCACCCTGAGGCTGAGGCCGGTACAGCGCACTAAGGTGCCCTCATGGGACCTGGCTGTGGTTCTGGAGGGGTTATGCAATGCCCCCTTTGAACCCTTAGAAGAAGTGTCGGTCAAGTTGCTCACGCTCAAGACTATCTTTCTCCTCGCTATTTCCTTACTGAAAAGGATCGGGGATCTTCAGGCACTTTCTGTTTCGTGCCTGGAATTTGCTCCAGGCATGGTTAGGGCATTCCTTTACCCGAGGGCCGGGTATGTCCCTAAGGTGCCCACTTCTTCACCAGGGCCCATAGTACTTCAGGCATTATGTCCTCCTCCGTTCCAGGAAGTAGGGCAAGAAAGGCTTAATCTGCTCTGTCCAGTTCGAGCACTGGACGTTTACGCGCACAGAGCTGCCCCGTGGCGTAAGGCAGATCAGCTTTTTGTTTGTTTTGGTCCGCCAAAGAAAGGATCTCCGGCGACCAAGCAGACTATGAGTAGGTGGGTGGTCGAGGCCATCTCACTAGCTTACGAGTCCTCTGGCCTCCCGTCGCCTATGGGGGCCAGAGCGCACTCGACCAGGAGTATGGCGGCCTCCAAGGCTTTCAGCTTGGGTGTGGCCTTGCAGGACATTTGTGCTGCGGCGGGCTGGTCCTATCCGCACACTTTTGTCTGTTTTTATAACCTAGACCTGGCATCTACCCCATGTTCCCAAGTTCTCTCTTCGTGATGTTCTCATAGGACACACACCAGTCAGGGACTTTGGTAGTATGGCGCAGTTTGTATTCTCGTTCCCAAAGCGAATTCGACCAGCTCTAGTTCCTGTAGGGGAACGTCTCAGGTTATGTATGTAACCATGGTTTCTCGAGGGAACGAGACGCTGCGTCTCTTTGCCATACTCCCTGCATCCCTGTAGGCGCTACTTCATCAAAGCTGGGTGGCGCCTGGCCGGATGCGCCTTTATGCTTTCTGGTGCTTACGTCACCCCGCTGGTGATGTCTCGCTGCTCCATTGGACGGATTGGACACGCAGGGTGTGTTCCCAAAGCAAGCGAATCTGACCAGCGTCCTCGTTCCCGTCGGGGGACATGTTTACCGACGTACCTAAAAATAGGAAAAACCCCGTTACTGCTGAGAGAGCTGATGAGGTAAAATACTGAAATCCTGATTGACCTCTGTAAAGGAGAGCCTTGGCAGTTGTTGGTATTAACACGCGTGTTGCAGTGCAGTGAATTACAGCCAGTGTCAAATAGAAGTTTCTGTGTGGCGTGCTGTCATGCCGCCATTTAACAACAGCAGAAAATGTAACAGTAACATATTTATATGTGTGTTTATATATATACATGACCTGTTCGTAAAATGTGCTTTTTTCTTTTGTATTTTTTTTCCCTTTGTACCTGTGAACATAAAAGACAATCTATACACTATGAATGGCGCAATTAGAGTCAGTGGCTCTAATCAATAATGACAATGAGTTTAGGCCTTACCTACAAAAAACAGCACCAGATTGTAGGTATCACTATCCTAGAGTGTAGCTGAATAGAAACGATGGGGTTTGTTGGAGTGTTTGGCATTGATACGAGGATATCTATAGGTTGCATGTGATTAAGTGAGGTTCAATTGAATATGGGTCATGGCTCAAATGAATATCGTGTCATTATTTGCTCACCCTCAGTTCATTCCCAAGTTTCTTTGTCCTGTAGAACATAAAATAAGATATTTTGATGAATGTTCCAGCTGTTTTTTTAAAGAAAGTCAATGGTGTCAAAAATAAGAATGGACCAAAAAAATAAATTCTGAATATTGGAATAATGATGGAAAGAATGAATTCATTTCTTGTTATAGCTGGCGTTACAGTGCAGAATAGGATTCTGCCATAACACACTTTGCATAACTGAGTATTTCCCTGTTTATACTGTGTACGCTGGACAGTCTCTAGTGTAATAAACTTCAATAACCATAAAGGTGACTTAACTTGAAAGACATGAGGGTGAATAAACAATGACTGAATTTATTTTCATTTTAAACCTTCTAAAAAATGTAAAGCTACTAAACGTTTTTCAATGTGACGTTGTCAAAAAAGGAAAATTCAGTAAGTATAGTTCAATCATGACAACTCTCGGAAGATTTTAGCATGGCGATGGATATGACAGTTAATGTATTTGGTCTTGGCGGAACAGATCTGCTACGCTGTTGCTGAATTGCTGCTGCTGTTGGTTAGTTCTGTTGTTGTAGATTATTGCTGCTGCAAAATAAGTACAATAACTTGTTATTGCCAACTGCTGATACAGTGCTGCAAGTATTTAAGACATACTGCTGCTGCACAAATAGCATATAAAATAACCCCGTAGCAGATCTATACAGGTGGAGCTGGGGAAGGTGGAGGGTTTCAGGGAACTCTGAAAAGCGCACTGCAGGAATCTCAAGTGAATGCTAGCCAGCCATATAAATGCAAGGCAGTAAGCTCAATGGTTGCATATGCAGCATGAACCAATAAGCTTGTGCCAAGTCGTTTAACTCTCTGAATATCATCAGTTATGTTAACACCCCATCAGAATGCAACATCTAGAGTTTCATGACTGAACTATATGTTTAATTAGCTTCTAACAAGGGCATATTTGCCTTTAACTGTGAACATTTTAGCCATGGTACTTTGTGGACAAATGGGCGAATGAGACGAATGAGATTACTGTTTGTAGAAGTGAATAGGTAGGTGTGAAAAAGACATTCTGTAAAAATGGGGACGTTATGTTTGTCTGAGATAAAATGTAGGTCGAAAATGCTAGACAAAATTAGTAAAAATGTTTGTAGCGAACAAGGGAGGATCAATAAAATAAGAATATAGAAAGCGAAGGCAGGCTAAAAGAGCTGACTGAAGGGGATTAAAAATGATTAATATCAAGAGCTCTGTAGAAACTGACCTGTACTGAGTGGAGGGGAAAACATCTCCTTAAAAAGTCCCGTCTTAAAGCACGTCTACAGTTTGGTGGGATGCGTGAGAGTAGCAGATCTAGATGTGTGAAGATGTTTGGCACTCAGAAAGGCCAAGAAAAAGAGTTCTGGGAAGAATTGGAAGCACGTGTGGCACAAAAGCTAGCGCTGACCATGTCTCAGGGGACTATCATAAAATCCTAGGCAGGATGATCTAGCTTGTAAAAATATTAGTGTTCAGGAATCAGGAAATTGAGGATTATGGATGGGTTTTCAGGAGAATTCACACAGGCTCTGATTGGAGGGTGAAAATGCAATTGGCTTTTTGTATTTTTGTGCTTTATTTATTAATGATTATAAGTGAATTTGCTAAATGTAAGTGGATCTTTGGTTTTACATTGTTTGGTTTTCTAACATTTTCTGCACATTTGAACCCTTTCCAACAGTGACTGTTTGATTATGAGATCCATTACACAAAGAGGAGAACTGATGGAATCATACAGAAGGTGAACACATTCACTAATGCTCAAGAAGGAAACAATGAATTTAGAGTTTTAAAAGGGGTGTAAACCTTTGGACAGGAGAATTCTTTTAAAGTATTGCCCTTTAGAAGTTACATAAGATATTGTCCCAGAAGACAAAATAAGTACCCTTATTATCCAATTCAAAACTTTGACACCCTTCGACTTATAACGCATTGTTTCCTTCTCGAGCATCAGTGAATGTTTTCACCCTTTGTAAAAAAAGAAAGAAAGAAAAAAAGCTTAACCCCCTTAAGAACAGTGGACAGTTTGTCTATTCAGGACAAACAAATGACTCATGAGAAAATATCACAGCTGTTTTTATGGTAACAACACATAGAAAGATTGAGGCTTTTGAACTGGTTCATTTGTGTAAATTCTGTTATTTTTCTGGACTATTGAACCAGGGTTATGTGATACCGCTTATTCGGAAGTAAATAAGAAATAACAATTTTTATGATCTCTCTTATTTTGTTAAAATTATTAACATCTTGCATAGTCTGCAAGGGGTATGTACACTTATGAGCAGATCTGTATAATTACACATTTCAAATTAATAATAAAACACACATTAAGAGAGTTTCTTGAAATATTATTATTGTATATTAGTATAGTAGTAATTGTCACGAATCCTGTTCATGGACTTCCGTTCATTCACCACCAGAGGTCACCCTTTCCATTACATTGACTCTCGCACAACACAAACTGTTTCTAGCACACCGACTGCATATCCCTCATTCAGTGCATGTTTGCACACTGTCACTGATTCACTGATTGCACACAGCTGTTTCTCATCACCTCACTCACTATATAACACACACTCAAACTGCCATTCTCTGCCTGATTATTGTTTAAGGGTCCGTACCCATTCAGAGTCTCTGTTGGTTTTCCTTGTTTTTGCCGTTGCCCTTGCCTGTTTCGCGGTTCTGATCTTTGCCTGTTTTCTGTTTTTCCCCTCGTCTCGCCCCCTGTATCCTGCTGCCGATCGTGCCTACACTAGCCCTGGACTAATTCTTGTGTTTTCTGGCCCGCCATATAGTCCTGGTTTTGCCATTGTTTGTCCCCCCCCCGCCTGTTTACCACGTTCTTTATTAAAGCCTGCAGATGGAATCCTACACGCTCAACGTCTCGGCGCCCCAGTCACAGAATACTCCCGCCCCACAAGTATCGCAGCAGCTTTCGAAAGGACTCGGGCCAGTATGGACCCAGTCACCCAGCTACACATCTTTGGAAGGAGGCCTTTCTATTGAGGAGTTTTCACCGTTCTGTGTGCACATACAAGTTCCACTGTATGATGAAGCGTCTGTTTAAAGGACTTGTTCCGTTTGGACTCGGATAACCCACAAAATCTTTGTTCGGAGGGGAATGTACTGTAGTTTAAGGACTTTTGGATTAGCTGTGTTGTCTGTTGCTCTTTGTTTACTGTGGGGTGGTCCGCGGAGGAAGAACGGACCAATGTTCTGGACTGAAATGGTGCTGTACCAGAGCACGGTCACAAAATGGCGGCGACAGCGGAGCCTGCTCGCAAGATAGGACGGCCACACTAGAGCATGCTCACAAGATGGCGGCGACAGCGGAGCACACTCACAAGATGGCGGACACAACAGCATCTAGTCAAGTCATGGTTGATCATCATGAGTCAGGTCAAGTCACAGTTTATGATCATGAGTCAAGTCAAGTCACAGCTGATCTTCGTGGTTCAAGTCAAGTCACAGCTGATCTTCATTAGTCCAGTCAAGTCACAGCTGATCTTTCAGAGTCAAGTCAAGTCACAGCTGATCGTCCAGAGCCACGTCACATCACAGCTGATCATCCATAGTCACATCGATTCACAGTTTATTATCATGAGTCTGGTCAAGTCACTGCTGATATTCATGAGTCTAGTCAAGTCACAACTGATTGTCATGAGTCTAGTCAAGTCACAGTTCCTTTGCATGAGTCTAGTCAAGTCACAGTTGATCGTCATGAGTCAAGTCAAGTTACAATTCATTATAATGAGTCAAGTCTAGTCACAGCTGTTATTCCCGAGTCAAGTCTAGTCACAGCTAATCTTCCTGAGTCAAGTCAAGCCACAGCTGATCTTCCTGAGTCACGGTACAGTCACAGTTGATCTTCCTGAGTCGAGTTTAGTCATAGTTGATCATAATGAGTCAAGTTACAGTTCACTATCATGAGTCAAGTCAAGTCACAGCGAATCTTCCTGAGTCAAGTCAAGTCACGGTTGATCATCATGAGTCAGGTCTATTCACAGTTGATCGTCATGAGTCAAATCGAGTCACAGCTTATTATCATGAGTCTGGTCAAGTCACAGCTGATATGCATGAGTCTATTCAAGTCACAACTGGTCGTCATGAGTTCAGTCAAGTCACAGCTGATCGTTATGAGTCTAGTCAAGTCACAACGGATCTTCATGAGTCAAGTCAAGTCACGCGTCTTCCGGAGTCCCAGTAGTCAGTCACTCTATCTTTCATGCGAGCTCAATCAAGTCACAGTTGTCGTTCAATGAGTCAAGGTCCAGAGACGTCATGATCAAGTCAAGGTTACACTCATTACATGAGTCAAGTGCAAGTCACAGGCTAATCTTCTTGATCAAGTCTAGTCACATGATCTCCTCAGATGGTCTGTCACAGTTTGATCATCATTATTCAACTCGAGTCACAGCTTAATATCAATGATCATTGTCCCAGTCACTGCTATGTCATGAGGGTCTAGTCAAGTCACACTGGTTTCATGAGTCAAGTCAAGTCCCAGCTGATCTTCATGAGTCTAGTCAAGTCACAAATGATCGTCATGAGTCAAGTCTAGTCACAGCTGATCTCCATGAGTCAAGTCAAGTCACAGTTGAACGTCATGAGTCAAGTCAAGTCACAGTTGATCGTCCTGAGTCAAGTCACAACTGATCTTCATGAGGCAAGTCAAGTCACAGTTTATCTTCATCGGTCAAGTCTAATTCACAGCGGATTTTCGATGATTCCGTCAAGTCCTCAGCTGAGCTGCTAGAGCCCTTGTTACTCCCAGCTGATCTTCTAAGTCTCGCCATGTCGTCAGCTTTCGCCAGGAGTCTCGTCACGTTCAACTGTTTTGTCCAGAGCACTCACTCCGCATTCTTCTCCAGAATCACGTCACATCACAGCTGATCATCCGGAGTCTTGTCACGTCTTGTCTGTTGCACCCAAATTATCAAGGTCAGTCCTTCGTTATCCCAGTCTGGTATCCAGTGTGAGGATGCACCGCTGGTGTCTGCACGCGCCGCTGGTATCCCCAAACCCACTCACTCTAACCCTTCTTTTCATGAACTCATTCCCCTGTCTGCAACACTTCCCATATGGGGGTTTGCTTTATGGTATATCTGGGCCACGTACTCCACCGCCGATTTTCTAGAGGCACCGGCACCGGCTACAACATCTCCAGAGATGGCGGCTCACGCTGCAGAACCTCCCAAGGTAGCGGTATCCGCTGCTGTGCTCCCAGAGGCCAGGGTACCCACTGCAGTCTCTTCAGAGGTAGCGGCGCATGCTGCAGGTTGCAGAACACGTCCCGAGAATGGCGACCCTTGTCTCAGTTTCCTTGCTGGGGGATCGTGGTCCCAGGCACGAACCGCCCCTTATTCTGCCTGTCCTGTTGCAGGCGCCATGAGCCCTACTATTGTTCGGACTGCCTGTACCGGTGTTCCGGCCAAGAGCATGCGCCTATGTGGGATTGAGTCTTGCCCCTGTTTGGGTTCCGCACAGAAGGAGTGGCCCGTCCTATGAATTCCGTCTGCTCTTGTGGTCGGCCAAGGAGGCCGTCGATGACGCTCTGCCTGTTCTGCTCCATTCAAGACGTCGTCTGGGAACTCTTTGTCGTCCTGTCATGCTTTAAGGCCGTCGGCAACTTCCTTGCTCTTCTGTTCATGGCTATGGGGCCGTTTTGGTGAACTTTTGTCTTGTCCCGGACCCAGCCATGGAGGGCTGCTCTCTGAACGCTCCAGTCTTGTCTATCAACGCCAATGTTCTGTCTGTGTTGTCTGTCTCTGCTCTCTCGTTGTTAAAGTCTCCGCCATGGTCTCCTGGTCAGGGTGGTTCACCGGGGGGGTTTCCATTTCTCTCTGCTCCCACCGTTTGGGGGGTGGTCTTCTGCTCCGCCGTGGTGTCTTCTGCTCCGCCGTGGGTCGTTCTCTGCTCCGCCCTGGTGGCCCTCTGCTCCGCCATTTTGGTGCTACTGTCTGGTCTGTGGTTCCTCTGCTCCCCGTTGTGGTTCTCTGTGCTACCGTGGTAGTCTCTGTCTCCTGCCTGCTCCGCCGTGTGGGGTGGTGTGCTACTGTCTGGGCCGTGGTGGTCCTCTGCCCCATCGTGGTGGTCTACTGTCTTGTTCTGGTGGTCTTCTGCTCCGCCGTTGGGATCTTCGGTCCCGTCTGCTCTGCTTTGGTGGTCCTCAGCTCCACCTGCTCTGCCGGCTTCACCCTGGCTCTCTGCTCTGCCAACTCTGCCTCAGTCCCCGGTGTCTCCACTTCTACGTGGACCTGGCCCTCCTTCCCTCCCCCTGTTCCGCCTCCGCTCTACTGCCCACCTGGATCGTTTAGTGTTTGGGGTGTCTGGAAGCCGCTCCTTGGGGGGGCCTCTGTCACGAATCCTGTCCATGGACTTCTGTTCAATCACCACCAGAGGTGGTGTTTTTCCTTGCCTGTTATAGTTCGCGTTTTCTGATCTTTGGGCCTGTTTTTCCTGGATTTTTCCTCCGGTCTCGCCCCTGTTTTCTGGTTGCCGAGCATGTGACCTACCCTAGCCCTGGACTATTCTTGTTTTTTGCCGCGCCTATACCTGTTTCATTGTTTGACCATGCCTGTTTACCACGTCTCTTTAATAAAGCCTGCTGTATGGAGTCCACAAGATGGGCGTGCGGATCAGCAGTTTCTTACGCAGGCCCCATCAGTCTCGTCAGCCCCATCACATTAATAGTATATTGTAATAACTCATTTAAAGTACTACTTGACCATATTTTGGGGACACATGGAATTAGCTAAACCGGACAAATCCTCCTTTTTGAGATGTCCTCTTTTGTAAAACAGTGAAGAAATAAAGTAAATCATATAGGTTTGAAAATGGAGAATTTTATGTGCAGCAAATTTTCTGTGAGGGTTCAGTATTGATAATTAACTGTATATTAAAACAGCAGGAGTCTATGGACTGTCCACATTTAAATAGCAAAGTAAACATGTTGTTTGGTGAAAATGGCTTCTGTTGCTGAGTTGTTGTTGTATGATGTAAAATCGATATAGTCAAATTTGAAAGAAAATTTGAGTTGAAATTTACATGACATTGAAAAACATGAATTTCACAAAGGAGTTCACATACAAATGCTTCAATCAAAATGGACAATGTGAACACAGTTAAGTTGTTCGCTCAGTATCCATGTGTAAAATCTATGTGCTATGTAAAATATTTTAAAAAAGACTTATAAATTACTCACACATTTCTTTAGAATTAACACTATAATTACATTGGGATTTGAATTATTTGTGGGAATCAAAAAATTGATAACTTTTACAACAGGCAGTAGTGGCACTTCCTGTGGCTGATACAGCCACCCTAGAGCTTGATTGTGTTTTCTCCCAGTGCAGCCTGTTTCTAATGCACTGCTCATTAGCATATGTTGAAGAGCCTATCTGAGTGTTTGTTCTTTTCTTTGTGTGGAAATTAAAAACGTGCCTCTTAAGTGGTTCCTGGCTAGCTTCATACCACCATAAATGCATCTTTTAATAGATTGTTTTTTTCTTTTTTGCTTCCACTCTTTTAAACCGTATGTCATGCTCTCTCTTTTTTCCCATGTCGTGTTTTGTGTCCCAGAGAGCCGCTTCTGGAATTAGCGCTAGCTTTCTCCAAGTGACTTCCTCTGTTTCCTTCTCTGCCTCTTCATATCTATAAATCTAGCAGCACTCTTACACTCTTCCCCCCCCACCCCCCTCGTGTTGTTCAGTAAATCAATTTCTAGTTGTGGAGATATGACTGCATCAACACAGACCACTTCTGGGAATTTTACACATATATATGATATTCTCTCTGTTATCTGTAATTTGTAGACACTCCTGGTAAATTTGCCTATAAGAATACTGTTATAATAACACTTACTGTTATTTGTTCATGTTGAAAATGGCAAGGTATGGTGTATATCAGTTCCTCTGTTAAGTGCAACTAAAAGCATTATTGTAGACAGTTTAATTAAACTTTTTGTCACTTGTGGCTTCTGGTGTGCAGAATAAAAAAAGCCAGTTAGAGTTTTGAGATTTTAATAAAACTAAAAGTCTTAAAAAAAAAACTGATTGAAAAAAACTGATTTTTGCTTCCCAAATGGAAGATTTATATGTGTAAGATAATGTGTTAGAGAATATATACTATTTTTCTAAAAGTTTGGGGTCTGTAATATTTTTTAAATGTTTTTCAAAATGTCTTATGTTCACCAAGGCTGCATCTATTTGATCAAAATAAAGTGAACAATGATATTGTGAAATATTTGTACAGTTTAAAATAACTGTTTTCCATTTTAATATTTTTTAAAATGCAATTTATTCCTGTGATGCAAAGCTGAATTACTCCAGTCTTCAGTCTCATGATTCATCGTCATCCATGATGTTCAAATTATTTATAAAACAAGATAAACCAATTTGACAGTGTGGTAAGAATAATAAACATAATTCAATATATAGTGCAGTTCCTCCAAAACATTTGGACACTTAAGATACACTTAAAGATAAATGAACATCATTGCACCATATAGCAAATGATCAAAATGCAAAATGCATAAATATAAATAAATAAAAATTAAATAAATAGCACACGCACATTTGTCAAAACCATCACAAAAGTGAAGTTTAAGTTTGAAATGATAGAAATGCAGAAATCATGTTCAGTATTAAGACAGAATGTCAATATACTGTACAAGCTAAATTACCTTTTCTAAACAAGAAACACAATATGTCTTCATGCGAATGGCATTAACACAGCGACTTCTGTGGAGACTGTAAATTTTGTCTTGTCGTCTCACAGTTCATTACTGATTGCCTTAAGGAGTTCACATGCCATTTTTGACCTGAATGACAAGACAATGTGATGTATGGAGGCCTTTCATAGACATTATTGATTTACAGGATATTATTCATCAGGGCAAGACAGGGCGATGCTGAAACACTGCTGCTGGACATGCTTGCTGTCATTACAGAACTAACTAAAAATGTATATGCAAAGTAAGTGAATAGTACTTGATTAGCAGGGATCCATAACAACTTTACTCATATTTTTTATTAGCAGCTCTGTCAAAACTGCCATGAAATAACCGTTAAAAAAAAAAAATATATATATATATTCTTTACTAGCCACAAAACTATATTTTTCATAAAATATTTTTTTAGAAGATTAATGCATCATATGGTTTCTTGGCAGTTATATGACTTCTGTATGACAATATAATTATTTAGCAGATTTGTTATGTGTTTTTGCATCATACATTTTATCTGGGTGGCTTAAAGGCACAATATGTAAGATTTTTTATTAAAATCTCCAAAAACCACTAGAACAGTGTTTATATATTTTGCTGACTTGTGTACTTTCATTATCCCAAATTTTTCGAAGAATGTTTAAATCCAGAGATGTAAGCAATTTTAACTAATGACACGGACCGTATCTATTGTCATTGTGTCGCCTGCCAATGATGTCATAACCCCTCGATTTCCGGTTTTGTTTTTTAGAAAACATGCAAACACCAAAGACGCTTTAATATGTTGTGTGTTTTATTAGACTGGTGACGACCGCACAGAGTAGCATTATAACAGAACTTTCAAATGTATCTAGTATGATAAAACAGCGCTGCTTTTTTCTCCCACATACGCACAGAGCGGAAGCGGTCTACTGTGGCATAATAAAAGCTCTGCTGCTTTCGAGCTGTGTGTCACGCTCGTTCAGCGGCCTTGTTTCGCTTCGACGGCTTTCAGCCTCACCCTGCTTCATTCTACTACGTTAATAAATCATTAGCTCATCCATGAACATGATTTCTGCCTGAGTCCCGTCAGATTGCATCGGCTGTGGTGATGAAGACGACAACTCCCATGACTCCAGTCCACACTCACGGCGTCATCAAACTACGCCTTCGCTTCTTTGTTTATTTTGAATGCGCGCCCTCTAGCGGCGAAAATTACATATTGTGCCTTTAATGTGAGGAATATTTTCCACTAAATTGCTTAAAGTTGTTAGGCTTAATGCAAGTTGTGACATTTTCTTTAATAGATATTTTGTGTATTTGATTTGAACCGTTCATGTCACTTACTGTACATCAGCGGTCTCCGACTATTGTTATATAATTTGATATAAACCATATATTATATTATGTTCCAGCTCACAACCATCTGGTGACTTCTACACTTTTTACTCACATTTGGCTCTTGGCGAGTGTTAATTATTAGACCAAAGTCTGAACCACACAAGAAAAATCACATTTGGTTTGTGTTTTCTTTAGAGAGACCTGAAAGTTTGATGAAGGCAGGATGGTGAACCTGATGTATGGTCGGACCATAAAATCATTACATTACAACACGGCAAACATGGCTTTGCCTCAGGTGTGTCGACGCTGTTCATGGTAAAGCCCTTTGCTTCTGATGAAATTTGCAGTCCATTATCACGAGCATTAGTGAAAATGCAAGCATATGCATACGTGTGTGTTTATGTGTATGTAGACACTGATTTCAAGAGATTAATAATTATTGGATGGCAAACATTATGTTCCTCGATGCATTTCGCTGGATGGATGAGTCACTGCACAAATAGCAATATGTTGTGGCTTTCCTGTTTTGTCAATGTGTCTTCAACGAATACCCATGCGTGTATGCATATGACTGTATTTTCCTGGTGTGTGTGTGTTTGCACACTCTCTCTGGGGACTTAGTCCCTCTATAAATATCACTGAAGGGAAGACTTCCCTTCCCCTGGTCAGACTTTGCACTAATGTGCTTAGATGCCATTCAAATATGTGCATGTTTCTTCATATGTGTTTTCGGGTGTGTTTCACGGGGGGAGTAAAAATGAGAATCTGTTTTAATATGTATGTTTTTAAATTATTGAGTATTTGTTTGTGCATTTATGTTTTCTGCTTGTTTTTGTGTGTGTTCTGAACTCCCTGAACATTAATCAGAGCAGTTTCCCCCTGTGATGGTCCTGGCATGTTACTAATGGCCATCCATCAAAGCTTACAACCTGGAATTCTGGCTTCTGATTGGCTTATTAGCTACAACATGGTAGTGGAAAGAGAGAGAGAGATAGCGTTTATGTGATCGTTTTACATTTCCATGTGTAATTGTAGAATGTAACATGCTTTTGTATTTGAGCACTGTTGCTTTTTCTTCTGATACGTGTTGATTATTCCCGCAGTGGGACCATTTCTCAGAGCTTTTGTTTAATGTTAAGCACGACTGCACTCTGGGGCTGATATTTTTCTCAGACAGACGGACATCCGTCACACTTTGGTTTGGTTTTTGGCCCTTTTTGGGCTCTAGTCTTGCCAATAGATGTTTGTGTGTGTGTGTAATGTTTGCAGGGAATTAAGCCCAATACTTTGTGGTGAGATTTGTGGTGTTTCGGTGTTGTACTAGCGCGTACAATTAATTAAATATATGTACTACTGTTATTTTTGCCTAGCACAGTTAACACATTTCTTCAATTTTACATTTTAATTGTTTTGTTCTGTTTTGTGTGATTACTAAAAATGGACCAGAATATTCAGAGCAGAATGAGATGATTTCCAGTAACCATATATGTATAATGTAACCGTGTATGTATAATAAATTAAACCGAGATGGGATGTTTAGTATTAAGGCAGATTATCAATATACATTATTGAATATAATGTTATTGAATTATTAAAAATGTTCTGATGGTAGAATTCTGTGTTTTCATTCTCTATATTATATAAAAAAATATAAAATATGCTGAATTACAGCTAAAATAATATTGCATAAATGTACATTTTCTTTCCTTTAAAAGGAACAGAATACATTATCTGCACTGTAAAAAAATATTTCCACACCATTTTTTTAGTGTGGAAATTTTTTTATTTATTTATAATTAAATATTTTAATCAAAAAAATACTCTGTTTTATTATAATAAAAATTATTACATTTTTAATATAATAACTTTTTGAATCCTTCACTTAGTATTTAGTTGGCCACTGGTCTGCCTCTTAGATCCCTAGATTTAGTGTCACAGACAGGTCTTGTTTAGGACCATTTATCACAGGCGTCACATTACAGAACTTCAAAACCCCAATCCTCCCTTTAATCTTTAGATATCAGAGTAAATTGATATAAATGGACACATGGAGGCCACCAGCTGCACCATGTTGCCACAAAAAGCTGTTTAAACGTGTTAAACATTCAAGTCGCATCACATCTTTATATTAGATGCTTTTGTCTCATGTCTATTTTGATCTAAATGAGACAACAAAGACATAACATAAATCTTCCATAACATGTAATGCAGGGCAGTATGAGTGGATAATGCCTCTTCATGCTGGGTTTGTTTGGAAAAGAGATTCTGAGACTCCAGGGGTTTTATCTTCATGATGTCTACAACTGCCTCTAACACTGTGTGACCCTCATAAAGCTGTCCGATCAGTATGATGGGCCCTGTGTGTCCTTGGGTCCTTCATTTTATAGCAGGGAAAACAGTCATGGCCATACATATGTCACACACTGAGATGCAATGCACATGTGTGTTTGTGTTTGTGATTCAATTGACTGCAGAGGATTACTGTTTTCACATTCTGTATCCTGGCATAAGCTTGTATGAGTAAAGAAGGTAAAAAGAATTGGATGGAGCGTGTGTTTGTACAGTCTGTGTATCTGTTTCACCTGGCTAAGCATTGTGGGTCTGACTCTGCACTAACCAGATAATACTTCGGTCAACATGGTGCGCTGGCTTTGAGAGGCAGGACAGCACTGGAGTTTAAAATGCTTATTATTCAGAGAAGCAACTACGTGGCTAGATGTTGAAAATTGGCCGTTTTTAATTAGGTGGTTTTTCTTATAGTTTCTCACAGACCATTAAAGGAAACAGTACAGTCTGAGCTCTCACTCTTTGCTGTTGCAGAGATAAAAAAAATCTCATGTACAACTGTGCTACTCAAGTAAATGTTTTTCCCCCAATGTTTAAATATTTTATAGGAAAACAAACCAAAATACTGATTTAGAAATGAGTTTTTGTCTGAGATTGGCACAATAATGCAACAATTTCATCATATAGTGAAGGTAAAAAAATATATAGGGGAGAGCAGGGTGATTTGAGCATGCGGGTAAGTTGAGCCACCCCTTGTTTCGAGACAATCTTAAACAAAATTGGCCACACATATTTGAAGATTTAAGCATTTTATTCACCCTGTGATGGAGAGATGCCCATGGAATACTTGGTAACTACATTTAGGTTAAAAAAATGTTGTTGTTGTTTTTTGTTGTTGTTCATAGTGATTTTTGGATGTCAATGACTGAGAGCTGGGAGACTTCAATTATGAGTCCAAAGGGCCTGAGGAGTAAGTTGAGCCAATGGCTCACCCCTTCTTATGATTATAAAGTATTATTTTACTAATTCTACATTATATTTCACTAATTTTACATGAAACATGATTTTGATTTAGTTCTTTGTTTTGAACTTGATTTTGTTCTGTACATTTTAAATTGGCCTTGTTTATGAAAATTGGCCACTGAAGTTTTTATGAAATTGTATTTCCCTGCAACATTTATGAGCGGGATGCTGAGTACTATTAACCCATTTCTGTAAGGTCAGTTGCAGTCTTTTTTTTTATTCTTCAATTTGAACTTTTTGTTCTGAAATTTTTAAATAATTAAAAAAATGCCTTCAAAGTTGTGAACTGTATCTTTACATAAATATTTTAAGAAGTCATCCATCCATTCTATTATCCAAACCTATATGTTCTTATTAGGGTCGTGAGGGGCTGGATCCTAACCCAGTGTCTTGAGCCACAGGTGAGGAAACTCCCTGCATGAATGGCCAGTTCATCACACGGCTCACACATAGATTTTAATAAGTAATTTTTATAGAATTTTTCTTCTTTTGATATAGCACGAGGTGAAAATGTTCAAGTGTTACTTGAGAGCATTTATATCAGTGGCACAATTTAAATCCATGTGACTTGACTCAACTTACCCTCTCCCCTAGGCTCAAAACTTTTTTTTTTGCACTTTTTTTTTGCAAAGTCCGTTTATTAGTAAACCAAAGTGATTATTCCCAAGGATGCACCACATCCTGAAATTTATGTACATATTTCTGTTGGACCCATACTGTCATGTGCTTGCTTTAAACACATGTGCTTTTAAGTGAAAACTGGCTAAACTCACCCCACTCTCCCCTACTGGTGCAAACAATTGCTAATGAGTGTCTCAAATCCTGCATATGCGCAGACAAAAACACACACGGCAGCACTATAGAAAATGCAGGATTTCACAAACCAACTCAAACATTGATGAGAACAAGCAAAGAATTGAACCAAATGAGAGTTTCACAAGACAGTAAGAGTGCTCGAAGACGTGACGAAAACAAGAACTGAATGAGGACCACAGGCTGCATGAGTCATAAGTAACTAAGGAGACAAACAAGGGCTTAATCAGGGCATAATTAAGGCCCTGTCCCAAATGGCACACTTCATGTACACTATATTAAGTCCACGAGGCTGTAGCATACCCTATTCGTCACTGTTACGCTGTTCAGCAAGACCGGAGTTTCATGTAATGCCTGCCACCTATGATGCCTTGATGCACACTTTGACTTCTACCCCCTGACATGCAAAACAAATGTCAACAAGCGGCATTACGATCATGAATGTGTGGACTCAGGGGAAGACAGCGAGGGTTTAATGTGCCATTTGGGACAGGGCCTATGACAACCAAGGAAACAGGAACTTAAAAAATAAACGGAGCGGAAACACAGAGACCAAAGGAAGTTGAAATACATAACATAAAAATCCTCAATACAGAACATATACATGACAGTCACAGGGCTTGACACTTACTTTTTTTCAGGAGAACATGTGCTCCTAAACTGAAAAATGTAGGAGTGCATTAAAAACACACACACAATTTCAAGGGGCAATGTTCACTCAGATGGACGCGCCTACACACACACAAAGATGTGTTTTTCCTGTTTTTTTTGCCATTTTTCCATTTACAAACAAAATGTATTTCATTTATACAAAAAATACACTAGAGATATTTGTATTTAATAACTGACGGTGTTTTTTTAAATTGTATAATTATGTAATTATTTATAGGCACAATAAGACATTTGTTATATTATTATATAAATGTAATATACAGATCATTGATGCCCCAATACGAGTGTAAAATGTCCTATACATGTTAAATAATATGTTTTAAATAATGTTCTTGCGTTTGCCCCAGAACTCTTATTTGAAATAAGAAGCACTGCTTTACTTATTGCTGGCTGCACTCATTCGAACAGATGGGAAATAAAATTTGCATTCTTACAACCATCTAAAACATATTACAAAATAAACACCACAAAGTAAATAAATGTCATAATTGATCAAAAGTAGATCATAAGCAGTTGCTGGGCATAAATTTGCAGTATTTGTATGAAGTATTGCGAACCTGCGCTGCATTTTGACTTTGTAGCATGCAGTGTTCATATTTATTTAACAAAATCATATTTATTTAACAACATAATTGCAGACGTTTTACAGTTTGCACACGTTTTTTTTTTTTTTTTTGCTCACAGCTGACACGCTGTCGTCTGGCTGGGTGTAGGAGTATTTTTGTCTCAAGTTTTACACAACACTGACCTGTACTCTATCCCCTATTTTAGGGTTTCTAAAAGAGAATAGCGTTTTCTATGACAGACGGTTTATCCTATTTTTGTAGCGTGCAGACAGATACCAGCCAAAGTGAGAGCGGGCGGTAAAGAGTACAGAAAAGCGCCACAGTTTGCATTACATGAGCTGCGAGCCTGAAGAGACCATAGCAAACAGGCGCATCTGGAACCACGTGACTTAATAGTGTTATTTCCCATAGACTCTCTTATGCCAAACACTGTTCATTTAATAGAATGAGTTATGCATTAGAGTTATGCGTTTAAATAATCACTTTACTCCGTGTTTAATTGAGAGTATATACCTGAAAACAAATGACGTGTAAATTCAAACTAATCAGTATATTCCTGAATGAAGTATAAGCTGTGTTTCTAGCTTGCTGTGCACTTGGGGTGTGGCAAAACTCAAAAAAGGTGTTCCAATGCCTGAAAAATAGTAGTATGTTGTAATTAGCCATATATTACGTCACATGAGCTCTTACCCCGTCTGCTTTTATGCTGCTCTGGGATAAGCAACATCAATCACATTTGCGATACAAATGTGAATATCTGGGAAAGCAACTGATTTGGATTACTGACATCACGGCAGCACTCCTGGTATAAGGATTTATGGTGATACCCTGTCCAGTTCCTTTTTTTAGCAGTGTTCTGTGACATGATTTACGGTTGCATCTAGATTTTCGTTCGGTTTATGAGCGGCCAGTAATAACAAAAATTGTGAACAGTCTTGCCCCAGCCTTCGAAATGCTCATGACAGACAAGCGATCATCAACAGACAAGCCTTCCATGTTCCAAACCAACATAGACCGCATTGATTTCTTTCATACTTCCCATTCGACAAAGATCTCAAACTAATGTTATCCTGTGTATTCATTTTCGTTTAATTTCTGCCCAGTTATATAAGCTCCTTAAATAAGTAGTAGGGGGAGGAACATGCTCCGGACCCGTATCAGTCATTGTCCTGATAACTAGTGCTTTTTGCCGCTATTGTCGTCATGCCGAACTTTTAGGTATACTGTCAGCCAGTTGGAGTAAATTAAATTAAATTGATTGATGACTTATGTACATACTTTTAATTGTTATAATGCTCTCTAAATTCCACCAATGCCTCCATTTATTTAGATCAAAAACACGTTTAAAAACCGGAATGAAATTTATATATACTCTCGATTTATGTTTAATAGTACATATTATTATATTATATATATATATATATATATTCATATATAATATAAATGTAAATTTATGAGGGCTACGTTGATTTTTTGCAGCCATTATTCCAGGCTTCAGGTCAATGATCTTGAAATATGCTGCATTGGAGCTGAATTATTAATAGTTTTTTGTTATTTTTTTTTTATTATTATCAATGTTGAAAGCTGTTGTGCTGCTTAATATTTTTTTTATAACCTGTGATACTTTTTTCAGGATTATTTTATGAATATAAAGTTCAAAAGAACAACATTTATTTGAAATTATCTTTTAAATAAAAAAAATTATAAATTCTTCTTACTCGTCACTTTGATTAATTTAATGCATTATGCATTCATTCATCATCATACTTTCCACATACTTTTGTAATGCATCACGGTTTCCGCAGCACAACTGTCACAAGAGCACAACTGTTTTAAAAGAAATTGTAATATAATAATAATAATAATAAGATCGTGACAATTAATAAGTGTGTCTTGAGCATAAAATCAGCAATATTAGAAAGAGTCTGAAGGGGTGGACATTTCAGAGGTAGAAAATTCAGATTTGGCATTAACAAGGAATAAATTATTTTAAAATATAACAGCAGAAAAGTTAATGTTTTACGGATTGTCTGATCAATAAAGGGACGTTGTAGTGTGGCCAAGTATGGTGGGGACCATATACTCGGAATTAGGCTCTGCCATTTATCCATCCAAAGGGACACACAACACATAGAGTGAAACACACCACACGTGAAACACAACACCCAGAGCCCGTGGGCAGCCATTTTTTTTGCTGCGGTGCCTGGGGAGCAACTGGAGGGTTCGGTGCCTTGCTCAAGGGCACCTCAGTTGTGGTATTGAAGGTGGGAGAGAAGAATTAAGTACTATTATTCAGAACTGTTGGCTGCCGTGAATTATATTTGACTGGGTTTCTGTGAGTTGCCGGTCATAGTTGTTGGTTTTATAGTTTTTTGCGGTTTTCATGTATTTACTTAAATGAAAGCCAAGATAGGGTTCCTTATACCTCTGTTCTCTGTGACGCCCCGATGTCGACAGCTGTACTCTTATAAGGAAACGTCTCTGTTACTTGTGTAACCCTCGTTCCCTGGAGGAGGGAATGGAGACGTCACGTTGGTGACCGATGAATTGGGATTTCGCTTAGAGAGACCAATCTACTTTGGGTGTAAACTAAATGAGCCAACGCACATTGGCATGCAATTATTGCATCAAGCTGCTGCTGATCACAACGTGAGTATAAGTAGGCAACAGATGCATAGCGGCCAAGTTAGAGGTGTTCGTGAGGACGCCGAGCCGGTTACCGGGCGCTCAGCCGTGGTACTGGAGCTTGTTGTGGCGGACGGACGCTGACATCTCCATTCATTCCTTCAGGGAAGAGGGTTACCATGAAGTAAACACGAGAGCAGGGTTCCCTTCAGATCGGTCCACTCTCGGTCTCACGTCGGAGATTTCCACGGCCACGAGTGATTTGGGATCCTACCAAAAGCAACAGCCTAAGCCCCTTACAGTGTCCTGTGGAAGACACTGCGCCCTACTTTTTGGTATAGGCCAGGGCTTGCACAAGAGGAACAGCTACTGCTGCTATGGAACTACCACTGGTAAACACTGGGAAAACGTACCCGTGGCCCGTCGGCTGCCATGCCATCGGTTGACGAGCAGCCCAGGAATGTGAACAGCATGAAGTGACCTCAGATGCTTCTGACTCTAGAGGAGGAGGTGGCGGGCGAGTTGCGATAAGAGACGGGAGCGCAGACCATTTTGTCGGTTGATGTACGCAACGGTCGCTTTGTTGTCCGTGTGGACTAGTACATGCTTGCATCGTAAGCGCCCTTGAGACGGCTCAGGGCAAAGTGCACTGCCAGCAACTTGAGGCCCGGTTCAAGACACGCAGGTCCAAGATTGGTCGTAACCCACCACATTTCTTGGGTACAATGAAGTAGGGGCCGTAAAACCCTGTCTTCATATCGGCTGGAGGGACCGGCACTATCGCATCCTTCGCCAGTAGGACTGCGACCTCCACCCGCAAGACAGGACCATCGGCCGCCCTTCACTGTTGTGAAGCGGATGCCACTGAACTTGGGGGGACGCCGGGCGACTGAATCGCATAGCCGAGCCTGACGGTTCGAAGGAGCCAGCCAGGCTCCCAGACACCGCGCAAGTGGCATCAACGGAACTACAGGCGTACCCGCAGTGGGGCAGCGCGGACTAAGACACAGGGGACCGGCCTGGGGGTCTGGGTGTGTGTAACTCTGACCTGCGTTTGAGCAGAGGGTGCTTGGGTAGTCCGTTGGTTCGTCCTCCCGTTCCGCCCACTGCTGCTCACTGGCGAGGGAGGAGGGTGAGTGTGATACGCACTGGATCGTCCACAACCCCCCTGTCCCCTCTGGGGACCCAGAAATATAGGAATTGCTCTTTGTCGAGTATTTGGGTACCACCGACCGAGAGATCAGTGGCGGAAAAAGATGAAAAGATTATCCGCCCGGCCCTCCTCCGGGGGAGGGAGTGGTGTGCTTACCATCTCCTGAAGAGCAGGTCCCTCCACCTCTTGGTTGCCCGTCTCAGGGCCTCTGCTCTTTTGCTTGCCACCAGGTTTGACGGGGGCCTGGACAGGCAGGGCGGGGCGGTGGACTTGCCCCCGACTGGCCTCCACTTGGCGCACGCCTTTGTGGAGGACCCGCAGGAAGGCGGGGCCGGCAGCAGTGCACCGCCGGGCAGGCATGTAAATGATGGTCCAGTATTGTTTGGTCAAGCGGAGCCAAACTGCTGGGCAATGATTCTCCACCGTGTCGCGAAAAACGAACAGGCCTGGGACACCGGGTGGTTTTCAAGAATCGTGTCATGGCCATCTCGCGCATGTCAGCCAGTCACAGCCAGAAATGGCGCTCCTGGACACCAAGTGGGGACAAGCGCACAACCCAGGAGACCGCGCCAGTAACTTCCTCGCGCGTGGAGCCGAGGGACGCCAACGGTGCGGAGTGGAGTTCTCTGCGAACTTCGGGGCGTGACCACCTCGTGCAAGTCCATTGCCACGCACGATTGGCCTGGGAATGCAATCACGCCGTAGCTTGTAAGGCGGAGGCAGCTTCTCCACCGTTCGTATAGGCATCGCTGGCCAGCCGATTACCTACAGACCCGGGAGAGGAGGCAAGGTTTTCCCTGCCGGTTGGAGGCGGTATTAGGACACAACTGCATCGCAACCGACCGCTCCACCGGGGGTCCCTTGTAACCCCCTAGCTGCCCCACCATCGAGGGTGGTGAGGGAGGAGGAACCAGCAGATCGGTTTCCGACAGTAAAAAGGTGCCGTCCACGACCTGTTGAGCTCCTCATGCCCCTTCGGGAAGAAAGGCATGAGAACCAGCGCAGACCACCCCGAGAACTGAGGCGCACAGGGGAGATGATCATATGCAATACAAACAGGGGGTAGTGCAGTCTGTGCGAGTGTGCAACCCACTCGACACGGGAAACACCACCGATGAAGCGCTGTACCGCCAACACGAAGAGCTCTCCAAGAGCGCGCTGAACTCGTTCAGTCTTCTTCTCTCAGTAGAGTAGTCAGGAGCAGAACGATGTGATTGCTCGGCTCCAAAGCGAAAAGCTGAATATGCACTGCATCTGCTGCCTACTTATACTCACGCTGTGATCAGTGGCAGCTGGATGCAATAATCGCATGCCAATGTGCATTGGCTCGGTTAGTTTACACTCGAAGTAGATTGGTCTCTCTAAGCGAGATCCCAATTTCGTCGGTCATCCGACGTGACGTCGAGAATGACAGACTGAAAGGGAACTGGAAGCAGCATAAAATTAGCCAAAATGTTACATAAACATCAGAGGAGAGCAAGAACACATATTCAGCTACATTATAATTGAACTCTTGAACTTGTCTGGGCCATATGAAAGTGCAAATGCAAACCTTTAATCTCTGAGAGTGATTAAATTAGCAGGAAATTTTATTTTAAATTATGAGAGTGGCCCATAATGTACGTTGAGAGAGAGAGAGGAGAGACTGTGGGAGTTATGCAGTGTGGTGAAATAACTTTTTATTAAAAAGATAAAATTTTTATGTTGTGGAAGACACCATGTCTGATGTAGTCGTTCATCAACAGGAGTCGGCATGAGCAGATGGCCAATCCAGAATGAGAACTTTAGATAGCACAACGTTATATAAGCACTTCAGAGGATGAAGTGCTTCTCTGTATTCATCTTTCCTTTTAGTCACATGACCTTTTACTCACTGCTGCCATATTTATGACATGACATAAAACAATAGCAGAGAACTCACAAATATCTGAGAATTATTATTATATTACATAAAACATTTATTGTTGGTTTTGATCCATGTCATCACAGGGGAAAAAAAATAATTAGCACAGACGTTATGTAATCTGACATTTGCATACATTTAATTCAGAATCCATCTAGGCACTTGATGAGAGGTAAAAAGTGAAACTTTAATATTTCACGTATGTAAACATCAGTATCACTTCAGTACTGTTGTCATTGTCAACTAAAATGTTTTTTTGGTAACTGAAATGAAGCTTAAAATGAAATATAAATATTATATGTAAAACTTATATGGAACTTGAGAGATTTAAAGAGGTGAAACTTAATGTTGCATGTATGTAAACATCATGTAAGTATCACTGCAGTATTGTTATTAAAACTATAACTTTTTAAAATGTTTTCGGAAATTGAAGGAAGATAAAATAAAATAAAATAAATAGATGAAAAACTGGGGGAAAAAAAACGTGATTTAAAAAGGAAAATGAGAAATGAGTTGCCTTGGCAACAAACTGAAATAAGTTTGTAGAAATGCTAAAATTACTAAAACTAAAATAAAAATGGAAAATAGAAAAAAAATTAAAACTGAAATATAAAAGCAAATTCAAATTATTAATATTATTAATAAATCCTATAGTATTTAATTAATATATATATACTATATTAACTACTTATAGTTTTGACTATACTATATAGCTATAAGTATATAAATAATACTAATAAAAATATGTTTGGAAAATGAAAATATCTAACATACTATTAAACTGTACACTGTCATGTCAACGTTTTGGAGACTATTTTATCACCCCATGCCTCAGCCCATGTTGAAATATCGATAACTTTCGGTTATTAATATGTTGCCTTGTGTCATACAGTGACATGAAACAGGTGAATAGGGAAATTATTTTTAGAAAGGATAACACATGTATTATGCTCACTATCTTTTTCTCAGATGTTTCTAATTGATGGTGTAGCTCAGGATTATTCAAAGAAGCCATCTGAAGAAAAGCACTACCCTCAGGTGTTACTTCCTCCTCCTCCTCCTCCTCTCTTTTCAGTTTGTTACTCCCACAGTAAAGATATCCTCTCTCTATTCCATTGCATTTCCAAAAATCTAAAAAAAAGAGCTCCAAGCACTTCATCACCCACCAGCTGAGAAACATTTATCATCCGTACAAAATACCGTCAGTAAAGTTAATGGAAGTGCTAGAGTAATCCATTGCAAACTTTCAGCTAGTGTCTTCACTCTCATGGGGTTCAATCAGATTGCAACCCCCTCAAAACCTGCTAAAATGTTTTACTCTGGGTTTCCGCGCAGGTTTTGTCAAGGTTGCTATACATTTTTAAGGAGCACCAACATGATGTTTGAGGAGGCTGCAGTGTTTGAGAAGTAACTTTGTCTGTTGTTATGTTTCGGTGATACGCTCAGAGGTGGTCACCCCCTATACAGTGACAGTGACGTACTGTCTAGACCAGAATGTTTTAATAACAGTTTTGCTGGTTGTAAAATGATACATTAATCACAGAGTATGTTTACTTAACCTTTTTCTTGAGTTAACAACACATGCTTCTCTAGACCTCTTGATTCTTGTCAAAGGTTGATGGGGAGGTTTTATTACTCATTTGGAAATTATATCCAAAACATATTTGAAGTTAATTAGGTAAGTCATCTGACTGAATGAATATGCTGATCTTCTTCACAAAGCTTTGTAAATGTAATCCATCTCTAGTAGTTCCATCTTTAAAATGGATTTGAATTAACATTTATTTTGCTCAGCTCAGGGGTTTGGAACCACTTGACACTTTAATTAAATTCAGCATTAAATTGTTTGAGTGTAAATGCAAAAACTTTGTAAATACAATTAGTATAGAGAGATTTTCCAGTTGCTCTTTTCTCTCTTTTGGGAAATGTATTGTTCTAGAAGCATCTTTACTTTCCTCTAAATCAGCCGGTTTGCTGACTCGGAACAATAGGATACTTTGGATTAACCAAAAAAAGAAAGAAAGCAAAAGTAATTGAAGATCTAATTTATTTCTTTGTGTCTTTAAATTGTAGATTAATTAATGTATTCCCAGAATGAAGCTTGGTTGATGCAAAAACAAAAAATGAACTTGGACTCAGTCCTTGGCAGAGTATACAAGCTTTGTTTTTCCATATTGACTTCTTTGGTTGATGTGATAAGAAAACAGACAAAGCTATATTTAATTCAAAATAAATTTTCAATAAGTGCTTGCACCTGCTTGAAAGTATAATTTACTGACTAAAGGTTCTTGATGCATAATTCCATACATTGAACACAATTACCTGCTTCAAATTAGAGAGGGAGGAAACAAAAAACAACATAAAAGGCTGGATGAGTAAGTGTTTTAACCCTCTTGAAGTAAAAACAGTGGCTCACCGTCTCTGATCTGTAGGCAGAAATCAAAAGAAAAAGGATTGTACATGTGACGTGGATGTGTCTGCTATTGCTCACGTCCACTAGTGATGAAACCCATAGCGCAATGCCTCATAACACTGCCTCTGCTTATCCTTAAACTCTCTCGTCCTGCAGCCCTTGATGTATAAAGGATAAAAGTGATTAGGCAAAACTCCACTGCAGACGTCATTTATTTGCAATATTGTCTGCTAGACTATATTTTGGTCTTGTTTGTAGTTCTATTCTAAGTCTAGATTGACCGGCCATGATTAGGTTGTCGTGTCTGGGATCGTGTACCCTGCTCACGGACATGTGCTTTTACGTGCTGACATGCAAGCATTAGGTGTCTGTGATTTCGTCTAGTAAAAAAACTGCTTGCCTTTGGTAATAATTGCGGTCTGAATAGCTCATAATCATCCTCCAAATATGTGTTTGTATGAGACATTTTGTTTTTTGATTTAGTCAGAATGTATGAAAAAAAAAATATTGCCTGCAAACAACCAGTTGCATTAGTTTTTTTAGAGTCTCTCTTTCTCTCTCATCATCCCTACAAACAACACTATTGTGACTGCTACAAACCAACAGCCTTGATCAGTTTAAAGGTACTGTAATTGCAAATGTTTTATGTATGTTTGAGACTCTGTAAATGTCAAAAAAGAGTTGTGTTAAATATAAACTTGAATTTATATTTAACACAAGCTAATCAGAAATTCTTTGCCTGTAATTAATTTTACACATTAAGGACTGCAAAATTTTCTCTTTCAAGAGTGAGATCTGTTATTAGATCAGTGCGTTAGGTCTTAAAGTGACAGCAGCCTAATATACCTGCTGCTGTCTGTGAAAAAAAACGAAACAAATAAATAATAATAAAATCTCTCACTGTTCTTGACTGAATTACTGTAGTAGCTTTAATTCATACAGTGAAGTGTATTTTTAATTCATACAGACTGTGCTATATGTATTTATTTATTATTTTATTACTGACTGTATACTTTTCAACTTTGTATGCTTATATTAGAACTTATATTAGTTAGGCTAATATTGTGTAGAACTAAATATTTGGTATCTACAATTTTGGCATTGGAACAACCTTATTTCCACAAAAGATAACTATATTGCGATATATATTGTTATTCTGGCATAACATTTCTAAAGCATAGACTACTAAAAGATATGTCTTTGTACACAAAATTAAATAAAACATGCTAATTTACTGTATTTACTGTATCATGTGGCAATAACGTAGCATGATATTGTTTAGAATGTTTGCAGAGGAATAATGCCTACTAAGGTTTGGTCACATTAGACACATTTTGTGATAAAAAATGTTGTGTAGCGATGCATGAAACACTTTTCAATTTTAACTTTTAAACCAAGCAGCTTTCTATCGGTCAGTGCAGTGACCAACTCAAGCACAAGCAAAATATACATGCGGGAACTTTTTCGCCGTCATGCAAAACTTCACTGAGCAAAGGTAAAAGTGACCGCTTCTTCACTGTTTTTAACAAAAACAGTAGACAGTACTAAGTTTGTGTTCCATTCCAGACATCAAGAACAAGCCTCCCGCTACTTACTCTTGGACTATTGCTCAATGTGGCAAAATTTCCAGGTCAAGGGTCACTCGCTGCACTGGCACCATATGTCTGTCTATGACGCAAGCCCACAGCTCAAGGTCTGACAGAGGGCTTTTCATATTCCATTCCCTCAGAGTGTGTGATCATGCAATGTGAACCTGACCGACATGATTCCATGCAACCAGGAGGCATCAGGAGATGAGGTAAAGATTCTCCATAACTCCATAATAACATATGCCAACAGTGATCCCTGAAAACAGCACTGTTACACAAAAGCACATTTTCCACCATCCTGTTGACTTACAATTTCCTATAATTTACTGTTGTATCATATTTCATCTTATCCTTTTTCTTAATCACTGTGGTGTACGCAACCCCACTTTGCTAAATGGCCAAAAGCCAGCCTTCATAATATTTTAAGTGTCAATAGCAGAATCATTCATTTATCTTTTGTAAGACTGTCTTCAGTGCTTGTGAGAATGCGCTGCATTAAACTCCCAATGGGGTTTTCATGCACGGCAGGATATTTATATATTGAGGCTGCCATGTTTTATGGCCACAAAAGTAATTAACTTAATATAGCTCACTGTTCATATTTCATATGAAGCTGCGTTTGATCTACTCTTGTGCACCATCAAAATGACTTGACTGAACAAAAGCTTGTTTATGTTTTTGAAGTTCAGTAGTAAATTACAGTAACCAGAGAAACTAAGTGGTTAAAATTATATTAGCATTAGCATCATCAATGATTTCATGTCAACAGCCTGCACTTTGGACCGCTTCCAGGATTTAGCTCTCAGTGGCCACCTACACGCTCCAGCGTTTCATGAGTGACTGAACTGAAATGCGGGACTGAATCGTATCTTCTATAGCTAAATTATAGTTCTGGCTGCTTCCAAATATACATACTACCCTATATATACACATATATAGTATGTCTGAGCAGTATGTCCGAATTCATAGAATTCATGAAATAGTAGGATCTGGGTGATGAAGTGCACATCTAGTGGACTCTTTGGACATTGGACTAATATCCCATAAGGCATGTAATATGTTTTTTGCTGGATTATATTTGGATTGCACACACTCATAGAATGTACTTTTTTAATGGTTGCAAAGTAATTAGTTAAAAGAAGTACCTACTCAGAGAATATGCCATTTCAGACACAGCACCAGTATGTGTACAAAATGTGTTTTTCCCCCAAACCAGTTGTAAGTAAAAATCACACCCCTCAGCCAATTTCATTGGTTAGCTCAATAACACAGTCACCTGTCAACATAACTTTAGACTTGAATAAGAGATAAGACAGAGATATTACTTATTGGACCAAAAGACAGTACAACGAATCTCGTGGATTACAATTTGCAACTAGACAGATGTAGGTTACTTCCTCTACAGTCAAATCGGGGGTGTTTTTTTGTGTCTTGCTTCCTTAGATAGAAACTGTCTTTGAAAAACACTCTTTCCCTGTTAGTGACACAGATAAAAACAGCATTCTTCATCTTAGAAACATTGCCAAGTTACGAAAAACATGTTACCTGTTTCTGATGCAGAAAAGCTAGTTCATGCATTCCTGACCTCTAGACTGGACTATTATAATTCACTGCTAGGTGGTTGTCCTGCATCCTCAAAAAACAAGCTACAGGTAGTCCAAAATGTTGCTGCCCGGCTTATGTAGTGTAGTCTTACGCACAGGTCAAGACAAACTTTCATGATCTGAAATGTCTATGCCAATTTTTACAGTCTCTGCACTGGCTACCTAGTAAGTTCCGTATCAGTTACAAAATATAATTAATTGCCTATAAGGCCCTTAATGAGTTAGCTCCTGCATACCTAACTAGTCTTCTACCACGCTACAACCAACTCATCACGCTCCCTAAGGTCGCAAAATTCTGGACTTTTGGTAGTACCTAGGATAGCAAAGTCCACTAAAGGAGGTAGAGCTTTTTCCATTTGGCTCCCAAACTCTGGAATAGCTTCCTGATAATGTTCGGGGTTCAGAAACACTCTCTCTGTTTAAATATAGATTAAAGACACACCTCTTTGGCCAAACATTCAAATAATGAATCTCATAATCTTTTACTGCAGTTATAACTGATCAAATGCACATTATTATTCTTTGATTTGTTTAAACAGAAAAAATTTTTTGCTTGGCGGTGGAACAGCAGCGTATGCTAATTATGTTTATTGTTAATTGTTTCTCTGTCTTTTGCCCACCGGTGCTTGACATCAGTGGCGTAAACTAGGATTTAAACAAGCGCAGTCTGGGCGGTGGCTGGGTGGGGAATCCAGAAACACATCGAGAAGAGATGATGCAACTCCTCGGAGGACCTCAGATGATGCCAACTCTGAAACAACATACTGAACTACCAAATTTTGCTATAAGTTTTTGATTGCATCATATAATAATTGCTGTTGTTCATCGTCTGTTTTATTACGTCGTAAATTGATTTTTCCGTACTGCTGGTTTTCTGGTACAGAGGAGATACTGGGACCCGCCGACGGTAGCTGGTTTTCCCCAAGGTTTTGTCCATCTGTCACGATGGAGTTGTTGGTCCTTGATGCGGTCGCCAGTCTGGTTGCTTAGTTGGGGTGACACTCATTTCCGTCGCGAATTCGTTGAAATAATTGCCAAAGAATATTTAAAATGAGCTGGATGATGATATCACTGAATTGAATGGTCTTTAACTGAAAATGAGTGTTTACTATTGTCCCTTTGCATCATTGACGCACTATTCTCCTAATTAATGCTGTACAGTTGCTTAGACACAATCTGTATTGTTAAAAGCGCTATATAAATAAAGGTGACTTGACTTGACTTGACTTGAATAAATTCAGTTCAGAGATCATAAAAATCATAGATGGGTCTGGTCATGATTAAAAATAATGCTATCAGAATGTGCAAACAACAATACCGAGGTTGAAATGAATTGGTTTTGAGAAAAAAAATCATACGTATGAAACACAAAAATATATTTTCTTCCTTATTGTGACATCCTTATCCTTCCTTATATGTTTCCATTTCACCAAGATTGCATTATGAAATTTGAAATAAACATCACAAGGTCAAAATATTTAAAAATAACACATGCACAGATTAATTGTTCATGAACAGATCTATAACATACATAAAAAAAATATATAGGGTGAATTATAATTTCATGTCAACTTTAATGCAAAACATTTAGTCTGTTTATGTCCAGAAATTTGAAGTAAACTATACCATTGACAGAAGTGTTTTTTTGTTTTTTTTTTGCTCGTAAATCTGCTGCTTTTAGCACACATGTCTGCTTATTATGAATGTCTTTTATGTTTTTTATTATTTTAATTTTTTTTCATAAAGCCACTTCTGGTGTTTTGGAATAAAAAAATACAATCCTAAAATGCTTTAAATTCGCAAAAACGTTTATCAATAAGGTGATTATTGTAATTTCAAGTGTAAGTTATGTTTATTAGCCATTATTCAGTTAATAATAGAGTAATTTAGAACCTAAAAATAATTTTCCTTTTACACTAAAATTATTTTATACCACTCAAACCGTTTTGTACGTTTTAATAAAAAGCTAGAAAAGCTTCTAAATTGCACACTTCACTAGCAATATATTTAAATTCTTCTCTGATGAGAGCATGATGAGCTCTGATGAAGCTCTGATGAGCATGTCTTCAAGACGGCACCGCACATGGCCGCCTTGGTTTGTCGCTCCTTGGTACTTTTACTGGTTTTGTTTGTTTGTCCTTTCTTAAGCAACGTTTTTCCGATCAGCTTTACTAGAAACGAACTCCTGGACATAAGAAATAGCACACCAAATAACTTTTTGCCGACGTTTGAACATTCAGTAGTTTTACTGGACATTTTATTTGGAAGAGTTGCGATACTATAAAAGTGCTCCAGGCGACGCAAACGAGGGAAGTGCGCAGGTGCGCTCGTGAAATTCAGACAGCGCGGTTTTAGGACTCCGCTGCTGAGCATTCATCTGGCGAATCTCTGCTCCCTGGCAAAAAAAAAAATCAGACGAATTACAACTCCTCACCCGCACAAACAAGGACTTTCTAAACTCTGCTGCGCTTTGCTTCACGGAAACCTGGCTGAACGGAGCTATTCCGGACAGCGCGATTAATCTAATGGGCTTCCAGCTGTTCAGACCGGATCGTGTCACTGAGTTGTCGGGGAAAACGAGAGGCGGTGGATTATGTTTTTATATCAATGAAGGCTGGTGTACAGACGTGACAGTTTTAAAGAATATGTGCTGCCCAAATTTGGAAGCTCTCTTTATTAAAGGGTTAGTTAAAAAATGAAAATTAGCCCATAAATTAATCACCCTCAATGCATTCTAGGTGTAAATGACTTCCTTCTTTCAGACGAATCCAATCAGAGATATATAAAAAATTGTCCTGGCTATTCCAAGCTGTTTAATGCCACTCAGCGGGTGTTGCATGCATCAGTCCAAAATAAGTTAAATAAAAAGGTGCCAATCATTAAAAAATGGGGGGGGGGGGGGGGGAAACAATCGATGCATTTTTTTGTAAGAAAAATCCATATTCAAAACTTAATAATCACCTTAATGTAGCGTGCGCCAACAGTTGTACACAGAAGCAATTCCGGGAGCATGACGTATGAGTTCAGATTTGTGCATGCGCCGGTGAGTCTCTTGAAAACCAACGTTTGTTAACAGGATAAAAGGAAGCAAAGTTTCCTTACTTAAACAAAGGAAAAAGAGTCTCCTCTTGGCTTATATCGAAATCCTCCGACATTCACACACTCAGAGCAGCGGTATTTACTAGAGATTTTAATAAAGCTAATCTCACCCACAAACTGCCTAAATACAGACAACACATCACATGCCCCACCAGAGACAGCAATATACTGGACCATTGCTACACTGTTTTAAAGGATGCATACCACTCTGTCCCCCGAGCAGCGCTGGGACTCTCTGATCACTGTTTGGTTCATCTTATACCAACCTTACAGGAAGAAACTGAAATCAGCTAAACCTGTATTAAGGACTGTAAAAATATGGACTAATGAAGCAGAGCAGGACTTACAAGCCTGCTTCGACTGCTCTGATTGGAGTGTTTTTGAGGCTGCACCTACTTATCTGGATGAGCTCACTGACACTGTGACATCCTACATCAGTTTCTGTGAGGACGTGTGTGTTCCAACCAGGACTTATTTAGCATTTAACAATGACAAACCTTGGTTCAGTGCAAAACTCAAACAGCTTCGCCAGGCCAAAGAGGACGCCTACAGGAGTGGGGACAAAGCCTTGTACAAACAAGCCAAATACACACTGAATAAGGAGATAAGAGTGACAAAGTTAAACTACTCTGAAAAGCTAAAAAACAGCTTTCAAGCAATGACCCTACATCAGTGTGGAATGGCCTGAAAGCCATCACCAGCTACAAGACACCATCCCCAGCACTGAGGCCAATCAACAATTGGCTGAAGACCTGAACGAGTTTTACTGCAGGTTTGAAAGCAAAAGGCCTGGTCTGACAACCCACACCCACTCGGACCGTCTCACAGCACAGCCTAACCCCCTCCCCTCTGTTCTCACCGACATCAGGTCTGTGAGATGATGTAGGCAAGTCTTCACTGGAGACAAAGATAAGGAAAGCAAAAGCCAGCCGTGTCTCTCCAGCCTGCATCAAAAGCCTGTGCTGTCCAGCTATCATCAATCTTCACATTGATCTTCAACAGATCACTGGAGCTGTGCTATGTCCCTTCCTGCTTCAAACGCTCCACCAACATTCCCATCCCAAAGAAACACACAATTACAGGACTAAATGATTACAGATCTGTTGTTTTAACGTCTGTGGTCATGAAGTCATTTGAGAGGCTTGTGTTGGCATACTTGAAGGACATCACTGGACCCTTACTGGACCCCCTGCAGTTTGCTTACCGAGCAAACAGGTCTGTGGATGATGCAGTCAACATGGGACTGCACTACATCCTCCAACATCTGGACAAAACAGGGACTTATGTGAGGATCCTATTTGTGGACTTCAGTTCGGCTTTCAATACATCTCCAGATACCCTTATGAATAACGGACCAGGTCTGTACCCCTCCATCTGTCAGTGGATCAACAGCTTCCTGTCAGACAGGCAGCAGCTAGTGAGGATGGGAAAACTCACATCCAACACTTGCACTGGAGTTCCTCAGGGCTGTGTTCTCTCCCCATTGCTTTTCTTTCTCTACACAAATGACTGCACCTCTAAAAACACCTTTGTCAAACTCCTGAAGTTTGCAGATGACAACACACTCATCGGCCTCATTCAGGACGATGACAAGTCTGCTTACAGACAGGAGGTCAAGCAGCTGACTGTCTGGTGCAGTCTCAACAACCTGAAGCTCAACACGCTCAAAACAGTGGAGATAATAGTGGACTTCAGGAGAAACCCCCCAGCAATCCCCCCACTCACCATCATGAACAGCTCTGTGGCTGCAGTGGAGTCATTCAAGTTCCTGGGCACCACTATCTCTCAGGACCTGAAGTGTGACAATCACATTGAGTCCATTGTCAAAATGGCCCAGCAGAGGTTGTATTTCCTTCGTCAGCTGAAAAAGTTCAACGTGCCACAGGCACAGATGATACAGTTTTACTCAGCTATTATTGAGTCGTTTCTGTGCTCTTCTATAACTGTCTGGTTTGAGTCTGCCAGCAAATCAGATTTAAGAAGACTGCAATGGACTGTTAGGACAGCAAAAAGGATAACTGGTGTGCACCTGCCCAACCTTCAGGACTAGTTCTAGTAACTCCAGAGTGAAGAAATGGGCAGGAAACATCATCAAAGACCCCTTTCACCCCGGGCCACAACCTGTTTGCACTTCTCCCTTCAGGCAGATGGTACAGATCTCTGTGCACTAGAACATCTAGGCATAAAAACAGTTTTTCCCCATGCCATCTCCAGCCTAAACAGCTAACACATGAATTATTACTTGTGTTCTGTAATTCATTCTCCATCTCTAATTATTGCCTCTCTCTCAAGTACTATGTAAAAACATATGCATATTTTCAATAAAGCTGAATATATAGAGTAAATAATGCACAAATATGTACATAAATATTTTGTTCCAGATTGAAATACATTATTATTATTAAGTCTTACTACTTAAATGTTTTTCTGTTCTCATGTCAGATATGTATATATGTTTGCATGTATGTACCAAGAGCTTCTTAAAAAAACACAACAAATTCCTTGTGTGTTTGTGCACACTTGGCGAATAAAGCTAATTCTGAATCTGATTCTGAAATTCCAAGCTGTAAATAAAGATATTGATTTGGTTTATTAGCTATAATTTACCAGATGGTATAATCTTCATTTTCTATAGTGCAGTGGTTGAACTTGTTGGAGCCATATATCGACCTTTTCATTAACCTCTTATAAACTGAGGTCCTTGAGAGACTTTAAACAAGCTTGGGCACATTAGGGATGAAAATGAGGAGCATTAATCAGGAGGAGACAGGATACAGGAAGAAAGATGGTGGCATATTTGTGCATATAGCCGAAGCGCTGAGAATCATATTAAACAGCAGAGAGGATGCCAGTTTAGCTCACATTATTTGCAGCTAAGTTTCACATCAAAGATCTCCCCTTTTGATTAACCTCATATTTCATCAACTTCAACCTGTTGGGAATGCAGAGTCTAAACATTGCCACTGGCTGTTGGGTTATGAGCATCTCTTATTGCCTTTCTGTTCGTGAATATCCAATGAAATATGATGGCGAAAAAAACCCTAAATGAAGAAATTTGATGGTCTTCCCAGCCAGTCTCTCCCTGCATGGGACGGCAAGAGGGGATTTCTCTTGTGCTTTGCTGTTTGTCTGTGATTACTGTCTTGCAGGTGGTCAGCCATTCAGTGAGCAGAGATGGCTGGGAGGCTAATTGTTTTCCTCTGCCCCCTGATGACCAGTGTGTTTCCTTCTGCATTTGCATTTCTTTTTGTTTTATCCCTGAATCCTCTTCATTCCAGAGAAACCAGCACTGCCTCATAATTGCATTGTGCTAATAAACATTTACTGAATCTGTTCAGCCAGATGAGATATTTCCTATAAAGCTGAATGAAGAATTTAAAGGGAACCAGAGTTTTGATGTCTTTAAATGGATGGATCGCCCCAGAATGAAAACATAATTTATAATTATAATTATATAATTATTAATCATAATTTACTCACATTCATGTTCATACGTGACTTTCATTTTTCAGTGAAAAGGAAAAAGAGATGTTTCGCAGAATGTCCGCACTGCTCTTTTCCATACAATGAAAGTAAATGGTTACCAGGGGCTGTCAAGCTCTAAAAACATCATTAAAATCACCATAATAGTAATGATGAAGAGACATGAAGAATGAGGGTGAGTAAATTAAGACTCTAATTGTTTTAATTGTAAAAATGATCTACACTTTCGTTTTACAACCTTTTAAATTCGTTTCTTTTTCATGTATGAATATAGGAAAAAACATTTAACTAAAACATTAAAGTAAGTAATTTATTGGCTTGCGCGTAAATATTAATTTATTATTTGGTCAGTTTCCGGTTTTTTTTTTTTTTTTTTTTTTTTTTTTAACCAAAGAGATTTTAAAACATTTAGTTTAGTTTCCCTTTCATGCATCTTTAAAATTAAGACGTTTGAATCAGTTTAAGACTCCTGGCCAAAGAAAATAAACTGTGTGAGGAGGAGACTATTAAAGTAGCTGAAAGTCTGTAGAGACATAACTGAGATTTATGCTACAACTAATTTCTAGCAGCTAAATAGCCATACATCAGTCATGACCTATATCATAGATGTGGATGAAGTGAACATGTCTTGCAACATGGTTTCACAGAAAATGAACAAAGAACAAAGACTGTTTGCACTCTTGTGTGGTTCTTGCTTTGTTTTTCCAGTTATTTTTCCTTCTCTTTCAGCCACTTCTCCTTCAAGTGCTGAAAGGAAAATAAACTTTTTAATGACATTGTTTGAAGCATCCATAAAGAAGACAAATTGCTTTGAACTAATATTTATATAGTTTGAATTTTTCAAAAAAAAAAATTCTTGGAATATTTTTTTTTAAAGGGTAATATGCTTTGAAACATTTGTTAAGTTACCTCAGTGTTGTAAATATCACTCTGAGAGAATCGTGAAGTCTCCCCATATTGATATTTTGTACTGCTAGAGGGGGTTAGGTTGGTAAACACAAAGGTAGCTGTATTAAAAGCTTTGTGTCAAACATGAATCATTCTGTGTCAAGCATGAGTAATTTTAACTCTGTAACCTCAACCTGAGCTTCATTTTGACTTCAGTATTATCAGTCTTGCTTTGACAGCTTGTGTTATTAGCCTGTCAATCTAAGTTACACATTTAAAGTTTTTCAGCTGTCGTTGAAGCTACTTAATAGCACTTGAGAGGCTCAATTAGAGTGACAGAACAAAACAGCATTTGATAAATAAACATCTATTGAAAAAACAACAACACAGATAACACCAATAAAACTTGCCGACTACGAAATCTAAAAATCTGCAGAGAACATATCATGGAAATCATATTTATTTGCTACTTACAGTAGTGTCTAAAACACAACACTGATCCAACTAACTTTACAAACATTTGCAAATCCAGTAATTCCTTTTTCGTAGACTGTCACTATACTTTTAGTTACTGTAGTTACTTCCCAGCATTGCATATGTAATGCATTCTATACCAAACCATCAGTCAGAGTCAGCAGTTCACCACTCAGGTCAAGAGCTGACAAAGGGGGATGTGAGAGAGCAGGTGAAGATCAGCACATTGGATTCTCTAACAAACCCAGGGGACAAGCTGCTTGATCAACCACCGTTGTATGTGACAGTGGTGTACGTGACAGAGAGCAGCAGATGAGAAAATCTATGAGGTTTGAGTATCATAGTGTTTGTTTTGTGTGACAGCAGTCATGACTCACAATCCTTCTGAATCTCTCATGTTTAACCCTTTTGAGATGCACAACTTTAATTCTGCCTTCCTCAGAGGACCTTACTGAGACCTAGAGCACACACTTCATCCATCTGTCCATCTGCTTTACCCACCATTTCCTCTGCCAGGTTTTTAATCGCTCCACTTTTATCACCAACAAATTGTCCACAGATTCATTTTCTCTCTTTCTCTCTCTCTCTCTGTCCTTGCTGGAAAATCCAGCTTTAAGAACATGGTAGCTGGTTGAAGCTTGCGCCATTTAGTTATTCTAAGCTGGTTATTGGCTAGTCCTAGTTGATAGACAACAGCTATTGGACCAGGTGACACTAGGTGAAGGTAGTTGAGCTTGTTTTTGGAACATGCTGCTTTCTGCGAGTTGTTCCACTGTTGAAGCGAGTCATTAGTTAATCAAAGCTGGTTAGTAGTTGCTATAATCTTATCGATTGTTTGTCTCAAAAACGGTCTCTAGTTTCTAGCTGGTTAAGATGCTCATTAGGTGGTCCAAGCTTGTCAATCATCTTAAATTAGCAGCACATCAGATGGTCGAGTTGTTTGTTTCTTTGAATATGGTAGCTAGTTTATAGCTGATCAGGCTTGCTAGTAGTTGGTGTAAACTGGTCAATAGCTGGTCCAAGCTGAACAAGGTCAGTACTACTATACATGTCAGACTAGCTCAAAGTGGTCCAGTTGGTTTTAGGAACCTAATAGCTGGTTTCTAGTTGGTTTCAGCAAACCATCAGTTGGTCCAGGTGGGTAATTAGCTGCTGCTCGCTGGTCAACTGTACTGAACCAGCATCAAACCAGCTGCCAGCTGGTAAAGATGTGTGTTTTTATATTTTAGCTAGTTTTTAGCTGGTTACTCTGTCCATTGGTTGGTGTTAGCTGGTAAATAATCTTGGACCAGCACCAAACCAGCTACCACGCTGGTTAAACTTGCCAGTTAGTGCAAGATGGTAGACAATTTTGGGCCTTTAACTACCTAGCTACCAGTTAAACATGCTAGCTTAAGGTGGTCCAGCTGGTTTTAGGAGCATGATAGCTCAGTCATTCTTGAGAAGTGGGACAAAACAGGGTGCAAAATTGAAAAAATAAACCTTGTACTCAAATTAAAATACATTTATGTATCTTATATGTACTAAGCTACTGAGCTATACTTTGATACAACCTCCCACATTTTCTCTTTTTTAACAAAATGTGCTTTTTTAGCTTGGACTGTGTACTACTGTGTCTTGAATCAGTCGACTGCACAAACAGGAGTATGAGTATGTTTATAAAGCTTTTATTCAAGAGTCACATTGAATTATTTTGATATATCATTGGAACACAAAATCTTATGGTGGTGACATCTGACGGTGTTGACAAATTTGGCATTTCTTTCACAAAACCAATGGAGTTCATGTAGTAGCCATTTTATTTTTTTCTGTTGATGCTAGATGCTAGTGGAACCTGCTTCAGGAGAATAAAATTATCAAAATATTTCAAATAATTTCCTCAGAAACTGGAAGATGGTGTAGACATATCATGGCTGTGACAAAGGAAATATTAACATTAGGATTTCAAATATTCACGGTAATTATCGTTTGCACCTTTTTACAAGGGTGTGTTTGAACTAAGAATCTGATGTTCACTTCAGGCTGTAGATCTGCTGAATATCAAATGGTACCACAGTTTCATATTCTTATTTCTCTTCTCTGTACTGCGTTAAGCTTTAACCCTTTCCGATACAAACTGTGGTGTGTGTGGTGTGTGTGTGTGTGGGTGTGTGTGTGTGTGTGTGTGTGTTAGACCAGTTTAAGCGTTTATGTAGTATGTTAGACTAGTTTAAGTGTTTATGTAGTTAATAAAGTCTTATTTGTATCACACTTGGCGTTGTTCATGGTTTGCTCATAACTGGAGTCCCTTAATCATGCAGATTTTTGCTACATGCTCCGAGTAGTATTGTACGGTTAGAAAGTTATTTCCCTTAACCAGGAATTAACGTTCTTAGAATTGACAAAACAGATGACCCTGAGAGGTCAGCTAAATATCTACAGCAGATCTAAAATATTCATAATTATAACTAGTTATGATTAATTATTCATATTTCCCCATGAGCTGATTCGCTACAGTTCGCATCAGGCTTGCTAGTAGTTGGTGTAAACTGGTCAATAGCTGGTCCAAGCTGAACAAGGTCAGTACTACTATACTACTCTACCATGTCAGACTAGCTCAAAGTGGTCCAGTTGGTTTTAGGAATCTAATAGCTGGTTTCTAGTTGGTTTCAGCAAACCATCAGTTGGTCCAGGTGGGTAATTAGCTGCTGCTCGCTGGTCAACTGTACTGAACCAGCATCAAACCATCTGCCAGCTGGTAAAGATGTGTGTTTTTATATTTTAGCTAGTTTTTAGCTGGTTACGCTGTCCATTGGTTGGTGTTAGCTGGTAAATAATCTTGGACCAGCACCAAACCAGCTACCACACTGGTTAAACTTGCCAGTTAGTGCAAGATGGTAGACAATTTTGGGCCTTTAACTACCTAGCTACCAGTTAAACATGCTAGCTTAAGGTGGTCCAGCTGGTTTTAGGAGCATGATAGCTCAGTCATTCTTGAGAAGTGGGACAAAACAGGGTGCAAAATTGAAAAAATAAAACCTTGTACTCAAATTAAAATACATTTATGTATCTTATATGTACTAAGCTACTGAGCTATACTTTGATACAACCTCCCACATTTTCTCTTTTTTAACAAAATGTGCTTTTTTTACCTTGGACTGTGTACTACTGTGTATTGAATCAGTCGATGCAACAAACAGTGAGTATGTTATTGTTTATAAAGCTTTTATTCAAGAGTCACATTTAAGTATTTTGATATATCATTGGAACACAAAATCTTATGGTGGTGACATCTGACGGTGTTGACAAATTTGGCATTTCTTTCACAAAACCAATGGAGTTCATGTAGTAGCCATTTTATTTTTTTCTGTTGATGCTAGATGCTAGTGGAACCTGCTTCAGGAGAATAAAATTATCAAAATATTTCAAATAATTTTCTCAGAAATTGGAAGATGGTGTTGACATATCATGGTTGTGACAAAGGAAATATTAACATTAGGATTTAAAATATTCTAAAACTAAAACTTAGCAGAGCCTGTCTGACACTGATGTACTCTGCAGAGGTGAACTGTGGCAAGGGGGTCCTTTATAGTGACAGCTGCCCCTGATAGGCTATAAGGTGAAGCCGTTTTTCGTTTAAGCCCATTCCCCAATATGGGGACTAAATTATTTCCATTCCAATAAAAAGATCTATGGTTTTGAGTGAGAAATAAAAGTTCTCCATGTAAAATCCTGCAGTTTATTTTTTATAAGTGTTTAAAGTCGGCAATAGTTCTGTAGCGTCTGGACCAATCAAACACACAATTTTTTAATTTGATTTAACAACTAGTATCATTAGATTTAACCAAGTGTCACAGACCCCTCACCCAATAAAACTGGATGCATAGGGTGTCTTGCAACGGAAAACACCCCCCCCCCCCCCCTGGTCCCCATGGCAACCACAACCCCTCTGCTAGACCAGATCCATTTACGACCTAATGGCATGTTGAGAATTTCCCCTCGCACTACATTTTCCATAGGAAATCCACAGTGCACAGTAAAAATGGACTCTTCTCTGATTAATTAATAGGAAAACCTTTCTTTGAATGAACACACATATCCTTCAAGTCATGGTGTATGTTGTCTTTGAGATTTTATACTGTTTTATGCAGGCTTATGATGGAAACACTCATTACTGTTATCTTACCTATATGTAATCCTACCATGTTTAGTATCTATGAATTTGCCTTCTGATGATCTAAACGAGTGTGTATATTATATGTTGGTACATATGCAATATATATATTAGGGTCCTGAGAATCTTTAGTAATTTCGATTCAAGTTCCATATGCAAATTACCATGCTTCCACACAAAGAGTCATAAAACTCCCCAGTATCTCAAAACTCCCACTTGGGATCCCGGCCTTTCTCATTGGACAAGCCCATCTTGAGAGGCGGGGATCTTCCCGACCTTAAAGGCATCACACCATGTGACCCGCCCAGAGTCGGTGGTTTGTTTGAATTCTGAGAAGATGTGAGCTACAATGCTCCAGGACATCCTTAAATACGTGCCAGGCTTCTGCCTTGACTTTTCCATTCATCAAGATTCTCTAACGCAAACTGGTTCTTTTCATCAACCAAACTTCAGCAAAGATCAACTTGAACCACTGGACTGCATCAAGCATTTCTTTCAGACAGACGAAACGTGCAAGTATCAAACTTAGTTTTATTAAATGATACATTAAGTATCATTTGCACCTTTTTACAAAGGGTGTTTGAACTAAGAATCTGACGTATCACTCAGGTGTAGATCTGCTGAATATCAAATGGTACCACAGTTTCATATTCATATTTCTCTTCTCTTTACTGCGTTAAGCTTTAACCTTTCCCTTATACAAAACTGTCTAGGATGGTGTGTGTGTGTGTGTGTGTATGTGTATGTTAGACCAGTTTAAGTGTTTATGTAGTATGTTAGACTAGTTTAAGTGTTTATGTAGTTAATAAAGTCTTATTTGTATCACACTTGACGTTGTTCATTGTTTGCTCATAACTGGAGTCACTTAATCATGCAGATTTATGCTACAGCTCTTGGTAGATGCACAGTAAGAAAGTTATGCCCTTAAACCAGGAAAGTAACGTTCTTAGATGCTAGACAGTTGACTGGTCAGCTAAATATCTACAGCGGATCTAAATATTTATAATTAATTTTATTATTACTAGTTATGATTAATTATTAATATTTTCCCATGAGCTGATTCGCTACAGTTCCTTACTCGCGTAAACATATTTTGATCATGAGTGATTAGGCTTCGCGTCACGTGTGGGAAGCACGACCAATAGGGTGGCCGCTTTTTGGAACGACATGTAAACATGAGTCCAAGATGTCTGTGCCCTTGTTGTCAATATTGAGTAGCGAAGAAGAGGAAATTACGGCCAGACATATTTTGATATTCCCTGATTATATTACATTTTATTGAATGTCTGTTGGTGTTGACAAAAAGTGAGGACGCAACTTTAAAATCTTATGAAACATGCATGTGTCATTAAAAAAACAACCTTGCTTTGATAGAAGATATTATTAAGTCTTGCTTTTGATAAACATATCAAACATATCAATAACAAAAATATATCTTGACTCCCTAAAGTGGTTATTTTGGGAAAATCCCAGGTATTTTGAGCAGTAGGATTATAAAAAATATGTGCTAATATAAAATTAAATTAAGTAGCCTATATATAATTGCAAAATAAATCTATCTATCAGTACTTTTTTACTTAAGTACATAAAAAATCGAGTACTTTTGCACTTTCACTCGAGTAAAATTGAAAAAGGAGTACTTTTACTTTTACTGGAGTAATATTTTATTATACGTATCTGTACTTTTACTCAAGTACTTGATTTGTGTACTTCGTCCACCACTGCTGATTTCTAGTTTTTAGTTTGTTAAGATGACCATTGGTTGGTGTAAGATGGTTATTAGTTGGTGGGAGACCATATTGGACCAGTAACAAACCAGCTACCAATTGGTCATACCAACATAAAGTTGACCAGCTGGTTTTTGGAACATGGTGGCTGGTCAATCAGTTTGTAATGTCCAGTTTGGACCAACTAATGATCAGATCGAACCGGCTAATGAACTGCTTAGACTAGCAAGAAACCAGCTGCCACATTCCAAAACAAAGCTAGCAGCATAAGATGGATTGTCCAACAGGAGTTACATTAATCCTCATCCAATCACAGACCCTTTAAAGAAACACTCAATTACTCTGCCGTGTGCTTGTTTTTAGTGCGCTGTGTGAATTTGATGTTGTTGGTACATCAATCTTATTATCAGGACTCCAGTGTTGATGTCTTCATTCACTTTCTAAAAAACCTGTTTCATTACTGTTACCCTCTATTCCTTCTCCGTTTATTTCTTTCACTGCATGTACCAATAAGAGGGCTGAAGCTTGCAGCAAGCTGTGGCACGACTCTCTAATGGTCTACACTACACACTGACGTTTCCTGAAGGTTATCAAGTGCATATCTGCATTGCCGTTTCCTTTAAGATGAAGCTCGCTGTGTACAGTTTGACTGTTTTTGCCTCAGTGCTTATCAGCTTAGTTTCTAAACCGTTCTATCATCAGGAGAAAAAAAAAACTGTTAAGCACAGAAGTTTTACTTCTGAGAAGAATTCATTAAAAAAAAAAAAAAAAACAGGGATCCACTTCCACTTTTGGTATTAGTCACTGGTTGATCTCATGCTGCATCTCAAACCTACCTGAGTCCAGGTCCAGGTCAATGAATAAAATATGGTGAGGTGTTGGATTTCACCCATGTTCTTCCACTTTTTAAAATTTAATCCTGGCCAGCTGCCCGAAACTCTGAGCCGAGGGTCAAAACATCTCTGTTGTGAACCTCGAGGCCTTTACAGAAACATCTCTGCATTGTAATTTCATCACTACAGCTTAGTTCCTTCACTGTTTGAGGTTCTGTACCCAGAAGCACTAAACCTAGGAATTCAGAATAGATTTTGAAATTCATATTAAAGTTTTAAACATATCTTTGTTCCTCTCTTTTCATTGACTACCCTAGATTTGCATTATTATAACCCTACAATGTGGGACCTGTACAGGAATATGCGTCTGATGTTTTATCATTGACCTAGATTTAAAAGTAGGTCCACTAATTGATATAACATTACCCTTTTGTAGTTAAGTGCACTTGGTTTTTAATATTTTAAAGTACTGATTGTGTGATGGTTTTCATATCCTTATTGGTTACACTTTACTTGAAGGGGTGTGCATAAGACTGACATGACACCTTCATAATCATGGCATGACACCTACATAATTATGACATGACGCATATCATGAATATGAAGGTTTTTTTTATGCATGTTTATGACAACAGTCATTAAGTGTCATTCGCTCAGTTATGTAATTTTTAATGCAAAGATGACATTGTTTGAGATGTCTTTGTTATGGGCTATGGTTAGGGGTAAGGGTAGGGTTAGGTCAAATAATGTCATATTTGCATGAAAAATGACATAACTGAGCGAATGACACTTAATGACAGTTGTCATAAACATGCATAAAACCTCCTTCATATTCATGACATGTGTCATGTCATGATTATTAAGGTGTCATGTCAGTCTTATGCACACCCCTTCAAGTAAAGTGTTACCTAATTATTTAATAAATATTGATATAGAATTACAAGGTCAATAAGTTTCTTGAAATATCAGATAATTTAAACCTTTTATGACAAGACAAGTTTAGTTTAGGTTGTAAAATGTCATGAAGTGCAAAGCAACAGTTTGAAATGTATGAACAATTAATTCAATATATTTGTAAAAGGAAAATACTTCTTTCTTGGAAAATTTATATTAAAACTTTTATACAAGGCATAAGAAAAATATGTTTTATGGCATAACGTTCTTTAAAACCATATGAAACCAAAGTGAATACAAAGATTATATGTATATGAACTTTTCAATTATTTCTAAAGATTTTTTTGGAACAAGGTTAGTTTTTTTTTAAGCTGGTTCAAAACAAAAAAAAATACTGAAAAAGAGGTGCTCTACCAACAGAAGAGGAGGTGCAACAAAAAATTATGTAACACTCACTCTTGAAGAAATCCATCTTTATCCAAATAAAGTTGGATTTCTTCAAGAGTGAGTTTTGCACCTTTTCCGATTGACATAAATTAGCTAATAACCAGCCAGAAATTAGATACCATATTCAACAGCAATTACATTTAGCTGGGATTTTCAGTAAGAAAGTGAAGTCCTCTGGGCCTTTGGTTTAATTGTTTTTGCTTGGATGAGACAGTACAGGAGAAAGATGACAGGGCAGCTGTTTGGAGTTCAATGAAGTGAGAGATATCATCATCTCCCCTGTGTAACACCACTAAAACGGCAGTCAGCTGCTTCTTTGCTAACTTGTGAATGTGGAAGTAGGACAAACAAACTTGAGTGGATGAAAGTGTTTTCTGTTAAGAGATCATGCTCCTCCATCGTGACCATTATCCTTTATCAGTGTCTCTCGCGCTCAACCTTATCTCTATTTTTGAGCATAAAGCCCTATTAACACGCTAGATATTTACCCTGAAACAGGACCTGTAACACACATCTGTCAAATAGCCCTGAGAGAGATTCCTTTACTTTGCCTCTACAGCAGGCACTTCTAGTTCCCCAGTCTCAATTTCACATGCGGTTACATTGTGAAATGTACCTGAGTGCAATTCATAATGCGATTAAAGTATGTATTGCATTTTTCCCTTGTGAAAAAGAAGTACACTTTAGCAAACTATTAAAAAGAGTACTTGTCATTGATATAATATACTTTAACAGAATATAGGCTAATATACATTTTCATTTAATTGCATTAACATGCAATATTAGTCTTTTAAATGTGGTTAGTGTTCTGCTAAATGTACTGACAAGCAATAATGCTAAACTAAAATATACTAAATATAGTAAAACATACTAAATATAATGTCAGTTCTATTGAAACTTGCATGTCATGTATTTGAAATTGTATGTTTAGTACGTTTAAATATCAAATAACTATTAAAACTATGATCAAGTACTTCACATGTGCTTTAGTATACACATCAAAATAAGTGAACTTTAAAGCACTACAAAAGACTATTAAAACAATGGAAATTTTCAAATTGACAATTTTATTACAACGTGCACTTTTTAAAAATCTGCATGAGTGCTCTTTAAGTACACTTAAGTGACCCTTTGCTTCATTATTATTACATTTTCTGAAAGTAAAAAAAAAATACTTCAAAGATTTGAAGCACTCTACAAGTGCACAGTCAGTAGAATTAAGTGCACTTCTTTTTCACAAAGGGATATTTTCACAGCTGTCTTCTAAAGTCAAGCTTCTCTCTTTTGAGTCAAATATTTTCATTGTGGACTGTGGAGAACAGTTGGAAATGAATCTTGGTGAGCAGGTTGGCCTACCTATTATAAACCTGTTCATAGCTGCTAGCCAGTTAGCTAAAAGAGTAATAACATATGGCACATGATGGTGTTTATTTGCACAGACATTTGAATGGTATTCTTTTACTGTATGCTGAAGTCTGTTATCACGCACATTGTGTTTTATATAACAGTCCGAGTTCTGTGTACTTGCGTACAGTATGCTTCTGGCCTTATAACAGGAACTGGGAGTGTGTAAATGTGGGAATGTGTAGGTGGATGTTGAATGTGAGACACAAAAGCTTCCTGAATCTTCCTATCTTCAATAGAAGCTCATATGTTAGCGCTAATACTCCTTTCAGTGTTTCAATAGAATAACTCGTATAAAGCTTTGTGTTTGTATAATTAACTCAATGACAGTTTGTAATATGACAATGCCACAAAGGGCTGGCACTGATATTGTTAGTCTTTCCAAAAGGTTTTCACATTTTTGTTTTCTTGCTGAATGAATGGGAATGTGTCATAATGGGGATAATGGACTTTGATGAAAGGATTAAGCACCTTTTCAATAAGCACCTATATCCCACACGTTCATTAGCGCATTGTGTTTAATGATTTTCCAGAAGCACCAGAATAAAGGTGCCTGTTTAAAGCATTTGGTGGAACAAACAAAATCCAAGTTTGATGTGTCACTTTTGTCAAAGGATGATAGAGGGACAAATGAGTGGAGAAGGGGTAGAGAGAGGCCTGCAACAATAAGCTTCAATGTAGTTATGTAATTTCACCTGTGAGAGTGGGATTTAAAACTGTATTACACTACAGTGCCCTTTAACTCAAAAAGAACATTGTCATCCTCGTTTCCCCTCTTGGGACTAGCTATTAGAAAAAGAGCTAAATGAAAGACCGTTGTGCTGTTACTTATTGAGAACAGTCTTATGATGTCTGGCATTAGCGGATATAATTGGCTGTAATACTCCAAATGAATGCTGTGAATCAAAGTTTCATCATCTGGTGCAGCGTTTTAATTGTTTTTGTGATGAGAGCTGAGTGATAAATTGATTTATCTCAGTGCATGCTTTAGCAGTTCAAAAGAAACATTATGTAATTGCACACAAATAAGCAAAAAATGCATCCTATAATTAAAACATTTCCCAGAGGCTCTTTCGGAACAAGTCAGTTTGACACATTTAATTAAGCACTTATTTGGATTAAGTACCAAATACAGCATTCTGAGTGTTCATAAATTCGTTTCAAATCAAGATAAGACATTTCATTTGAGTGTCATCGTATGGAGCATCCTGTCTCGTACACATACGGAATATTAAAATGCTCGGTCATAAAGCGTCTGATCGCTGTTGTGGTTTTAAACTAGTCATCATTGTAATGGAGGACAGATCAATGACAAAAAACAACTTTCTGACCATTTACTGTCACAGTGAATGCACTTTTTTGAACCTTTGTCACTTTTATTGATGCAGATTATAGAGAAAGGCTATGAGGAGAACAGCCAGGGAACAGAAAACAAGCTGAGCTCAAAACTCAAACTCACATGACACATATAGGCGCAGTTTAAAAACGTTCTTGATACTCCTGGCTCAGAATTTCTTATTTTTTAACGTTTTGAATCTGATGCCTCATTTCCCCATGGCATTATGGGATCTCCATCTTCAACTTTTCCGAGCATTCTCTAAAAATCTAGATCAATGTTTCTCAATCAGGATGCCGGGGCCCACTAAAGGGGTCTTGGCAAACTTCCAAGGGGGCCACAGGATGTTCTATAAGTTGTATATCATTCTTTAGGGTCTTCATGAAATGTCTGCAATATACTTTGGTTAAAATTCCTCAATATTGAGTAAAACAACACCCTTTTTATGAGAATGATATTGTGCGTTGTTGTTATAGTTATCGTTCTTGGTGTGAACGGGCCTTTATTGGTTATGTTTCAGAAGTGACAACTGCATTTATTAAATGTAATTAAATGTAGGAGTGAATCCCCTAAGTTATCAGTTTGTGTTTGTGCAGAACAGGGCTCGCCCCCGAAAATGTGATGATTGACACCATGGTAACCATAGCAAAAATTAGGCCTCTCGCATGTTTGGTTTCCGCTATTTTTGACCAAAGTAATATTACAGCGACCAAAATATGTTATATTCTGCAATTTTATCTTAAACCACCATTGACTGAACCATCACGTTTTGTTTATTTTTGGAAGGCTGCTTCACAGAGTGCGCCCTTGAAGGTTTGCCTTGTCCACATATTACAAGCATCTTTAGGATAGTTGTTTGGGCTTGGCTCATAAAGCTCTCCAGTTTATTAAATTAATAAAAGTTCAAGTTGTGATGTTTTGGTCTTACTTCCAAGATAATTTTTGGATTTGGGTTTATTTTGGTTTACTATGGGTGTGTTCTTGTTTGCTATTTTTATTATTATTTTTTTTTTCAGAAAGATCTTGCAACACAAATGAGCCAAGACTCATATATCTCTGATATGCATTTAGTCATTAGTCATTAACAACTAGTTGTTCAGTTTGGTTCCATACGTAGAACATGGTTGTCACTCATAAATTACTGAACAGGACAGAACAGGATTAAGCACTAAAATGTGAACTGACAACCAAATTTATCTGCAGTAAGTTGTTAAACTAATAGATTATTATATTAAAATAATCTAACTTTAATCTAAATTAAAATGTTTAAAAACAAGAAATCAAGATGTTATTGTGTTGGACAACTTTGAGCCAAAAAGCTTGAGACCACTGATCTAGATCCACCAAAACAGAAACTAAACTACAGAGCCAACGTTTCTGAAAGGGATCTGAATTATTCAACATTTATAACTGAAAAGTGCTCATTGTTTGTTCTGTTTTATTATTGTATTTCATGCTATTCATTATGAATGTACATAATGTTTTAATAGCGGCACAGAGTTGTGTAGGTTTAATATCAATATGGGGAACCACATCTCCCCCAAATCCCTACATCCCCAACTCATCTAAAAATAACAACAACAAGAAACAGACTGTACCTGATTTTAAACCACAGGAGGCAACTGAACAGGTTACAGTGGTACGGAAAGTATCAGACCCCCTTACATTTTTACTCTTTGTTATATTGCAGCCATTTGCTAAATCATTTAAGTTAATTTTTTCCTCATTAATGTACACACAGCACCCTTATTATATTGACAGAAAAACACAGAATTGTGACATTTTTGCAGATTTATAAAAAAGAAAAACTGAAATATCACAATGGTCCTAAGTATTCAGACCCTTTGCGTTGACAATCATATATTTAACTCAGGTGCTGTCCATTTCTTTTGATCATCCTTGAGATGGTTCTTCACCTTCATTTGAGTCCAGCTGTGTTTGAGTATACAGATTGGACTTGATTAGGAAAACCACACACCCGTCTATATAAGACCTTACAGCTCACAGTGCATGTAAGAGCAAATGAGAATCATGAGGTCAAAGGAACTGCCTGAAGAGCTTAGAGACAGAATTGTGGCAAGGCACAGTTCTGGCCAAGGTTACAAAAAAAATTTCGGCTGCACTTAAGGTTCCTAAGAGCACAGTGGCCTCCATAATCCTTGAATGGAAGACGTTTGGGATGACCAGAACCCTTTTTAGAGCTGGCCGTCCGGCCAAACTGAGTTATTGGGGGAGAAGAGCCTTGGTGAGAGAGGTTTAGAAGAACCCAAAGATCACTGTGGCTGAGCTCCAGAGATGCAGTCGGGAGATGGGAGAAAGTTGTAGAAAGTCAACCATCACTGCAGCCCTCCACCAGTCGGGGCTTTATGGCAGAGTGGCCCGACGGAAGCCTCTCCTCAGTGCAAAGACACATGAAAGCCTGCATGGAGTTTGCTAAAAAACACTTGAATAAGATTCTCTGGTCTGATGAGACAAGATAGAACTTTTTGGCCTTAATTATAAGCAGTATGTGTGGAGAAAACCAGTCACTGCTCATCACCTGTCCAATACAGACCCAAAAGTGAAGCATGGTGGTGGCAGCAGCATGCTGTGGGGGTATTTTTCAGCTGCAGAGACAGGACGACCGGTTGCAATCAAGGGAAAGATGAATGCAGCCAAGCACAGGGATATCCTGGACGAAAAACTTCTCCGGAGTGCTCAGGACCTCAGACTGGGCCGAAGGTTACCTTCCAACAAGACAATGACCCTAAACACACAGCTAACTACTGAGGTGGCTCACTAGATTACATATTACATCTGTGACTGTTCTTGAATGGCCCAGCCAGAGCCCTGAATTAAACCCAATTGAGCATCTCTGGAGCGACCTAAAAATGGCTGTCCACCAACGTTTACCATCCAACTGACAGAACTGGAGAGGATCTGCAAGGAGGAATGGCAGAGGATCCCCAAATCCAGGTGTGAAAAACTTGTTGCATCTTTCCCAAAAAGACTCATGGCTGTATTAGATCAAAAGGGTGCTTCTAATAAATACTGAGCAAAGGGTCTGAATAACTAGGACCATGTGATATTTCAGTTTTTCTTTTTTAATAAATCTGCAAAAAAATGTCAACAATTCTGTGTTTTACTGTCAATTGGGGTGCTGTGTGTACATTAATGATGGAAAAAAAATTAACTTAAATGATTGTAGCAAATGGCTGAAATATAACAAAGAGAGAAAAATATAAGGGGGTCTGAATACTCTCCGTACACACTGTTGTTTTACCCAATCTTGAAGTTGTGCAATCACAGTGGTACACAATAGGGACTTGCAACAGCTGCAAATTGAACTGCTATGGTAACAGGAAGTAAGCTGTTACACCGCCGTAGCTGAGAACGTAAAAATCACTAAGCAACCATAAACAAAATGGTGCAACGCGGCATTCAGTCATTTATTGAAGTACAAAAAAAAAAAAAAGTAATTTATGGCATTAAATGATAATATAATCTCCGAAATAGAGTTTTTACTCTTGTATGATGCCAATAAGTCTAAAAACCTAGATTTACTGTGTAAGCATTACTTGCCTTTTAGTCTTGATGGCATGGAGGAAGATGAATGCCTAAATAAATTTTGTGTCAGAAAATACGATCTACCAATTCTGGCATATGTTCTCGTGATTCCCAGCGAGATTGTTTGTGATCAGAGAAGCGTTGTGGGAGGAGCTGAGGCACTGTGTGACGTACCCTTGCCAGTAGAGGGATATAATGCAAAGATTTGGTCACCGATAAGCAGTGTTGGGGAAAGTTACTTTTAAAATTAATGCATTACAATATTGCGTTACTCCATAAAAAGTAACTAATTACGTTACTTAGTTACTTTTTATGGAAAGTAATGTGTTGCGTTACTTTTTAAATCTGGACAGGGCTTGCTTGTTTGTTTTTAAAATAAAAAAGTACTATTTTTGGCAAATATAAAAGCCTTTTCACACCAAAAGTGAAATGAATAAGCCTCAGACTGAAGGGAGAGTAAATTTACGTCCGTGCAGTAGAATGCAGAAGAAGAAATTTCAACACACTTCATCAATAAAAAAAGACACACACTGTTTTTTGTCTAGAGTGATTTTTGCTTATTAGTACGGTTGAACTGGATCATCGAAGGTCAGAACCAAAGACATTGGTTAATAGAATGGGATTAAATACATAAAGGATATTTGTGTTGTTTAACATTTAATTATTGCAGGTTTGCGTCATATTCTGAGTTGCATTTTTTATTCATTTTGAGGAATACTGAATCTGTGTTTTTTGTGTGAGTGAGATGAATTAATGCATATTCATATTTATTTTAGAACTACAGTAACATCTTCTGATTTCTCTCAACATGGGGACAGGAGAGCTGTCAATCAATAAATTGGAAAAAAAGTAACTTGCATTACTTATTTGAAAAAGTAACTCAGATATTCTCTTGTAAATTAAAAAGTAATGCGTTACTTTACTAGTTACTTGAAAAAAGTAATCTGATTACATAGCTCGCGTTACCCCCAACACTGCCGATAAGTCCCAGTCTTGTGCATGGCCACAAACTCGGTGCTGGACTATATACATTCTGCACATTATCACAGGATAACTCAGTGGAATGACAAAAGCTTCTTCTAGAGATCATGTTGTTTCTCTGTTGATGTGCTACTGCTCTTCTCATCTTTGTTATTTCCGGCCTTTTATTTCACCTGTATCAAGGTGCATCTCTCCCTCGCTGACCTCTGCGTAACTTTAAATTTAAAATCTTGAGAGCAATTCGGTGTGTTGGCTATTGTAGACCAGGCTTTGCCCTTGTCAACACTACCTTTCTTGTACCTGTATGGTTCTCTGAGTAGGATTTCTCTACAGAGAAGTACATCATGTTTCTCTGTCCACTCCATAGGGGCTCTAATCAACCAGAGCCATGAAGCAGCTAGCTCATTTTTTGAAAAATAAATATAAATAATGGTCTTGATAGATAACTAATCTATTACAATGTTGTATACCATAAAACATAACATTTACTTACCTAATCTGTCAAGTTGTAATGACTATGGCAAACCAGCTGTTCTCCTGTAGTAGACGGTTACAGTAGAACGTCATGGAGTAGCAGTTAAAGTTGCGCACGTGCAATATGACGTCAGAATGCCATTGCCGTTCCATCAGTGACTGTTGCTTAAAGTCCCTAATTCGTGTATCACTTCATCTACTCAGTAGTTCAGCAGTTTTTTTAACTTTGCACTTTTACTAGAATATTTTATGCTCTGGATTTCATGTTTAATAAATATAAATGTCAGTCGCATTAGTGTTGATATTCCAAATCTCTGGCATTACGTGATAAAATGGAAGTCTGTTTACACAAGCACTCGACCCTGAAAGGTTCAGTCAAAATGTCAATATGTTTTATGTATGTATGCTGAGTAGGACTGTAATAATGTGGTTGTTTGAATTGGTATTGTTTCTCTTGACGCGTGTTGCTAATGGGCCCTGGTGAATAGGTGAACACGATAAAACTCAATGTGCGGAGCGAACATATCCTGTACTCTGCGATGCACATCAACCGTTTTTGTCTGTTGATGCGTGCGTTTTGTAATGAAAGTGCTAAAAGCAATTTTGTGCTGTTGGTTTTGCACACGTTCACTTCCACATATAGCATTTTCATTAAAACTTTTTAGGTAATCAACATTCTTTGATTTTCTTCTCTTTATTTGTCAATCATTGTACTAGTTAAATATTATAGGACACCTTCTCTAATAGGGCTGGATTGATGTAATTATACTATATTTATGTAAGACAATTTGTATTTATTATTTTTTTCCAATAACATGCAAAAATAAGTTAATCAAAAAAGTTTTAACCTTTATTAACCTCAAACCAAGGCTCCCTGCAGAGCTATCAGTAGACTAATCAATTCTGAAAATGTTGCCAATTTTTTTTTTGGCTAAAACTAGTACATTTATATGCTGACCACAAATACAGTTGTATTTAATGTGTCCAACCTAGACTGCTATATATGTTTTTTTTTTCCTTATAGTTTTCTCTATTTATTTCAAACCTACTGTAATTCAAAAATATTTATTTTTATTTTAAATTATTTTTATCATTTAATCAAACTGAATTTAGCCAACACAATGAATTGTAACACTTTTGAATAGGGGACACACATTCACTATTAATTAAGAGATTTCCTCAATAAACTCCAAATTTTACCTTATTAGTTAGTAAGGTAGTTGTTATGTTTAGGTAGGATTAAGGGATCTAAAATATGTAGAATAAGGCATTAATATGCACTTTATAAGTACTAATAAAAAGCCAATATACTAGTAATATGCATGCTAATAAGCAGCTAGTTAATAGTGAAAATTGGTCCTTAAAATAAAATGTAACCAAATGAATTATACTGTAACATTAGAGTAATGGTTCTCAACCACAGGGCCTCAGCAAAATTCCAATGATTTAAATGAATTAAGATGAGACAAAACAAGCTTTAAATTAAGCTAAAACAACTAAAAATAAGGATATTTTAAATTTTCGTTCACCCCATCTCATTCACTTTGTCATCACGGCAGATGTTCCATCAAATGTCATTGTGGACAATAGGTAGGGTGATCATACATTCTCTTTTTCCTGAAAGCGTCCTGGCTGGGATTTCTGAATTGCCTAAAATGTCCAGGTTTTGGATTTTCCTACTGTTTTTGTACTTGCTGAAGGTAATGACTGAAAAATGCTTTGACCAATAGCGTGCAGGCATTGTACAAAATCGACCAATCGTGGCGTGCAAGAAGGTGGAATCTACAGAGACCGGTCAAAAACAATGCATATTCATGTACATATAATGTATGAGGCCTGTAAAGAGCATATCAATAGGAAAACAAAGCCAAAACCCAGACATTTAAGGCAATTTAAAAATCCCAGTCAGGATATGCTTGGGAAAAACTTTTTTGATATGAAAAACGATATTGTCGCCCTACAATAGGTCAAAAGAATCAAAAAGATTGAGAACCACTGCCTTAGGTAGAGTTACAGTCATGGTTTCAGTCCTTCATTTGGGTTTGGGGATGTAAATCTCTAGAGTGCGCTTGGGTGATACAGCAGATATATAGAATCGGATTCCATTTTCAATTTGAGTCTGTATGGAAACCCTCAGCTGCTGTGAAGGGCTCTTACAGAACAACAAACACTCAAAAATGGGCCTGATGTATTGCTGTAATAGACTGGTGGGCAGTTCGCTTTACGATGCCGTGTCCTCTCCTCTTCTCATTTGGTGTTTTTGTGTGGGCTTTTGCCAGCCTGAGAGTGAGTGGATGTTCATTTTCAGGGTACATTTGCAGAAATTATTGAAATTGTCTTTTTGCTGAGAACTTGTTTCTGTTGTGTGATTCTTGTACACAGCTTTTTCTGAACTGTACTGAATCTATTCTGCCTTATAGTTTAATCAATGGTGTGTTGTTTTTTGTGGGTGCGTGATGAAGTGTGGGCTTTAGGCGCCCTTTAAAGGAACTTAACGTGTCTCCTACTGGTTGAGCTGTGCATTGTTTGTTCAGATTAGGGCCTTATTGTGTGTTAGTGAACAAGAAGTGGGTGTGTGTTGTGTGTGTGTGTGTGTGTGTGTGTGTGTGTTGGTGTGTGTGTTTTTGTGTTTTAATGGATGAAAGTGATCAGCTTTTTGGGACTCTGTCCCAGCTTGTGTGCTGCGCTGATAATGAAAGCGTACTTTACCGTGCCAATACTAAATGATGGAACGCTAATTGTCACAGCATGCTATGGCATAGCCTACTCCAGACTACACCCAGACTGACAAAATTAGCTCTCTGTGTGTTAGGGTGTCTCTTCTAATACGGCCATACAGAAATAGATGGAAATTACAGTGAAATTACATTTTTGGAATAAAATGCCAGACTCCTTTGTCTTGCTAAGTCTGACACTGATAGCATTTTATATATCCTACAATTTAATATTTTAATGCTTTGCATAATATGTCAAAACTGCAATTTGAATGAAACGATTCTGTTCGTAAGTAGGGCTGTGTATCGAGTTCGATACTTTTAGGCACCGACTGAAATGCCTCGATAACATCGAGTATCGAAAAAACGCCTCGTCGTTCGGTAACAAATTTCGATACCTAAAGGGTTAATCTCATCAGCGTCAGTAAGCCAATAAGCCTGCAGCACTTGCCGGTGTTTTCGACTAGAAGAGGAGCTGCGCAGATCGATCATCAGTCTGCTCTCTTTAGCTCTCGTGGAACTGTAATACACAGTTATAGAGAACGCAGGGAGCAGCGCGAGGAGTTCCATCATATGCAGATGTCTGTTCATACTAACGTTACACGACCGAAAGAGCGTGTTATGTGACCATTCATGCAAATTGTAGCATCATGCTATATAAGACAATAAATAAGATTTATATTACACTTTTACTCAAAACTCACTTTAAAACACCATCGAGTGTTTGTTAATAACGTCCGGTTGCCGTCTAAAAGGGCCGGATTTACGCATTGCTCAAGAAATTGAGCAAATAAATATAACAAACAAAAAATAGGGTAAAAAATGACAAACTATTCCCATGTCTTCCACCTTTTTTATGTAGACTACGGAAATCACGCTTTCTTTCTCCCAGTCTCTCTCACAGACGCACACACAGTGCAGACACGCGGAGACGCGAACAGAAACTTCTTGTCAGCGCTGCACCGCGAATTTATCAGTAAAATAGTTTTGCAGCTGAAAAGCTACATGACATTTCTCAGTAGGCGAGGTTCATGAAGGAGTTTAACTTTAGATTCGTTATTAGTAGACGCTGCTGCTGAACGCTCCTGAGAGACGTAGGTATTCACACGCACTTAATCTCTCTTTCTTCCTCTCTCTAATAACCGCATTAGACTGCATTTATAATAACTGCGTAAGCCTGCATTATCAATGGCTCAAGCCTCTGTTATCAGCTCTAAAATGACGTTTTGGAATTTGCAACGGAAGGTTTGGGATGAGGTGCGTAAAAAAATTAGTTCAACCCACACGAGATTTCAGGACGGAAACATGTCAAATGTCTTGAAACAAATGATCTGAACAATGTCTTGATGTGTGGTTGTGACTCCAGGCCGTTAAAATTATTAGAGAAATAATGCACTCCCGGATGTGGTTATGTGGCCCCGACTATATGGTATGGTCTTTCTCAGTTCTCAAACAAATGAAGAACTATTCGATTTTTATTGACTGAACGCAAGCGCTCTATAGAAAACACTGTATCGGTTTCCACTGATTAAGAAATATTTTTGTTTGCTTGGGTTGTAATATTAGGTCTATTATATTAATAAGGAAGGGGGCCCAAAAATTAGTTTTTTCTACGTCACGAAAATAGGTAAATCCGGACCTGCCATCTAATGTGTGTTTTGGCCATGTTGCTGAAATTAAATATGTTATTACCTCTGAGTCAGAGCAGCGATCATGGAAGAGAGAACACAAGCAGACAGCGCTGGAAGCTGCTAATGCTCATCAGTAAAGCAGTGGAAAATAAATAGAAATCATGATTCTGTTTGAGCTATGCGTTTTAAAACGAACACACTCTAGTGTAAATGTAGCCTAATAGATGTGTAAACTGAAGACTATTTGAACTTTTTATTAAAACTATTTTGCACTGATTTATTGTGTTGGTTACATTTTGTTCCTTTGTGCAGTGGCTCAGGAGATGAGTCTTTGAGTTTGTATAAACACCAACAAGCTGAAAAATAAAACCAAAGTTTTTTTTTTTAGATAATGTAATCTTGTTAAAATTGATTTAATAGAAATTGGTATAAAAAAAAGTATCGTTCAGGAACCGGTATCGAAGTCAAGGTATCGGTATCAATATAGAAAAATTTTGAACGATACCCAGCCATATTCGAAGTGATATTACATGCCTTTTTTTTGTTCTATCCACCATAGTCGTATTTAAAGTCAATTCAAGTTTATTTGTACAGCGCTTTTCACGATACAAACCATTGCAAAGCACTTTACAGCAAATTAAGTTTCTACAAAATTTAGTGGTAGCTTATCAGTGATGAATGTCAACCAATGTACATATGGCAGAAATGTATGGAAAAAATCAATTAAAGACGTAATCAAACAGACGATGAACACTATTAACAGCAATTATTATATGATGCAATCAAACTTATAGCAAAATGTGGTAGTTCTGTATGTTGTTTCAGGGTTGGCATCATCTGAGGTCCTCTGAGGGGTTGGCATCATCTCTTCTCAGGTGTTCTGGATCCAGACTGAAGCTTGTGTAAATCCTAGTTACCACGGGCAGAAACAGAGTAACAAATAGAGACATAATTAGCATAGGTGCTGTTCCAACCAAGCAACATTGATTTGTTTAACCGAAACTAAAGAATGATAATGTGCATTTGATCAGATGTAACTGAAGTACAGGGTTATGATATACATTATGTGAATGCTTGGCTAAATAGATGTGTCTTTAATTTAGATTTAAACGGAGAGAGTGTGTCTGAACCCTGAATGTTATCAGGAAGGCTATTCCAGAGTTTGGGAGCCAAATGCGAAAAAGCTCTACCTCCTTTAGTGGACTTTGCTATCCTAGGTACTACCAAAAGTCCAGAGTTTTGCGACCTTAGGGAGCATGATGGATTGTAGAGTGGTAGAAGACCAGTCAGGTACGCAGGAGCTAACCCATTAAGGGCCTAATAGGCAAGTAATAATATTTTATAACTGATACGGAATTTAATAGGTAGCCAGTACAGAGACTGTAAAATTGGAGTAATATGATCATATTTTCTTGACCTGGTAAGGACTCTAGCCGCTGCATTTTGGACTGCCTGTAGCTTGTTTATTGAAGATGCAGGACAACCACCTAGCAGTGCATTACAATAGTCCAGTATAGAGGTCATGAATGCATGAACTAGCTTTTCTGCATCAGAAACAGGTAACATGTTTCGTAACTTGGCAATGTTTCTAAGATGGAAGAATGCTGTTTTTGTAACATGGGAAATATGATTTTCAAAAGCCAAGTTGCTATATAATATAACACCCAGATTTTTGACTGTAGATAGAGGAAAAGTAGAGGAACAGTACATCAGTCTAGTTGCAAATTGTAATCCACGAGATTCTGTGTACTGTCTTTTGGTCCAATAAGTAATATCTCTGTCTTATCCGAATTTAATAGGAGAAAATTATTGGTCATCCAATCTTTTACATTTTTAACACACTCTGTTAGCTTAGATAATTTAGAAGTTTCATCTGGTCTTGTTGAGATATATAGTTGAGTATCATCAGCATAACAGTGGAAACTAATCCCGTATTTTCTAATAATATTACCAAGGGGCAACATGTATATTGAAAATAGCAGAGGACCTAGGACAGATCCTTGTGGCACCAAATGTTTTACTGGTGATAATTGCGATGACTACACTTTTTAAATGAACAAGGTGGTAGCGATCGGATGGGTAGGATCTAAACCATCTTAAAGCCTGCCCTTGAATACCTGTATAGTTTTGTAATCGATCTCTGAGTATATCATGATCTATAGTGTCGAACGCAGCACTAAGATTAAGTAAAACTAGTAATGAGATACAGCCTTGGTCTGACGTAAGAAGCAAGTCATTTGTAATTTTTAACAAGTCAGTTTCTGTGCCATGGTGGGGCCTGAAACCTGACTGAAAATCTTCATAGAGATAATTTTTTTGCAGAAAGGAGCACAATTGAGCAGACACAACTTTTTCTACAATTTTAGACGTAAAAGGCAGATTTGAGATGGGTCTGTAATTTGCCAGATCACTAGGATCTGTTTGTGGTTTCTTAATAAGAGGCTTAATAACCGCAGCTTGAATGGTTTTGGGACGTGACATAAAGACAACGACGAGTTAATAATATTGAGAAGCAGTTCTTCTGCTACAGGTAACAACTCTTTCAGTAATTTAGTGGGTACAGGATCTAACAGGCATGTTGTTGGTTTAGATGCAGTGATAAGTTTATTTAACTCTTCCTGTCCTATAATTGTAAATCATTGCAGTTTATCTTTTGGTGCGATGAAAGAAGCTAAAGTATTATACGCTGTAGAACCTACATTTGTTATTGTATTTCTGATGTTATCTATTTAATCAGTGAAGAAATTCATAAAGTCATAACTATTAAACTGTGAGGTAATATTTAGATCGGGTGGAGTCTGGTTATTTGTTAATAGCCACTGTGCTAAATAAAAACCTTGGATTGTTTTGGTTATTTTCTATGAGTTTGTGGATATTTCATCACAAGCTTTGCAATGCTTTAACATTGGCAGCCCTAATATCCAATACAATTTATAGATAATGTACATGAATTGTACTTTTTATTTATAGCATTTTATCCTGAAAGTAAATAATATTTTAACACTTTTTGTAAATGACAAAAGTACAACTTTATTAGAGATTATTTACAAAATATTCATTTTTTCTTATATTAATTATAGATTTTTATTTTTCTTCAAGCATCATGTTTCGTATTTCATCTCAAAAAGTACATTCACTTTTGAAAGAATAGTTATTGGTGGCAGACTTAAGGTCATTTTGGAAATGATGGATTTTTATGTATTAAGAATAAGATTAAAAGTTTACATCAGAGAAATGGGTGAAACCGTAAAATCTACATACATTTTAGCAAAACTATTTATGATAAGGTAGCAAAAATAAATGATGAAACTCTCTAGGATGTTGTATATAAAAAAAATTTAATAAACGTTTTGTAAAATGGATTGCCTTGACACCATTGTCCCCCTAAGCTTCCTCAGAAACATTTGTTCATTTAATGGCTGTTTACTGTTTATGCAATCATGCAAAGATGTTGCATTTGTTCTTTTGGCAGAGTTTAGACTTCATTGTTTCTTTCTGCTGTTTCCTGTAATAGTGACTCACATTCCTGATTCTGATGCAGCTGATTTATTATATCATAAAAATGTACAGCTACATGATAAATTTATACTGTCTGCAAAGTAAATTATTTATGGTCTCTGGGAAGAGGTGTAGTACCTTCACACATAGGATGACTTTTGATCTTTCCACCTTGCCATCTTTCCTAATTGATAGGGATTTCCAGACCTTTACCAGATAGCGAGAATGAGTATTTCAGGCTAACAGTTGTTATTTACCTCAATGCTGTTGGTATCATCGATGTAATCAAAGATATTATAGGCTACACTCTCATAAAAACGGTACAACTCTGTCACTGGGGCAGTACTCTTTCAAAAGTACTAATTTGTAATTCAGGTACTAATATGACCATATGGTTTATATTATTTTATATTATATTATAATATTAATTTATTATATTATATTATATATATTTATTTATATATTATTTGTATTTTATTTTATTTTTTTTATTTTATTTTATTATTGATTGTAATGTAATTGTAATGTGTTATGTTGTTGTTATATACTTACCTTATATTATCTTATCTTAGCTTTAGCTTAGCTTAGCTTAGCTTATCTTAATTTAAACCTTCTTTAAGGACGGTTGCACTAAATTAAATTAAAAAGATAAATTTATCTTCATTTTAGACATACAAAGTAAATTCACCATAACAATAACTCTTTTATAACATAACTGAACTACTAGCAGGTCTTGTCATTTACTCAAACACAAACAGACTAACACTTTTTAAACACATTTTAACATTTACTCACCCAAGTTCATTACCTGTGCAAAGGCTGCTGGAAGCCTTTATATTTCAGTTTATTACAGCCAAATCAGTGCACAAAGTTACATGAAAGTTCATGTTCATAAAGATACAGAGTGCTCTGCTATTTCCTTCCAGCCTTTGCGATTTCATTTATGTCCATTTTTGTCAGTATCATTAACCTTACTGGCATCACATGCCAAATCACCATCTGGAGATGGAATGCCTTCTCTCTCACACACACAGTGTGTTGAGTGCTTGATGTCTATGAAAGTGAGTATTATTTTTTGTTGATTATTATTTTATTTCTTTTAGATTTCATTTGTTTTTGTTATTTATTTTGTTTATTTATTTATTTTGAGATTTGTAAATTATTTATTAGTTTTTTTAGTTTATAGTATTTATTTCAGATTACAGAACACATTTTCAGTCCATATTTTTTTGTTGGCTTAGGTCTGATAATAACCCCTGATTTAATCAGAGCTTTTTCTTTCCCAGACACAAAACAATTTCAGCACCATCTCCACCACATTTGGTGTTTCCATTGAGGACATGTTTTTCATTATAGTAATTACACTTTTGGGAACATGCTCAATTCCAGGGAGCCTCTGGAAGTTGTGGCCACAGCTCATGTAAAATTGAAAAGGCAGTCAAATGTGATCAGAGATAAAGGGACATTTTGTTTTATTTGTTAAAAAGTCGCTTTGAAACTCTGCAAGAGTTTGAGTGTTCGTGGAAAGCATCTGAGCGTAGTGGATGGCTTCCTTGCATTTGGAGTTTTTTCATTCCACTTCACCTGCACTTTTTATGAGTGATAATTTTTGTTTTTAATGAACCATAATAGAAACAGCTAAAAAAGTGCCAAGTGCATACTCAAATGGAGTGTCAGTATACAGATTATGCACCCTAAACCACAAACTGTTCTTGACAGCACAATTAAAAAGTAGAGTATTCATCAACATCAATGTCACATATCACAGATTTATTGAATTCATGACCTTTTCATAGTCAGTTTATGAAACATGGGGTGGTTCAGCAGTGTTGGTTTCTTTATGGTATCTTCTCGCACACTCCCTGACTGATTTCCGAGTTCTCCCTCGGTGGATTAAGATTGACAGGTGCAGCAGCAGCGATCAACACTTCAGGCTCTGAGTCTAGCAGGAGCAAGGGAGGGGGTTGATGTGCTTGACAATCAGTGCAGGAGTCAAATTAAATCATAACAGGATAAGCCAAATTCAGTCACTGCAGAGAGGGGTAGATTAACAAAAATATATATTATAATAAATTATACATACTCTACCAATCAAATGTTTGGGGTCACCAACATTTTCAGAAATAAGAAATGTTTCTTCAGTAGTAAATTGGCATATTACAATGATTTCTGAAGGATAATGTGACACTTTAGAATGGAGTAGGTGCCTAAAAGGCAACTTCACTGGCAATAAAACTTTTCCCACACAAAAAAAAATAAAAAAATCTTCTGTTTTGATCCTGACACAAAATGAGCAGCTAACATTAATTGACTAATCATATCCGCAGCACGTGTGAAAGTGTGAATGGGTACTAGTCAGGTTAATCACTATCATATTAATTAGATTGTAAGAGCAGGCTGATTGCTATAAAAGGAGGAAAGAAGTGTTTCCAATCATTGTGTTCTTGTTAGCAAATAGTTACCTCTAAAGAAACACATGCAGCACTCTTCTATACTTATCTCCAGGCACTCTCGTTCGCACCTTATCAGTCAGGCTACGTTACTCCCCTTTCTACTCTGACCTCCCCTACCCGTAAGCTACGCCTATCAACCCGACTACCCTTCATCTAGGTTTCACAAACTGGCCTCACGGCAAAGAATTACTACAAAGATATCTTGCGCACCCGAAAAAACATTACGGATCATCAAGAACTCAAGGAGCAGGGTTTTGACTGCAGTGAAGAAGTATTCAGGAGTCCAAGAGTGTCCAGCAAGTGACAGGACGTCTCCACTGAGGATTCAGAGAGCAGTGCAGAGCTTGTCAGAAAGGGCAGTAGGTTGGTGTGAGAGCAATCTGCCCGCCAGGGAGGCAAAGAGTTTTGGACAACGCCCATGGTGTAAGAAGGGACAGCAAAGAAGCCACTCTCTCAAGAAAAACGTCAAGGACAAATGAAATGCTGCACGATCCACGGATTTGGACAGCAGAGAAGACTGGTGCAAAGTTATTTTATCTGATGAAGCTCCCTTTCGACTGTTTGGGACATCTGGAAAATCGATTGTTCGGAGAAGAAAGGTGAACGCTACCATGAGTCCTCTGACGTGCCAACAGTGAAACATCCTGAGACCATCCATGTGTGGGGATGCTTTTAAACCAAGGGAGTGGACTCTCTCATAATTCTGACCAAAATCACTGCCATGAATAAAGAATGGTATAAAAACATCCTGCAAGAGTGACTTCTTCCAACGATCCATGAGCAATTTGGAGGTAATCCGTGCATTTTCCTGTATGATGGAGCAGCATGTCACAAAGCAAGAGTGATAAAGAAATGACTCGAAGATCATTACATTGAAATTTTAGATCTGTGGCCAGGCAACTCCCCAGATCTCAATCAAATGGAGAATCTGTGGTCAGTCCTCAAAAGCGAGTGGACAAGCAGAAGCCCACAAACTGTGATCAACTCCGAGAACTAATAAGGCAAGAATGGATCGCCATCAGTCAGGATTAGCCCAGAAGCTAATATCTAGCATGCCAGAACGAATTGAAGAGGTTATGAAGAACAAGGGTCAACAATGTAAATATTGACTCATTATATATTTTTCCAATAAAAGCCTTTAAAACTTATGATATGCTGATCATTGTTTTTCAGTATACCATAGAAAAATGTAGAAAAATAATCTACAAATACTGAAGCAGCAAAACTTTGCAAAACACAAAAATGTTATTGTCACTTCAACAACTTTGGCCATGACTCATATATTCTTTATGTGTATATATATATATATATATCTATCTATATATATAAAAACTTTGATTGATTCTATTTACAAATAAAATTTAGCATGAAAGAGCCGTCTTCATCATTTGTTGATAAACTAAAGATGTTTAGTTGTTTTGTAAATGTGTTAAAAAGAAGTTAAATATTTTCCCCTAATATCAATGCATTTTATTCAGTCTATCAAAGAAAATGTACATGAATTGTCTTGTTAAATGTGTATTTTCACCATAAATTATAAGCTACTTTGTTCATACTTTTAATAAATTATTCATACTTTTTACTTCCCCCAAAAAAATCCTCAGTATTTCAAATAAATTACACATATTGTTCTGTTAGATCTTTTACTTTCGCTGTTTGTTGCAGCTACATTTTTACTGTAGAATTTTTACTTTTGTACTTTTTTATTTCCATTGAAATTACATTAACAAAACTAATTAAATATGAAGAGGGCATTAGCCAAAATGTTCTCATGGACCGATAGCTAATCTAGCTAAACTAAGCTTAATGACCACTCACAAATCAACTCTAAAGTTTTTTTTATCATTTATATGTTATTTTACTATGATCTGTGGCCATTAGCAGTTGGTGGAATGAGCTGCCAACTTCTCTCATTTCAGCATTATGAATGAATGGACGTGACCTTTTCTATTAGGGTCCGTATCAATGATTTCCAATCCAGAATGCATGAACAGATGAATTAACACAGCAACATGAACAAGCAGCCTGCAATTAAATGCTCTTTCGCTAAAAGCCATCATTTGAAAGCCACACTAATTCTGAACCCAGAAGTAAATAGCAAAATACTGGCAATGGGTTGAATTTATTTACCTAAAATGACTCTAGTGTTGAAAACACAAAAAGTAGGCTATTGATTTTTTTTTTAATCACTTTCCACCTTTATCTAGTCCTTTTTTTTAATCTTTTCCAGCTTTCAGAATTAATAGTGTTGAAATAAAACAGGTTGGATATTTTATTCTCATATTTCTGATTTTGTGTACAGGAAGACTCAAACATCATCCCCCCAGGACTAACAATTGGTTTGTATTGTGTAAGAGGGTGTGTTTTTTTTAATACTATTGTTCTGTTGTTTGTTCTTCCAGTATAGTGCCACCGGTACTGTTTTGTTAGGGTTGAAGGAAGGGTGCTAGTGTTACTCCACTGAAGGCAAAGGTGATAAAACAGTGATTGAGATTCTGCAATAAAACCATAGCGCCAGAAACAGTGAGATTCAATTCCACTGCTTTTATAAACCTATACATCTCCACTGAGGGGCCGAGTGTGGAAAATGAGTGAAATAGAAAAACTGAGTGATCAGCAGACAAACATCAGCAGCTTGGACTTTGCCATTTTCACATAATCATTAAAACTTACACTTGAATTAGAAGAGAATGTAAATTTGGCATTTTACATAATCACTTAATAATAGGCTGTTGGTTTTATTTTTCAGGACATTTATGTGATTTAAGAAAAAAAAGAAAAAAAGAAATAGCACACCTAAAAGGGCATACACGTACACATGGATGCTAACTCCCACGATACTAGAGAAACAAAGAAATAGCAAGATTTCTTATTCATTTGAGAGCTAAATTTTACATAAGGCTAATCTAATGCCATTAAGACATTTACTCAGTCTGAATTTAAGAGCATTTGATATTTTGTGGTCTGTAGGTTATTTAGGATTTCAAAAACAGGCTACAGATTTTGAGCTTGAATATTAATGTGGCCATACTGATAAAAACTGAAGCTTAAAGTGCTGTATGTTTCTTACTTTGCTATTGCTGCAGTGTCAAGACTGTATTATACACTATGCAGATTCTCTGTTTATGCCATATATGGATTGATTTTTACTAAAATATGCCATATACAACCAGACACAATGTGCAACCAGACACAATGTTTCCTTTTCAGTGTGATAAATGAACTGTAAGCAATATTATGTGATTTTACGCGCGTTTTTAAACGTCTTTATTTTTGATTGAATTTTCCACAAAAAAAAAATTTCACAAAATTAAATAAAAAAATGGAAAATAACCATATTTATTTCGCAACTCTCATGCAAAGATAATAACTCGCATGATAAGATAATGTAACGTCAATGTACCATATTACTGCAAAAAGCTAATAAAAATTAATGTAAGGAAATTAAATGAGACAAACAAAAACACATTTATATATAAAGTATGCTGAAAAAATGGCTTGTTTTGTACTTCTGCAACTTTAAACATTTAAAACATTGTAAGTGTTTAATATTTTAAAAATATAAATTATTAAAAAAAAAACAGTTATATAATACTTATAATATTAATTTTGGTCTTCAGTATGCATTAACTGAAGAATTGTAAAAAGTAAAGTGAAAGTTTAGAGGATTGGGACACACACACCAGCACAACAAAGTACACTGAACCTGCATTATTGATAACACTGCTAAGCAACTACTCTGTTTTCCTTACATCCCAAACGAGAGTTTTATTGTTCAGAAGTTGCTTTTTTTAATAGCTTATGAGAGTTAAGATTTTCAGTTTTGCTTTAACAATGAATACTTTTCTTTGCAGAAGTTTCTTGAAAAAAATCTTAGCAAAGTTCGTGAAATCTCTTCTGAAACACAAGTGAGATCATTAGGGTATTTTTCTCAGCTGAAAAGTCAGGGAGACTTAAGCAAGTCACGTCCCTTTTCTTTATTCTTGCACGCATCTTGTGAAAGTTAATTGGGTTACACGCTTTTCCATTGTCATGTCGTAATAAAGTTCAAATACTGGATATCACTCACACAGACAGAAAATAGTTTTGTCCAGTGTTGGGTGAATATATCTAAAAGCAGTACTGTTGCTACTTTTTTAATAGTGTGACAGTAGCTCAGACTTTTTAGAAAGTCTGTTTGATTTTAGTACGTTGATCCATCCATTTGTCGATTCCTTGAATCCCTGTTTGGCATCAGTGGCCAGTGGCATAAACTGCTTAGTCTAGTTTCAAAAGTTAGTTGTCTTTTTTTCTGTAAGGCTGGTCATTTCTAATTAGTTTCGTTAAAAGGTAGACTGGTTTCATTTAAATCTTAAAAGTAAGACTGATTACCACTTAAGCGCTATTTGGTCAAACTAATTCTTCGGACACAGTCTTAACATAGTGGCTAGCTTAATGCAACTGGCCCCTGGTCTCTGGTGGCATTCTGCATCTGTTTTTACAGTGTAAACAATTATAAACATTGCTGTTCACAACAGCAGCACTTATATTTGTTGGGATTGGATATCATGATTGGTTCATCGTGCCTTCATTGTCTTTTATCCAACTTCTTGATCTAAAAGAATAACTTCACAAGTAATCTCCTGGATACTTCCAAGAATTCAGCTGCAAATAGCTCTCCTCATTTTAAGTTGTGGGTGAATTTAATCCATTTTGATTTTTTTGAGTTGTCTGAAATACTGGGTGACCTATGACATTCTTTTTGAAATGTTGTGACTTTTTCTGATGTGCTGTGGAATGTACGTATACAATTTCTATTACGACTATGATATTTGAGACATACTTTCATGGTTCAAGGCAGCTGTACAAACTCAAAACCATTTTTGATGTATTTTGCTAGGATGGTTTCTCAAATCCCCTCTGATGGTATTTAAATTTACAATCATGCATTTGAAAGAGGCTTTTATTCAAAGAAACCTAAAAGAGAAACTTTAGAAACATGGAAAGTGTACATTTTTTATCAGTTCAGTTCACTTAGGATCGAACCCACGATTTTGGCCCGACTGTATCAGTTTCAGGAAAACAGAGAAAAAAAACGCTTTTCCACACATCTTCTGTTTAAAATGTTAAACAATTGCTATACAATTAGTTTGAATGCTAAACAATAGAATACTATTTATAATATTCACTGTATGTGAAATATCATGTTATTTGTATTGTTTTTATTACTTATTTTCTATTTTTTTGTAATATGTGATAAGTATTAATAGTACTGTTTTTACCTAATTCTATGTGTGTGTTGAATTAAATTGAATCCAGTTAGGGTCAATTTGACCCCCACCATAATGACTGCGCCCATTTTTTTAACCTAATACTTTGTAGGTTACATCTAATTCCCTATTCGGATAAGATTAGTTTTCTAAATACAGTTTGTGTTATAATTAGTGAGTATCTGTTGTCTGGATGTGGGTGTTATGGAAGATCGTTTGTTCTGGATGCATCATGAAACCCACTGGTACACAGCACGGTACCAGTGATACTACAGCACCAGTACTGAGAGCTTAACTCTTTTTATGGTGGATGGGAGGGCAGAAGTACTTGAACCACTACCTGTTGTGTTTTAGTCAGTAAATGTAAAAAAACATAATGAAGGTGCACTGGGAAGTGCAATAAGACATTTAGCTTTAGTTACAGTGTTCAACAAAGTCCAAATAAATGAGGAGAAGCATTGAGAAAAAATAATAAACCACCACAACAGACATCTCCATCTGGACTGGATTAAATTCCTCACAGGAGATAGCTGAAAAACAGTAGGTAATTTGCTTTGTTGTGTGAGAAAGACAGACATTTCCAATTGGGGTTAAAATAGCAAAGAACGTCTGCGTAACACAAATTTACCTGAGAGAAAACTAGTCCTGTCCAAATAGGGTTTAGGAGGAAAAATTTAGGTATTCGAGAGATCTTATTTGTGAATTTGTTTTCTACAGGTTATGCATCTCTCTCTCTCTCTCCCTCTGGCTGAGGTGAATGTTTCTTCACCCACTCAAGAAGAAATAATCACTCTGGGAAGGAAAAAAGAAGAGACCTCTGTCACCTGCTCGAGGCACCGCTTCACCAGCCTCACCGTAAGGGTGGACATTAATTGTGATTGAAAATGACATTCCCCTCTCACACACACTCATGTCCCCAAACACGGATCCACACGGTCAGTAAATCTTCATTTGGTTGCTGTGCAGGAGACTGTGGAGGTTCATAACGTTCGTGAAAGAGAGATCCTTCTATTTCATTTCTCGTATTCTTCTTTTCCCACTTGCTCGGCCCCCGTAAGGACACTGCCTGTGAAACCTCATCTTCTTTTTCCCAGGCTAGTCACCTTTTCTCTGTGCATCTGGGACAAGAGAATATGTTTAAATTTTAATTTATCATTTGAACTTGTCATTATTCTCTCAAATCACATCCCTAAATCTCTTTCAAAATGACATGCTTAAAATTGGACAATGCAAATTCTCCAATCCGCTTTACCCAGATGGACCATAGGTTGTCGTGAAATGCAGGTTTGCGTAAACTTTGTGTACCACAGAGACATCTTTGATGGGCAGAAGGTGCAGGCAGTGGCAAAGGCTCTGCTTCAGTTTTAGATGACCTTCTCCAAGCTGTCAATTCAGAGCTTAAATGTCTCAAATGATCAATATATTATTTTTTTCTTCTTTTTTCTTATAGTACTATACTGATATTCCTTCCATCTACTCCCTATATTCAAAGTCTTTGGTTTGTTCACCCCTTCACCTAATGTACTCAGTCTTCTTGTCATTTTCCACACCATTAGTTGAGGAAAGAATAGTTTTCCAGCATTAAAGTATTTAATGAGCAGGAAAAGTGAGACTACAGAACTAGTGAAACTTTGCTGTTAAAGTTAAGACATTTCAATTTAAAAAAGTCATATATTATCCCTATCAAAAAGCACTGGTGGGCAGTAGTTGTTCCCCTTCAGGAACTCAAGCTGCGTCGAGTCGCTTTGGGAACGCCCTTGCGTGACCGCGTTCTGAAGCACGTGTCAAATCCGTCCAATGGAGCAGCGAGACGTCACGAGCAGGGTGACGTAAGCACCAGAAAGCATAAAAGCGCATCCGGCCGGGCGCAAACCAGCTTCTGCTCTTCAGTAGCGCTCTGTGTATGTGTCTGTCTATTTACTGTTGTCTGTCCGCACAAGCACTCATATATATAAAACAATGTAGGATATCAGACCGAATCAGACAATCTAAGATTTGATCAAAAACATGATTGAGGCACGAGGAGTCAAAACATTCCACAAGAGGCCCAAGACAACAGGATGTCATAACTCAGACCTGAGCATTAAGCCATAAATTGAATCAAGCCTAACACTCTGGTCACATACATTTTTCAACATTAACACACAGAACACTTCGGGGGGGGGGGGGGGGCCATTACAACGCTGTGTTTCTCTCCCTGCCCTATATCTGGCGCGGGGATAGCCACATTTTGTGTGTCTTTGTTTAGGAGCGGAGCATGCACGGTCAGCTTTCGAGCAGCTTATTGTCATCACTGCGAGCTCTCGCTGCGTATGCTCCGCTCTCGCCTGGCTGTTTTTGATGAGAGTGGCCAGGCTCGTGATCCCGCTGGCAGCGGTCCCCGCTGTTGCCGAGGCACAGCGCAGACGGTTGTCGTGGGGATCGCGGGTGGATTTAGCGGAGGGATCTGAGACGGGCTCGTCCTTTTCTCGGTCCTCACCCGCTAGATCCGCGGCTCTCTCTCTCGCGGTCCCCCCGGAGAGAGAGAGAGCAGACGCTTCATCTATCTTCCTCCGAGGAGGTGGATGTGATGAGTGTCGAGACAGAGGAGACTGTGGACTCGCCACCACAGTCCCTCGCGTATGAGGTGTGATTTGTGATTATGGTGGGTGATTCGTGCCAAAAATAAAATATCGTTGGCCGGCTTAGAAACAGGACGCTCGTCCTAAAAAAAATTAGACGAGCATGTTCTGAATCCAGCTCACAGGGGCTTCGGTTTCCCCGATCTCCATTCTGAGGTGTCAAGATCGTGGGAGAAACCGTACTCATCCCGTATTACAGCCCCACAGTCTCGAATTATTCAAAGAACATCATGGGGCTGAATGATAAGGTATATGGGGCGATGCCAGTGGTGGAGCAGACGCTTTCGAGCTATCTCTCCCCATCCTCAGCATCGTCCTTGAAGGCCCCGAAGCTTACCACCAGGCCGGTGGGGGATTGACCTTTAGTCTTACATCTAGTCTGTTGGGAAGCTTTACTGCTGCGGTTGTCAGCTGGGCGCATGTTTGGCACACCATGGTGGTGTGACAAGTAAACCAGGCTGACCTGCCAGTGGTGGGCTGCTGACGAGCAGCAGCCCAAGTCCTAAATCTCCTCATATCGCCCTCTCAAACAGACGTTGCAACCTCACCTCCTCCACAGCAATGATCGTCTGGGGTCGGGTTTGGGTCTTTCTAGTACCGAAAACGGATCGCGGACCGTTCTTTGTCTAAGAGTACTTTGTCGATGGTCCTACCATTGTCAGTATCCCCTGAGGGCAGCCCATCTTGGAGAGAAGGATAACCCCTCCAGTATAACTGCCCATCCTCCTCAGGTGCCCTCACGGAGGCTATTTGATATCCCTGCCACCCTCTGTGCTCAGGGCCTTCAGTGAGCTCCGACAGGAAATCCCAGCGCCAGCCCGGCAACGGTAGGCATGGGAGAGCTCGCCCCCCCTCAATAGGTGCTACAGCAGTCAGTTCGGTCGTTCCCTGCCGGTCATCCGCTTCAGGGCACGAACTGGCTCCTCTAATAATACCAGACTCCAGCCTCGAGAGGCTGGTTCCCTTAGTAGATTTTATGGTAGCGTGGAAACTTCTACCAAATATCTCGAAATGGGTCCTGCAGATTGTAGAGGAGGTTACAGAATCCAGTTCGGTTCTCTTCTGCCTCGTTTCAACGGGGTCATCCGCACACTAGTGGGCCCCGAGCAGGCTCAGGTAATGGAACAAGAAGTAGATACTCACTTGAGGAAGGGGGCCATAGAACGTGTTCTCTCTCTCTCTCGGGAGAGCGTGCCGGGTTCTTTCTACAGCCTTTAACTTCATCGTTCCGACGAAAGGATGGGGGGGGTGCGCCCTCGGTGCTTCAGGTCTCAGTGAGCTCCGACGAGCGAAATTCCCAGCTGCCGTCTGGCAACGGTACGGCACGGGAGAGCCCGCCCCCTCAAGTGAGGGTGCTACAGCACTCGGGTCGGTTGTTCCCTCAGTGCCCTCATGGAGGTTCATTGATACCCCTGCCTCCCTCGGTGCTTCAGGGCTCAGTGAGCTCCGGCGAGCGAAATTCCCAGCTGCCGCCCGGCAATGGTACAGCACTGGAGATCTCGCCCCCTCAAGTGAGGGTGCTACGGCAGTCAGGTCGGTCGTTCCCTGCCGGTCATTCGCTTCAGGGCACCGAACTGGCTCCTATAATAACACCAGAGGCCAGCCTCGAGAAGCTGGTTCCCTTAGTAGATATTCTGGTAGCGTGGAAACTTCTACCAACTATCAGACACCTTCTGTCTCCTGCTCGAACGGTCAATCCTCCACGACATTCCCCTAGGTAAGGAGAAGCCGTTCACTCACTGTCCCAACAGTTTCTGAGGTCTGTTGGCCTGATGGCAGGTCGTCCAACGGGATCCCTTTTGGCCTCTGTACATGCTACCCTTGCAGTGTTGTGGCTCAGAAACCAAAGGTTTTCCCCGGGGGGAATCCGCTTTGTTGCCGGATCACGTCCCGGCGAGCTTACCGTGCCTTAGACATGTTGAAGAAAAGTTGGTTCCCTGGTATCAAGGCCCCGGACGTTGTTAGGGGCTCCTTGTCGTCGCGTAAGGCTAACGACGGATGCCTCTCTCACGGGCTGGGGAGCAGTCATGAGTTGCCGCTCTGCCCAGGGTCTGTGGAAAGACCATCATCTCACTTGGCACATCAACTGCATGGAGATGCTGGCCGTGTTTCAAGCTTCTTACAACCTTCTCAGACCCTAAGGGGCATCATGGGTTTTTTGTCCAGCACAGACAACCATCGTGGTCTCCTACATCAATCGCAGAGGGTTCTGCGTTCGCAGCCCCTTGTACAAGCTGGTTCTCGGACTTGGTGTCCCTCCTCAACGGCTCTCTGCTGGAGATTCTGATCAGGTGGGACCTCCTCTCTCAGGCGGGGGACGCCATTCTTCATCCCCGCCCGGAGTTATGGAAGCTCTGGGCATGGCCCCTGAGGGGGCACAGCTCCTAGCATCTGGTCTCTCAACTGAGGTTGTTGAGACTATACTCCAGTCCAGAGCTCCCGCCACTAGGAAACAGTATGCCTTGAAGTGGAAACTTTTCGCTTCATGGTGCGGACAGCGACTACAGGACCCAGTCAACTGCCCAATTGGTACAGTTCTGGAGTTTCTGCAGGAGCGGTTCTCCGCAGGGTTATCTCCCTCCACTCTGAAGGTATACGTGGCGGCCTTAGCTGCTTACCACGCCCTTCTGGGTGGTCAATCATTGGGAAGACACCCACTTGCCACTCGTTTCCTCCATGGCACCCTGAGGCTGAGGCCGGTACAGCGCACCAAGGTGCCCTCATGGGACCTGGCTGTGGTTCTGGAGGGCTTATGCAATGCCCCCTTTGAACCCATAGAAGAAGTTCGGTCAAGTTGCTCAGGCTCAAGACCATCTTTCTCCTCGCTATTTCCTCACTAAAAAGGATCGGGGATCTTCAGGCACTCTCTGTTTCATGCCTGGAGTTTGCTCCAGGCATGGTTAGGGCATTCCTTTACCCGAGGGTCGGGTATGTCCCTAAGGTGCCCACTTCTTCACCAGGGCCCATAGTACTTCAGGCATTCTGTCCTCCTCCGTACCAGGAAGTAGGCCAAGAAAGGCTTAATCTGCTCTGTCCAGTTCGAGCACTGGACGCTTACGCACACAGAGTTGCCCCGTCGCGTAAGGCAGATCAGTTTTTTGTTTGTTTTGGTCCGCCAAAGAAGGGATTTCCGGCGACCAAGCAGACTATGGGTAGGTGGGTGGTCGAGGCCATCTCACTAGCCTACGAGTCCTCTGGCCTCCCTTCATCTATGGGGGTCAGAGCGCACTTGACCAGGATTATGGCGGCCTCCAAGGCTTTAAACTTTGGTGTGGCCTTTCAGGACATTTGTGCTGCGGCGGGCTGTTCCTCTCCACACACTTTTGTCCGCTTTTTCAACCTAGACCTGGCTTCTACCCCCAGGGGGGGGGGGGGGGGGGGGGGGGGGGGGGGGGGTTTCCCAAGTTCCTCTCTTCGTGAATGTGCTCATGAGATAACACCACATGCAGGACTTGGTATTATGGCGCAGTGGGTATTCTCGTTCCCAAAGCGAATCTCGAGGCGGGCTCGAGTTCCTGAAGGGGAACGTCTCTAGGTTACGTATGTAACCATGGTTCCCCGAGGGAATGAGACGCTGCGTCTCTTTGCCATGCTCCCTGCATCCCTGCAGGCGCTACTTCATCGAAGCTGGTTTTCGCCCGGCCGGATTCGCTTTTATATGCTTTCTGGTGCTTACGTTCACCCCTTCCGTGACGTCTCGCTGCTCAAACCATTGGACGGAATCTGACCATGCTTCAGAATGCGGTCACGCAGTGCGTTCCCCCCAACCACTCGACGCAGCGTCTCGTTCCTATCGTGGCCCATGGTCAATACGTAACCTAGAGCGTTTTTTTTGTGTTTAGTTTTTTTTTTTTGTACATTTTTCAATTATCTATGAAATTCTTCCATATTTTTCAAGTATCTGCCATTTCTTTCTCAGAATTGCAAGTGTATATCTCGCAATTCTGACTTTATATCACGCAATTAAGAGTCATAAAGTCAGAATTATGAGATATAAACTCGCAATTCTGAGAACATATCAGTCTTTTTCCACCCCTCAATTGGACTTTAACGACTCGCAATTGCGAGTTTAAATATCACGCAAATCTGACTTATAACTCGCATAGGCATTCTAAGTCAGAATTGCAAGAAAACAACGCCAAATTGTAGATATAAAGTTCGCAATGCGAAAAAAAGTCGATTGCGAGTTATTTTTGTTATCTTATCTAATGGTCAAAAGAGATGCACAGCGTGACCGTCACATGGAAACATGTGATAGTGATCACAAGCTCTTCGGATTGACTTTTCCCCCCACCTAGGAGACAAAGAACAGACTTTGAGAGATTCCTACAGACCTCTTAATCTCCGGTCTTCATGCATTCAAAGAATGGCACGGAAACTGCCTTTCCATGCACCTAAATGACACTAAAAAGACTCGAGCAACTAATCATTGCTATATATATATATAACTCCATATTATGTATGTAACCCACATGTGACTATCAGGTCTTAATAATTTATTGTGTATGCATTTTGAATAACTATTGAATAGTTTAAGAATTGCTATTCATGTTTAGTATGTGTGTGTTTGAATCTTCATGCTTGAAACGTTTCTTCCAATCAATTCTTGGTCAAATGTATCATATTCTTGTTATAGACATCATGTCCCAAAAATTATATGTTCGGCACGGACAGAAGGGCGAAGGGGGGGGGGGGGGTGGGGACCGGGGGACAACCAAAACCATGTAAATGATGCGATAACATTGATTTATGAATGGGAAGGAGAAACATTGCAACACCCGAGCTACAATTGGTCGAGACACCATTTGGGGTGTGTTAAACAGCCTGGTTTAAATACTCGGGACACCATCAAATCTCGCTCTTGGCTCTCTTCTTCAACCCCCTTCTTTGCTCGCTCTTTGTTTTACTCTCCTCTTTTTAGTCATAGCTTTGAGCTATGCTTTTTAATCATGCTTCTTTAGCTTTTGAGCGTGCTCTGGCTTACACGCCAGCTCCTCCAAAACCATGAGGAGAAACGCCACCTGGTCTCATCAAACTTTACATCTATTTCTATACATTAGTTTATTTTATTTTCCGTTGAGAGTATCGTGTTTTGAGTTAAGTTTGCCTAACTCACCCGCATCTCCAAAAGAGTGCAATCTAAACTTCAACTGCAGACCACAGCTCCGCTCCCAATCACTGGCTTCCCAAGACTGACCCTCCAGCCAATCAGCAACCTCGGGAAACCCCCTTTCTGCAAGGACAACAACAAAGGGAACCCCGCTACACAGGCAATGCAAGTACCTGCAGATTCTAGCTGAACTGGTGCATTTAATATAAATTTTAACCTCATTGAGGGACTCAATGCTAGGGTTAATTAAGTGATTGATGGTTGTTCAGATCTATGCAATTGCACTTATTGCTGTAAATTTGGGATTTCACATTTTCATTCTCTTTATTTATTTCCTCACTTTCTCTCTTTCTGCAAACTTGTGTGAATGCGTGTGTTCATGTGTTAAATTATCCAATAAAGCCTTATTTATATTGAAAAGAGAAGTATCTCGTGTTTTGTGCTCACAAGTTAATGTCTTAAACTGCCGACCTTGTTACTATGCTAATTAATAGTGTTTTCACTATATTTTGGATATTAATATCCATTGCAGAGTTGATGTTGTGCTGCTCGTTCAATGAATCGCTGGCTGTCTCCGTGATCAGCCGTAAAACAGTGATTCTGTCCAAATTCCCTTACATATTATTGGTGGATTTCCCTTTAAAATCTTAAATGATTCCCTTTGAGTTAAATTGACCTGTTTCCCTTACATACATAACAACAAAGTAAAATAAAGTCCATCTTGGACTATCTTCAGAGCTTATACCTCTTCAATATAATTATATATAGTTAGGCATATATAGGCATACATGGTTCGAGGCACGAATTTGAATAGAAATTTTGAACTAAAACTTTTTAAATAAATGTTTATGTCTGTCCACATTCTAAAGCATAATACCATACTTTTTACTCCAACTATATTTCATAAAAAGTATTGTTCCTTTCTTTTTTAACTGAAAAAAAATTACATTTGACAGCTCTGAGATGTGAAAGCAATGTCCAGTACTTTACATGAACAAGCTGATTCTTTTTTATTCAACCTGTTGAATCGGTTCACAAATTACATTGAATGATTCATTCATGAATTTGACTGATCTGATTGCGGTTGTTCTTTTGAGTAAACTCACTGATTCAATGATCCAGTGGGAGCGAGTCCCCAGTTAAATCATTCATGTCAATCGACTCAAAATGTGGCAAGAACTAGGAGCTTGAGTGTGTGTGTTACTAATTCTGAAATTTAATATTGATTATTGTAAATAAAAATCGTATGTAGGTCATGGCTGTCAGGTATTTGTGAACTAAATCTGTTCTTTTAACTGGAAAGTGGGACTTAGAGTACATACAGTCTACATAGTGATTCTCCCATTCATTTATACATTGTCTGGCCCATTTCCTCCGCCTGTAATGTCCCTGATTCCAGTTCAACTTCCAAGTACTGCTCAGCTTTAAAGTTTAATTTGTATTACTATTACAGTTTATTAGTCTATTACAGCAGCTGCACGCATGAAGATAATTATGCGTCACTTTCTTATGACCGTAATTAGTGCTATTGGGAGAGAGGACTGCTATGCTGTTACTTTGTTATGATCTGCGACTTGAGTAGCGTTTGTGCAAATGCAAAAGAAATGAGATCATCAATCAAGGCCAGATTAGCCCCCTGTGGAGAAAATGCAAGGACTTCAGAAAACAAATAAAGGGAGAAACAAATAAACGGACAAATAAAATGATAATAGACTAGAAGAATGGGTCGGCATGAGGAAATGGAAAGAAATTGAAGTTGAGTGACAAAAACAATAGACGGGCGGGAGAAATGTGTTTAGGGCGAAGGGTAATTTGATGTGTGTGTGTGAGAGAGGAGAGAGAGAGAGAGAGCGAGAGATGGGAAACTGATAGAGAAGTTATGAGTAAAGAAAACATGTGGGTTTGGATTCGGGAATGGACAAATAAATACGGGCAAAACAAAGTAGATGCATAAATGGAAAGAGCTGTATTGTACACAGCTCAAAAGAAGACAAGAAGTTATGAATAAGCAAAGCAAGGGGAAAACAGCATGGAGTTGAATATGTAGATCATAGCCAGGTGAATTCTTTCACATTTGTTTGATGTCAGCCAAACAAAAGGTGGTCTCACAACATACAGGCCATTACATACAAGTTTTTGCTCTGGAGACATGCATTACAAATGAAATCTGTTTCAGCCATTGACCCTTCACAACACCACTGACAGACAATGTGTTCAAAATGGACAGTCTCTATTCTCCGGCTCATTGTTGCTTTTGAAACAGCGAACAATGGATTCTGCATAAATACTTTTGTAATTCGTTGTGCTTGCTAAAGCCAGAATGACTGTTACGTTTGTTCATACTTGTCTGAATAAACCTATAGTGCTAAACTCTTATGTTTCATCCTGAATTTTGCTATGGAAATGAGTGATGCCTCAAATCATGTGACTTGTTGAGGAGATATGTGCTATTACTTTAATAAGCAATTTGACATTCAAACTAATAATGTTCGCCTGGTGGATAGACTCTATAAAAATTTGCTTTAAGAAATTAGACAATTTGAACTAAGTCATGTTTAGAGAACAGAATATTACACTCTATTTATTTATTTATTTTTATTGTGGCCTATGTAGGGTATGACATACCCTGTCCCAAATGGCACACTTGATGTGGACTTGTGATCTCATAGCGTTTGCTCACACATGTTTGGGCTATAGATTCAGAAGGGTGCCCTCTAGAGTGCCATCTTTCCATTTGCTATGAGCCACAGCTGACCATTACACAACAGTCCATGCAGCCAGGGGTCCAACAACTACCCTTGGTGCCAAACCAAACAGGCACGATAGTTACATATAGTCTAGAAATTTGAGTTTGTTTAAACATTTAATCCAAGAATTTGGACTCTTTGGCGCTTGTGACAATTTTGTGTTATTGACTTGCCATGTGATTTAAGTTCTCTTTAAAAATGAGCAGGCTTATGATGAGCACATTGAAGAAATAACATTTTACTGAAAGTTTGTAATAAAAATAAAAAGAAACAAACCTATTCATGACGTTAAAATAAAATGTAAATCAATAACAAATAAAACAAGAAGAAACAAAATTATTTATATAAAATGTAATCATATTTGATACTTCTGGGTATATCCTTTTACTCTTTTTCAATGTACTGTAAATTAATATAATGTTAAACAATTTATAATTTTCACCATTTACTTACAGTTAACTAATTAACAGGTGCTTACTGTAGCATTTATAAAAAAAAAAATAACGTTTTTAATAACTAACATATTTTACATTCTGCAGACCCAAAATCATGGGAAGAATTGTCAGGCCAACATCATTGTGTTTTGTGTGAACTTTGTTTTCTTCAGAAAAATGTCGAAATCTAGTTGTGAAGTTCGTAATTATGTATAAAGTTCATAATAAAATGTATAGACTGGAAAATGACAATATTTTATGAAAATTAAAATGCAAAATCTTTTCAAACCAAACTCATCTTCTCTGAGATTGTTTTCACTCTTCATCAGTTCAAAGTACTCCAAATTAACTGAAATATTTCATTTTACCAAGCACAATGAAATGACTTCCCTTAAAACTGTGTGGGAGCTTTCTGGGAAATCTGTAGCAGGAAACTGATTAGGCTATTATATTATGATTGTAGATGGGTCTTAAAATGTTCTGTTCTGTCTTCAAAAGGGTCTCTGTCATTCAGAGAAGTATTATATCAGAGCTTGTACAGACTCACTCTCTCTCTATTTCTCACTGCAGCTCTCCATCCTCGATATAGTGAAAAGGTTTTTTTCCTGAGAGTGGCTCTCCTGACAGAGTGTTCACTTCGTCCTTCTCGCGCTCTTCTTTTCTTCCCTGTGTCTCTCATCGTTCCTGGGTCCTTTCACCCTCTCTATCGCTCTATATCTCTCCTCTTATTCATACTCTCCAAAATTCGAAAGGTTAGCATTGAGTGTGTTATCTCTCTCACTCTTTTTCTCTCTCTGTAGTGTGAAAGGCCTGAAAGCTTAACAGCAGCCCATTAAGAGGTAATAGACTCCACACTGACTTCTTAGGTAAGACACAGATTCACATATTCTGGCTTGATGGTGTGAGGCTGTTAATGGACTTTTATCTCTGATCTGTTTAATTTCCTTTTAATTATTTTATTTGTCTGTTATTTTAATCATTTTTATTTATTTGTTTTGAGTCCCACTAACTGACTCAGTATTGGAGTAACACTCACAACATAATCACTTATTGCTTTTATAAATAAAAATTAATGATATAGATTAAAAATCTAAATATATATTTATATATATATAATTAATAATTATAAAATAGAAAAAATAGGTGCATTTACACCATAGTTAGAATGGCATTTTTTACACAGCTGAGTAGGCTGCTCTGGACTGCTTAAAGTTCTGTGGTAAAGGAACGTAATGCTGGATAACAACCAGAACTAAATAGCCTAGCTCTTACACCCATCTCAGTCCCCAATATCAAAGCATGCAGGTGTGTTTGATGTGTAAATGCATTTATAAGCCACCCTGAGCAGCATTCTGTAAAAATAATTAAATGCACTTCTGTGCCACCTTTGCAGTGTAAATTTCGCAAGAGATTTCAAATAGTGTGAATTACTTCATTTTGTAAGATTATTCATTGAAATATAGAGATATAAATATATAATCTTAAAAATGCATTATTAAAACTGTGCTTGCAGATAATATAATATTGAAATAAAAGCCCACTTAAGTGTACTTAAAGACAGTACACTTTCATCACTATAATTCTACTACACTTTTAAAAGATGCGCTTTGTTTTAATGCCAAATTAAGTTTCAGTTATGTGAATTAAAAAAATTAACTTTAAAGTAGATTTTATAATATAAATAAATATAAAAACACATTATATGTCATTGCAGTCAAACTATATGGGATAAACACTTGTCCACAGCAAAACATAGCGCATAATCGATTCAGTTAGATTCAATGTTTTTATGTACTTCCTGAAGTGTGACTGAAATGTGGATTACATAAACTTTCAACAAAAAAGGATGAGAGTATATTAAAATTATCTCTTTTACAAAGATGAATGAAAGTCTTATAAGTCTGAGGGAAAGTAAATGATTTAATTTCAAAATTAATTTTTGGGCGAACTATCCTTTTAATGTTTATTTTCCATGAAATTTTTTTTTACTTTTTATTGTAATATTTGAATGCTATATGCTGTGAAAAGTGGTAACCTGCAATTGTTACCTTAAAGAGCTATTTCTATTTGATTTAACCAATAAATTAAGTCTTGATGATATAAATATACGTTACTTTTAAAATTAATGTTACTCAACACACTGTCAAAGTCTATCAACACTATCATAACCATTCAAAATTAATGATATATGAATTAAATATGTCAGTGTAGTATAGTGGATATTTTATCAGAGCTGAATATTTTTGTAGGGCTTTTAGTGTCTTTTGGGGACTTTTTTTGGGAATGTGCTCATTCTTGTCATATAATTTTCACTTATCAAAATTAGAGGCACAAGTTAACAGTAACCAAAATTGAATTTTTATTTTATTTTATTACGTGACATGCAAATATCACAAACTAGTCAGTGTCAACAGACTCTGTGGAATGATTAGTGTTTACAGGATGAATTGCTGCAGGGTCAAGTCAGCATTACCCTCTGAGACACTGTAAATTGGGGGGACATTTATGGTTCAGTATGGCACGTAGACTGTGTTACCCTGCCGCAAAATGATCTAAATTCAAGACCCAGGAAGCAAGCAGCCAGCTCACCGTGAATAATGACAAACAACCGTCTGTGCGTATCTGTGTGATTGAAAGACTGGCAACTGATGGTTTATACAATAATTAAGTGTGTTTATTCTGAGGCCAGAGCCCATTTAGGGTGTCAGCATGGCACTCTGTAAAATGCAGCTGGCAGAGGAAAAGAAAAGGCACCATGCCATCATCCATCTCTGAATGAGGAAAAGAGAACAGGAGGGAAGGCTGGGACATTTGGAAAATAGATGCAATGTTGGCCGAGAGAGAGATGCGCCTATATTAGTCACCATAGCAGACAAGGCACAATGGATATGATGATCTAGTTTGAAATTCCCTGTATTTAAAGAATTGTGCCCTATATTTTCTTTAACCTAAATGTAGAAATGTAGTTTTTTTCTATAAGGCAGTTTCATAACAAATGTTTTGTTTGAGAAATGAGGATTTAAAGCCGTAAAAATAAAGGCTGCAATAGAGGTGTTCACAGCAATGTCATAGAAGAACCATTTTGGTTCCCCAAATAATCTTTCAGTGGACAGTCTTAAAAGAACCACTTACGTCTCATTGTGAAGAGTATTTTAGTAATCCAAAGAACCTTTCCCCACTATTTATAACATTTTGCACACTTCTGTAATTTAGGGTGTATTCACACCTGTCTTGTTTGTTTCGATTGAATCGAACTCAAGTTTGTTTTCCCCCTTGGTGCAGATCTTTTGGGCAAGTGTGAATACAGCAATCGCACTCGGGTGTGGACCAAACAATCACACCGAGACCCAGCTAAAGAGGTGGTCTCGCTCCGGTTCCAAACGAACTCTGGCACGCTTGAGAATTTCTGTCCAATGAATGGATTACCTTAGCACACGTGTGGTTTTGTTTACAGTTTCTGGTTCACTTGCAAAAAGGGCAATGTGAAAGCGAACCGCACCAAAAAAAAAAATCAACATTGTGTTTGGTCCGGACCAAAGCAAGTGAACTAGCGGACTTTCCTGGTATGAATATACCCTTAGTTTAATGAAAGACCCATTTATTCTTATTATATAAGCCTTTTTAATTTCATAAGTTGTAATATAATATATATATATATAAAGGGAGTTAACTAGTTAACTGAGGTTCGGGAGCTGGGCCACGTCCCACTCAGCCACCTCATCCAATCACCTCACTTCCCAAAACTTATATCAGGCCGACCCTTCAGCATGGTTCGTCTCGTTCTCTCGAATAACTATGGATTCAGAGATACAGATTAACTCACTCGATACAGGTGACGATCTGTTCGAGTTCAACTCCACTCAACCGTGGATCAGCTCTCAGCAATCCAACCCGAGCCGAACTTCCCAATGCTTGCGATCAGCTGTACACATTCTTTGACCTCGCGAGCATTCTTGCTCTAATACCCCTCAGAAACTCTCCAACCCCAGCCTGATCCCAGGCTCCCTCATCTCCAGCATCAAGATCCACGAATAGAGACAGCCATACTCATCGCAGATGTGGAAACTGGGCTTCTCGCTCTCCTCGTCAGCCGCTTCACCAGCACACAACTCCCAACTACCGTCCCGGGCAATCTCGCCGTGCGTCCCCCAGAACCGAAGTCAACATCACAAATTGGACCGTGGCTCGACTTCAACACAACTCAAAAGCAAAGGCATCCACTTCAATCGTTTTGATAATTAGGCAAGACTATTACAACTATACTTAGCATCCACCAAAACTTCCACATCAACTCACGCTCGTCCCTCAACACATCCGGAATCCACAAACCAGTCATCATCCGTCACCCGTGATGTCACGCTCCATTACCCTCCACCGCAGCTTTAGACAGCAGCGCCAGCTCCCTCTAGCGGGGAACAAGTTGTAGTTCCACCTACCCTAGCTTCATCTGATTTCACTCAAATAATATCATCTTTCTTCTCGTCTCTGTGTTCACAAATGAATGAAAATTCCCATTCACATACACCCTTTCATCCAATCATCCATTCCTCTACACTTCCTTCAGCTGTACACTGTAATACGGCTCCTGTTCCTTCTTTCACTCCTGCTACTATCCCTCCAGTCCAGATACCCCATCCAGCCCCCCAAGAGACTCTACTTCACGCTGGGCAATCTTGATTTCCTCAAACTCCAGTTCTACTTCCAACTGGCCTGTCCTCTGTCCCTTCCCTCCCCCATCCTAACCCCAACATCCATACATCATGCCATCTAGCAATACCCCCTTTTCTTTAGCCACATCCGTGCCACCTATTTGGCCAGCTTCAGCAGCTCATCGTCCTTCTCCTGTCTCCGCAACTCTACTTTCACAAATCTTGGCCGGTAATTACATAGATTTAGCTCAGCTTCTTCAGCCATCTCTCATCTCCATCAGCCAGCCTAGAGAATTGCAAACCACTCACTCCTACCGAATTCGCTCTCGCTTTCTCTATTTTCTGTGATATCATATGTAGACCTGAACTCGACAACTACCTCTCAATCATCCTTGACATGGCAGTCCGCTTCCGAGGGAAAAGCTTTTACAACTATCATGCCCTGTTTGCTACCCAAGCAGACAGTTAAACATCAGTTTAACCAAGGAACATACTGGGGCTCCCTCAACTCCGAACTCTACTGCGAGTGTTCACAGCCCAATCATCCATTTCGTATGAACTTTGTGAAGCACCCTCACATCCAGCATCATCTTGCTCTATTATCACCCCCCTCCAACCTCAACCATCTTCCTCTCGGAAACCATCAGTATTTAACCGCTTATCCGCAGCAGCACCCCCCTCATTATCCCTAAGCCAGCAGGCCCCTCAGTCAACATCCCAACCTCCAAAGGTGTCAATAAAAGAGGCCGTCAAATATTGTGCTATGGGGGCAGGACAGTGTGCAATAACTTTAACCACTTAGGCTGCACCTTTTCCAACTGCATGCTTCTACATACCTGCTCTATCTGTGGTGGAGCTCACGCAAGAAATTCCTGCCCCCACAATTCACCAGTGGACTGACTAGCAAAGCACCTAAGCACCCCAATCAACGTAAAGGCCCTAGCTGCTGCACTAAAAAAATCATCCTGATTGAGAATTCGTATACTTCTTACTCAACGGCTTCACAAAAGGTTTTCACCCAGGGATAGATATCACTCCCGACACCTCCCATACATCCCATAATCTCCAGTCCGCCACGTCAGAACCCAACATGGTTGATACGCTATTAGCAGAAGAAGTTAAAAATGGATTCATCATAGGCCCTTTCAATAAACCATCATTCCCCGTCACACGTGTCAGCCCTATAGGTATCGCCACCCACAAATACTCTGGGGAAAAAGCGATTAATAATCGATTTATCTTCACCCCATGGTACTCACACCCCAAGCATTAACAGCATCATCCCAGCTCCAGATTTCTCCATGCAATATGCTACAATTGACCATGCTATTAAACTCATCCACCTGGCAGGCCATGGCACTTGGCTAGCCAAAGCAGACATCACCAGTGCTTTCTAGATCTTACCCATCCATCCAGATTTCTGGCACCTTTTCTGAGTTTTCTGGAAAGGAGGCTACTACTTCGCAGTACATCTCTCTTTCGGTTGCAGAAGTAGCCCCAATATATTCGACTCTCTTTCAGAAGCACTATGCTGGATTCTTCTTAATAATCACAGACTCCCTTACGTCATCCACCTTCTCGATGACTTTCTAGTAGTTACACCTCCATCAGCACCACCACGATCAGGGCTCTCCACCCTCATTAAAGTCTTCACCAAACTTGGCGTACCCTTATCAGAGGAGAAAATCTCCGGGCCTAGCACCTCCATCGAGTTTCTAGGCATCACTCTTGATTCAGTTTCCTTTCAAGCATCTCTGCCTTTCACAAAAATCCATTGCATCTCATTGCTTCTCTCCAACTTATTACTAGTAGAAAGCAACAGCTTCTAGCCCTTCTAGGCCACCTCGATTACGCCATTCGGATAATCCCTCAAGGAAAATCATTCATGTCAAATCTTCTGTCAAAAGCCGCCGCCATCCCATCTCTCCACGGCAGAGGCATGTTAGATGATGCGTGCAAAATGGAAATGCGCCTCTGGCAACAATTTCTCCCATCGTGGAACGGCATCTCCTTTTTCTACCACGAATATCTCACCAATCTTGATGACATTCAACTATATACCGATGCCGCACTCGCCATAGGCTTTGGTGGCTACTATGGAGGGCGCTGGTTCACTCCAAATGGCCCACTGAGTTTGCTTCTCTCAGCTCACAGTCAAGCACCTTTTCTTCAGCACTCTACGAAATATACCCCATAATTATAGCTGCCATCATTTGGGGCACAAATGGTCCAGGAAATCAATACTTATCCACTCAGACAACACAGCCGTAGTAGAAATGATAAATAAAGGCAGATCACATTCAGCAGTTATCATGACATTCATGCGCAAACTTTCTCTAATTTCCGCTCAACGGCAGTTCCTTCTCAGAGCTGCTCATATACCAGGACATTTTAACACCATAGCTGACTCACTCGTTTTTCTTTTCAGAAATTCAGGCTCTTGGCTCCAGAATCGGACACTTATCCAACTCCAGTTCCATCATTTTCAACAACCATTTTCAATTAACCCGCTTATTAGAAGTCTTTCAGACACCTCCCAAGAAGCCATTCTCAATTGTCTTGCCTCGAGCATGCTTTCAGCATATTTAACCTGTTGGAATTGTTTCAAAGCTTATCACACCTACTATCAGCTTTTTTTTTCTTTCAACCAACGTTCCATCCATTTGCAACTTCATCACCCACACTCATTCCCTTCTAAAAATACGTACCTGCTCTATCTAAACCTACTTATCAGGAATCAACTTCTTCTACAAACTAAGAACTGGCAACAACTGTCCATCCATTTCCTATTTGCATACTTCCATGCTCATCAAAGGTCTGCGAAAACAAGAACCTTCTTCTATCAATAAACGGCTTCCACTTACTACCGACCTACTCAGCATCTGCATCTTATCGCTATGCTTGGGTTACCTAAATCCCATCATTGCTCAAACCTTAGAGTCCATGTTCATGCTTGCATTCTTCAGCTTTCTAAGAATTTGCTCCTACTTCATCCACATTCCAACGTGATCTCATGATAATTCGTATGTATTTTACGTAAAATGTGGTTCTATAAAACGTACATTTACTTAAATTTTTACAGGCACTAAAACGTACAAATACTTACATATTTTCAGCCTCTAAAGTACAATACTGATGTATTTTCAGCATTTTAACGTACAAAACTGACGTATTGACGACACACTAAAAATGAATCTTCTGAATGTGAATCATGGCAAATAATTTTATTAGTTTTTAGGTTGTCAATATGGAGAACGTGGGTTTCATTGCCTGTCGATCTAAATTGGGGTTTACTTATGAAAGATGAAAGCGGGGTAAACATAATATATCATAGTAGATTGGGTCGGGGGGGGCCGCGGAGTCCGTTTTTCCAAAGAATATTCCTAAACAGCTAAAAACTTGTTAACAACACACTTCACTTAAACCTTAAAAAAATAACATTTCCTGCCAAAACGTTCGGCAGGATAGGCTACCCTACTAATTACAATACTTGTCATCTCTGATGGAGTTTTGCGCCTACATACACTCGATCGCTGAGTGTCAGAAACGAGCAGTGGACCCCAACGAACCCATCCAGGCGTCTTAATGATACACTCTCTCCACAAAGACACAGACCAGACACCACGAACCTGGAATTTAGGACTATCAAACCAACCTTGGGTTCCGACACTCACACCTACTCATTATGTCGAACCACCCCTCACATCGTAACTAGACCACAACATGCCCACAAGGTGATGCCCGGCCACAGACCACACCCACCAAGCATCCCAGAAACAAAAGTCAGTTTAATAATACGAACGGCTCCGGGCTTGCGAGCGTTAAAGGCGCCATCCCACAGCCGAGCTCTCCAGTTCTACCGTGAGCTGGCAAAGCCCGCGCTGACTGCACACCTCTTCACAAATTCAAATTGTTGCCGCTTCAAACGACAGGTTTTTACGGCAGGATAATCGAACGCTCGTTGGCTCTCTCCTGCATTCGTCACAGATTGCGACATACCGTGTTTCTGGTGAGGTGTGTTTGAAATGGCGGCCGCGCATTTTTCCTTCACTATTCCACGAGTGGATCAGGAAAATTATCTGGATAATATTTTCAGAGATTAACAACATAAATTCTGCTCTGAATTACACAAACCTACTGTATTCTGCCAGAGAGGACTGCGGGTGCAACGCATCGTCATTTGGATTACTTTTGGTACTGCTTTTGACATTTTTGCAATAAATAAATTATTGTAACGTTAATTGCATTTATCTGTCTGTCATGTTTTTCTTATACTGTACAGAAATGTTTAGGTTTATAGGTAGGAGTGGGATTAACGACTATAAAAATATTTTTTAATGCTATATTGTTACTAAAATTTTTATTTTCCTGTGTATTTCGGTCATTTGCGTTTTATCCTTTATATATCGCTATAAAATGGGTAGTTTAAGGTTTGGGGTAGGTTAAGGGGTCTAAAAAAAGAAAAAAACTCCCCCCCCTCAAAATTGCGTATTAATAAAATGATAAAAATGTATATTCGCTATAAAATGGGTAGGTTTAGGTTTGGGGGTAGGTTAAGGGGTCTAAAAATCTAAATCGCTTATTGATAAAATGATAAAAATGCATTGATACGAATATCTTGATGATATAAAAGATACGTAAATATTTTTACGTTTTTTAGCTAAAAATACGTAGCGATTTGTACATTTTAAACGTTGAAATACGTCTAAATTGTACGTTTTAGCATGATTAAAAACGTACAAAAGTGCTTGTAAATGTTACGTGTTAATACCTATGTATAAACATGAGACCAGGCTGCACATTCAATCTGTCCATCCATCCCTGCATCTCCAACATCACCATCCTCTCCCCGGACACCTTCATGTACACACTTCAGAGAAGTAAAACAGACCAGTTAGGAGCATCGTTCCCTATCTACATATTCTGCCTAAATTCCTTTCTCAGCCTGTTCGAACCCATTTTCGAGTATGTTCACTCCAGACTTGCTGCTCAACCATCTGCCAAAGATCCGCTCTTCATCACGGAAACCGGGAATATGGCCACTAGATTCTGGTTCAGCAAAAACTTCAACCAAATTCTTAGCATCTCTGGAATACCTCCAGAACACTACTCAATAAATTTTTTCCGAATCGGAAACCAGACAGGGCATCTCGGACAAAACAATCAGAATCCTCGGACTCTGGTCATCACAAGCCTACCGCTCTTACATTCGCAACAATCTCAACGACATTCAACAAGCCCAAGCTAATCTCTGCTCTCTCCAATCTTAGGGGGTCCTAATCGCTCGGCCACACACAACTGAGACAATACCCCCATCCTGAGTCTCTCTGGGCCACCAACATCGGACTCCCAAATCAACATGTTATCATGCCTTCCCCTTTTCTCATCCTTCCCTTCCCCATTCATCCCTATATTTATACAATAAAGATTACTTCCCTACATTAGCAGTGTGACGTGTTCCTTGCTAATGAAATATATGTTTATTCTCTTTAAATAACCCCATATCATTTCTGAACGGAATCTCCATATACTAAATGCTACTATTCGCCATTATCCCTTTAGATATTATTGCCTGATGCCAGGAAACAATTTCTGAATGAGATATAAACCTTCATGAGACAGACTTCATAAATAGCTGTATCTTACCTTTTAATGTCCAAAACACCATTATTTGTTTCACACCAATGTAAACTAGCAAACTATCAATCTTTTTTCCTTGCTTTAAAAGAAAATAATACTTTTGTTCAGTAAGGATGCATTAAATTGATCAAAAGTGACAGTAAAGACAGATATAATGTTACAAAAGATTGTTTTATTGGACTTTCGAGTAATCAAAGAATCCTGAAAAATGTATAATGGTTTCCACAAATTTACAACATTGATATTAAGAAGAAATGTTGAGCAGCAAATCAGCATATTAGAATGATATCTGAGGGATCATGTGACACTGAAGTCTGGAGTAATGATGCTAAAAAAAATCAGCTTTCCTATCACAGGATAAATTATATTTTAAAATAAATTAAAATAGAAAACAGCTATTTTAAATTGTAATAATATTTCACAATATTTCTGTTTTTCCTGTACTTTTTATCAAATACATGCAGCCTTGGTGAGTATAAGAGGCTTCTTTCAAAAACCTAAAAATAAATAAATAAATAAAATCTTACAGAGCCCAAACCTTTGAATGATAACAAAGGTTATTAATTTATTATTTCATGTAAAGACTAGAGCCATTTTGTCTATGCTGGTATATATCTGTATCTAAATTGATCACATATATTATAAACATCCATCCAGAGTGTTTCTGTGTCTACCGGGCATCCAGCATCCTTGCGACACTACACTGGATAAACAGGTTGGAGAATGAATGGATGTATTATAATTAACCCCCCTGTTAGTTATGTGATGCATCAAATGATCATAAACATAGAACTGGACATATAGGCATACTAATATCACTGCTCATATACACAGCATAAACCAAAGGCTGGGAATCAAAGGTTGCATGTGCACTTTGTTTCAGCTTATATCCATCAGAAAGCTCTGAATCGATGCAGAATCAATGCTCAGTGCTCCTCTTCCATCAGTGACTTTTTCACACTCTGAGCTTTTTGATTTAAATAATGTGCCAATAACAGCAACACAACAAACCTCTCAGGTAAACATTCAAGATCTGTCCCTGATATATCAATGAGGTTTTAACATAGAGATAGATAGGAATATCAAAGCCCATTCAGATCAGAAACACATTAGTGTCTGTATGCTGCATTTTTCACCTGCCAGAGAATCTGATCTGTCAGAATGGGTTGTGGTGTGCTGGTGGTGACTAAGCTTGTTGTGTGTGATGACTGGTTGATCCCACTCACTAAGTCCCAATTTAAACAGTGCTCACTCTGCTGTGCGACCGCATGCTTCCTGCAGGACTGAACCAGGACAGATTTTCTGGATCTCTTACAATGTGCCATTTTCTCTGGCCCTCTGCATTCTTACACCCTCCCAACCTTCCTCACACTTTTTTCTCCCTTTGTGTTTCTTTTCATTTAAATAGTGGTATGTTTTGATGTTATATATTTTAAATGCATCAAAAGTCCTTGTTTTTTCACTTTCCCCTCTCTTGTCTCAAGAGTCAGGGTCTCTTATGGTTGTCTGCACTTTTTCATCACCTTCACTCTCTCCTTCTCTTTCTGTCTCTTTGATCAGGATTGTTCTCACATGTTCGGCATAGGGATGAAACTGCACTGAGCTGCTGCTGATTTTCATTAAATCATAAAAATTATACAATATGTTGAGTTTAAAGTTACAAAAGACTTCTTTCTTCCTTTTTTATAAATAAAAATAAATCTAATAATTATTATTATTATTAATATTATTATTATTATTATTATGGATGCTTGTTATGCCTGCATCTAAAGAATTTTGAGGCTTAGAATTCCAACAAATGCATTTTATTTCTAGGTTGTTGAAAATAAATATGAACAATAGAAAAAATATATATGATCAGTAAGTCAAATTATGTTTTTGCATTATTTTAACTCATCAAAATAAGCTGAGCAATTTCAACCAACAACCAAGTTGGTTACACTTACAAAGTTTATGCAGCAACTGAACTTAAGTTTTTAAGTTGAAATAAGTGGATTTTTTTATCTCAGATGCTGATCCATACAAAATTAAAGGCCATTGTAAAACAGGTTATATGAAATAAATTGATATTTTTTAAAAGGAATGTTGAAATTACATCTTTAAAATATGCAATGAACATTATTTAATTAAAGTAAATTGACCAAAAATACATTGTTGAATATGATAACAGCTAAAAAAAAATTGCACTGTATAAAAAGAGAAAATCTTAAAATGGAATATAGTTTTTTTTTTTTAAGTGTTACAATTGTCCTCAACCATTGTCATTGAGTCGATTTTATTTTATTTCTTATGTTTTTAAGTCGTGTTCTGGACATGGTTCAATTCTATTGGCAGACACAATACAGGTGAAATATTTAAAGCCTCCTTGTCATGATCCATTTAGGTTTGATGTTTTTTGTATAACATACATGGTAGAATACCCACATTCCCTGCTGCTTTTAGGTATTACTGGCCGATCAAATGTAATAATAGAAAACTACAAGCTAAGCTTTCATTTGTCCTCAGATACTGTTTACCTTCAGCCTCCCAGAATCTATTTAGGAAGGTTCAGAAGGGTTGTTGTGATTTTTTAACAGCTTATATTTCCCAGGCCTTCTCAGTTTTATTTAAACCATTCTTAATAATACTTATCATTACAAACTGAACAGAATAATGCCATTCCAAAATGACTGATACTTATCAGTTTTATACTATTGACCGCTGCTGAGAGGCTGAACTCTTTTCTTGTGAGTATTTCTCTGCTGTCACTCAGACCAATACAAAGCAAGACTGGAGACTGTTCAGAACTCAGGAAAGACCATTACCAAATGTCTGTCAGCAAATGGCTAAATGCAGTCTTGTGATCTGATGTTTTGGCTCAATGATCCCGACAATGCCTGGTTGTAAAATGAGTCCTCAGGAATCTTGAGTAAGCAGCAGTCATTGGTTGAGTGGCTGGATGTCAGGCATGAATCTCTGTCTGCTAAAGGCTCCTGTTAATGCAGTTTACGAGGGCAATGATTTGCCTCATGTCCTATAAGACTGCTTAAGGGGGCACCTGTTGTGTTTGTTAAACTACTAGACTAAGGATTACTTGCAATGCATAATTGATGCCTGGTATTTAAGTGCCTTAGGCTTAGTGACTGGGTTTATCCTATCACAGACTTCTACTGTTTATGTTCCTATGTTTGATTTTTATTACAAATAACTTTTTTCTTATTTTTATATGACGTTCACATTAGAACATTAAACATGTTCACATAGAACATTATAACTTGACCTTTTATGCCATCAACATTTATTTTTGTCATTTTCAAAAATGCTTTTTACAGTATATGGCGATTCCGTTGCTTTACCATTGTCCCAGACCTAGACTTTCAATCTTCAGCGATTAAAAGCCATTATAAAAATATTATAATTTTAAAACTAAGATGAGAGTCAAATAAACTATTTCAATATTTATTTAAGTTATGGATGTTGTCATTCCCAACTCAACCAACAGTTTTGGACATTAAGCTGGTGTACATTTTACTTTGTTGGTGTACTGGTGTAGGCTTTTTAATTAATTAATTTTTTTATTTTTGATAAAACAAAATACAACCATGTCAGTGAAGAGCTTGAGATGAAATATGAGACATGATGTGTGAAGAAATCAAAGAAAAATCAGGGCAAATATCACTTGAACTGACTATTTTTATAGTGCGTCATTTTCAATCAAGCAGTAATTTCAACACATTTCATAAATAGTATTTAGTAGCATATATTTAAGGTAAATTAAGTTCTAGCCATTGAGGCAGTTAGCCGTTTTATTTGAAATTAATTAACAATTATTAAATTGTTTAAAATGTTATTTCCAATCACAGAATGAATGGCGATTTCACGTGTTAGTAGTTCATGACTGTACAAAAAGAAAAAGAAAAATAATTCCCCTGTAAATTGTGTATATTGACTGTAAAATATTGTTAGCACACAAACTAAATAAAACTAAACAATAGTTACATTTAAGATGTAATTTAATTATAAAATTGCCCATAGAAGTACTTATTTTTATTTAATTTATGCCCCTGCTCTTGATAGGAATTTCTCTTGTTCTTTGTCTCAACTATACATAGCCTACAATATTCCTGTTTATTGTACCAATCATCTGTCTTTTTCATGGCCTCCAGGTTTAATGCTGTAATGAGCAAACTGTTGTACAGGGGCTTTGTTGTTCCTACAAAAATGGAATTCTCCCATTCCCAAGCACATTCATCAGGCCCCTTTCTATCCAAATTGGCCAATGGCAGATAATTAACTGCTTGATAATTAACATGATCAGAAGTTCCATCCCTGAGGAATGGATCTGCAAACTCCACAGTTTGCTCTCTCAGGGTGCGGATGAGCTTTATTGCATGTTTAGGATATTCAGGAATGAAACATGACTCAATTTATTTCTGTCCAGTCAGCACTATTCAAAAATGCTGCAGACAAAACTGCTTTCCACCCAAGATGCTCCTGGTTATGTCTTTCAGGCTCTAAAGGGGCTGTGGGAGTCATATCATGTTAAGCAGCGATATATATTAGTAGCTGATTCTATCAGTACTTCAGCTCTTTTAGTGAAAATCGTAGCAGGAAAGCTTGGATATTAATAGCAGTGTTGCATTAATTTCAATCATTATCTCAGCATGGTAGCTATAGTGTTTTTCAGATGGGTATAAAAACAGTCGTCTCTATCTGGATTGAATTCACTCCATAAATAGGACAAGATCTTAGTTAATTGCAGGGGAATTTAACTGTTAGTACTGAACTCATATACAAAATACTGTATAGTTGTGCTTATGGCTGATATCCACTGATAAATTAAGTTGTTTTGAAAATTAAATGGATATAAACCAGGGGTCTTAAACATTTTCAAACTTAGAACCACTTGATGGATAGAGAGATTTCGAAGGGACCCATCATTCCTCATTGTATCAAATTGGGTGTTGCAAATCTGGCCAATAATGTTAATGTATTTACAAATAATAATAATTGAATGTTTTTTTTAAAACAATACATTTAATATGTAATGAAATAAGTTACTGAACTTCAGCTTTGAATGTTGAATAACCATTTTATTAATTAATTATTGTTTATTAATTATTTATTAACTATTTTATTTTATTTTTTATTTTATTATTAGCTTAGGATAGCTCACTTTCATAAAGCAGTTTTATTGTTAAAATGAAAACTGAAAATATCAAATTAAATGCTGACTCAAAATACTAAAAACGCTATAATCTTATATAAATATCACTGATTGGGCGAGGATACTGACGTTCCAAGATAAGTTTAATTTAAGTATCACATTTTTTCCCTAAAATTACATGAAAACAATAGAAAAACAAGTGAGACAAATTTTAGATGCATTATTATAATTCTTATATTAGTTTATAGCTCAGATAATTCTTCATTAAAGAGTACCAGACCGGTCAATTAGCTTCACTAGCTATGTTTTGCTAAGTTTGTCCAGCATCAAACTGGTATGGAAATCATGGTAAAGCCAGCCTTTTCAGCAGGGTAAACCCACAAGATAATGTTCTGCAATGGATAAAATTAAAGAGTTTGGCTTAGCACCAGTGTTTACTTTCCATTTGCCTCACATGTCTAAATCTTCCCAGTACATTAACTGCTGTGGTTTAACTAGATGAAGGCCGTGAAAGGGCTTGAATGCATGTCAGTGTTGTTGGAGAGCAGTTTTGACTAAATGATTGTGTACGCCTGTGATGCATTCGCTTCACCTCTGGAGCGAAACATTAGAAATGTGTGATGGCGTTATGTTCAGAGACTTCTCCTAATTGTTTTGGACATGTTGGCTATGTGTTGTTCTTTGACTGGTTTAGCAGAGTATATGCAGTGGTCTGTTAAAATATGTTTGATTCATTGAGATGACCCAAGTTTAACAGATATCTGTTAGTATGGTCCACAAAAATCAATCAAGACGTCTGATCAACCTTGAAAAGTAACTTTAATGAGCACATAAAAGTGCAGCAGTGATTTTCTCTCCCTGCTTCTTATTCCCTCTCGCACTCCCTGCTCTGCTTCTCATCAATATGCGGCTCTCCAGAGAATTTGATCTACTTTACACCTGAAAGCCTTCATTCAAGAAAATAAGCAAATTTGGACTCTCACGCATCCATTCCACTGTGACGTTAAGCATTTAGGTAACGCTTTATTCTAAACTCATGAATTTTATATATAAGAGTTCATATATGTAGTTTTAGTTTATAAAAAGTGTTATTAGTCTCACAAGAGCGGTGCATGATTAATGTTACCCCACCCTAGGTAGTTCTAAACAGACTCCTTAATTACCTGTAATGATGACAGAATTCCACCTTATACTGCAATCTTTAAAGATGAAGGGTGCAATTTCTGTTTTACCAAAGGAAATAATGATTATTTTTGAACTGGTTTCCTAACATTACGCTCCTGCCTGTCATTGGTCGGACAAACAGGTACCCCCACCTAAAACTCACGCCATTGGTTGAGCTGTTGTCGTGCCAGGCTGGTCATGATGAAACAGCGCAATGTTTTGATACATGATAGAGCCACAGTGTTAGACTTTTTTTTTCTCCAAACAACAAATGGCTAATAGGTGTGCCTGTATATTATACTGGAAAAGGAGAAAGTATTTCAACACACTAGACAGTATACTAATAATCCCTGTAAATACAAAAGGTAGCCTGCTGTAAGGTAAACTCAGCACAATCTCATGGTGATTCACAACTATTTTACACATTTTTGCAAATTGTTGGCTAATTTGTGTGAATTCATGCATTTTCGTATGATCTGCTTATGCCCCACTGACAATTGGATTGGACCTACGGACCATGCTTACTTTTTTCTGAAAATCAGACGTTTCCGTACAAATTACTTTGTACAAAATCATACGAAACCAACACCTCATGAGACTGGGTTGAGTAAATTCCTTAGCTACCAATATCAGACTGTAGTTACTCAATATTTCAAGTTAACCCCTAAATGCATGAATGTTTCACCAACCATTAGCTACCCGGACCTACTGTATATATCTAACACAGATAGATGTCTAACTGCTGCAATAGCATAAAACTTTCCTGATAACAATGACAAAATAATAAAATAAAGCATGTTTTGTTACCTTTTGAAACTTTGATCTATAATTTTCAACTTCTTCAAAATCAATATCACTGGCAGCTTATTCACCACATCCACCATCAATTAAAAGTGACACTTATATTTCATTGCATACAGTATTGCTCTGCAGTACAGTATTGCTCTGCAGTAAAGCCATTCAAGTCAGTTCAAGTTTTGCTGATGATTATCTTTTGTTTTATGCCTGTGGTAATTATGAGTGAAATGGCACATCATCATTGTGTATCAATCATTGCCACCTTGAGGAATAAAAGTGAATTGCACTCATTGAGTCATCAGTTATTCAATTGTTGCACAGGAAAAATACTTACGTAATTACATACCTTGGGTCGATAGTGACCCCATACACGTTTTACAAAAGAATGTATTCGAAAACAGATATTCTTTTGTTATTATTATTATTATTATTATTATTATTATCTGGAGGTATTTTTTATAACGAATAGATTGAGGAATACTCAGAAGGTCATATTTGGCATAGACCTCAGCCTGCCTTCTAAGCCTTGTAGACTGATCGCCCACCTCGCTGACAAGGCTTAAACTTCCGCTGGCGAAGCGACATTCACACTGCATGAGATGGCAGTGCTACAGATTTTTCAAGCCATGCTTCTGCAGTCCCTTAACAACGGCGAAATGGACGCAGGCGCCGTGAAAGGCCTGTGCGTGGCAAAAGGCTTTGCACTGATGGCAACAAAGCGTTCCATTCAAGCCATTGGTCGATCCATGGGGTTCATAGTGGTCCTTCACAGGCACCTATGGCTGGTCCTAGCTGACCTGAAGGACTCCGACTGTAAGGTGCTTCTTAATGTGCTGATCACTCCCTCCGACCACTTTGGTTATGCCGTGGAGTCTGTTATTGAGCATTTCTCTGAGGCAAAAAAGCGTGCAAAGGCGAAAGTCCCCTAATGCCCCGGCGCGCGTTCCATCTGCTGTAAAGATCATGCTCCTCATCTGCACCCCGCTTCGCTCAGAGAATGTCTTAGCAGCCCGCCGCATCCTCCATGGCTTCTCAATATAAGCTGGATGTTTGCCACAAGCATTGGACGGGATCCGGGAAAAAGCATCACAGACAGAGGAGGAGTCCCAACCATGACAGCGGGCCGCCCTCTGCTGCCAAGCCTTTCATCCTGACGGACCTGCCAAGGGAGGAGAGAGCTTGCTGGAGGCCCGGCCCCCAAGCGCCGCATCCTGCATTATGTTTCCACAGAGCCACTGTCTGTGCCTGCTATGGACTCCCAGTGTTTTTGACTGGGGCGATTCAGCCACTGTGTCAGTTCATAGATGCGTGGAGAGCTATTCCAGGTGTTTCGTGCTGGCTGCTGGGCATGATAGAACACGGGTATTCTCTCCAGTTCAGACACAGACCACCCCGTTTCAACTGCGTGGTTCTGTCACTGACATTACCTCTAAATGCCCCTGTTATAAGACAGGAGGTTCACAGCTTACTCGCAAAAGGAGCGATATAGCGAGTCCCTCCGAGCAAGCTGGAGTGCAAGCTTTACAGCCACTATTTTGTGGTGCCCAAGAGAGATGGGGGACTCCGTCTGATCCTGGACCTGAGACCCATCAACAGAGCACTTCACAAGTGCACATTCAGGATGGCAAGCAGATCCTGGCACAAATTCATCCCAGGGACTGGTTTGCATCTGTAGATCTAAAAGTTGCATACCATATTCAGATAGCACTGCGCCACAGACACTTTCTGAGGTTTCCTTTCGAGGGCACAGCATACCAGTACTCGGTGCTCCCATTCGGGCTGGCTTTAGCCCCACGCACATTATCGAATTGCATAGATGTGGCGCTTTCCCCTCTCAGAGCAGGCGGTATGCACAGTCTAAACTATCTGGACGATTGGCTGATTTTAGCCCATTCACGAGATGTGCTTATCAGTCATACAGACACACTGCTTCGCCATAGAATGGTCAAATACGGGAGAATCCCGGGAAAAACGGGAGGGTTGACATGTATGTGCAGTGTTGTCTCACTCCCCTCTGATGGGGGATGCTCTGACGTTGTGCTGGCCGAGAGCCAGGCTTTATGCACTCCCTCCGGTGAAGATTTTGCCTCTGGTGTTATGCAAAATCAGGGAAGAGAGAATGACAGTGATCCTCATTGCCCCGAACTAGCTGAATCAACCTTGGTTTCCAGACCTAAGGGAGATGCTGGTGGCTCCCCCTTGGCACAGTGCAATCTGCTTATTTCTTTCTCTTTTTCAGATAATTAATGTCACAGTTCAGACCTTTATAGATGTCCTTCTGAAACTCCTGATATCATGCTCTCTCTTGCTCTCTCTGGGAATGTAGAAAATCCAGAAAATATTTGTATCTCTTGTTTTGTTGCAGTGTTTAATGTTTGTGCCCACAGTAGATGGGACTCACATGTCTGCTGCTGGGCTGATTGTATTAGAGGATTATCAACTCCTCCTTGTTTTATAGAGCCCATCACAAGACCTGGATCACCAAAATCTTCCACTTTCCATAATATTTGAACCTTGTCTACTGGTCAGTTGATGTTTCAGTCAAGTATGTGTAAGATTTGAATCCACAGAGCTCATGAGATTATTTTATTACAGTTATGGCTATGCTGTCTAGACAGTGTGTCAATGCCGTTGCTGAGATTGAAGTGAGTGTGCTGATATTAAAGATTGGACTCTAAGAATAGAGGTTTTAAATGACTTTTATGAGGATGCTTCTTTGGCCGCAGGCTCTTTTCTTGATTAAGTCTTAATCTTTCTAAATAGAGAAGACACCAAATGAAGCATGTGATGCCATCCAGCGAGTCAGTGTTAACTGCAGCCGTTACTTGGTGAGGAATGTTGTGTCCATTATTTTGTTTATAGTTTAGTGAGCCTGGGCCATCACCTGGCAATGTCTTGTGCCCTGAGACAAGGAGGTAGCCACTAAAAGTGTCCTTACACTGCCACCCATCTATATAATTTTTGTCTTGAGCTTGTAATTTCAAGCATCGGCCTTGGTTGGAGCCATTTCACATTATGACTTTGTTTGCTTTGACATTACAAATTCTCCCTGAGCAGATTATGTACACCATGACTAGTCCCCCCGTGTGGAGTACTTTTTATAATGAATGGATGCACTTTTTTGATCTTCGAAATCTCAACACCCATTCCATTATAAAGCAATCAGTAATCAGTAAATCAGTCATTTTCATTTTTGGGTGAACTATCCCTTTTAAGCCTGGTGGATCTCCTTCATCTAAATATCCTGATTTTAGCTCACACATTTGAGTGCTGCTGTCTGAATTCCTTTAACTGTCTGCCTTGATGATTTGTAATCCCCTTGATTTGTTTCATCCCTTTTCCCTCTCTCTCCCACTCTTGCTGCATTCTTCCTATCATGCCTTTGTACTATCAGAGGTCGAGATTCCCATAAAAATGATTGGCCCTCCATATGCTGCTGATGAACTCTAGAACTCATGAACTCTTGAACTTGTACTCCTCAGATGATCAAAAATTTACTCGAAGTCCACACTTGAGGTTGTTGTTGTTTTTTTAAACAAAGACTGAAGAAAATCACATCTGAGATCTGACTTTTGGTGTCTGATCTTAGATACTGTCATATATGTGTTTATATGTCTGAAGATACAAAACACATGCAAATATATACAAGAAGGGCAAAAGAGTGTAAGAGCTTAACCAAAAAGTTTTAGTGCATATTAGTGGAAGAGGAATATCAGCACTTTTCTAAAGCAAAAAAGTTAGCAATACAAATGATAAATTATGCATTCTTTTTGTGCATCTGGCCAGTCTGTAATATGCATAGTTTAGTGTGCTTGGAAATTCATGTATATTCACTTTGCCTTCTTAAATATTTCAGCGAACTTTTTGGCCACTGTACTGTGTGTTAGCTCACCTGTGGGTGAATACATTAAACACATTATGCATAAATTTAAATGATAATTGATTTATTCATTTAAAGAAATATTTCACTATTCATGTCCCTACAGTACATATTACAAGTAGACTCATGCCAATCCATGCTTTTTCATTTTCTGTGCCAACTGTGAAATCTATGAAATGGATTTAAATGGATCTATTTGTAGCTGAAAGATATTTATTCAGAAACTCTTTTATCATAAGCATAAAAGTGTAATTGAACTGCATGAGTGGGGAACATGGACAATTAGGTGAATTATATCATTTAGATTCTATGGAAATATGCGTAACTTTCTGCATAATTACTCTGGCACAGATTCATATGTAATTCACGTACAGCACACCCTTAATTCAAGTGATGATAATGAATGATTAAACATCATCAAGACAAGAAAAATCACACGTTTAGCCATAATGCTAGTTTAAAATGTGTTGGATTTGTCATCTGTTCATCTGATAGATCATCTGTTCTCCACGATATCCACACAGATGTTTTGTCAACTCAAAATGCTCTTTTATTGCCGTAATGACAGCTTTTAAAGCTTTAGATGGTTTGTTTTTAGTTAAACTTTACATTACAATTTTTTAGTGTTTTATTTTCCATGTTTTGTTAGTACTCTTTATAAAATAAAGCTCAGTAACCCTGACAATTTAATTTAATTCAATTTAATTTTACATATATAGATGCATTAATTTAATTATTAATTAATAATTCTATTTCCAAATTAATTATTTTGGACAACAGACTTTTAAATTACGAAATCTTGTGGAGTTTCTGTAAGTCCATGTGATTACTTCAATTTTTTTTCATGGTTTACACTACTTCAATTCCTCAGAAAATGCCTCTTTAAAGAAATTTCTTATTATTATTATTATTATTATTAGAAAAGCATCTTGTTGTAAAATCTGTAAAAACAGGGTACAATGTACAGTATAATTTGCAATTTGGAGGAATTTTTCTGTATTTATTTTTTTACAGGTATTTTACCAGTATTAAGAATTTAACACTGCATTGCTTTGTGTTTAAGAGTTAACAGAAATGCCTGTGATATTAATGGATAATGTCCTGTGTAAAATTCTGTTATTTTACGGATTTATTTTTACAGTGGATTTACAGTGCAGATCAGACAGTATAATCCTACATTAATACTCTTCTATATTGATACAATAAAACTTAATATAGATTCTCACATGCGCTAGACTATAAAGTATTATGCTGCCAGCATGTAAAATAAAAACTTCAAAGTAAACCGAGACTCCTATCGTGCCTGTGTTCTGATAAAACCTCAGCTGAAATGTGTTCTTATCAAATGCTGAGTGTGATATCACTGGCATGCATACATTAGCAATCAGCATGCCAGCATGACAGAAAGGCAAGGCTATTTCTTTACACTGCCTCTCATAGATGGCTGATTGTCAAGTGTTGCACAGCTTATACTATATGACCAAAAGGTCACCATTCAACCTCTGCATTCACATGAGCACACCAGTGTTTTAATCAGAGCTTGAAGAAGATCAGCAGGTTCGTAGAAGTTGTAAGGGGGAAGTAAATAGCAATGTAATCAATTAATGAGATAAAGTTCAATAAAGTAGGCTGTGAAGTTAAAGTCTGTACAAAATCCACAGTGAAACAGACTTCCAAAGGTATTTCAGTTCATGTGTAAAGCTCGTTTGCAAGCGCTCACAAATGCACTTTGTTCACAAATCAAAGCTATTTAAAAAAAAAAAAAAGAAATCTACCCACAGGACAACATGACATTGCAGAGATGAGCTTTTAGGGAAGAGTGAAAAAAAAGGAAACGCATTAGTTGCAAAAACATGTCTTGTCCAGATATTTATTAGCTTGTTTTTTAAAACTATAACCATTAATCCTTCAAAAGGAATGTCAAAAAAATTAACAGGGAAGCAGTCGTACATGAAGATGATTTGACAGGAGTAGGCTAAGATTATTTAAAATGCCCAAATGGAAAGTCTCCAATGCCTTTATGTTGTGAAATCACCCAAGGAGAATCAGTTGTGTGCGTGCTTAATCAAATTCCATGCACCAATCTCTTGCTTCTGAAATCTACGTATCACAGATATTTTTCCACAAGGCCCCTATTTGTAGATACCAGCATTTGCAGCTACTACAGACGTCCTGTTAATTTGCGAAGCAGCATCTTGTGACATGTTGTGACTGTGTTACTGTGTAATGAATACATCAAATAGGCATGAGAAAAAGATAAGGAGGCATTAACAATTATGGATGTGGATGTGGAATTAGTATTCATCAGATTGGTGGAAGAGTGAGAGATAAAGAGAGATTGTTTTAAGCTCTTCTCATCATTACCAATGGAATCAATCAGTCAAGCCTTGTGAGGTAAACTTGCACACTGTTGTGTGTGAGCCAAGGGCCTTTCCCAAGGGGGGGAAAAACTACGTACAGGCTACTTAGAGGAAATAGTTTATGAAACAAAACAAATGTGATTTTAAAAAATGTTTTAATTAAGTTGTAAGTTGTCACATTTATTTTATGTACATTTTTATGACCAGTTTACACAGAAATTAATTCTGCCTGTGTGTTTCAAGAATGAGGTCTTATGTCAACAGAGTGTGTGTAGCCTATAGGTTCTACAGATAGTTCCCTTCTTTTTTTTTTCTTAGGAAATACCTTTGGCTCACACATGACAAGTTTGCATGTCATAAGATTGAACTGATCGATGATAGTGAAGATGGTTCAAAGATCAAATGGTGTACATAAGGTTTATGTTCCCATTTATTTCATTATTTATGTAATTATGTTGTTATTTTATAGCATTGTATTTTATTACAATAAAATATTTCATTTTTAATCATTTTCATAATTGTCATTGTTTTTAATTATCATCCCATTTTAGTTTTAACAAAATTTGTATTTGTCAAAGATCCATCAAAACGGTGTCTATTTATGTTATTTCTACCTTTATTTGATTAATTTATTAGTTTTGTTTTTTTACTGAATTAATTACCATGTTTATTGTTTTGTTTTTTAATTCCAGTTATTATTATCTTGATTTTTGACTAAATTAAATCCTACATTTATTTAATTTTATAAAGTCAGTAATTTTATTTTTAGCAAAAATGGGTGTGTATGTTAATTCTACATTTATTTAATGTTATTAATTTAATATTTTATTTTACTTTTTGATCAAAAAATGTGTACATGATTTTTTTGGGCACAACATTTTTATTTGAATAACTTATTAATATTATTTTATCAATTTTATTAATAATTATCATGACTGATATTTTTGACTAAGTTTATGAAAATGATCCATCCTTTGGCAATGAATCTTGTGAGAAGTTTTTTCACTGACATATGAAACCCGCTCAACCCGTCATTAACCACTGACCATGTTTCAAAACAAAGCTGCTGTTTTTTGACCCTGAGAGGAAGTTTGTTTAACAGCATGATTATATATACCATGAGACATTGAGAACTCTGAAAACACACACACGCAGTAAAATCAGTTTACCCTGCTGGTCATTATCCCCTCATGTCATCTGCAGTAATTAGATCACTCTTAGAGTGTCCCTTTAGCAATCCCCTTCAGTTACAGGGCTTCTCGCAACCTCACTTTCCCACATTAATTACCACTGGTATACAATTAGCAACCCACCTTCCATACCAGAGATTCCCAATCCTAATCAATTTCCGATTCTAAGTGGTTCATCAGAGCCCACAGGAATTGTGGCTTATGGGAAACAGTTGACTGGATAGTGATGAGTTGAGACGGGATTAGGTATTAGTGGTGTCAGGAACTCTTATCTTCACACAAACATCCACAGACTCTGTTTATCATGCTTTTGTCCCCCCACATTTGCGCTGAAACTTGTTCAATACTAATAGGGTTTCCTGGGATGCCAAGAGCACTGCTTTAACCTACTGATGTGTAACGTCAGCATTGACACTGGGCTGTGTGCGCTGATCTTCCTACGCCTTACCCTCTCTGCCTAGTGGAGTGACTGGAGGCTCGTTTGGACTGTTCCCCTCTTCCTGTCTCTAATCTCTGCCCTGAATTACGGCTTCTGGTCTTCAGTCCCAGCCGAGTTTTGTGTTTTGAGATTTAAATAAATTTGAATTGAATCTGTGTTTTTCCCTGACACATCTGAGGTTGTATTAAATACATTTTGGATGGAATTGCATACAGTATGAATAATGGTGTTAATTTTTCACTTTATTTAGTTCCTATCTGGAAAACTGTGTATGGTATATTATTAATTAAATCATAAAAATGTTGACATAGTAGTCAACAGCACCGAAACCTAAACTAGCAGAGAAAACCATTGCTGAAAATGTATTTTTTTTCCTGAAAGTGTATATTTACGAATGTGGGCGACGAAGAATGTTTTTGGAGAGGTTGGGACAACTGCTGAATACAAAGTGCTTTTCTATACATAAATAGCAAAAATCACTAAGAGGTCTAAGAGTGAGGAGGAAAAAAAGGGAAAAGAGACAAAAGTGAGTACAAATTGTTATTTTCAACAGACAGGGTCATATCTCATTTGTAAGCACCCACTTTTACACCTACATGATGCACACACACACAACAGTGCAATAAATGCATCGTACACTGCACAAGAGGTAAGTATGTGCACTGTGCAAAAAATAAACCTCTTGGACAATGTCTGACATTGATGTTATGCAATTTCCTTTCCCAGTGAATTTTAATTGACAGTAGCATCTATATAAACATACATGTGGGCTACAGACACACTTACACAGTGTTCCTCACAACACTTCAGCTGTTTTGAGGCCTCTTCAGTCGATTGGTATCTGTGTAGTGCTTTAATCTTTTCAACCACAAATGCCTTTTGCTCTTTAAGCACCATTCAAAGCAAATGGCTATATAGGTTTGGTTTAGCTGTCCGAGTGAAGAAAATGAGTATGAACGCATGGAAAAATATGAAAGGCAAACAAGGGATGTACTTTAGTAACACATTCAGAGTCCATTCTTTTGCATAATACGATACTTTCAATACGTTCATCTGCTTAAAATGTTTTTTTTTAATCTGTCATTATTCATTTGTGACAAATCTGTATTATTTTATGAGCTGTTATGTAATCCCTTTGTTTTGTGTCTTTGTTTTTATAATTGCCAAGATTCTTTTAAAATCTGTATGATTCATGTAAATCCTTTCATTTCAATTATGTTATGTCAGGAAATCGTTAGCACTTAAAGTCTTTTTGAAAAATCATTGGGTCTAATCCCTTATTATATCAACTTATTCATGTTTTGCCTGTAATAATAAATCCACTACGATTGAGTTTGTGCTTTTGGACTGAAATGAAACACTGTTTGCTAATGCAATCAGCGAGCATCTCTTATTACCTAGGCAGCTGGCCTTTTATGTATCAGGTGACATTATCTTATGCCAAAGGATGGCACTGTATCAAAAGAAGAAAAAGACATGGTGATTTCTGGATGAGCGGCTCTATGACGTGAAATCAAACATACTCTAAAACCTTTCAAAATGATTTCATTTTAAAAGTATTATAATGAAATTACCAGTTGGCTTGTGGTGAGATGAAGGGATGGTAACCTTGCAAACATTTTCCAAGCCAGAACAAAGGTTATAAAAATGGAGACCTGGGCTTCAAGATGTCCTTTGAACAAATAGGGAACTTTTTAAAATTTCTTGGAAAGGTAGGCAAACATGATGACTTATTCAACATGCGGACATCTGAACCAGCAAAATCCTGTTCAAATAAATAAGACAAGAGGCAGGACAAATAAAAAAAATGTCTAAAATAAATAAAAAATCTGAACAGAATGAAAAAGTAGACAATACAGCAGGAGGGAGAAAGTTTTGGGGCTTGTCAAAATAAGGGTAAAAGAGAATAACAGAAATGCTGAATACTGAAGGTCATGTTGGACCCGAGACTTACTGGTAGGTATAGATATATAATACAGGTAAGGTATAAAATAATACAGATGCTGGTAAAAGCAAAAACAACTGAGGCAAAAATACACATTATTTTAAATCAAATTTAATCAAATCTATTATTTTCTTCATCATAACTCGCACATTTTTTCTGAAATTAATCGCGATTAATCCCACCTAAGATTAAGGTTTTTTAATATACTTTTGTATTGCAATAATTTCACATTCAATCTTCAAATTACTGTACAAACAACATAAAGACAGTATATGTTTAATATTTGTTTATTGGCATCTTTTTTTATGACTAAAGGCCAGTATCACTGCTACCAATACTACTGATTTCCCTATACCCCCCCACCGCCCCCAATATGTAACAATTGACTAATCCATTAATATACATTTATAATTGAGAGATATCAATTTTAACATTTTATTAGACTTTTAAAAATAACTTATAATTTAAGTGAATTTAAAACAATCTTCACATAAACCCATTATAATAAATGTCATATTTACCTGTGCCCCTCAGCAGAAATATACACAAATTGAATAATGTTATAAACTAAATACAGATGGATACTTAAAGTTATTGATTTCCTCTTTTTTTCTTTATCTTTGATTAACAGATATCACAGCAGCTGGTTATTAGGTTGTTTTGGCTGCTATTTCTTTAAGAGCTGTCGCTGCTGAACATGACGTGGATCTGACACACATCGTATTTTCTCACAACCCTTTACCTTTTCTGACCCGTTTCAGTTCTGACCCTTTCCTCTACTAATGAACTGACGAGTTTAATCGAGGGTGTAGATGAGGAGACAGTACTGGGCTGCTCCAGAACAGTTTTGAAAACCATTTCAGAGACTTAAATAATTTGAACGCATTAAACTGAAAAAATGAATCCCCACTAATTTAGAAAATATTTAGAATGAATTAGAATGATTTCTGAAGGATCATGTGACACTGAAGATCACAGGAATAAATTACATTTTAAAATATAAATCAAATAGGCTATTTAAATTGTACTAATAGCAGATATTACTGTATTTTTGATCAAATAAATGCAGCCTTGCAAGAGAAAACCTTCCAAAAAATAAACAAAATTAAATAAAATTAAATTAATTTGTGATGGCAAACATGAATGCAGATTAATCGTAAATCTTCATGTCCTTACCTGTAGGGGGCGATGAACGGATGAGCTGCACAAGTTACAGCAACTTGAATTGCTGCAGGTGAGTGATACATGTTGGTCATTCTTTCTTTACTTGAACAAAATATTGCTTTTATTTTGTAGCTTAATGTTTTTAATATGGACATGGTGAAATATATGTTGATTTTGCTGAATATGGTGGGCTTAGCAAGCAGCGACTGATATCTAGCCTTGACTTTTTTTTCATATTAATGCTGAGGCCTTTTAATATTATTAAATGTGCGTGGGTGATTGGGAAGTTATTTTTTTCTCTTAGTTATGTAGCGAATCAGCTCATGGGAAAATATTAATAATTAATCATAACTAGTAATAATCAATTATAAATATTTAGATCCGCTGTAGATATTTATCTGACCACTCAGGATCAACTGTCTTGTCAATTCTAAGAACTTTAATTTCCTGGTTAAGGGAAAAAATTTCTTACTGTACAATTCTACAAAGACTTGTAGCATAAATCTGCATGATTAAGTGACTCCAGTTATGAGCAAACAATGAACAACGTCAAGTGTGATACAAGTAAGGCTTTATTAACTACATAAACACTTAAACTAGTCTAACATACTACATAAACACTTAAACTGGTCTAACATACACATAAACACACACTGGTCTAACATACACATACAAACACACACACACACACACACATACCGTTGGTATAGGAAAGGGTTAAAGATTAACTCAGTAAAGAGGAGAGAAAATAAGAATATGAAGTTATGGAACCATTTGCATATTCAGCAGATCTACAGCCTAAAGGAAACATCAAATTCCTAGTTCAAACACACCTTTGTAAAAAGGTGCAAATTATACCTAATGTATCAATTAATAAGACTAAGTTTGAATACTTGCATATCTCGTCTGTCTGAAAGAAAAGCTTGATGCAATCTGAAGGCTCATGTGGATCTTTGCTGAAGTTGGTTGATAGAAAAGAACCAGTTTGCGTCAGAGAATCTTGGTGAGTGGAAAATCAAGGCCGAAGGCCTGGCACAAAAACTAAGGATGTCCTGGAGCATTGGAGCTCACATATTCTCAGAACCTAACAGAACCACTGAACCTGGGAGGGTCCCTGAATGTGAGGGCATTATGCTGTAGAAGATCCCGCCTAACAAAATGGGCTTGTCATTGCGGAAAGATGGAAATTTCAGCGGGGAGGTGGCCCAATTGCTTGGAGGGTTTTACGACCCTTGTCTCTAAGCATCATGTAATTTGCTTGGGGTGTGATGCACAAACTAATAAAGACTCTTAGATCACTAATATGTTGCGTAGGTGTAAACTTACAATATACACTCTCAATTAGATCATGTGAATACTAATTCATAGATACTAAACACGGTATATTTAAGGTTATATGAATGAGTGGTTTATTGTAAGCATGAATAAAATAGTCTATAATATAACAGATTAAATACAACACAGCAATATTATACACAATGGCCTGAAGAAAATGGTTGTTCATTCAAAGAAGGTTTTCCTATGTATTAATTAGTAGAAAAGTCCATTTCTACTGTGCATTGTGGATTTCCTATGGAAAATGTGGTGCGAGGGGAAATTCTCAACATGCCATTAGGTCGTAAATGGATCTGGTCTAGCAGAGGTGTCGTGGTTGCCATGGGGACCAGGGGGGCCTGGTGTCGTTGCAGACATACTGGCACCCAGTTTACTGGGTGAGGGGACTATGACGATTTGTTAACCTAATGAATAACTGATTTGTTAAATCAAATAAAAAAAAATGTGTGTTTGATTGGTCCAGACACTACAAATTCCCCCCCTTTCGAACGTTGTTGTCCATAGAATAGACAACAACGAGCGATGTCAAAGGTGCAGAACAATCGAACACACACCTGCCACTCACGGCTGGGAGACAGTGGTGGCTCTTTGGCTGTTGGTGCCTCCAGGAGTGGTTGTGGTGCCGTGGTGGATGCTGTCAGGTGGTTGCTGTCAGGTGGTGAGCTGTGGTGATGTAGGCTGTAGCAAGATGAGGGTCCTCGAGCTTGTGCAGCAGGTGTCGAGGCTGTGTCACCTGTAATCCTGAAGTGAGTTAGTCCGGGTAGGATGTTTTTGTCGATGTTGGTAGCCAATAGGCTATGCGTGTTAGACTCTCACTGGTGAGAGTGCAGGTGGTTCCAGGGATTGCCGGGAACTGTTATGGAGATTCTATAGTGTGCAGAGAATTTCCGACTGACCTAGTGATGATGGCAGGAGAGCGGCAGGTGGTTGTTAGCCCTCTGCTTTGCTCAACGTCACTGGAAATCTGATGTTTGCGGTGTCGCTTGGCTCTTGTGGCGGCACCGACTTGAGCTTGCCTGAGTTGTGTTGGTAGAGGTTTCGCTGTTGGGCATGTGGGCCCGATGCTCAATCCAACGTTGTCTGGCTGCATCTAGGGGTGTCGACCGGTTTCAAGGTATGCTCCTCCCTTGGAGGGGCCTGATACTGTGATGCAGCAGGCAAGGAGTCAGAAGTTTGTCCTCCTCAGTACTCCTCAGTTGAGTTTTGTACAAGGAGCTCTTTTGCAAGTGTCAGCAGCTCCTGTAACCCAGAAGTAGGCGTGTCCAGCTGTCCTTGTGTAGCCTCCGTTCGGCACCTGTGTGAAGGGTGTGGAGGAGGATGTTGTGGTGGACTGCTGTTGGACATAACGTGGTGTTTGCAGGATAAGGATGCCTTTTTCCTTGTCTGAGGGGATCTGGGCCTGCTTGCCAGAGGAAGTTCTGTTTCGTGTTTCCCCTGTCTGTTCACCTTGTGGTCTGCAAGCATATTCCAGTTTATTTGTGACATTGAATTCACCTCGGGCTGCTTGCAGGTGGCATTCACATGCGTTGTTTCGGTTCGCCTGAATTAAACTTTTCTTTCTGCAGCTGCAGAGGTTTTTAGGGTTTTCAGGGAGCTGACTTGTGAAGTGTCAAGCAGAAGGCTTTGGCTCCTTTCCCCCCCTTTCGTAGCTGTGCACAGGCATGGAGGACTTGCACTGCTGGTGATGTGATTTTTAGCCGGCTGTCTTTTGCTTGAGTCTAAGCGCAGTCGGTAGGACTGTTTAAATTATTTCTGAACCAAGTCAAGCTCCTTTTAAATTGCTGAGTCAGGGTTTGGACCTCAGCTCTGGCTGCATGCCGATGGCCTTAGATCTGGTGTCTCTCTCATTTAGTTCCACATATGCTGTTTTTAACAGTGACTTTGTGTGAAACAGTTCTCTTTCCAAGTCCTGTCTGATGGCTTTTTCCAGCAGCGCTTGGTGTCCAGCAGCTGTTAGAGCCTCCTGAAGACTGGTGATTTCCTCCTGTCGCACCATTCTGTGAGGTTCTTTGCATCCGTTCTGTGCTTTCTCTCGCTGAGCAGGTGTCAGTTCTCTGCAGAATTCTGAGACTTGCAGTTTCAGCTTATTTACCTCCTGTCTGGGTTTTTGAGGGTGTGGGCCGAGGAGAGGATGATGCTGGTCAAGTGTTTGCTTGTGTCGCAGTCTCGCTGTTCCTTTCTTTGCCATTGCAGGTCGTTGGCTGCTTTGAGCTGAAGGATGTCCATTACAGTGCTCTGCTGGGTTTCCAGGTGGTCCTGGTGAGCTGGCAGGGCTGGATGTCTGTGGAATGTCTGCGACACACTTGCATACTTGTGGGAACACCAGAGAGAGAAAGGGACAAGACAAATGCAAGTATGTACAGAGGTGTTAAACTATCTCTAGGTGGAACGGCTGTATAGGCCATGTAAGGTATGAATAGCTGGTTAGAGGCAGATAGTGAGGTAGGGTGCTATGTTTTTGTGTTCGTGAACACAAAGGAGGAGTTTGAGTAACTTTGTTGAGGGGGCTGTAAGCAGGGGTCAGCTGATGACCGGGCAATACATGTAGTCAAACTATTACTTAAAAAACTGATGGTTCACGGGTTTGGTCACTAAAACGAAACTGAAATAAAATAAGATGAAATCAAAAAAAGGGAAGTGTTTTTTTTTATTTTAGTTTTTTCCTAAGAGATATGGCTAAGTAGGTTTCACTTGTGTGTGATGCTGCATTAGACTTCATAACCCTAGGGTTAGGCTTTTAGCTAAACTAGCAGGGACCCACCACATACCTCGTCAAAAGAAAAAGAAAGAAAAAGAAACAATGAGAATTGTTCCTAGTTCTATCTTGGCTTACATTGTGTTGAACAATAGCTGCCCTTCAATGTATTAGGCCTGGCACTGAGGAGTGATGAGAAGTAGAGAGGAAACGGGGATTTAGGCTACTAATAACCTGTTAAACTCATTAAGGAAACAACAGTTGCTAGAACTACTGTAATCCAAGACGCAAAGATGGTGATGGTAAAATAACTAAAAAAAGGTAAAAGTAAAAACAAAACAAAAAAAAGGACGGTCCTAAAGCTTTAGAAATAAAAGGGGAACGTAGTAAAATAAAAATTAAATAAAAATTTGATTTAATTAAATCTTAAATTTAATACAAATCAATTTAGCTGATTTGGTACATTTGTGCTAAACAAATGTAACTAAATGCAATAAAATTAAAAAGAGGTAGAATAAAGTCAAACAAAAATAAACAATAACACAAGTAAAAACCAAACTATGTGGGGAGGGACCGGCCGAACTGAATCCAAAGAGGAGGTGATGGCATCAACAGGAAATGACACCAGAGAGTGTGGGAGAGAGAAGAGAGAGAGAGAGAGAAGAGAGCGAGAGGAGGAGTGGTTTGAAGTTACATGTACACCAGCTATCTAAGTGTTAGTTGGAGCTAACAGCTAGCAGTTGAGGTAAAGGGCTCAGCTTAAATGCCTGTGCGACTGCTAAAGAGTTAGCATTGGCTACACGCAGTTCTTTGTTTACACAAAGGTCTGTGAAGTGGGGGCTGTTGTCAGATTAACGGAAGAGTCTGCTCACACTTCCGGGGTCACGTGTTGCTAGGATACCAATGCAAGCTCACAACAGGTGCAAATGGAGCAGAACTTGCACTGCTGTAAACATGCATGGGAAACTCATGCGGTGCATAACAGTCAGTTATGACATGTCCCATACAAATTCATTCATTACTCAAAACAGCACATTCACTTCACAGCCAATGGTGGATTCGTAGTTAGCTACGCTAGAATAAACCATTAATTTTTTTACGTAAATGTTTCACATGAGCGAGTTAAAATGAAATACAATGATACGTAACAGTTAATAAGGCATTAAATTAGTGAAATGAGGAGTATCGATCAGATCACCTACACAGTGCTGAAAAAAAGGATTTCTTCGCCCAAGAACCATTTATATGGCTCCTAATCTGAGAGTTACCAGTCAGAAGAAAAGGCGTACCTCGGAACCAGAAATGAGGATTCTTCGCTAAGTCAGGTTAGTTTCTTATCGTACGATTTAACCACATTATAACACTGAAAACTTTTTACTGCTTGTAGGAAGGCACATTCAAACTATAGTTTTATCTGATTATATTCAGAACCTGGTTCGCGCATGTATAAGAGTTACGTAAATTTTTCACATGAGTGGGTCGATATGAATTCAATGATACATAACACATAATAAGGCTTTAAATCAGTGAAATGAGGAGCATCGCTCAGATCACCTACACAGTGCTGAAAAAGGGGATTTCTTCGCCCAAGATCAGACCGATTTATTCTGGTACCATTTATATGAGCTACTAATCTGAGATTACGTCGTCAGAAAAAGACCTATGCTCCACTAACGACAGAAACTAGGATTTCTTCGCTAAAATCAGATTAGTTTCTTATCGTACGATTTAAAAAAACATTATAGCAGTGAAACTTTCTAATACCTGTAGGAAGACACCTTCAAGCTATAGTTTTATCTGATTTTGATCAGAAAATGGTATGCGCATGGATAAGAAGTTACTAACTTATGAGACAGACACATAAGATTGATTACTGGGTCTGCTTGCAAGCAATGTTTAAAACGACGCCACCGTTCTAAATTACTGCTAGTACTGCATAAAGTAGGAACTATTATTTTCCTGGCCATGTGACTGCTGGGATTTTTCTGGCTAGCTTGTCAAGGTCTCTGGGGGTCACATCATGCACCGCTGCAGGGATGCTTGGAAGGGACCCCCCCTCCCTGTGGTTGCTGGAGGTATTATGGTTCCGTCTGCTGAGTTGTTAAGCAGAAAGTACTGGCTCCCCACTTCGTAGCTTGGTGCACCTGAGGGAGTTTTGCACTGCCGAGTGAGGATGCAGGAGTAGGGTGTCTCTCCCACTGAGTTTCCTTTTGCAGCCTATAAGAGTACCTGAGTTCTCTTTGGACCATGTCAAGTTTGTCTTGAGTGTTGTTCAGCTGCTGGATCAGAGTCTCTTGAAGTCTATTGATTTCCTCCTGTAGCTGCCGGTGTTGAGTTTGAGCTCCGTCAGTTAATTCTTTGTAGTCAAATTTTTATTCTTAAAACAATTCTTTACAGCATCATTTCGTTCTTAACGTGTGAATATATCCCCTAGCATATTCTACAACAGAACAGTCAGAGCGCCGTGTTATCACTAGTTCCACATGCGTCCGCTATTAGCATATAGCCCACTAGCATCGCTAGCGTGGTTGCTGCTAATCTTGCTTACATTGCTTAAACTCCATTCTTTTACTCACTGTTATTTGTTTTAAATGGCGGATTTGTGTCTACTTTTGAGTGCAGGTGAGGACACGCTCGAGATGCATTCGGTGCAGGTCGAGCTGGAGCCGGGGAGAAGCAGATTCGCGACCTGGTGGAGAGGCAGACCCAGCTGAGAGAGCGGAGAGCCACGCTGGAAACATCCCAGGCTGACGCTAACAAGTCCGAGGTAAGTATACAGCGCGTTGCTAATTCTCCCACCACCTCTACTCTGTGTGTTTTTCTGCACAGGCCCGGTGCACCCAGGACGCGATCTTCCCAGAGGTCCTTCACTCAGGCGCCGGGACACCACGGACCCTGGGTACAGCCGCAGCGGAAGACGCGAGCCAGGACCCGGGCGACGACCTCTCCCCCTCCGCCGCCTCCGATCTTCGAGACCGCCACCGGAACCGCTTCGCTCCCCTCGCGGAGACGGAAACCCCCCCCCCCCCCCTGCGACGCTGTGATCAGCGGAGACTCCATCGTCCGGCACGTCCATGCTATGTTAGCTGAAGGTAAAGTGCACACTCACTGTTTCCCTGGTGCTCGTGTTCTCAATGTTTCTATGCAGATACCCGCGATCCTGAAGGGCAACGAGAGCACCAGAGCGGTCGTGCTTCACACGGGGGCTAACGACACCAAGCTGCGGCAGACGGAGAAACTGAAGAGGGACTTCAGGAGCCTGATCGATACGGTGTGCCGCACATCGCCCGCGACGCGAATCCTCGTGTCGGACCGCTGAAGGTTCAGTAGACTTTTTGTTTTAAATTAATGGTTATTGTCATGGTGTAAAGAACAGAAACTGCTCTTTGTTAATCACTGGAATCTTTTCTGGGAGCGTCCTAGGTTTTTTTTTTTTTTTTTTCGCGCTGATGGCCTGCACCCCAGCAGAGTCAGAGCGGAGCTCATGTCGGACAACATCTCAAGGACGCTGCGCTCCATATGAATAGTAAGTCAAATCTCAAATAACTGCCCTGGTGACTTGTGTTCTACCCGCTTAAATGATAAAAGTACTTGCACTGTACAATCTATAAAGACTGTGTCTGTTCCCCGAATAGTAAGGTCAAAATATACATTTAATGCAGGATCTAGAAAAAATCTGATTGTGATTAAACCAGAAAAAAATTTATTTTTGCATATCCATAAACTCATAAAAAATAACCAAAACAATCCTAGGTTTTTATTTAGAACAGTGGCTAGATTAACAAATAACCAAACGCCAAATACTTTAGCGTCATCATAGCACCAAAGAATAAAGCTGCAGTGCTGTACAGCTATAGTTTTTGGGACAGGAAGAGTTTAAATAAACTATCACTGATTAAACCAAAACCAACATGCCTGTTAGATAGGAATAGATTAACTCTTTGTTGTCTTTAGGTCACGTCCCAAAAAACATTCAAGCTGGCAGTTTTAAGCCTCTTATTAAGAAAACACAACTAGATCCTAGTGAACTGGCAAATTTCAGACCCATCTCAAATCTTCCTTTTATGTCTAAAAATTTAGAAAAAGTTGTGTCTGCTCATTGTGCTCCTTCCTGCAAAAAAATGATCTCTATGAAGAATTTCAGTCAGGTTTCAGGCCCCACCATAGCACAGAAACTGCACTTGTTAAAATTACAAATTACTTGCTTCTTGCGTCAGACCAAGGCTGTATCTCATTGCTAGTTTTACTTGATCTTAGTGCTGCGTTCGACACTATAGATCATGACATACTCATAGATCGATTACAAAACTATACAGGTATTCAAGGGCAGGCTTTAAGATGGTTTAGATCCTACCTCTCCGATCGCTACCACCTTGTTCATTTAAATGGGGAGTCATCTCAATTATCACCAGTAAAATATGGAGTGCCACAAGGATCTGTCCTAGGTCCTCTGCTATTTTCGATATACATGTTGCCACTTGGTAATATTATTAGGAAATACGGGATTAGTTTCCAGTTATGCCGATGATACTCAACTATATATCTCAACAAGACCAGATGAAACTTCTAAATTATCTAAGCTAACAGAGTGTGTTAAAAATGTAAAAGATTGGATGACCAATAATTTTCTCCTATTAAATTCAGAAAAGACAGAGATATTGCTTATTGGACCAAAAGACAGTACACCGAATCTCGTGGATTACAATTTGCAACTAGACGGATGTACTTCCTCTACAGTCAAAAATCTGGGTGTTATATTAGATAGCAACTTGTCTTTTGAAAATCATATTTCCCCAGGTTACAAAAACAGCATTCTTCCATCTAAACAAAAATTGCCAAGCTACGAAACATGTTACCCATTTATGATGCAGAAAAGCTAGTTCATGCATTCATGACCTCTAGACTGGACTATTGTAATGCACTGCTAGCTGGTTGTCCTGCATCTTCAATAAACAAGCTACAGGTAGTCCAAAATGCAGCGGCTAGAGTCCTTACCAGTGTAACGAATCAGCTCATGACAGGAAATATGAATAATTAACCATAACTAGTTATAATTAACTATTCATATTTTAGATCCGCGGTAGATATTTAGCTGACCTCTCAGGGCAAACTGTCCTGTCAATTCTAAGAACGTTAGTTTCCTGGTGAAGGGAAATAACTTTCTTACTGTACAATTCGACAAAGCTTGTAGCGTTAATCTGCATGATTAGTGACTCCGGTTAAGAGCAAACAATGAACACGTCAAATGTGATACAAGTAAGGTTTTATTAACTACATAAACACTTAAACTAGTCTAACATACTACATAAACACATAAACTGGTCTAACATCCTACATACACACATAAACTGGTCTAACATGCACATACACACACACACATACAGTTGGTATAGGAAAGGGTTAAAGTTTAAACTCAGCATAGAAAGAGGCATAAAGAATGAATTTTATGGAAACTTTGCATATTCAGCAGATCTAAACCTTAGGGATACGTCAGATTCTTAGTCAAACACACCTTTGTAAAAAAAAGTGTAACTGATACTTAATACATCAATTAAAACGACTAAGTTTGATACTTGCAAGTCTCATCTGTATGAAAATAGATTCCTGATGCAATCTTAAGGTTTCCAGTTGTTCTTTGCTGAATTTGGGAGAAGCTTACATGGGGACTAAATGAAAAGAACCAGTTGGTCAGAGAAACTTGATGAATGGAAAGGACTAGGCTGAAGAAAAGCCTGGCACAATGCTTTGGTATCCTGAAGCGTTTTTCTCACATCTTTATCTTTGCTTCTGACCGAACCACCGACTGGGGGGTCACATGGTGTGTCAGCTTTTAAGGTCAGAGAAGACCCCCGCCTCTCAAGATGGGCTTATCCAAAGAGAAAAGCCGGAATCCCAAGTGGGCAATTGAGATCCTGTTGAATGTTTATGACTCTTTGTGTGGAAACATAGAACTTAGTATCTGGAACTTGAATCGAAAATAATAAAGGTTCTCAGGGCACTAATATATAGCCTACGTACCAACAAATAATATACACTCTTGTTTAGATAATCAGAAGGCGAATTCATAGATACTAAACACGGTATATGTAAGGTTATATGAATGAGTGGTTTATAGTAAGCATGAATAAAATAGTCTATAATAAAACAGATTAATACAAAACAGCAATAATATACACAATGGCCCTGAAGAATATGTGTGTTCATTCAAAAAAAAGGTTTTCCTATGAATTAATTAATAGAAAAGTCAATTTCTACTGTGCATTTGCCTCTTGCTTCTGTAAAATGCAGTGAGAGTCTCTGCTCACATTCCACAAGGTTGAATGTATGGGTTGTCCAGGTTACATGAAACAGGGGCCTGTTCGTGGGGGTGTTACAGAGTATTTGTTAAATCTAGCTAACAAAATATATATTGTGTGTTTGGGTGGTCCAGACGCTACACCAGGTCAAGAAAATATGATCATATTACCCCAATTATACAGTCTCTGCACTGGCTACCTATTAAGTTCCAAAATATTATTACTTATCTACAAGGCCCTTAATGGGTTAGCTCCTGCGTACCTAACTAGTCTTCTACCACGCTACAATCCATCACGCTCCCTAAGGTCGCAAAATTCTGGACTTTTGGTAGTACCTAGGATAGCAAAGTCCACTAAAGGAGGTAGAGCTTTTTCGCATTTGGCTCCCAAACTCTGGAATAGCCTTCCTGATAACGTTCGGGGTTCAGACACACTCTCTCTGTTTAAATCTAGATTAAAGACACATCTCTTTGGCCAAGCATTCAAATAATGCATCTCATAATCTTTTACTGCAGTTATATCTGATCAAATGCACATTATTATTCTTTAGTTTGGGTTAAACAAATCAATTTGCTTGGTTGGAACAGCAGCTACGCTAATTATGTTTCTATTTGTTTCTCTGTTTTTTTGCCACGGGATGTAACTAGGATTTACACAAGCTTCAGTCTGGATCCAGAACACCTGAGAAGAGATGATGCAACCCCTCAGAGGACCTCAGATGATGCCAACCCTGAAACAACATACAGAACTACCACATTTTGCTATAAGTTTGATTGCATCATATAATAATTGCTGTTAATAGTGTTCATCGTCTGTTTTAATATGTCTTAAATTGATTTTTCCGTACTGCTAGTTCGTCTGGTCAGAGGAGAACTAGCCCCCCGACTGAGCCTGGTTTCTCCCAAGGTTTTTATTTCTCCATTCTGTCACCGATGGAGTTGTGTTTCCTTGCCGCTGTCGCCTCTGGCTTGCTTAGTTGGGGACACTTCATTTCCAGCGATATCGTTGACTTGATTGCAAAGATACTATTTAAACTGAGCTGGAAGTTGACATCACTGAATTCAATGATGAACTGTCTTTAACTGAAACATTTGTGTTTACTATTGTCATTTTGCATTATTGACACACTATTTTCCTAATTAATGCTGTTCAGTTGCTTTGACACAATCTGTATTGTTAAAAGCGCTATATAAATAAAGGTGACTTGACTTAACTCCATTCTGCTGGGGTCCTTGTAGGATACCGCCGTGATCTGTTGCTTGAGATAATTTACCTCCGTTTCAGACCCATGAGGTTGTGGGCCAGGAAGATGATGATCTTGGTGAGCTCTTTGTACCCATAACTCTCGCTTGAGTCATGAGTCTGTGGTACTCTTCCCTCTGTGTCCAGTTGCTTTCGGCTCAGTAGGTGGTCGTCAGCCCTGGGTAGGGGGTGTTCCTCACAACGCCTGGCCAGCCCTCTTTGGTCTGCATTCTGGGCAGTTAGTCTGAGCATCTGCAACATTTTGGCAAACTTGTGTTAAGAGTAAGGGCTAGAGACTACTACAAGATCAAAAGAGAGTGTGAATGCTAGGTTTAGGGCTTAGCTGAAATATAGGTATATCTAGCTGTGAATTGCTAAATAGGTTTGGGTCAGCGTATGTTTGCTGAAAAGGGCGTAAACAGGGTTTTGATTGATGACTTAAGACTACTCTTATTGTCAAATTATCACTCAGAATGATGGTTCCCAACAGGCTCAATCTCTGAGGAAGTGAAGTAGAAGAGGGAAAAAAAGCAAAAACAAAAAATAAAAGAAGGAAAAGGAGAGCAATTCTATTCAGATTATGCTTATTATTTGGTGCTCAGGACTAGATTATTATTTGGTGCTCAGGACTAGAGTTGTGCCCTAGTATTTCTCTAGATGACCTGTGTAACAGGGTCATAACATTAGAACACGTTGAAAATAAACAAATCAAAAATAAAAGTGTCTCTGGTTCATTTTGAGGTTCAGAGAGATCATCAAATCAAAGTGGAACAAAAGGGGGCATAACATGTAAATGGATTTAAAATTAGCTGACTGCTATTATTAAAACAGGGTAATCAATCTGGTATTGGGAACAATCAGTAGCACTCGTGATTAACTTAATGATTCTTCTCTAGATAGACAGACAGTTAAGATGTAATTCAATTTAGATTTAATTAACTAGTAACTAAGCAATAGCATTCAGGAAGGATACATCTAAGATAGTTAAATTCGCTGAGACGAATTGAAGATTGAGAAACATAGAAAAAGAAGGAAAAGAAAGGGGAAAATCAGAAAACAGGGATTAGGTTAAATTCAAATTGCTTCACACTGCATACACACATGCAGTATTTAAAAGCTTCAATTAAAGAGTATTAACCCCTAATTATTAAAGCTATTTGGTAGCTTAGCCTAAAATGAAACTATGCTAAGTCGTGTAGCTAAAGCCGCTAAGGTGGTTGTTTACAACATGCTGTGCCAGTGACGCTTGGGTGTGTTTTTTTTTTTTTAATATGTGAAGTTAGCGCTTCCTGTGGCAAGTTGTTGTCACGGTAACCAATGCATGCCAGTGCAATTCAAGCAGTTTAGTGTCTGCCTATTTAAAAAAAAGTTGCCCACAGTTTTAGAACGTGGTGCTTTCAGTCCTTCAAGACTTGTTGCATTACCTAAGCATTTCAGTGAGGGGCTATCGAACCCCCCCCTGTAAACCCCCCCGATAAACTTCTTGCACTTGTTAAAGAATTACAAAACGGGTTTACTGTTTTGTAAGTTAAAACCGGTTTAAACATATGTGTAGTTATGTGTGCCTCACACATGAACACTAAAGTACAGTATTACACCTTTAAATTCACTCAGCGAGTGAAACACATAATGACCACCAGGTTGCTAGGCTTGTATATATGCAGTCAAAATGTAGATGAATTGCTTCAATCTAATTATAAACCTATAAGGCCTTTATGCTGTAGAAAGAGGAGCAACATTTCAACACTTCAAAGGAACAATTCAAACAATACTGCAATTTTGTGATTTCTTCACTAAAGCATTATTCATTATGGTACAGTTTGGACATGCCGCTGAGCTGAGATTCAGACTTATGCTTTATCAGAACAGATTTATGCTTTAATACTGAAATTAGGGGTTCTTTGCTAAAATCAGATTAACCTTAAACCGATGCCATTAAGCATGAAATACAAAAAGACTCTCACAATTATAATAGCGGAACCAATTCAAACCCCCACTTTATCTGCATCTAAACAAGCCAGCAAATAGGGACACAACAGCGTATCTCAAGTCACGCACACACTTTTAGGTTGACAGTGTTTAAAACTCATAACTTTTGTTTTATCATGCCCGCATTCTCTCCACCAATCTGTAGCGAATCAGCTCATGGGGAAATATGAATAATTAATCATAACTAGTTATAATTAATTATGAATATTTAGATTCGCTGTAGATATTTACTTGACCTCTCAGGGTTAACTGTCTTGTCAATTCTAAGAAAGTTAATTTCCTGGCTAAGGGAAATAACTTCCTTACTGTACAAAAAGCTTGTAGCATAAATCTGCATGATAAGGGACTCCAGTTATGAGCAAACAACGAACAACATCAAGTGTGATACAAGTAAGACTTTATTAACTACATAAACACTTAAACTAGTCTAACATACTACATAAACCCTTAAACTGGTCTAACATACACATAAACACACACACTGGTCTAACATACACATACACACACACAAACAACATACCGTTGGTATAGGAAAGGGTTCAAGCTTACCGCCTAGTAGAAGAAGAGAAATAAGAATATGAAGTAGTATGAACCATTGCAATATTCGCAGAATTCTACAGCCTAAATGGCAACATCAAATTCCTAGTTCAAACAAACTTTTTAAAAGGTTGCAAATTATACATAAGGTATCAATTAATAAGACTAAGTTTGAAATACTGCAGTCTCGTCTGTCTGAAAGAAAGGCTTGATGCAATCTGAAGGCTCGCGTGGATCTTTTTGCGTCAGAGAATCTTGGTGAGTGGAAAATCAAGGCCTAAGGCCTGGCACAAAACTTAGGATGTCCTGGAGCGTCGGAGCTCACATCTTATCAAAACCGAACAGAACCACCGACTCTGGGTGGGTCACTGAATGTAAGGCCTTTATGCTGTAGAAGATTCCCACCTAACAAAATGGGCTTGTCCAATGAGAAAGACGGAAATTCCAAGCGGGAGGTGGCAATTGCTGGAGGGTTTTATGACCCTTTGTCTCTAAGCATGGTAATTTGCTTGGGGTGTTGATGAACAAACTAATAAAGATTCTTAGAACACTAACATGTTGCGTAAGTATATACTGTACATACAATATACACTCTCAATTAGACCATCCAAATACGAATTAATAGAGACCAAACACGGTATATGTAAGGTTAACAGGTGGAAGTGTGGGTTTTTTTTTTTTTCCGTCATAAGCATGCATAAATGTCTACAATACAACAGTAATCTACAAGACTAGGCAATAATATACACATGACCTTAAGGATATGTGTGTTATTCAATAGAAAGGTTTCCTCTGAATGAATTAGTAGAAAAAGTTCAAATTCTATGTTGCATTGTGGATTCATATGGAAAATGTGGTGCGGGAAGCATGGAATGCTCATAAATGGCTATTAGGGGGGTCGTAAATGGATCGGAGGTCTGAGCCCAGAGGTGTCGTGGAGTATATCCCATGGGGGACCAGGGGGGGGCCGGTGTCGTTGCAGACTCCTGCATCCAGTTATTGGGTGAGGGGTCTGTGAACGTTTTGTTAATCTTATGAATAACTGATTTGTTAAATCAAATGAAAAATTGTGTATTTGATTGGTCCAGGCGCTACAGTGATAAATCAGCATAAAGGATAACAACACTTTAAAGGAGATCCTACCCTTGAGCTGCACTCGTTTTGTATGTCAAAGAAACAAACAGCTTTTGTAAGCAGCATGGGGAGGGGGGTTATTTTTCTTTAAAACCATTCTGTCCTGATAGATGAATACAATCAGCAGTATGCCCAAATAAGTAATTCCTTTAAATTCAACACAGTTGTTCGGTTGATATAGCTTTATTTAGAGTCAGGAAGATCTCGATATGCATTCTTGTCTACTCTTGTGAAATGTCATCAGTCGCTGCCCAGATACTGTTCCAAATAAAAAAGTTCACGCCTTACCAAGCTACCCCAAATGCATTGCGCAATGGCAGTAATGGTGGAGAAGACCCACATAATTTTCTAAATGCTTAAGATCAGTCATTTAAATGTCAGGCCCAGCTGCAAATTTCACATTAATTAATTCCTGGCTCTGATGTTTCTGTAATTGTTAAACATGAGATGTAATTTGTTGCGGGTACATCTCAGTCTTTGGGCTCATAAATTGTTATTTGTTCCTAAGAAAATGTTTTTGGATGAGCGCAAAGTTAAGTCTTTGTCATTTGTCATATTGGCTTTAAAGGGATAGTTCACCCAAAAAGGACAACAACAACAAAAAAAATCTGTCATCATTTACTCACCCTCATGCCATTCCAGAAGATATTTTGAAGAATGTTGGGAACCAAATCATTTTGGTGACCAGTGATTTCCATTGTTTAGAAACATTTCTCAAAGTATCTTCTTTTGTGTTCCACAGAAAAATAGTCTTACAGGTTTGGAAAACATACTGGCCGTAAAGACGTGTCTATGCCTGTTATGGTGCCCATTGCATCTAGAATACACAGCTTATATAGAATCATGAAACAAAATAATGCATGCATTTGCACTGCATACAAAGTGCTCATTAGTAGTGAAATGAGTGCTACTAAGTAAATGGAATGTGAAAAACACAACTAAAAAGCCATATTCATGAAAGTAAAGTTTTACCGAGTCATTGAGTTCAAAAGGTACTGCATAAAAGCCATAACTTTTTTGTACATATCAGTGCTTTTTTTTAAAGTCAGATACCTGCAGGTAACCTCTCCATTTTCTGCCAGAGCTTTTGGCATTGTTATTCCTCCCTTGGCTTGGCTTTTAATGAAAATTGAATAATGAGAGAGAAACAAGGCCAGAAACATACTTTAGTATGCAGATGCAAGGTTCCTTGAACATACTTAATGCACACTCTTCTGTTGCGGTAACAGACTTTAGTTCTCATTGGGGTGATAATTAGTTACTTTCAAATGTTTGTGCCATTAAAGTGGATTTGTTATTATTCAGGCTGCTAGCTATGAACATACTGACTTTAAAGGGAGGATAGTTCACCCAAAAAGGGGAAAACAATATCTGTCATCATTTACTCACCCTCATGCCGTTCCAAAATATATTTTGAAGAATGTTGGGAACCAAACCATTTTGGTGACCAGTGACTTCCATTATTTGGAAACATTTCTAAAAGTATCTTCTTTTGTGTTCCACAGAATAATAGTCATACAGGTTTGGAAAAAATACTGGCCGTAAGGACAGTTCATGGACTTGGGGAGTGTGCCCATTGTCTGAGGTGAGTGACAGTGAAATGTTTTCTAACACGTTTCATAATGCACAAAATTAAACATGCATGTATTTATTTCAGTAATCCAGATGCGGATGTGGAGAAAAGCGGTGCGAAATGAAAACGGGACTACCAAGAGATGGAGATAGCTGGACATGAACGGAGGGAGGACCATAGGGTAGATGCACAGGGGCAGGGAATGTTTGAGGGAGACGCAGTTTGAGGGGCATGCAGATAGAAGCGGGGAGGGCCAGAATATTCTGACTGGACACACTCAGCTTTTGAGAGAGCTCGGGATAATTAACATTTTGAGGGTGCTAGAGAATGAGATTTTAGGCCTGGTCTTGTTTATGCTACAAGCTGTTATTATTGGAGAGAAGAAGCTCAGTGGATTTCAGTATTAATGCAGAAGCAGTGAAAGACACGCATTTATACATCTTGAAATCTTCCAACATGTGTTCCCTCAATTTTCTAGAAGGATTCACGGTCACACTTTATATTGGGTGGCCTGACTAACTTATGTGTGACGAGGCATTACATCAAAAAATAAGTACAATATACTTATTGTGTTCATATTGTATTGCAAAACACTTTTGCTGCTATTGAGGTGGGATACGGGTAAGGTTAGGAAGAGATTTGGTGGTATGGGAAGGTTTAAGGGTGGGTTAAGACGTAAGAGATGGGCCAACAGTGTAATTATAAATGTTATTACAGAAATTAATTACAGATGTAATTACATATAGGTATTTTTAAAAATATAAGTACAATATAAACACATGTATGTACACAATAAGTGCATTGCACCAAATGATTCATTTAAATGTAAGTACATAGTAGTTAAAGCCACCTAATATAAAGTGGGACCGGATTCACTGTCATGAAATAAATGCTGCTGTGTAAATAAAAATAATTTGCACTCCCCATAAATTCAGAGTTAATGTTCCTGCTGTGTTTTATGTTTGGTCAGCAGTAGATGTCATCAATACTACAGCATAACTGATGCTAAACTTTCATGTTTTTCAAATCAAAGATTATTTATTCTCCTTCCAAACCCATATTCTGTTACTTTTTTTCCCCCTGAGGAACACCAAAGCAGACATTTCATGAAGCTCCTACTGTGCCCACAGCTGATCAGCTTCAATAAAACCTTAAAATAACAAAAAAGTTATTTTATTTTATTGAGTTTATTTCTCATTTAAAGTGCATTGTCTCTTGTTGCATCATGTTTGTTTTTGTTTCACTTGACATGTTAGAGCTACTGAAACACACCTCCTGATATGCAATTATTATAATCTAGAATTTTTATTCCTTCAGGACTTCTTCTGATGTTAGGGCAGCAATTCAGAAGAATCATGGACCCAGTCAGTGAAAATCCTTCCAGTTTCCAGCCCAAACGCCCTGCGGTAAGACATTTCATTTTACATGACACATCTTGCTGTTATATATGGGGTTAGAACAGAATGTATGTTTAAAAAGATTTTGCACAACTGATTGTGTACTTCATCTATCTGCAAATCTTTCCCTCTCTCTCTTTTTTTGTCAGGCCATGCCAGTAATATATGTACTGTAGTGTCTATGGTATTTGTACTGTATATATGGTATTTGATCAAAAATACAATAAAAACAGTAATATTGTGAAATATTATTACAATACAAAATAACTGTTTTCTATTTCAGCATATTTTAAAGTGTAATTTATTCCTGTGATAGTAAAGCTGAAGCCTCAGAAATCATTCTAAGATGCTGATTTGCTGCTCTAGAAACATTTCTCATTATTATCAATTTTGAAAACAGCTGTGCTGCTTAAAGGGCTAGTCACACACAAAAAAAAACTTATTTACTCACCCTCAAGCCATTCTAGGTGTATATGACTTTCTGCTTTCAGACTAATACAATCAGAAGTATTTTTAAAAATGTCCTGGCTCATTTATTTCAAGGCATAGACACCTAGGATGGCTTGAGGGTGAGTAAATCAGGAGGCAATTTTCATTTCTGGGTGAACTATCCCTTTAATGTTTTTGCTGACATTCTGTGTTACATTTTTTCAAGAAGAGTAGTATTTATTTGAAATTTCTGACACTTTGATCAATTTAATGTATTCTTGCTGCATAAAAGCGTTAATTTCTTCCAAAACGAAAATCATACTGACCTGAATTTGAGCTCTCAATATTGCCCGATCATTATACAGTATATGCTATATAGTCAAAATCTGTCAACAGTACATACATCTGAAGCCCAAGGACTTCTCTTGCTGTCATATTTTCACTCATCCCATCTCTCTCCAAATCCACCTACTTTCTAGTACATAACTGAATTCGTAACTCAGACCAGCTGCAGACGATTAGTCTAAACGACATCCCATCTTCTCCCAGCTGTTGTCGGCAGTGTTGGTTTACCCCCTAAGAGCTGCTGACTTTCAGTTCACCTGAACAGTACTCATATGTAGATTATCTCAGACAGTCCACTTGAGGGTTCTTGATTGGGTCTTTGATCATCTAGTAGTCCTATTTTTCTAGGGCAGGTTGGATGCGTAACACAAATAATGAGCTACCGTGTAATAGAGCGGGAAATCGTCTTTGCCGATTCTCATTTTTTGATGAGAAAAGAACATTGACGAAGACAAAAGCTTTGTTCAGGTAGGCAGACAAAAATCTTATTTCTGTATCCAACTCAAATCTTATTAATAGTGTGTTACGCTGCAGATGGTGATGTCACTGTCTGAACATAAAGATCAGATTTCATCACTTGCAAATTGTTTGAAAAACAAGCTGAAATTGGACGCAGTGAACAAAGTCAAAAATGTCTTTGATAAATTCCCACAGAAGCTGTGTCCCATCAAACGCTGATGAAAATGACCTCAAATATATTCTATTTTTGATTGATTCATTAGGGATGCTGTATCAGATTGAAAAATGTTATCTGTGTTTGTAATGATGGTGATTATCATAATCAGATTCAAAGCACAGCACCAGGTAAGCATAAGGTAACTCTGGCTTCTGTTAATGAATGCACACACACGGCCAAAGCGCTCACACCCACAATCTGGCAGGAGTCAATCATGTGGAACCTTTGTGACCTCGTTATATCTATCTATCTATTATCTAATAATATATACTATATATATATATAATTGACGCAAGACATAGATGTACTAACCTGGTCAGGAATGAGGTTATATGTAGTTGTTGCTTTGTACCATGAAGTAATAACCAGATGGTGGCTTTACAAAATTATTGAATTACTTGGAAATACACGTAGTTTTCTGAGCAAGGGTTCAATAAGCAGTTTTCTTTTTTTCTCAGTCTATTAGGTTGAAGAGAACATTTTCTGCACAGAGCCATGACAATTCTAGGTAATGCAGGGTGCAGAACCAGGAAGACTTTTTGTACAAAACGATTTGCAAGGGCAGTGTTCCCAATTTTTTTTCTCTTTTTTTATTTTTCTTTTCTAGGTTTGGAGTCAGTGATGGTCCAAGTACTGATCAGTGACACCAAACATGAAATATAGTTCTTTTCATCATGATATAATAAAGAGGAACATTATTATATCATTCAGTTTGTTTATATCAAATAACTGAACAGAATAAAAAAGTATTTGTTGAATAATGAAATATTGTAAAATAGTAATGAAAAATAATGTAAAATACTTAGGAATTAATTTCTTCACTTGCTTTTTTATTAATCAAAATGTCATAGCTGGATGACAGATTTCTCTCTGGTGAAGTATGCAGGACTTCATCTAGTCCTATCCATTTCTTACAGTCGACTGCAAGCCCATCTGCCTCCACTGTAGAGTGCATCTCAAATTCCAGTCAACAACCAATGCATAGAACCTGCCCTAAATGTTTTCTGTTCTGAAAATAATAATTGTTAATAGCTGGAATCATCTGTCCACAAAAATCTTATGAGATTGTGAAAATAAAGCTTAACTGGCACATATTGTGTTGCCAAATGCATGTTAAACTCACAGCACATGGAGAGCGGAAAGATGGAGCAGAATTTACTGTGAGCATGATACAATAAAAACATTGTATCATGAACTGCTTGCATGTCACACATCACTCTGAATCCTTCAGCGCATTAGACTATGTGCTTATTTAATTAAATCACAGCCATTTGCAATTTGATAAGCACAATGAGCCATATTGCAATTTTGATTTTAGTTCGATTGAAAGATGCTTTCCCAAAGCAATTGCACAAAACACTAGATTAGAGAGATTTGAGATATTTCATATTGTTATGAGAAGGGATTATGCATTATGAAGTTGCGGCAGGCCTCCAGAGTCTAGGTAATTAATTGAAAATGCTGTATATGTATATACATCTCCTGCATCATCAGACAGAAAGTAGTTTGACATTTTTTATTTGAAAAATTATATGCTTCACCTTTAGCAAGAGCTATGACAAAATAGAACATGGTTAAGTACTCCATGTGGTGCCTGTTTAGAACTCTATATTTAGGCCTTGTTCAGGTCACACAACAGAGAAAATTCACATTTTTTACAAGCACGTCCCAAACCACATTCATAGATGGTTTAAAATCTAAATGAAATTAGATATTTAATGCATCTTAGTCTGAACGATCCTTGCAAGTTTGCAGTGCAAACAAAACCTTTTAATTTAAATATTTAGTGAGCTACTTTTAATGGTTTCACGCATCGTTTGTGTTTTTATTTTATTTTTTAAAATATTTATCTTTTACTCCTAAAAACCAAAGCATTCGATTCTCATCTGATCTGAAATATGAGCTGTAGTGAATTTTAATTAAAAAACATTACAGCCTAATGCAGCTCCTCTGGACATCACACTATATATTCTCATGCTCTTATTACTCCAAAGACAGACACAGGGAGACTTTGAGCCTGAGCTAATGAAACATTACCAGCAGAATTTGAAAAGGAGATTAAAAGAATTAACCTAGGTGCTGGAGCCCCCCGATCCATTATGCAGTCTTATTTAATAATTGATTGCTGTAAGTGATATTTCCCATACAGATGATGATTAGAGACTTTGTAATAGCGTCCGTTGTTGAGATGGATTTGAATGATGAGAAATCAGTCCTACTGTCTCCAGCCATGTCTCTTATCTGTCTGTGCTAAAATGTTATGATTAGTATCAATCTAAATTGATGTCATCTTCAGTAGAAATCTTTCAGGGGACGCCATTCTGTCACAAAGGCCCAAACTGATTGTGATTCAATTTTACCATCAATTGCGACACTGTTGTAGTAACCACTCATGAATAGACTTCATATTCATCCCCTCCCTGTGCAGTTTGCATTCAAACATTGATCTGTCCTGCTTTGATGTTGGAAAATGTGAAACAAATGGAGCGATGAAGGAAGTGATCAAATTGGAACATGTTGCATCCCGGCGCTGAGAACAAGAGCTGTGTTATTGGCTGGAGCATTGTTTCTTATCTCAGCTTGAAATATGTGGGAAAAGTGCTGACGTTTTTATGACGCCCAACGCTGGTTTTGAATCCTCGGTTTATTCCTTTCTTTGTGTCCCAGCAAACCCTTTTATATGTTTCTGTGTGTGTGTTTCTCCTTTGGTAGCTGTTGTGGGGGGTGAAAATCAAGAGGAAGTTGAAAAGCGCGGCTCCTTTCCTGAGCAGGTTCAGGCCGCTAGTCGGACAGTGCTGTCACCAGTGCACCCCGGAGAGTCTGGTGAGAAAACGAGAGGGATGAAAGGATTATTTGAAGATAATAAAAGGACAAACAGCCAGAGGCAGACGGGGAAGTACATAGATTTAGGCTCACCTGAAAACCTCAGACACTGCTTTCACAAACCCATATCATGAGGGACGATCAAAGGGATTTCAGAGCGCAAGCGAACATGTTACTTACGGTAGGAATAGCATGAAAAAAAGGGATTAGGAGTGGAGAGAAAAATAATGAACACTCAAGAGCATAGTTCCCCCCGTGCTATGAAGAGCTTTTTAGAAAACTGCAGATGACTAAGCTTGTTTCCAGCAGCACTGGTCCCAGTGGACATATCGTGCTGAGAGCTGGGAGAGCAGGGCTAATGGAGCAGTAATCAGAGGGTTATTGGATCGAACCCCTCCTGAACGAATCTATTAATCTCAACCATCTCAGACCAGCCTGCCAGCCAGATAAATCATATTTGAGCCATTTGGTGTTTGTATTAAAAGTCATTTAAAATGCATGCATGGATTTTATTTAACAGCTATGTCAAATAAAACGATCAGAACCAGGGGCGTAGCAACCACTTTTTGAGATGCCTGCATTTGCCCTCCTAGTTTTACGCAGATCATTATTAAATCAGTGCCTGAATGGAATAGTTATGTACTCACAATCATGTCGTTCTGTGGAGCTCAAAAAGGAGATGATTAGCAGGATGTATTCATCTTCGTCCTCTCTTTTGGGAAACGTTTTGCCTCGAAGTAAAAAAAAAAAAAAAAAAGTGAGATCAATTTAAAATAAGAGATTAAGTCACATTTTAAGATAAGTTGTAATTGTGAGATCTAAAGTTGCAATTAACTTTTTATCTGCAGTAACACTAATACTTTTCAGTTTATTGTTTTAAATTCTGGTGCAGCATGTCTTAACTCACCATATTGAAATATATACTACTGTTCGAGTTTGGGGTCAGTAGGTGGTTTTTTTCTTGTTCACCAAAGCTGCATTTATTTGATCTAAAGTACAGTAAAACCAGTAATCTTGTGAAAAATTATTACAATTTAAAATAACTTTTCTGTTTTAATACATTTTAAAGTGTAAATTATTGTTGTGATTATTGTTGTAGTCTTCAGTGTCACATGATCCTTTAGAAATCATTCTAATATGCCGATTTGCTGCTCAAGAAAAAATTTGTATTACCAATGTTGAAAACAGTTATGCTTTTGTGATTTTAGGATTCTTTGATGAATAGAAAGTTCAAAAGAATAGCATTTATTTGAAATAGAAAATTTTAACATAAGAAAAAAAAGAAATTCTGACCCCAAACAGTAGTGAACAGTAGTGCAACCATTAGTTTCTTATCAAAACAAACAAAAGAACATTTGCAGCAAATAGTGACCTAAATTTTATTCTGGAAAAAAATATGATAGATTTCACTTTTCAGGAACTAACTCTTTAATTTCAAGTGGTTCCTATACTGCTACACAGAAAAGAAAATACACCAAAGTTATTAAATTATGAAAGTTTATTTAAAAATTTGTCTTAATTCCAGAAGTAATTAGTTTGTTTGAGAGCTTTGAAGAGGGCTGATGCTGCGAAGGCTGATCATGTTAGTTATGGTTGACCTAAATGGCAGCACACACAAAAAACACATATTATTACTCCACTTCCAACTATATTAACAGCCTCTCAAAAACGTCTGTTCTAGACACTTTTTGGTGATGAATTGTTGGGAGCTAATACAGACGCTTGAAAAGACTAATTGTACGGTAGCACACTTAAACTAACCCTGTCACTGAGATTAAAAGACACTTTTCTGTCCGCTTTGCTTTGTACAACCAACATTTATTTATTTTAATGATAACTTATTTTAAATATGAGCGAGATCGTGTTTTACACCTGGGATGTAACACATAAGGAATGGAATTGTCACTTCTCTGTAAAAATTTTAAAAAAAAAAAAAAAGGAGGTAAAAACAAAACAATCAGAAACTAGCGTTTTTAAACATTTTATTTTATCATTTAGCAACTGCGTTGCATGTCAGCATATTTTGAGAAACATTTTATTTTGTAAGTATTTTGTTTAGGCACAATTCTTGAACTTCTTTCAGGCTATGATTTATAGTGGAACTAATAGGGTGCTATTTTGAACGCGCAAAGGCTTCCCTAAAGTGTGTCATTATCTCAGTATATATAGGACAGCAGGACAGACTCTCTGAACTGTGATGGAGGCTGGTTAGAGCTCTCTCCATCAAGTTTGATCAAATATCCTTTTGCCACTCTCAGGGTCTGAAGCTGCTGCGTAACACTTCTCCTCTGGGCTTTCAGAACCTGACGTGTGTGAACGAGACACACACCGGGTAAGTGCACATCCTTCACTCGACTCAAGCCCTCCCCATCCGGCCCATTAAAATAACAATGCATCTCTCAACTCTGGCTTCAAACTGCTCGAGTGTAATTACTGTTTGCGTTTCTGACTCGCAAGCCTGGCACATGCACTTCAGTCGGAAAATAAAGAGCCCTAGAATAACTTTCTCTTCGTTTTTTACATCGCAGACCCACAATCGAGTGTGGTTTCCACAACCCCGCTACCCTTTTGTGAAAGGGTACCTTTTTTGTACACTTTTGAGTCCTATCGGCCACACACACACCAGTGCTAGGAGGATACTTTGAAACTGCAGCTCTCCAAGCACAAGCTAGTCATTTAAAGTAGTTCAGCTACAGGCAAACTACTGTTTTGAAAAAGTACTTAGCTTCACTAAAAAAAACTAACCAACTTCATTGAAGCTATGAAAGGCTTCAGTGTTTTTTATTGCTTTATTTATACACTGACGTTCAAAAGTTTGGTATTAGTAAGATATATAACAGCATAAGATATTTAAAATACATACGATATTTAACAAATGCGTGCTATTCTACAAATAATGCTATTTCTATTCATTAAATAATTCATTTAAAGAATCCTGAAAAAATCAATTTCCACAAAAATATTAAGCAGCAATGTTTTCAAAATTAATAATAATATTAACTGAGCTTCTTAAGCAGCAGATCAGCATATTAGAATGATTTCTGAAGAATTATGTGATACTGAAAACTGGAGTAATGATGCTGAAAATTCAGCTTTGCATTACATCAATAAATTACATTTCAAAATATATTCAAGTAGAAAACAGTTATTTTAAATTGTAATAATATTGCACATTATTACTGTTTTAACTGTATTTTGATCAAATAAATGCAGCCTCGGTAAGACGCTTCTTTCAAAAAACAATTTTCTGACTTTAGTGTATGACTACTAACAAGTTATTATAATAGGTATGTTTATCTATCACAATATATTGATATCTGTTTAAGGTGACATCGCTGATACATTGATTACTAATGGGGATTTTGTTTCATCCAGTTACTTAAATCTTTTCATTCACCAAAAAGACTTCAGATTTATTCAATACACCAAATACAACAAAAAAAAGTAGTTTACAGTATATACTGTGACTGAGTAGAAAACAGTGATGAACAGCAGCTATTAAATATTTAATGTATATAGAACTAAGATTCATCAAAGCAAATTGGATTTCCTAATGCTACTTGAGAGAGTTCAGGAGATTGTGTTCGATTATAGTCTCTAAAACTGTACAAAATGTAATATGACATAATTAAACCAGCGATGGAGCATGTTGTCATGCTGCAATGCTGATGGTTGGAAAAAGTAGCTTGTTACTGGAAAACATATTAGTTCAAATGTACTCTTAGTTTCTCCCAACAATATACACATTATACACAGGGGGAAAAAAATGCTTTATGCATTTATGGGAGTGGCAAAAATTGCCTTTAGTGTTTTTTTCCATTAAATTTTGCTTAATATGATATCAATAATCAATGTTTTCTCTAAATGTGAGCATAATTAAACTAACCCAATTAATCCACGTTTCTATGCAAAACGTTTCTGTGATTATTAGCATGTCATCCGTCTTGAGATCTGGACTGACTTCTGTATTCTGCACACGCAAACAGAATGATAATATAGGGGATTCACCCCTGCATTTAAAAGCAGTTGACTCTCATGAAGAAGTGTTTCTAACTTCGTAGAAAACACTTTATTAAAGCAAATAAATGGGATTTGTCTCTCCTGCATCAAAACACACAGAGGCAGACTCTGTGAGCACCCAGTTTATCTTCTCAATCACCTCCCACTTTAGAATGTGTCAGAAGCCAAGCGCAGCAGATCCTGCTGAAGTGTTTAATTCGGCTTGAATTAATAGTCCTGAATCAGAGACTGCTCTTTCATGGGCTGAGCTAATTAACATTTTGGAGCCTGGTTATGCTGAGAATATGATGTATTCACCTATTGCTGATTGGTCACCGATTGTTTTCATTGTCCCGAGGTGAGTGATACAATATCTCTTTACATAAGGGCTCCTTTTAATTTTGCTAATCGGGTAAAAGTGAGTGGACGTACATGGGTGTATTGTGTGTGTGTGTGTGTTTTTTCGGTCCTGCTTTAGATAATAAGGCGGTTTGCTGTTTGCTGTTTGTATGGGGTTGTGAAGTTCACCCCAGCCCTGCTGGAGACAGACGGCACAGTGTCCACGGCAGCGAGAGGTGCGGTTTGCTTGAGCACTCGTCACTGATTAGATGACATGTCACGTGTAGAGAGAGGGAGAGAGCAGAGAGAGTTGCATTTGAGGATTGAGAGGCGCTCCTGTGAGGCTCCCATTGAGATTAAATTCAAATTTCTCTCTCCTCTGTTAATATAGAAGATTGGTAGCCACTTAATCTGACATTACATTAGATTGCATGCAGAGACGTGCAAACCTACATATTGTCAATGGTGACCAGTATAGGTTTTTTTTTTTTGCTGTATTTTTATTGCATATAAAATGTTCATCCATTTAGATGACAGTTTTAAAACAAACTAATAAACTTAATGTTTTATTTATGACTGATAAATATGCATCACAACTTAGTAAGAATAAATAATGCTTTCATACCTCTTGAACAATTAAATAGAATGTTCACAATTGACAGATGCTGATTCTAAGGAGTTTGAATAAATACATAAAAAAGAAAGATTATTTAAATAAAATCAAATAGATGCCAGCAATCAAATATAAATGTATGATTCATTTTTTGAGTGTAAAATATAAATGCAGTAAAAGACCAGCTTATACTATGGGATGCAAAATAGCAAACATGTTATAAATGCATGTTGTGTCCAAAGTTAGTTCAAATAATCAGTCAGCCGTTTATATAATTGTTGCACTAAAATGAAAGCAAAGTATTAAAATGATTTGTAAATATTTAGTACGTAATTTTAGTAAATTAAGTAATAGAAGACAATTTTGTCTTTTTTCTATTCATTATTAGAGTAAAGTTAAAATGTACAACAAAACACTGTGAACTCACAAAACTGTGTTGATTTAGACTTGATTTCATACTGTTAAAAATGATGGCTCTCAATAGAATAAAGTAATTGCAATAGAATAAACAATTGTCAGTAGAATAAAATGAAATAATCTCAGAATTACTGACCTGTCCCGACCCAGAAAGCAGAATGATAAATATAGAAGTAATATCAAATTTAGTAAGTGTGTAATATAACATTACATATGTTTGATATCATATGTGAACATTTTTCCATTGATAGCTCCTAAAAATACATTTTGTAATATAGCTCTTTTTCTAGGAACTTGAAAAAGAGCCGGACCCTAGTTTGAAAACTCTATCCATCTTAATGAAGCTCTATATAAGGTCACTAGACTGGAACTGGATTCACCTGACCTTGATTGAAGGAGTATAATTACATAAGATGCATTCTTGTATTCAAAAACAGTTCAGCAGAGCACTGTTGACCAATTGTGACCCATCACTACTGAAATGGCATTCATTTTATTTTTGCTGTCAACCATAAGCCACATGTGCCATGTTAACTTTTCTCTTTGCTTTTCACCTTGGTTCAACCCAGTTAACATACCCTCCATCCATTCACCTAACTCAATTTGGGCCCTAACATTTAAATAACCTTTTATGTCCCCAAACAGCATTGGTGTGTTTTTCACTCTGGAGGCATAAGTGGTTTTGGTGTGTTTGCGGGGTGTTTATGTGATGATCCATCACACAATATCCCCTTTGTTTACTCTGTGGTCTGTTGTCCTGTGACTCTGTGTGTTTTTACCCAGAGTGAGGCATGCTCTGGTGGCAGCTTGTTCCCCAGATGAGACCAAGATGATGGAGCTGGTGATGCCTGAGGTCAGAGGTCATTTAGGCCCAACCCCAATTCTATTTTATACCCCTTCCCCTTCCCCTACCCCTCGCCTACCCCTTCCCCTTGTCCCTTGAAACAGAGTTTGCCATCACACGTCATCATATGTCGTCTAGCTCCTACAATACACACACCTATACTGGTGTGCATTAGAGCCTTTAATTACCGTTCTATATTAATGCGCTGTTTACTGCACACACACACACACACACACACACATATATCGGAGATCGCGCAGCTCACACATCCAGGAGAAAAGAAACTTGTCAATGCTGCCCCACGACTTTTATTAATAACAGTTTAAATACTGAATCGCTACATTATATTTTCCAGCAACGAGAGGATAAAATCGCTGTTTTTGAAGTAAACTCACTCTAAAGAGAAACCCACAGACGCTCTCTCTCTCTCTCGAATTGGCAAAATTTGAGAAAAGGGTTTAGCGATTTCTAATTATTGGGGGGACTAGCCCCCCTCAGTGTCTACGGTGGTTATCGCCCTGATCAGACATGAAAATATGTTGTGGCACTATCGTGCAGTCTATAATGATATGACGTTAGTTAGCAAATATTAGCGATTTTTTGCAAACATTTCTCTGAGTAACATGACCATAAATATGAACAAGCCATGTTGCCCCTGAAGCCGGTTTACGCTGAGATAATTCATACCCCTTCTTTTGAAGTGTGGTCCCGAAAAATCTTCGTTTGAAGGGCTGTCTGGCCCTTCCCCTACCCCTACCCCTCCAACCAAAAGAGAATTGAGACACCCCTACCCCTTCACGTGAACGCGCGAAACGGAGGGGTAGGGGAAAGGGGAAGGGCTAAGGGGTAGAATTGGGATTGGGCCTTAGGCAGACTTCTGGCCCTCACACAGACCTTCATCTCCACCTGCCTGCTCATGTCTGAATGCAGTTCTCATTCTGAAAGCAAAGCAGAAGAAGGTCATTCTTCTGAAGTTCATTCAGCCAGAGTTGCTTAATGCTTGAGGTAGATCTTTTGTTTTGTAAACTTAAATAATATGGTGTTCAGCATTCAAAGTGTAACAGAAATTTAAAATGGTCACATTTCTTTAGGTTTAAAATATAACCCTTGGTAGGGTCGAAAAGTCCACATTGAAAATATGAGATTTAAAATCCAATTTAAACCTGAAATTGAAGTTTTAGGATTCAAGGATATGCCAAATGGAGAAATATTTCACCTCATGCATTCCTTGGTCACTAATCAAATAAGGAAACTTGAGTGTTCAGATGGTCAGTGTCACCAGTATTTTACACCATTTTAGTCATCAGAAGCTTTTTTTGCAGTTCACTTGAATTATTCTGACTTAAAAAAATAGCTCAAATATATAGCCTTTCAGTTAATATGAGTTCACAAAAGCTGCATAGCATCACTGAATAATTACAAAGCGCTTAAAATGAAGGGCAGAATGTCACTGCTGCTTGACATGTAATGTCAACTATCCATCTGCATGTAGAAATGTTATCATTTTCAACTGATTTCTCACCACGCTCTCTTTCAGGATGGTGAGCTGGATGTTGCTGAAGGTCTTCAGTTTAATGTTCTGCAGTGTGCAGGTCAACCTCAACCAGCTGGCAGCTTTACATCATGCCACACAACTGGTAACCACACATCCAGCCTTTGTTTCTTCACCCCATTCTCTCATATCACCTGTTTTCCCTCCCTGTAGGCATCCTGTGCTTCATGCATTTAATGCTTTCATTCTTCCGTTCTTCCTATATCTCATTAGTCTTCGCTGCTTTTCTTCTTTCACCACTGTTTTTCTTCAAGTTTCTTCTTTTTTATTTATTTGTTTTTCACATTTGCAGTGTTTTTTTTTCTGAACCAAATTCAATTATTCTCGATTTCGCTGTATGATATTGGGATTTAAATATATGAAGCTGAAGGCTGCTCTCTTTATCAAAATGCTCTTTTTGGGTATGCCTCTTTCTTTCGCCTTCTCTCAACCTATTGCTCCATTTATCCTGTTTACACATTTATTTTTATTGCAGTCAGGTTTTTCACCTCAGGCTTTTGGTCACACATAACCCTTTATATGGAAGTAAAAGCACACTTTGAAAAGCTTTTTGTAGCATTCGATTGGGCAAGTGCAATATGAAACAAACATCAGAGAACCGATTAGACCTCATCTGTTTGTCTGATTTTATAACCAATTAAATCCCACATCACAACCAGAAATCATCTCTCTGGCCTCAATCCATGCCCATCATTCCTGAAAATATTGAGCTCACCTGCAGGTCGGATACTCACTGCCCACCTGAATAGCACAGATACAATTTTGCACCACTCAGTGTAACTCCACAAAAAGACAGTTTGAAAGAATTCAGTATGTATAATGCAAAAATCATATTTATTATCAACACTGTTTCCTTGTTTTCCAGTAAAAATATTGAAGTATCCTTAAAACTAGTGTTTTTTAGCTATATACTTTCAATCTCATGAGTGTAGATGATTACATATAGGGATATAAATGACTGTATTTGCTGCATTCTCATTTTCTGCAGTGTTTTAACAAAAGTATCAATCTATTTTTATGCTCACCATGTTTCTGCTACTGTAGTTAAAATAACCACATCTGCAGCTCTTGTAGAGCTTTACGTCTTTATCAGGGGAAAGAAGCAACACGTACGGAGCGTTTGGCTCTAGATAAAAATATTAGAGGATATAGTGCCAAAAGATCATTGCCATAAACGCCCCTGAGTGCTCATGGTGTGTACAGCTCTGTTGTTTTGACATGTTGCTCACTTTAAAGGGGTCATATGACATTGCTAAAAATAACATTATTTTGTGTATTTGGTGTAATGAAATGTGTTTATGCAGTTTAAGGTTCTGAAACGCGTCGATTTTTACAAAGCTCATCAGTCTGAAAAGCGAGGTGTGCTCTGATTGGCCAACTATCCAGTGCGTTGTGATTGGCTGAATACCTCAAGCGTGAGACGGAAATGTTTTGCCCCTCACCATACTGTGATGCCCTGTCCAGCCGGAGCGACGAGACAAAAACATTAAAACCCATTATAAACGAGGCATTTGTTGCATCCAGTGGGGACATGTCTTTTTATGCGTTGCGTTGCTTATCACGCTGCGTATCGCGCTGTGTAAACATAAAACCATGTCTGCTTTTGTGATCGGAGAAAAGACAAACAACAAGCGCTACTCTACACTACTCAAAACTCGCATTTGAATCATCAGTGGCTAATTCTTCTAATATGAAAACGTACTTAGGCTGTGAGTCAGAAGCACCAGACTGTCCTTGCAAAGTTGGAATTGCCCCACTTTATAGAAACAGACACCGACATTGTCTGGGCTCCTGGTTGAAACAGTACTCGTTCTCTATAAAACGCGTTGTTGAATATTTGGGTTGAACTGTTCAGGAACAGTGTTGTAAATACAACTCAACCACTGATTTCTATTTGTGTCCTCTTTTGGAAGGCCAAACAAAGTAGTTTCGCTTTCACAACGAAACACACAGCGCCTTCACGACATGGCGGCGGGGTGGAGGAACAATCTTTCTTTGCGTGAACATTTGGGCGGCGTTATGCAAATCTTCCCACATCATGACGTAGACATGTGGGGGCGTGTTAGAACGAGCCGTTTTAGGTAGGCGTGGTTAACTTTTATAAAGAATATCTCTTTGGATCTGAGACTTTAGTCTTTGCAACTTTACAGATCTTCTTTATGCACCAAGAGCTTGTAACACTCCAAAGAGAAAGGAAAAATTTAAATCGCATCATATGACCCCCTAATACAATTTTCAATTCGAGTCTGTCTGAAATATTTCTTATGAACAGCTGTTTTTGGCAACTAAAGTTTTTGCAGTGTAGATTCTAGGTATACAAATCTTATGATTGTTTTATAGATGGAATATTATGGGTAGAGTACTTGATTAGAGTTAAGATGAACAGTGTTGTGTTTGCTATAATAGGGCTATTGTAACCTTTAACCTGCTCTTGGGTCTCAGTGTTTATGTTCAATAAGGAGGCACCAGAAGATATTAGCACAGTTGGTACAAAGGGTCTGGAAACACAATCGCAGTGCCATTTTCTGAAGTACAAAAACAGTTCATTTACAGGTTAATTTTCAAGTGTACACGTACTGCTGAACTCTATTTCTAACTGCTCTGAAGTGTCCTCTCATTTAGTCTGTGTGTGTTGTAGAAATCTCCACTGGTCTATGTGTGTGTTCGGCAGAGTGGCATCTATCACGCTCTCATTTGTCTGACTCTTTTCTGACACAACTTGAGGGTTCCCTACACCATTTACCCAGCCCACGTCCAACAATCCTGGCTAAGGTATATATATATATTATATATATATATACACACACACCGAACCCACAAATACCTCACCCTGTAGAGCCCACAGATTTGTAGTTTGCTTAGAAACCTTCTTACCACATACATACCCCCACAGTTCACATGCTTTCCTTACATCACAGCTCTGTTTGTGTCTGCTGGTTTTGTTTAAAAGAATGTTCTTGTTCATTTGTTTTGCACTAGTTTGGTGCAAACACAGCAGTTTCTAAAGCACAGTGCACTTATTCAGTCTGTTACACAACCAATGGAAGCACCTGTACACATTTAACAGGGCACAATGGTTTGGTAACTAATGAAACGTAAAATTCTTAAAGAATCATGGCACAGAGTGCTGGAAACGGCAGTCGACCGCAGAGAGGGATTGGTAGGGGTAAATAGTTTCCTCCTGCAGGTAACGGAAGACAAACTCCAGGACGCAGGGAAGTTTGTGCTTTGTTTACAAGGCTACATCAGTAATTACTTAATTGCTGTTTATACAGATTGCTGTGTCAGTAATTGTTAATATATTTATGATATGCATCAAGCTTATGGTGCAATGCTTGATTGACATATGAATGCAAAATTTATAGTGTATAGATCAGCTTGAAGAATTCACAGTTTTTTCATTTTCGAAACAAAATTAGCTGTTGTTTTGGTCAAGTTTCAAATGTACCATGAATTCACTGAAAAAAAAAGAGTTGAAACTTTTGAAAGAAGAGGTAAATATATTATGTAGACCAGTGGTTCCTCTTCGGGAATGAGACGCTGCGTCGGAAAACGCTAGGGGAACGCCTTCAGCGATACCAAGCTCTGAATCATATGTGTAATCGAACGTGGCGGACTTCATCGTCGGGTTACTCCATGCAAAAACCAGGAAGCTTTAAAAGCACGTGAGGTGCAGCCGGCGCTAGCTTTCTGTCATTCAGCAAAGCTCTCTGGTATGTGTCGGTCCGATTTATGTTCTGTGAGTCTTATTTATTGTTGTCTGTCCAAAAAAAGTGCACAAGCATTCAAAATATAAGCTCCAGCTGAGAAAAAAGATGTCTAAGCAAAAGACAAAAAAGGGCAAAAGCAGATCGCATTACAGACTGTGGTTCCTCCCTGCCCACGGCAATCACGAGCGGGATACACACAGTTTGTGCCTGTCTGCTTGGAGCAGAGCAACGGCGTCGGCCTTCGAGAGGGCCGACTGTCCTCCTTGTGAGCACCTTGCCACTGCGTTTGCTTCGCTCCCGGAAGGCTCTCTTTGAGGAGGGAGCCCTCACTAGCGTTCCTCGCGGTGGTCCCCGCTTCCCGCCGCGCGATGGCAGCTACTCTCGTGGGGTTCGCAGCCGATCTGGTGAGGGAATGGAGACCGGGCGAGTCCCTATCGTTCTTCCTCACCTGCCAGATCCGCTGCCCGCTCTCTGGGATCGGAAGCCCGTTCTGCGGTTTCTTCCCTCCGGAGAGCGGGCTCGGTGTTTCTCCTATCTTCCTCTGAGGAGGTTGATGTGGAGAGCGTCGAGGATTCATCCCCTCAATCCTCATATAGGGAGGTCTAAAAACAGAGCGTTGCCTCTCGCGCTCCCCCGCAGCAGGACCGAGGCTGGCGGCGCTCTAAGTCGGGGGCTTCTAAGGTGAAGCCCGATCTGAGGGTCGTGCTTCAGAGGAAGTCCTCGGCCAAAAGGCCCTGACATGAGAAGCTCAGGGCCTCTGAGGGTGGCCCCTACTGGGGAAGAGTGGGGTACACCACTTTACACGGTGTCCGTCTCTCCTCAGCTCCCTCAGGAAACCGTTCTGCCAACCCTTGCCAGTGTGCCAGGGTGCAGCGGTCTCCAGCAAAGTTTTCTCTCTGTATTTTCCACCCGGAAAATACAGAGAGACCTGTGGCTCTAACGTCTGTGGTCATGAAGTCTTTTGAAAGACTGGTGCTGGCCCACCTGAAGGACATCACTGGACCCTTGCTGGATCCTCTTCAGTTTGCCAAAAAAAAACAACACCCAGAGCAAACAGGTCTGTGGACGATGCAGTAAACATGGGACTGCATTATGTTCTGCAACATCTAGACAGACCAGGGACTTATGTGAGGATCCTGTTTGTGGACTTCAGCTCGGCCTTTAACACTATCATCCCAAACCTCCTCCTGCCCAAACTAACTCAGCTCTCCGTGCCCACCTCCGTCTGTCAGTGGATCAACAGCTTCCTGACAGACAGGCAGCAGGTAGTGAGGCTGGGAAAATACACATCCAGCACCCGTACGATCAGCACTGGAGCTCCTCAGGGTTGTGTTCTCTCTCCACTGCTCTTCTCCCTGTACACCAACGACTGCACCTCTAAAGACCCCTCTGTCAGCTCCTGAAGTTTGCAGACGACACCACACTCATCGTCCTCATTCAGGATGGTGACGAGTCTGCTTACAGACAGGAGGTTAAAGAGCTGGCTGTCTGGTGCAGTCTCAACAACCTGGAGCTCAACACGCTCAAAACAGTGGAGATGATCGTGGACTTCAGGAGAAACCCCCCTGCACTCCCCCCACTCACCATCATGGACAGCACTGTGACTGCAGTGGAGTCATTCAGGTTCCTGGGCACCACAATCTCTCAGGACCTGAAGTGGGACACTCACATAGACTCCATTGTGTAAAAGGCCCAGCAGAGGTTGTACTTCCTTCGCCAGCTGAGGAAGTTCAACCTGCCACAGGAGCTGCTGAAACAGTTCTACTCCGCCATTATTGAATCTGTCCTCTGCACTTCAATAACTGTCTGGTTCAGCTCAGCTACCAAATCTGACCTCAGAAGACTTCAGAGGGTAGTCCGGACTGCTGAGCGAATCATTGGTACAACCCTCCCTTCTCTCCAAGAACTATACTCATCCAGAGTGAGCAAAAGGGCTGGCAGAATCACTCGGACGCCCACACCAGCACACTCCCTCTTTGAACTGTTTCCATCTGGTCGACCAGACCAGAACAGTTTCTTCCCTCAGGCCATCCATCTCATGAACACTTGACAATAACTGTGGAACACACACTATTTATTCACTCATACACTTATTTATCTAACACACATACTCAGTCTACATTTCAATTTGCACATAATATACCTGTACATACAACTGTCTATTGTTATATACCTGTACATACGATTGTCGATTTGTATATTTTTTATTCCTTAGTTACTTGTTCTATTTTTCTCTTTTTTATTATCTGTGTTTTTGTTCTGTCACTGTCATTCTGTTACACTGTGGAGCTTCTGTCATGAAAACAAATTCCTCGTATGTGTAAACATACCTGGCAATAAAACTCATTCTGATTCTGATCTGATTCTGATTCTGATTCTGATTCTGAAACGTAGCGGAGCCAAGAGCCTCGCCACCCCTTTGGGGGTCTCTCAAGCAGCTAGTTCGGCGATCTCCTGCTGGTCCGCCGCTTCAGGGCACCCAGCTAGCAGCTCCAAAGACACCAGAAGCCAGTCTCGAGAGACTGGTTCCCTTAGTAGATTATATAGCAGTGTGGAAACTACTGCCAAATGTATCTCATTGGGTCCCCCCCACCCCCCCCCCCTGCAGACTGTAGAAAGAGGCTATCGCATTCAGTTCGGCACTCCACCGCCGCCATTCAACGGGGTCTTTCCCACACTCGTGGGCCCCGAGCAGGCTCTGGTTTTAGAACAGAAAGTCAATACTCTCTTGAGGAAGGAGGCCATCGAGGTGGGTCCCTCCTCTCGACAGACAGCTTGGGTTCTACAGCCGGTACTTCATCGTGCCAAAGAAGGATGGAGGGTTGCGTCCCATTTTAGATCTACGTCATTTGAACCGCTCAGTCATGTGACTGAAGTTCAAGATGCTTACTATAAAACAGGTTGTGTCTCAGATCAGGTCTGAGGACTGGTTCGTCACGATAGATCTAAAAGATGCTTATTTTCATGTCTCTATCCTTCCCAGTCACAGGAAGTTCCTGAAGTTTGCTTTCAGGGGCAAAGCTTACCAACATCGGGTCCTACCCTTCGGCTTAGCACTCTCACCCCGTAAACCCTTTTGGTTTTCCCCCCCCTAAATTTTGTGACGCTGCCCTGCTCCTCTGCGCTCCAGGCGTCCGCATACTCACTTACATTGACGATTGTTGATTTTACTGCAGCAGATCAGACTGCGGTTCGAGCATCGAGATGTTTGTTCTCGCTCATATGGTAAATGTTGGGGTTAAGACTACGCCAAGACAAAAGAAAGTGTCTTTCTCCTTACAGAGGACCCACTTATCTGTGCGTGTGTGGGATTCGACCATCATGCAGGCACGTTTATCTCCTCTCGGGATCGAGTCGATCCCACGTGCAGTCGTTGGGATTCAGAGAAGGCGGTCACTCACTTGTCCAAGCATGTTTCAAGCTGCGGGGTCTGATTGCATCGGCGGCCAACGTGATACATCTTGGCCTGCTGACATGAGACCCCGACATTGGTGGCTCAAGACCAAGGGGGTCTCCCCGAGGGGAAACCCGCTTCACATGATCAAGGCCATGCAGCGATGCTTACGTGCCTTAGACATATGGAGAAAACCTTGGTTATTGTCTCAGGGCCCAGTGCTGGGAGCTACCTTGTTGCCGCGTATGCTAGCGACGGATGCATCCCTCACCGGTTGGGGAGCGGTCATGAGTGGCCACCCCGCCCGTGGTTGTGGATGGTCGCCATCTACTGTGGCAGCATCAATTGCCTGAAGATCTGCCGTGTTTCTAGCCCAAACACTTTCTTCAGACCTAGAGATCGCCATGTGTTGTGCGTCACTAACAACACAGCGGTTTGTGTTTTATTCAACCACCAGGAGGCCTCTCGCGCCCCTTATAGAAGCTGGCGCATCAGATCCTTGTGTGGTCCCAGGGCAAGCTCCTCTCGCTGAGGGCAGTTCATATTCCTGGGCGTCTCAATATGGGAGCAGACAGCAGATATGGAGAGTTTTTGGCCAGACTCAGGTGGACCTGTCACAAACATCGCACCCATCACACTGTCCCCTCTGGTTCTCTCCGACTCATCCAGCTCCACTGGGGCTGGAAGCCATGGTACAGACGTGGCCGAGGCTTCGTCGGACGTGGTCCGTCTACTGCTAGTAGCCCCTTTCTGGCCGGGCCGAGTATGGTTCTCTGACCTGATTTCCCTTCTCAACGGCTCTCCTTGGAAGATTTCCGTCATGAGAGATCTCCTCTCACAGGCGGAGGTTATGATCTTCCACCCCCGCCCGGAGCTGTGGTAGTTGTGGGTGTGGCCCCTGAGGGGGTACAACTAGTAGCTTCTGGTCTCTCAACTGCGGTTGTTGAGACCATCCTCCAATCTAGAGCTCCCTCAACGAGGAAACTGTACGCTCTGAAGTGGAGGCTCTTCACTTCATGGTGCGGAGATCGCCTGCTTGACCCAGTTAACTGCCCAATTGGTGCTGTTCTGGAGTTCTTGCAGGCCCGTTTTTCCGCGGGGTTAACCCACTCCACCCTGTAGGTCTACGTGGCGGGTATAGCGGCCTACCACGCCCCTCTTGATAGTTCAATCGGTGGGCAAGGACCCTCTGGTTCACGTTTCCTCCTGCGGTGTTATAGGCTGAGGCCTCAGGCGGATCTCGGTGTGTGCCGGTTCCTGTGGGACCCTGCTTTGGTGTTTAAAGCTCTCTGTAGCCTTCCCTTTGAGCCTATCTAGTAGATATATATCGTCTTCCTTACATTAAGACTGTTTTCTCTTATCTATTTTCGTCTCTAAAGCGAGTGGGGATCTGCCGGCCCTTCTGTGGGCTCCTTCCTATCTCGACTTTCGCCCGTCCTGGCAACTTTTTATACCCTCGTGCGGGTATTGTCCCTAAGGTCCCCTCCTCTACACCACTGCCTGTCATGCTCCAGGCCCTCAGTCCTCGTCCCTTAGGGGAGCCAGACCATCACACGCTTATGTCCACAGAGCTGCCCTGTGGAGAAAGGCGGACCAACTGCCTGTGTGCTATGGTCCCCCTAAGAGAGGTTATCCTGCTTCCAAGCAGACCCTCAGCCTGTGGATAGTTAATGCCATTACTGTTGCCTATGAGTTCTCTGATCTCCCCTCACCATTGGGGGTCAAGGCTCACTCTACTAGAAGTGTGGCGGCCTCCAAGGCCTTCCTGTCAGGTGTTTCTATGCAGGACATCTGCAATGCTGCGAGTTGGTCCACGCCCCTAATGTTCGTCAGGTTCTATGACCTAGATTTGCAAGCCAATCCAGGCCCCTCTGTTCTCTTGCCATAGATGTGCTCTTCCACACTAGGCAGGGATCTGCAAGTCTGGCGGCATGGGCATTCTCATTCCCCTAGCGTTTTTCCGATGCGCCGCTTTCCCAAAGGGGAACGTCTCCAGGTTACGTATGTAACCATTGTTCCCCGAGGGAACGAGACGCTGCGCCGCAAGGCCATACTTCCAGTATCCCTACTAGAGCTTGCTTCACTCCCAAGAAGCTAGCGCCGGCTGCACCTCACGTGCTTTTAAAGAGCCGACGTCTCACCCATCGTTCGACTGATTACACATATGATTCAGAGCTTGGTATCGCTGAAGGCGTCCCCTAGCGTTTTCCGACGCAGCGTCTCATTCCCTCGGGGAACCATGGTCCCCTTCAGAACTCGAGCTGCGTCGAGTCGCTTTAGGAACGCCCTTGCGTGACCGCATTCTGAAGCACATGTAAAATCAGTCCAACGGAGCAGCGAGACGTCACAAGCGGGGTGACGTAAGCACCAGAAAGAATAAAAGCACTCCGGCCGGTCGCAAACCAGCTTCTGCTCTTCAGTAGTGCTCTGTGTATGTGTCTGTCTATTTATTGTTGTCTGTCCGCACAAGCACTCATTTATATAAAACAATGAGAAAGTCTATGCCGAGCGAACGGCATTACAAACGCTGTGTTTCTCCCCGCCCACGATATCTGGCGGCGGGGGATAAACACGATTTGTGTGTCATTTGTTAAGGAGCGGAGCATGCACGGTCAGCTGATTGTCATCACTGCGAGCTCCCGCTGCGCACGCTCCGCTCTCGCCTGACTGCGTTTGATGACAGCGGCCAGGCTCACGATCCCGCTGGCAGCGGTCCCGCTGTTCCCGAGGCACAGCGCAGACTGTTGTCGCGGGTGGATTTAGCGGAGGGATCCGAGACGGGCTCGTCCTTTTTCGGTCCCACCCGCTAGATCCTCGGCTCCCCTCTCTCGCGCGCACCCCCCCCCCAGAGAGAGAACCAGATGCTTCATCTATCTTCTTCCGAGGAGGTGGATGTGACGAGTGTCGGGACAGAGGAGACTGTGGACTCGCCACCACAGTCCCCCGCGTATGAGGTGTGATTCGTGATTATGGGGTGTGTTTCGCGCCAAAATAAAATATTGTTNGGGGCATGCACACGATTTGTGTGTTGTTTGTTTGGGAGCGGAGCATGCACGGTCAGCTTTCGAACAGCTGATTGTCATCACGGCGAGCTCTCGCTGCGCACTCTCCGCTCTCGCCTGGCTGCGTTTTATGAAGCGGCCAGGGCTCGCGGTCCCGCTGGCGGCAGTGTTTACCGCTGTGCCGAGGCCACCACACAGGGCACAGGGTGCAGACTGTTGTCGTGGGGGGGATCGCGGGTGGGGGTGGATTTAGCGTGGTGGAAGATCCGAGACGGTCGTCCTTTTCTCGGCCTCACCGCTCCTAGATAAGCGGGCTCTCTCTCTCGCGCGGCCCGACCACCCCCCCGCGATTCAGAGAGAAAGAGTCCGCGAGAGAGGGGAGAAAGAGCCAGACGCTTCATCTCTCTTCCTCCGAGGAGGTGGATGTGACGAGTGTCGAGACAAAGGAGACTGTGGACTCGCCACCACAGTCCCTCGAGTATGAGGAAGGTGGGATTCGTGATGATGGGGGGTGTTTCGCGCCAAAATAAAATATTTTTTGGCCAGCCTAGAACAGGACGCTCGTCCTAAAAATAATTAGCCGAGCATGTTCTGAATCCAGATCACAACCTTCACGACGGGGGCCTTCCGTTTTACCCCGATCACCATGCTGAGGTGTCAAGATCGTGGGAAAAACCGTACTCATCCCGTATTACAGCCCCACAGTATCAAATATTCAAAAGAACATCTTGGGGCTGAATGATAAGGGATATGGGGCGATGCCAATGGTGGACCAGACGCTCGGGAGCTATCTTTCCCCATCCTCAGCATCGTCCCTGAATGCCCCGAAGATTCCCACCAGGCCCGTTAGGCTTACATCGAGCCTGGTTGGGAAAGCTTATCCGGCGGTAGGTCAGGCTGGCGCATGTGTGCACACCATGGCGGTGTTACAAGCATACCAGGCCGACCTGCTCAGGGGTGGGGCTGCTGAGCGAGCAGAAGCACAAGACAGCCCAAAACCAGCCCAAGTCATAAAGCTCCTCATATCGCCAGTCTCAAATACAGAGCGTTGCAACCCGCACCCCTCAACAGAAAGAAAGATCGGGGGGTCGGGGGGGGGCGGGGGGGCGATGCTCTCAGTTGGGGGGTCTTAGGCGGGAGGGCGATGCTTGCTCTCAGTTGGGGGGTCTTTATAGACCGGGAGAAGGGAAAGAGGAAAAACGGCCATCTTGTGGACCGTTATTGTCTAAGAGGACCGCGGGAGCGAATGGTCGTCCTACCATTGGTCAAGGTCCCTGAGGGCAGCCAAGGCCACCTGGCGAGGATAAAGGGAAAGGATTATAACACCTCAGTATAGGTGCCATCCTCTCCGGGGCCTCACGGAGGCTTATTTGATACCCCTGCCACCCTCGGTTGTTCAGGGCCCTCACGTGAGCTCCGACGAGCGGAAAAATCCCAGTGGCGCACGGCCAACGGTCGGCACTTTACGGCACGGGAGAAGAGCTCGCCCCCGCAGTGAGGGGCTTACAGCAGAGTCGGGGCGTCGGGTTGTCCTTCATGCCTCATGGAGGTTTTCATTTATACCCTTGCCACCTCGGCGCTTTCAGGGCTCAGGTTGAGCTCCGCGACCCGCATTACCAGCTGCCGCCCAGAGCACGGTACGGCACGGGAGGAGCTCGCCCTCAATTGAGGGTGCTACAGCAAGTGGGGGGTCGGTTTGTCCCTCAGTGCCCATGGAGGTCACTGTACCCCTCCTGCCCCTTGGTGCTTCAGGGCGCAGTAGCTCCGACTGAGCAAAATGCCCAGCTGCCGCCCGCAACGGTTTTTTACGGCACGGGAGAGGGAGCTCGCTACCTCAAGTGAGGGTGACTACAGAAGCAGAGACGGTCGTTCCCCTGCCGGGGTCATCTGCTTCAGGGCACCAAACTGGCTCCTCTAATAATACCAGACACCAGCCTCGAGAGGCTGGTTCCCTTAGTAGATTTTATGGTAGCGTGGAAACTTCTACCAAATATATCAAAATGGGTCCTGCAGATTGTAGAAAAAGGTTACAGAATCCAGTTCGGTTCTCGTTCCGCCTCGTTTCAACGGGGTCATCCCCACACTAGTGGGCCCATCAGGCTCTGGTAATGGAACAAGAAGTAGATACTCTCTAGAGGAAGGGGGTCATAGAACGTGTTCCTCCTCTCGAGAGAGCTTCCGGGTTCTACAGCCGTTACTTCATCGTTCTGAAGAAGGATGGGGGGGTGCGACCTTGGTGCTTCAGGGCTCAGTGAGCTCCGACGTGGGAAATTCCCAGCTGCCGCCCGGCAAGGGTACGGCACGGGAGAGCTCGCCCCCACAAGTGAGGGTGCTACAGCAGTCAGGTCGGTCATTCCCTCAGTGCCCTCATGGAGGTTCATTGATATCCCTGCCACCTCGGTGCTTCAGGGATCAGTGAGCTCCAACGAGCAAAATTCCCAGCTGCCACCCGGCAACGGTACAGCACGGGAGAGCTCGCCCCCTCAAGGGAGGGTGCTACAGCAGTCAGGTCGGTCGTTCCCTGCCGGTCATCCGCTTCAGGGCACCGAACTGGCTCCTCTAATAATACCAAACGCCAGCCTCGAGAGGCTGGTTCCCCTAGTAGATTTTCTGGTAGCGTGGAAAATTCTACCAAATATCTCAAAATGGGTCATGCAGATTGTAGAGAAAGGTTACAGAAACCAGTTCGGTTCTCGTCCGCCTCGATTCAACGGGATCATCCCCACATTAGTGGGTCCCGAGCAGGCTCTGGTAATGGAACAAGAAGTAGATACTCACTTGAGGAAGGGGGCCATAGAACGTGTTCCTCCTCTCGAGAGAGCGTCCGGGTTCTACAGCCGTTACTTCATCGTTCCGAAAAAGGATGGGGGGGTTGCGTCTGATCTTAGATCTCCGTCTTCTGAACCGCGCTATCAACGGCTTCGGTTCAAGATGCTCACTATAAGCAGATAGTATCTCAGATCCAGTCCAAGGACTGGTTTTGTTACGATAGATCTCACAGACACTTATTTCCATGTTTCCATCCTCCCTAAACACTGGAAGTTCCTGAGGTTTGCTTCGGGGGCGAAGCATACCAATATAGAGTTCTTCCCTGCGGCCTGTCACGCTCACCCCCACCCGTTCACAAGTGTGTGGATGCTGCTCTGGCTCCACTGCGACTCCAGGGCATCCGCATATTCAATTATATCGATGATTGGTTAATACTAGCTCAATCGGAGCAGATGGTGGCTTGGCATAGAGATGTCTTCCTCGCCCATATGAGAGAGCTGGGGGTAAGACTAAACGCCAAGAAGAGTGTTCTTTCTCCACAACAGAGAACCACTTATTTATGTGTGGTGTGGGACTCAACCTTGATGCATGCACGTCTGTCTCCTGCTCGAATCGAATCAATCCTCACGAAAGTCACGAGAGTAAGAGAAGGCCAGTAACTCACTGTCAAACAGTTTCTGAGGCAGTTGGGCCTGATGGCAGCGGCGTCCAAAGTGATACCTTTTGGCCTGCTGTACATAAAACCCCTACAGTGGTGGCTCAAGTCCAAGCGGTTTTCCCCGAGGGGAAATCTGCTTTGCATGATCAAGGTTACGCGGCGATGCTTACGTGCCTTAGAAATGTGGAAGAAACGTTGGTTCCTGGTTCAAGGCCGACGTTAGGGGCTCCTTGTCGTCGAGTAACGCTAATGACGGATGCCTCTCTCATGGGCTGGGGAGCGGTCATGAGTGGCCGCTCTGCCCAGGGTCTGTGGGAAGGCCATCATCTCTTTGGCACATCAACTGCCGGGGAATGCTGGCCGTGTTTCGAGCTCTGACACAATTCCTTCCAGAACTAAGGGGGCATCATGTGCTTGTCCGCACAGACAACAAATCGGTGGTCTCCTACATCAATCGGCGGAGTTGTGGAAGCTGTGGGCATGGCCCCTGAGGGTGCACAGCTCCTAGCATCTGGTCTCTTGACTGAGGTTGTTGAGACTATACTCCAATCCAGAGCTACCGCCACTAGGAAACAGTACGCCTTAAAGTGGAAAATTTTCGCTTCTTGGTGCGGACAGCGACTACAGGACCCAGTCAACTGCCCAATTGGTACAGTTCTGGAGTTTCTGCAGGAGCGATTCTCCGCAGGGTTATCTCCCTCCACTCTGAAGGTATACGTGGCGGCCTTAGCTGCTTACCACGCCCTTATGGGTGGTCAATCATTGGGAAGACACACACTTGCCACTCGTTTCCTCCGTGGCAACCTGAGGCTGAGGCCGGTACAGCGCACAAAGGGGCCCATAGTACTTCAGGCATTCTGTCCTCACCCGTACCAGGAAGTAGGCCAAGAAAGGCGTAATCTGCTCTGTCCAGTTCGCGCACTGGACGCTTACGCACACAGAGTTGCCCCGTCGCGCAAGGCAGATCAGTTTTTTGTTTGTTTTTCGCCAAAGAAGGGATTTCCGGCGACCAAACAGACTATGGGTAGGTGGGTGGTCGATGCCATCTCACTAGCCTACGAGTCCTCTGGCATCCCATCACCTATGGGGGTCAGAGCGCATTCGACCAGGAGTATGGTGGCCTCCAAGGCTTTCAGCTTGGTGTGGCCTTGCGGGACATTTGTGCTGTGGCGGGCTGGTACTCTCCACACACTTTGGTCCACTTTTCCAACCTAGACCTGGCTTCTACCCCAGGTTACCAAGTTCTCTCTTCGTGATGTGCTCCTAGGATACACACACAGGCAGGGACTTGGTAGTATGGAGCAGTGGGTATTCTCGTTCCCAAAGTGTTTCGACGCAGCGCGAGTTCCTGAAGGGGAACGTTTTAGGTTACGTATGTAACCATGGTTCCACGAGGGAACGAGACGCTGCGTCTCTTTGCCATACTCCCTGCATACCTGCAGGCGCTACTTCATCGAAGCTGCTTTGCGCCCGTACGGGTGTGCTTTTATGCTTTCTGGTGCTTACGTCTCCCTGCTCGTGACGTCTCGCTGGTCCATTGGACGGACTTGACACGTGCTTCAGAACGCAGTCAAGCAGGGGTGTTCCCAAAGCGAATCTCGACGCAGTGTCTCGTTCCATCGGGGAACCATGGTTACATACGTAACCCAGAGACATACATACATTTTTACTCAAGGCCTCCCATCCAAAACAATAGGATATATTTTCAACATTTCAACATTCAATAGGTTTTCTACTGCTCTAATTGACAACGCTGCTTGTTTTTCAACTTTTTTTATTAACAGAAAGTGGGAGCATTGATAAATTTAATTATTGATTCATTTTGTGAACCATTAATTCATTTAATTTCTCAATAAGAAATTAATTAAATATTCCTGTTTTATATAAATGTTTATATAAATTTTCAACTTTCTATTCATCAATAAAAAAAATATGTATCATGCTTTCCACAAAAATATTAAGCAAAGTTACTGTTCTTGAGCAACAAATCAGCATATTAGAATTATTTCTGAAGGATCATGTGACACTGAAGACTGGAGTAATGATGCTAAAAATTCAGCTTGGCATCACAGCAATAAATTACATTTACAATATATTCAAATAGAAAACAGTTACTTCAGATTGCATTAATATTTCACAATATTACAGTTTTTGCATGTTGACCCCAAACCTTTGAATGGTAGTGTAATTACAAATATAAAGGCTTGCTCCTCCTTTGACTTAAAAGACTTTGTGATGATGACATATCTAGAAAGTGAATATAGTCAGTAGCCATGTGGATTTTTACGGTGCGTTCTGGTCATTTCTAGGCAAGAAAAAAAATGCAGTTCTGGAGCTATTTTGATAGTAAATTGTACTAGAAATGGTTTAATCCCTGGGCAGTGCACTTACTACTGAACTAAGGAACAGATTGAGACCCACCCTGTGAAATTCTAACCTTGTCTCTGAATAGACATCAAGGAAATAACAAAGTGCTGTGAAAGTGCAGTATATGGCCCCTTTAAATCTCATCTATGTTCTTATTTGTTGGATTAATAACCTAAAGGAATGTCCCATTAGTCACTGTTAATTGAGGCCGTTTTTTCTTCTCAGGTCCATCCTTCAGACGCTGGGTGTCGTCTTGCTCCCAGAAGGCAGTGAGTCAGAGCGAGATGCTGAGATGGACAGCCTCTATTCTCCAGTCATGACCCCTGTAAGCCCCCACAAAGGCTGAGTGTGCTGTTCTGCTTGAATTGCCAAGATTCAACACATGATAAGACAAGTGAAACAGACTGTCACTTCAGGCACTGAGCTGCCGGACTGTACTTAAGACGTTTGCACAGACACACTGCTTTTGAATCCCATCGATACATTTTAGTCTCAAGATGGATAGTCACCTGCATTTTCAGGGCAGGTGAGGCTGCATTAGTAACCTGCCCTTGATGGGCGCAGCGGTTCCCATGACGATGGGGCACCTGCGGACTGCAGATGTTTCATTGGGAGGTTGCATGAGTCGCTGAACCCATTACTCTGCCTCACTGATGCCTGGAGGTGAATAATAAATCTCCTCGGCCTCCAGATTTACTGTCAGAATCGTACTGTTATCTGAATTTCTTGAAGGGAATGTCTTATTAGCCGTTTATAAGAAATATTTACAAGATTTTGAACGTCGTGATTGTAAGAGCAGTTTTAAACTGGATTTGGCATAATCTGCATTAGGATCTTGATTGCAAGAAGAGCTGATATTAGTATTAATATGAAGGGCTTTGATTAGATATGTACAAATGTACGACTCCTGACCGGCGTAAATGAACAGAGGAAATAATCTGTCATGCCTGGAATAGCATATGAGTTTATCTGACTTCTCAAGATGGATTTGGAAGTGATCTGACTCTGTGTGTGTGTGTGTGTGTGTGTGTGTGTGTGTGTGTGTGTGTGTGTGTGTGTGTGTGTGTGTGTGTGTGGGTGTGAGAGAGAGTTAAGGGTTTACAATATTGTCATTTACGCACCCTTATATAATTCAAAACTCATATGACATACTTTCTTGCATGAATCACAAAAAGAGAACTTTTGTAGAACGTCGCGGCTGTGCTTTCTCATATTTAAATGAGAAAAGGTGTAAAGGGAAAACTCTGTCACTCACCCTCATGACGTTCCAAACCCATAAGACTTCCTTTTATCTTCAAAACACAAATGAAAAATTTTAATGAGACCTGACAGATTTCCGTCTCTCCATTGAAAGTCAAAATGCTTTAAAAAGTTCATAAAGTAATTGTAAAAGTAATCCATATGATTTGAGCAGTTTAATCCAAGTCTTATGAAAAGTTACGATGATTATATGATGAACGGATTTAACGTTTATACACATATAAACATTGATTAATACACATGCATAGAGCACATCAAATATGGAAATCAGAAGCTCAGCTGTACTTCCAATCTCATTGGTTCTTGTGTGTTAAGCACATTTGTTCATCAAATTTAGGTGGAATGGACAGAAATCTCTCAGGTTTCATAAAAAAATTTTTATTTGTGTTTCAAAGATGAACATAACTCTTAAGGATTTGGAACGACGTGAGAATGAGTCAATTTTATATATTATTACAGAGACAACAGACAAAACTATTTAGTGAAAATTAATAACAGCCAGATGAACACAAGTGTGACCAAAGATTGACCATGGAGTCTTTCACATATCGAAGGGTGAGAACCAGAAGGGCGTAAGTGACATTTTTGGTGAAATGGAGATATACGTATATATAAAATGAAAACTCTTGATGAGCTCTTTCTACTGCCAAAAGGACACAAGTGAATTCTTAATAATTTTGGAGTTATTCATTAGAAACCAAAAGACTTAACTCTGAACGTACTAAGCCTGTTGGTTTTTGTTTTGGCCCTCCTGTAAAGTTGGTGAAATGTCACTTACGCCCTTCTGGTTCTCACCCCTCGATATGGAAATAAAGTCTAAAGAAATCTCTCAAATGTGAGGTTTTCTAAAAATTCAAACAATCATATCATTACAGTAATGCTCCCTCACACCTGTATGGTGTTTCACTTAATACAAATTCTAAGCACACAATGACTAAAATCCTTTTCATTAATTGAAATGAAGCAAATTTTTTTATGAAAAAAAAAACTATTAATGACAAGCACATAGCAAAATTAAACTAAAAAACTAAAATTAAAATAAAAATATAAAAATAATTCCAAATGAATACTTTAATAGCATTTAAATAATAGTAAAATAACTAACACTGGTTTGAATATGTACAAGCATGATTAAGATTTGAGAGCTTTTATAATTTAATAACTTTTGATGTTTTTTTTAATGACTTAAAGTTCAGTCTGTTCCTCACATACATATCACTACTCGGAATATAGCACATGAGTCACATGAACCATTTCTGTGGTGCATTCTTGTCCTTTTTGGACAAGCTTGACAGCCCCTGGTCACTGCATTAAATGCTGACATTCTCCTGAAATTTTCCCTGTGTGCTTCACGGAAAAAAGTTAGTGAACCGTATGGGCTAAGAAGGTAAATGATGACAGAATCATCATAATTATTTGTCCAAGTGTGAGAAAAGTGCCATTTGATTCTATAGAAGTATCAGCTTGCCACTTTTTCTCTTGCTACAGCACTTTTTATCTGTCTCTCCTCTCGCACACATACGCTTGCCTCAAACATACAGGCTTTCAATTAGATTTTTATTGGACTGATTTTGCCGATATTGCGGTAAATTTTTTTCTTCTGCTTCATATCGCTTCCTCTTCATAAAACTGTCCAGCCTCACTATTTTCGCACAAACATTTTTATCTCTCATTTCTCCTCTTTTGTTCCACTCCACAGTTCACTGGCGAGCTGTTACGAGAGGGGGCCTCTCTAAGCGTGGGCATCTGTGCGTCCAGAGGTCACGGCGGGCAGTGGCTGGCGCGTGCACATCAGGCCATCAGTGATGGTCTAGTGCCTGATGTTAGCATCGTGCCAGTGGGCATTTCCTACGATTGCCTGCCACGCTACTTTACACGTCCACAGGTGATGACCTTAGTATTAACAACACTCACCCTATTCCATAATGACCTCTATCAGACAATCAGCATCAGAGCACAGGGCTATTAAACAAACCAGTAAAGAAATTACAAACACACGTAGATTCACATTTACCTGACTGAGGCAAACATGATAATGGTGCTCATCGATCAGACTATTTTCTGTCTGGCAAACAATGAAACAAAAAACCCCGCCTCATCACAGCTGCAACAAACCCTGTATAAAGTCATTAGTTTTAGTTATAAATAATTTTTACTAAGGTCCTATTAACCACCCAGAATACCCTAGCAACCACTTAGCAATGCCCTAGCAACCACACAGAACACTCTAGTGGCCATCCACAACCTGATGAAACCTTTCGCATGACTAGCAAACCGAAAGATCCATGACAACCACCCAAAACAACCTATCGACCACCCAGAACTCATTAGCAACAATGTAGCATTATCCTAGCAACCACTCAGAACACTGTAGTGACCACCTAGCATTATCCTAGCAACTGCCCAGAACACCCTAGTGACCACCTAGCAACGTCCTAGCAAACAACACAGACAACATTATCCTAGCAACTATACAGAACACCATAGTGACCACCCAGAACCTTTTAGCAACCACCCAAAACACCCTAGTGACCACCTTGCAATGTTTTAGCAAATACCCAGCATTATCCTTGCAACCACACAGAACACCCAGCAACAACCTTGCATTGTCTTAGCAGCCACCTAAAACACCCAGCAACCACCCAGAACACCTTAGTAACCACCTAGCAATGTCCTAAAAAAAACATTATCCTGGCAACCTCACAGAACACCCAGCAACAACCTAGCATTGTCTTAGCAACCACCCAGAACACCCTAGCAACAGCATAGCGACACCCTGGCAGCCACCCAAAACTGTCTTTTGAGTCGGGTCAGGGGCATCGTGTGGGGCGTCCAGCCATGTCTAAATCATTAAGAAACCCCATAACAACAGCCCAACTGTACAGAAGTGCACTATTGAGCACTCAGAAGTCTTGCACAGGAATTGCAGTTGTGTAGTTTTGTATTTGTAATTCCTGTGGTGAGCTGATTCATTACATAGTAATAAGCTGCAATATTTCTATAATTATAATCAGATGGTGTGTTTTTTCATATTAATTTGATGATTTTGAATGTGCAGCTTGTGAGTTGTGTTTTCTAACTGAGCAATGGTACAGACGCAGCTAGAATGTGTCGACTCACATTTAGAGAAAAAGAGAGGGATAAAGAGAAATCCATATTATTGCGTGCATCCATCTCAAATAGACGGCAGTTATTATAGTGATTACAGCCACTAATTTCTCCTCTAATGGCTCTTCACCATTAGAGTGCTGTGAAGATCGGAATAGTTTTCTCGAATTAGATCCAAGTCATTTCATCAGACTGTGTGAGTGGCAGCGTTTGAGCGTGTATTTTTTCATTTGTTTGTGTGGTCTCGAGGCCGGCGTGATGTCTGCTCTGCGGTTTGCCGTCTCCCTGCTGAAGGGTGGTCACAGAGGAAGTGTTAGGATCCATTTTGCACAGGCTTTCTCTCTGAAGGTATGACTCACACACGAGCAATTACACACATGAGCTCATCCATACACACTCTTGACAAATAAAAAATAATAATTTCATACAAATGCAGAACCTTAACGCAGTGGTTTTCTGCTGGTGGGTGGCCAGACTGTTCTGATAGGGTCACAGAAAGTGAGGGGAAATAATAAATGCAAATAATAAAATGCATCTAGCCATATAATTCTGCATATTAAGTATAGTGAAGCAAATTGGCTATTAAACATAAAAAGGAGGAAAATAATTAGTACATTTGCATATTCATCCAGTGATTGGTAATAAGGATAACATTAGGGTTTTTGGCAGTACCACAATTTTAGTAGTTGATATCAATACCTAAAATTTCTCTTGCCCTATATCACAGCAAAATATGGATAGAATTAAAAATATGCTAATAAGCTATTGAAAATCTCCTTTGGAGAAACAAATAGAAAACAGTTATTTTAAATTGTAATGATATTTCACAATATTACTGTTTTTACTGCATTTTTAATCAAATAAATTCAGCCTTGGTGTTGCATAAGAGACTTCTTTCAAAAGCATTTAAAAATTCTCACCAACCCTAAACGTTTGAACGGGAGTGCAAGTAAACTCAAGTAGTTGGTTAAAAAATGAACAGTCTGTGATAAAATAAAGAATCAGGAAAAAAATTACAAGCAATGGAACCAATAAAATAGGACAAAGATGAAAATAATGTGCAAAATAAATATACTGAAATTACAGGCATAGTCATTCACCGTTTTTATTTAATTAAATTTTTTTTTTATTGAGGGTTTATTAAAGTTATTAAAGTGAGACTAAACTTGTTTTATCGCTAATACTATAGTTTGATTGATATTGAATAACTATGTGAATGACCGCTATTAGACTTCATTTACACTGTAAGACCTAAGGCACAGATGCTCTATTTTGAGCATTTTTCAGAGTATGAATACACATATAAGCGGCCACATATCAGACAGCATCAAATTGACATGGTATATGGTACACTTTGGTGTCCTGTTACTAAAGCATTAGAGGCACAAATCTCATGTTTTTGTTGTGAAAACTACTTTTGTTGTAACTATGCAGTTTGTGGTGGTGATAAACTTCATGTGCAAGTTTAAGGAAATTTTGTTTATTTTCGTGTAGTAAATATATCTAGTACTGCCATTTGACATCTAAAATCTGGGACTTGAATCAAAACCAGTTGAGAACCACCACCTTAAAGTCATAGTTCACCTAAAAATGAAAATTACCCAGTGATTTACTCACCCTCAAGCCATCCTAGGTTTATATGAGTTTCTTCTTTCAGACGTATACAGGTTATAAAGGCCGCGAGGAAAGGAAGCGAAGCGATGCGTTTATGTAAAAAAAATATCCATATTTAAACCTTATCACGCTAAACTTGTTGTAACGCTACGACGAGAGTGGCGTTCCAGCGGATGCTGTAGGATGTAGTTTATGATGGATGGATGCACTCTTTTGGGTTTCAAAATCTCGACTACCATTAACTGCCATTATTAAAGCTTGGGAAAGCCAGGAGATTTTTTAATAATAACTCAGATTTTATTAGTCTGAAAGAAGAAAGTCATATACACCTGGAATGGCTTGAGGGTGAGTAAATCATGGAATGGCTTGAGGGTGAGTAAATCATGGGGTAATTTTCCTTTTTGGGTGAACTATCCCTTTAATGGAACATCTCAATTTTTGAAATGTATGTATGGGCACTGTGGAAAAGTTTTTACACTCTCATTCTCTCTCCTTCTCTCTCTCTCAGGAGATGTGCAAGAGTGGAAAGTGTCGTGTGGATGGAGGGCGCCCCCTACAGGACCTGCTGTTGACCGCCATACTGCAGGACAGGTCTCTTCAGTCCCTCTATTCCTAGATCCTATTTGCAGCATTCAACTCTTCATCCATCTCTTCCTATTTGCCCCCGCAACATCTGTTGGCCCATATGGTCAAAGATGAAAGAGCTCATGCGTTTCACTTCAAACCATTCATTCGTCCTGCATCCTTCATTGTAGATTTTCTTGTCAGTCATGAAGGTCCGTGGAGTTCTGGACCTCCAGTTCAGTTTTTCTGCAGTGCACTCATTTTAAGCAACTCAGGTTCTCGGGAGATGTCAGTTATTCCAACTCCAGCTCGTAATGAGCTGGAATATCTTGGAAAATCTACAAAGAGCTTTTCATCTGCTGGTCAGTCTCTTCCGAGAGCCTCAGGGGTTGTTATATGTTTTAAAGCGGCAAATCCACAGCGGGAGGCCTTATCATGAAGACTCAGCCCTGCGGGCTCGGCATTTGCATTTTGACAGCTGGTAATAATGTATTGTTGTAAAGTCTTTTGTTGAACACGTTAGGGAGCGAGAACAATGAACAGTCAAGCTACACAGTAACAGGAGGTTTGCGGAGAACTGTTATGTAAATTTAATGCTGAGATCAAGGCAGTGAGGCTGTTTCAGAGAATGAAACCACTACATGTACATTTAAATATATATATAGATATACTATATTCTATATATATATATATATATTAGAAAAAGTATGTTGTAAAGAAAATGAAATGTGATTATTTCATCAGGATGGACACTATCTTCAGCCAGAAGGATGTTTCCTGGCTCCTCCCTCCCGCTGTCATGCCTGAACTGTCTCCCGCTGATAGACAGCAGACTATCGCACTGACTCTTCATTTGATGTACTGTGAGTCTATTCGACACATGCAAGCTCCCAAAGATCAAACTCTTGCACTTTAATAATCGTTACTCTATGTGAGGCTAAGCTTTGTGCTGTGGTCTGTGTTGTGTGTGTGTGTGTGGTTTGTGTGTGTGTGTGTCTGGTGACAATATGGCCGTATGTTACCAGTCTGATGTCCTGTTGGCTGCTCCACAAGCATCGCAAGGTGCGTTTTAAAAACTCCTCTATTACTATTATTACTTTTACTATTACATATAACAGTTACTATAAGAAAGTATATTTTTGACTTTTGATCCTTTTTTCTTTTACAACAGATGCTAGATATTGAAATTAAAAAGTATTTGTTAAAAGATTGTTTATTAAGCCAATGAAGTGGGATCCGTGAAAACTAATTTAAAGTTGGGCCTTATGGTGCTCTGCAGTGATATTACTTAAAACGGGTCATATGATGCGATTTCAATTTTTCCTTTCTCTTTGGAGGTGTTACAAGCTCTTGGTGCATAAAAAAGATCTGTAAAGTCCAGCGCCACAAAGACTAAAGTCTCAAATCCAAAAATATATTCTTTATGAAAGTTAAGAGTCAGCCACACCTAACTAAATGGCTCGTTCTAACACGGCCCCCACATATCTACATCACTTTGTGGGAAGATTTGCATAACGCCGCCCCACTGTTCACGCAAAGAAAGATGCCGTAACTTTTATTCTCGCTGTAGTATTGTTGCCGCCGCCGCCATGTCGTGAAGGCCTGTTGTGTTTCGTTGTGAAGCGAAACTATACGATATCTGCTTTGTCATGCCTGAGCTGATCTGTGCTGGTCGCTGAGGAAAAACATCAAATTCGCGCTGTCAATAGCCGGATCGGCTTTCACCGTGGACGAAGAGGAGTCCAACCCGGGGTCGTCACATCTGGTTGCCGCAGGCATCACAATATGGTAAGGGACGTAACATTTCCGTCCCCACCACCCCCACGATTGAGGAAATAGGCCAATCACAATGCATTGCATAGCTGGCCAATCACAGCACACCTTGTTTTTCAGACGATGAGCTTTGTAAAAATTGACGCATTTCAAAAAGGCGAGGCATAGAGGAGAAACAATGATGTACAGTATGTGGAAAATGGTGTTTTTTACCTTAAACCATATAAACACATTGCATTACACCAAATACACAAAAATAATGTTATTTTTAGCAACGTCATATGACCCCTTTAATGTACTGTAGTTAGTAAACAGGTGTTTCACATAATAATAATATACACCTCATTGATATTTGTTGTTAATATTTCATATGTGATAGTCATATTATACTAAGAGTTGAATTAATAAGTAAATAATAATAATAATAATAATAATTAACAACAAAGCCCAGGCTAAGCAGTTCAGCTGCTATTTATTTAACACACTGGGGTTTGTGAGGGAACTGCAGGAGGTTTGTGAGCTGATGAAAAGCTAATAATCAATTAAATCATAAAAATGTTAAATTAAAAATAAGTAAATAGTTTCATAAGAAATCAAATCCAAATACAGCAGACTAACAAATGAAACGTTTGTGTACCTTCTTTATGTGACTTTTAATCAACATTAGAGAATCATGAACATGCCGAAGTGTTGTCAAATTATTGAAAAAATTATTAAAAGGGTATTTCAAGTAAATATTTTGGTTCAACGTGACTTTAGCTGACAAAAAAAGTTTGGGAATCCCTGATTTAACAGATATGATAATTATCACAACACAGATCTGTGTTTGCCATATTTATGTGCTCTATGAATTAAACAAAGTTACATTACAGTGTCTACACTGTATTCAAATAAAAGCCTAAATTAAATCTGTATATATAAAGTGAATTATGCCTCTTTAGAATAAAGCTTGATTCATACAAATTACATTTATGATTTCTTATTGCGCTTTTTGAAGCTTGAAAATGTTAAGTATACTTTTAATGGAAAAAAATGATATTAAAAATGGTATTTAAAAATGTCTTCATTTGTATTCCAAAGATGAATGAATGTAACATGTAAGTAAATGACTTTCGTTCATATTTGCAACACAAGATATTTTTAACATGATTTTTAATATTTTTAATTGCATGTGTGTATAATATATATAAATAGATTATATATAGATTATATATATATATATATATATATCTAATATATATATATATAATATATACTGTATTGACTGGTACGTTCAAATAGAAATAATTTATTGCCTGCCAATACAAACTCTAGCAACCAATTGACATCCATGCCTGGATCTCTTTTATAATAGTACATTAATTGGTTTATTAATCATCCACTGGTTGTAGATGATTCATACAAGCATCAAATTGCTTTAATGATGTTGCTAATGATTGTAACAATCTTCTCCCTTTCTCAGGGTGTGCGTGTGTCCGTGCTGTGCAGGGACATCTGTTGGCTGATGGAGGAGGTGTTGTTCAGAAACACAGACGTGGGTTACGGTGGCTCTCTGGTTGGGTTGGTGCTTCACACGCTCTCTCTGCTCCACCCGTATCTGCTGCTGGCTGCTGCTCCGCCCACAGGAGAACCCATCATCGCACCAGACTCTCTGCTCATACTGAGCCAACACTGCGATTTGCTCACGCACGTCTTCATACACGAGGCTGTAGGAGGTGGGCAGAGTGTGTTGTAGATCTGGGTGGAGGCAAGGAAACTTGCTGTTGGCAGGCGTCATACACCTATCTTTTTTTGAGGGGGCATCAGTGGGAGTCCTGGCTCATTTAGTATAACTTGGCGAGATAAGACATGATGACTAAAGAAAAGAAAACATTCATTAGGGCTTTCACGATATCAAATTATAAGTGGCCAAAAGAATTTATGATGACAATAAATTGTGATATCCATAGAAATCTTGAAAACATTAAAAAATATATATTATAATAAACACCATGCTGTACAAAAACATTTGATTTCGTCTTGACATTTATGTATAAGCTTTTCCGTGTATCCCTTTTAAGAGATTAAAATATTAGTCTTATTGATCTATTAAGAGATTGAAATATGAGCCTCTATTGTTTTTAAGAGATTAAAATATTAGTCTTATTGTTCTATTAATAGATTAAAATATGAGCCTCTATTGTTTTTAAGAGATTAAAATACTAGTCCTATTGTTCTATTAAGAGATTAAAATATTAGTAATGCTCTATTAAGATATAGTCCTATTGATTATTAATTATTAAAATAGTAGTTGTTATGATCTATTAAGAGATTAAAAATTAGTCGTTAGAGATTATAAGAGATATAAGATATATTACGATATCTATAGAAATGTTTTAAAAATACGAAAATTATAATTAATAAAAAAATAATAATATATATATAGCTGGGTGATACTTGTCCCATTTTAAGGAATTTCCTGGAAGCATGTTTTATACTCCTATGAGTCTCCACGTGTGACTTTCTGTATGCGGTGCCTCCTGCGTTGAGTATGAAATGAAACAGACATACTACTAGGAGAGTTCAGCGCTGTGTGCTTTTTATTTGAAATATCATCATTTATCGCCAATTTCTGGTAATGCGCGACACCCCTAATTAACACACAACCAGATTGCATTTTTTTCATTTAATTTTTATCATCACAATAACGGTATATCGCAAACACCTATAGTTCTTCATTTTATTATTTGCGAGGCATGTTAGTTTATTGCTACATTTTTGGTAGCAAGCAGATTTCCAGATTTAAATCGATTCTTTGAGGTATATTTACAGTTCGAAATTAATGTCCATTTCATAATATATGTACTCTGTTGAAAAGTTGGGGGTATAAAGTAAGATGTTTGAATAGGTGAAGACTTTTTTATGCCACCAAGACTGATTTATCAATCAAAAAACAGTAATATGGTGAAAACAATTTGAAACAGTTAAAAGTATAGTGTGAAAAAATTATTGACTATATTACAATTTTTTATTACTAATTTATATTATGCATTTTACTATATTTAAAAATTTAATTGTAAAAGAATTTATTTCTGTGATGATAAAGCTGAATTTTCAGCATCAGTACTCCAGTCTTTAGTGTCACATGATTCTTCAGAAATCATTCATATATGCTGATTTGCTGCTCAAGAACATTTCTTTTATTTTCAATAGTACAATACAATACAATTTAATGCATCCTTGCAGATTATTAAGATTATTTCTTTCAAAAAATAATCTTAAAATAATTTTGGGATTATAGGAATCAATACTGAGATCATTCAAATGAAGATCACACAAAATGAGAAAATATATATATTTACCCAGTATTTTTAAATATTTTTTAATATTACTAGGCCAATTTTAATAACTTTAATAATAATATTTTATTGATTTTCAGTTTAAAGATCTGCAGAAGATTCAGATTGATTTGACTCACCAATTTTCATGAATCAATGATTGTTTTAGATGAACACTTTATTTACCAACAATAATGTTCAAAAACTATTTCTTTAACAAAGCCAGATCAAATCACATTTGAAAAAAAAAAAAAATAATAAAAAAAAAACACTTTGCTAAATAATCTGAGGGGGCAAGTGCTCAGTTTGAATGTGTTGATGTTGATGTGTTTGGGTTGAGTCACGTTTGCACCGCAGCAGGGTTTATTGATAGTGCTAATCCTGAAGGCGTGTGTGTGTGTGTGTGTTGTGTTAAAGCGTTTGTGTGCGTGAGGTTGGTTGGTAGTTGTGGGGAGGCGGTGGAGACCCGGAGTTTGATGTTGTTCTGGGCCAGAGACAGAGAAAAGCCTTCAAACTACACATCTACTGCCACCCGGCTTCATACCGGTGAGTCTCACTCAAGCACACACAAGGGCATATTCACCTTATGACGGTCGATAACACACTGACGCTAGTAGTGAATCATACAGCCATCTTTCTCTTCAGTCAGTCAGAAAAAAACCTCATTTATTTTTCATACATTCTCCAAATATCTCTCTCACGCTTCAAATCGATCAGCCTCTCCCCATCTGTTCCCTTTATTATTCTCTCTTGGTGTCTCTTAAATCTAGTTTCCCATTCAAGGGTTCTTCAGCGGTGGGAATAGCATGTGTAATTATTGCCAGGACATTTTACACTTGCATCAGCAAATAAACACTTGTAAAGGCTGTGAAATGTCAACAAGAACAAAAACACTACACAACTAATTATCTCTCCTCCTGTCGATCTGCTCGTATCTGTCTGTCTGTCCATCCATCTGTTTGTCTGTCTCTCTCTCAGCCATGTCAAACTGCTCATGGCGTTGCTCTTGATGTGGTGGACAGCATGGTGCGATGCAGGGTTCTTGTTATGGAGGAGGTAAGACACCTGCATTAACAAACAAACACATTCATCCTCTGATCACAGTTAGTTTTCACACATGTAGCGTTTTCAAAATCCTCATCACTGGTCAGTCCACATGGGTTTTTTGATGGCTTTATGATTATTTTTATAATATATATTTTATAAGATTTTATCAGATATTTATATTTACATTTACTGACGAAACATTGACAGACAATGAATACTTTCTACCATTTTGACAGATAAAAATAAGATAACTTTTATCTTGTTTCTCTGCTTTATAAGTGTTAATTTCATTAAAAGAAACTATGAAAAGATACAACCTTTTCCATGACTAAGACAGAATGACGCCGAGAGGAAACTGACCATCATTAACATTAACTTGGACTATATTAAAGGGATAGTTCACTGAAAATTACAAAAAATGACCCATGATTTACTCACCCTCAATCCATTCTAGGTGTATATGACTTTCTTCATTCAAGCGAATCTAATCGGAGTTATATAAAAAAATGTCCTGGCTCTTCCAAGCGATATAATGGCAGTGAATTGTGGTCGAGACTATGAAGCCCATCATAAAAAGTGCTCAACACGGCTCCAGGAGGTTAATAAAAGCCTCCTGAAGCGAATCAATGCATTTTTTAAAGATAAATATCCATATTTAAAACTTTATAAACCGTAATCTCTAGCTTCCGCTAACTGTCGTACGCGTGTTCACGAGAGAGTGGCGTTCCAGCGGATGCTGTAGGACGTAGGCGGAGCGTAAACTCCGGTGAAGGAAGTGACGAACACAGAAGAGCAGGGGAGAGATCAAAACAAAACGGTCACTTAAGTACAAAATGAGGATTTGTAAAGAGAAATGTTGGAGGATTTCGATATAAGCCATGAGGAGACTGGCAATATATATATATAATTGCATTTGTCTGAAAGTAGAAAGTCATATACACCTAGGATGGCTTGAGGGTGAGTAAATCATTGGGTAATTTTCATTTTTGGGTGAGCTATCCCTTTAACATCCAATATCGTTGATGATAAAAACGAGACTAAAATGTAGTTAAAGTCTGCATGAACCGGAAGTTGCGACCGACTTTACTTACGTATTGTGACATACTTCCGAGAGAAACGGAATATTGAATGAGGAAAACAGAGGGCGTGGTTTGTTTTTTTCTACTGCGAACTGATTGGATGTAGTAAAGTAGGCGTTTCATTCAGAAATGGAGGTAGATTTGGAGGGGCATGTTTAAGGATGTTATGCTCAAGCCCAAGCCGTCAAACTGACGTCATCAGAGAAGGTCCGTCATTTCCGAGGGGAGGTGCATTTTCAGATTTGGATTAAAGATTACGAAAGACAAACCATTTTTTTTGTGGATTGACTTACACAGATGAATTGTTCACCACAAAAATAGCAGTGTGCGCTAACAAAATAAATAAAGTCAATTTTGATTTCATGAGGCTACTAAAAAAAAAAAAAAAAGAAACTCAATATCCAAAATTGCTCTGTTTTCTGAAAAAAATAGACGTCCACGAGTTTTAGCTATTATGAGAAGCTTTTGAGTTTTAAAAGTTTTCATAATGTAGAGTGTGTTTATATTTATAATAATATAATAAATCAATTTTGTCATGTGTATTCATGATCAGCAGTCACGTTTATAATTTTGAGCAAAACAACTATGATTATCTCTTTAACCATTATGCAGCATGACTAAAATGTTACAAGGTTTTAATTGACTAGAACTAGATAAAAAATTCCAAGACTTGTAGTCTAACCCAAAAAAAAAAAAACAAAAACGTGACTAAACAAAAACCAGGACAGGTTGACTGAATATGATAAAAACTGAAAAGGACATTTGGCACAGGACTAAGACTAAATAAAAAAAATAGCTGACAAAATGAACACTAATACTTTAGTAATCACACTTAAATATGATAATAGCGTTTATACTGTACATGATCTTTAAAAGGTCTAGGAGTGACTAAGGATTTAGAAAGAGAACCACATTAAAAGATTCAAGTGTTACTATATTCTTGTCTTACGGACTGAAAATAGAGACATGACAGAAATGACAGATAATGATTATTTGCATTGTTGATAGGATGTTGGTAGTTTTTGGCACTGACACAATGGCAAATACAGTTCTGTGCACTCGGCCAAAGCAGGCTCACTTATCAGCTGATCCAGTAATCTTAAGATATATATCTCCTATTATAATATATTATCTAGATATATATATATATATAATATATATAGAATATATATATCATGGAAATAAATAAATGAAGAGACGATTATCCAGCCTGGTCAATTTACAGTATCACACCCATCACAAATGAAGTTTTTCTGAAGTTTTTAATGTTAGGTTCAGAATTCGCAGAAAATACAGAATTCACCAAAAATACACTTTTCACTCCACTGCCCAAACATCTAGCGAGCTCTCAGACTCAATCTAATCTCTGACATGCTGACCATTTGGTCTGTGTCCATTTATTTTCAAGTGCCACCACAGTTTTCAGCAGACTGATTCACAAACACCCACAGAGGTGAAAGCTATTTTTGTTTGTCTGTGGTTAAAGGTAATTTCAACCCTAAACTGATCATTTTGCAGCTTGTTTGTGTGTGTCTTTAGAGATGTGAACTACTTGTTCATGTGTGAATGTAGGTTCAGAAGGATACACCATTGTGTGACTTCATGAAGAAGCAGGGTGTGTTGTCATGGGCTGTTTCAGACAATCCTGACCAGAGCAGCGATTCAGACTGTGAGGAACCAGACGCACGCTCTTATAAGGTACACAAACCCACAGGCAGCAAAGTTTAGAGCATACACAGTGTTTTGGATCTGAATATTTTTGTTTATAATTATATATTCAGATTCACAGTACTCTCAGTCTTTGGACGCTTTGGATCCAGAGTTTCAGCGAGATGAAATCCACTCACAAACACTAGCACGCAAACATCAGACAGACAAAACAGACTTAAAACTAAGACAGATCAGAGATGCTGCTCTAGAAGTCTGATGTCTGTCTGTGTGTTGCTCAGTATCTCAGTATCTGTGCGATGAATTCAGAATGAAGATAAAAACATGAAGGGAATGTCATTGGCGTGAGCTTGCAGGAGAGAAGCTGCTGTGGACTGTGCCTTCTGTTGCATCAGAACCTCAAGCAAACATTTGTTTATAATATGAATTTTATATTTTTGTTACATGTGTATATAAATAATTGCAAATTAAATAAATAATAGATATTATACATACTTTAAAAATAGCACATATTAAGAACAGATTTTCTTTAATAGAAATCTAAATCATGATAAGGGTATCATGATTGGATTTATATAAAATTAATAATTATTTGTAATTGTATTACATTGTGCAAAAAATTGCATTATTTGAAAATGAGCATTTATGTACATTCATAAAACATTCTGTAATGACTAAATATAACGTTCGAAACTTTGGGGTCAGTACGTATTTATTTTTTTTATGTTTTTGAAAGAAGTTTTATGCTTTTCAAGGCTGCATTCATTTGATCAAAAACAGTAATGTTGTAAGATATTATTAAAATGTACAATACCTGTTTTCTATTTTAATACAATTAAAATATAATTTATTCCTGTGATGAAAAGCTGAATTTTCAGCATCATTACTCCAGTATTCAGTGTCACATAATCCTTCAGAATTAATTTAATATGCTGATTTACTGCTCAAGAAACATTTACTATTATCATCAATGTTGAAAACAGCTGTGCTGTAATATTTTAGATTTAACTACAATACATTTAATAATTAAGTAGAAGCTTTTCTCCGAAGTGATTTACAAATGAGGACAATAGTAGCAATCAACCAACATTTTTTTTTTGTGGACATTTTTTTTAATGAATATTTTATGATTGTCAAATATGATAGGAATAATTAAGTCAATTTTTTTCTTTCTTTCTTCCTTGAAGTCTATACATTCGCCCAAACAGCATCTTTTACCTGACTAATAATAACCTTTGCATGTTTTCTCACTGTCCTCTACCTTTCTGCTGTCTTTACTCTCTCTCTCTGTTTCTAGTTGAGTCAGCCGTCTCATTGCCCAGAGCTGCTGTTCTTCCTCTGTAGTTTACTGAGTGTCCGGCTGAGAGCTCTGTGCTGGGCGCTAGAAAGCCTCCATTACCTCCCCTCACCTATCACACACACACACTAACTCTGACCTCTGGCCAAAGAGTGCTATTGCCATGTGTGATGAGTAACCGTGCTTTGGCACACTGAGTGTGAACAACAAAGTGTTTATAACCTAAACATTTTGATCTTAGAGAAAGACTGTTTGAGCCAACTACACGCACACTTGAAGAACCGAGCTCAGCTGGACAAAACGCACTACGGTAGGAGACAAAAACACACTTTCATTTTCCTCTCACCACCATGCAGCGAAAGGATTTGCCATTTGAGTTTACATCTTCGGTCCACACAAATCTGTTTTAAACAGAGAACGTCCATCTTGACTGATCCAGTCACAAGTGGTCAGCATAGACAATAAAAAACATATCAGATAGATAAGCACATCTGGTCCCCCAAGAATGCCTCTCGACCTTAAAACCGAATCAAGTAAAGATGTTTTCCTCTTTGCTTTTGCAACATGGCATTCCTCAAAGGAAGTGGTTGAAAATACACCCTGGAAGCTGTTTTGTTTTCTTTACCAAAACACTTGATTTCATCATCAGATGAGCAAAGATGTTTTTTTCTTAAATGGACCACGCAATGATGACATAATAGAAATAATGTTGTTGTTTTGGAATGTAATTACTAATTAACATCGCTAGAATGAAATTGAAATTCTATTTTTTTCCCCAAAACATTCTTCTACTGAACTACTAAAAGAAACATTAACTGGCAAAGAGGAATTTTTAAATTATTTATGATTCCCATACCTACCTACAAAATCCTTCAGAAATGGTCACAGAAAATGCATTTGAGACACGTTATCACATCGTATAAAGCACTTGTGATTGGATCACCAAACAGATTTTTTATATGGATACAAATAATCCATTATTAATAATTCATTTTTAATTTGATTGATTGCTCAGTCTGACTGAAAAGCCTTCATATCAACACCTGAATCGATCCAATTGAGCTTGATTCGAATAAAATTTCGATCAGGTTAAAAGGGGTGGTGTAGAAAAATGTAACTATGTAAGTGCTTGATTTTGACTATTTTCTCAATCAATTCAAAAATACTTTGTGCACAGGCGCAGTGCCGTAATGCATGTGTTTACATACACTTTACGTCATACGAATGTGCATATTTTTATTTACATCTCATATCTTTACGAACTGGTTAGTGGGAGGAATAAATAATTACTAAATATTTCCAAAAAGACTTTGGAATGAGTTGGTTTTCTCCATTAATTGGTCATAAAATGTCATCTGATGTTCATCAACATCACAAATATAGACAAAAACTGTGTTTCAGCTAACAACACACCAACAATTTCTTTATTAAACATCCCATTATTCACATATGTACATAAATATGTGAATCAGATTGCAACGTTTAGGGTTCTTAGGATCTTTGAGCGTAAATGAAGTAATTTTAACCATTAAATGGCCTACATAGATGCTGACGGCTTCACTTCAGCTGCTGATGTGTTAGCTTTAATGTATTATTAATCCCACTGGTTTTGAACAGATTTATGAATAATTTCTCTTGTGTTACTGGGTAATCTTACTCTGCTGAAGACTAGAGCCTTGATGTTTTATAAGAGAGTTGCTGCAAATCAGATTGTATTCCAGCATTATTAAATAATACTTCAGTACAGAAGTCCTGGTTTCATGTGTTCACCCCAGTGCTGTATATTTGATCTATTTGTGTGAATCTTCTGTAGAGAGCTCATCTATTGACTCGGTGAGAATGGTGCTTCGTACCTTTATTGATCTTGGGGTAAGTGATTCTGTACACACAAACAAGAAGCCCTACAGAAGCTGTAAATAAAAGCGCAAGGCCAGATAAACCGAGGACAGTAAAGTGTAACATATGTAGCAGGTGTTGTAATAAAGGAAAGTTAATTTGGCCTCTGGGGACTAAACAGCGTTTCTCTGTTCCTGGGCTTTAGGTGTTGATTGAGGACAGGCAGAGAGGAGATGCGTATCTAGATGTCAGTCCTCTCTTCTCTCAGTGCGCTCACAAAGCGAAACTCTTGCAGTTTTTCAAACAGTTCATGTACAACTGAAATAGAAAAGGTTTGAAGAGAAGAGAAGTCAGTCTCAGCTGGGAATAGTAACAGTAAGCACTTCTGAAATCCAGTTCTTCGGTGTTGTGTAAAGCATTAATTATGCATGGGTTGGGTTTGGTTTTTGTTTTGCCTAGAACACTGGCTTTTTGTAATATATGTGATGCTGAGGTTGCTTTTTTGTTAGTTTTTGTTGTTGAAAGCACAGAATTGGTTTAGTTATTTGTTAGATAATGACTATTCAGATGGTTAGATAATGTTCTCTGTTTATAAAGAGGAGATAAATTGCATCAAAAATATGTTTTTTTGTTTCATTAGTTAGTGTTGTTTATTCCTTTTCTTTTGTTTAACTGTAATGAATATGTAATGGGCTTGGTTCAGTACACAAGTTTCTGATAATTGACCCAGCTGCAGTGTTTCTGCACTCTACAAAATGCTGGGTTGTTTCAACCCAACTTTGGGTCAAATATATTTATAGACTAACCCAGCTGTTGGGTTAAATTTTTTTATTACATTTTTAACCCAAAAGTTGGGTTAGTCAATATTTGACCCAAAGTTGGGTTGAAACAACCCAGCATTTTTTAGAGTGTTTGTCTGGTGTGATTCTAGTTTAGCCAACACTGCTGTTGCATATGAATGTTCATATGTATGCAAACATCCCGCATTACCTAAACCATTAAGATGAATTATCACGTTTCCTTCCTATGCATAGGAAGTCTGCTTCCTTTAGTACAAACACTGAACACCAAAGCACCAGTTCACTGATTGAGACATGGGACAAAACAGGTCTTGCTTTTACTTGTACTTTTGAAAATAGCAACAGTTGCACTTTAAAATGAATCCAAGGTAATCACTAGAATGCACATGTTATTTATTGCAAATTAAATCATCTTTACAAAACAACAACAACAACTCATGATCAATACATAATGTACATGATAAAATTAAGAAAAATAAATTTATATTATTATAAAATAAAATAAAACATCTATATTAAATAATCCTTAAAACTGTCTTCTAAGTTTCTTGAAAGTATTCTAAAAAAATATTTAAAGAAAAGAAATATAAACCAATACTTAATATACAGTGGGTACGGAAAGTATACACACCCCCTTAAATTTTTCACTCTTTGTTAAATTTTTTTTTTTACAGCCATTTGCTAAAATCATTTAATTAATTTTTTTTCCTCATTAATGTACAGCACCCCATATTGACAGAAAAACTTAGAATTGTTGACATTTTTGCAGATTTTATTAAAAAAGAAAAACTGAATATCACATGGTCCTAAGTATTCAGAACCTTAGCTGTGACACTCATATATTTAACTCAAGTGCCATCCATTTCTTCAGATCATCCTTGAGATGGTTCTACACCTTCATTTGAGTCCAGCTGGGTTTGATTATACTGATTGGACATGATTAGGAAAGCCACACACCTGTCCATATAAGACCTTACAGCTCACAGTGCAAATGAGAATCATGAGGTCAAAGAAACTGCCTGAAGAGCTCAGAGACAGAATTGTGGCAAGGCACAGGTCTGGCCCAGGCCCTTACAAAAAAAATTTCTGCTGCACTTAAGGTTCACTAAGAGCACAGTGGCCTCCATAATCCGTAAATGGAAGACATTTGGGACGACCAAAACCCTTCCTAGCTCCCCCTCTCTCTTTCCTCCTCCTCCTTAACCATGGCCGTCCAGCTAAACTGAGCTATCGGGGGAGAAGAGTTTTGGTGAGAGAGGTAAAGAAGAACCCCAAGATCACTGTGGCTCAGCTCCAGAGATGCAGTCAGGAGATGGGAAAAAGTTGTAGAAAGTCAACATCACTGCAGCCCTCCACCAGTCGGAACTTTATGGCAGAGTGGCCCGACGGAAAACTCTCCTCAGTGCAAGACACATGAAAAAAACACCTGAAGGACTCCAAGACGGTGAGAAATAAGGTTCTCTGGTCTGATGAGACAAAGATAGAACTTTTTGGCCTTAATTCTAAGCGGTAGTGTGAGAAACGAAAATACCAGGCACCCGCGCTACCTGTCCAATACAGTCCCAACAGTTAATCATGGTGGTGGCAGCATCATGCTGTGTTTTTTTTTTTCAGCTGCAGGGACAGGACGAGTGGTTGCAATCGAGGGAACGATGAATGCGGCCAAGTATCCGGATATCCTATGGACGAATACCGTCCCAGATTGCTCCGGATCCTCAGGACGGTGCGATAGGTTTACTTCAACACTACAATGACCCTAAGCCACGCTAAATAACGAAGGACTAGTGGCTTGCCACAACTCTGTGACTGTCTTGAATGGCTCCAGCCAGAGCCCTGACTCATACAACCATTTGAGCTAGTCTATGGATGAGACCTAAAAAATGCATGCCACCAACGTTTAACATCCAACATGACAGAACGGGAGAGGATCTGCAAGGAGGAATGTCAGAGGATCCCCAAATCCAGGTGTGAGTAACTTGTTGCATCTTTCCCAAAAAGACTCATGGCTGTATTAGATCAAAAGGGTGCTTATACTAAATACTGAGCAAAGGGTCTGAATACTTAGGACCATGTGATATTTCAGGTTTTCTTTTTTAATAAATCTGCAGAAATGTCAACAATTCTGTGTTTTTATGTCAATAAGGGGTGCTGTGTGTACATTAATGAGAAAAAAAAAAAAAACTTAAATGATTTTAGCAAATGGCTGCAATATAACAAAGAGTGAAAAATGTAAGGGGGTCTGAATACTTTCCGTACCCACTGTACATTAAAAATATATGGCAATATAGAAATATGCCATCTCCTGAGAGAGGATGAGAAAGGTTAATTAAAAATCCATCCATGTAATTTTCAAGGTTTCATAGCCACGTTCATACTTTGTCTGCACTGTAAGAAAAAATCAAATCAGCTCAAAAATATTTAAAAAGCAATGTAAAATTCACCTTCTTTCTTTAGCAGTTTATTTCCTCACCTGCTGTTAATTCATCATCATCACATGCTCACGTGAGATTTATAGGCTTTTACATTTTAACTGGTGAGAGGAGATGGCAACTCCATCAAAACTGCTAAATTACAAATAAATTGCTTGGGATTTTTAGATAATTTGAGTCAGTTTCAGATAATTTGCCACTGATGTGATAATAAAGAGGACGCTAATTGTTTAACACTGCAAGACTTTCTGACAGTTTCCTGAATTCAACTGACAAGAGCTAAAAAATGAGCTTTTGAAACCCATCCTATAGTCTAAATTCATAACTATGTTTTAACGCTAGATTTATAATTACAGATATTTGACATTAGGGTATGCACTACTTTTGATATGATGGTGTTGACATTTAGTTATTAAAAATGGCCAGAAAATTAAAAAGACATTTTTTTTTACTCCAAAATGTAAATAAAGACCTCTGAACAGATCCATCCAAAACACTTCCTCTGTCTAAGGAATCAGTGATTCCAGAGGTCCAGTAAAGTTTCAGGAGGCATTCACTGAATAGAGTATTGATGGGTAATAATGATGATGGATGCTACAGAGACACAGGACTATCACTCACTGGAAATGACTTGGGCTCTATATATACCCTATTATATCATCTGACAATCACATATATAAACACCCATTCATGCAACATGAGAACAGTTCCTGAGTAAATGTGCATTTACATACATCCATCATTCTTGTGTATCTTAATTCTGAGCAACACACGAGTGAATGGCATGGGAGTGAAACAACTAATGGATGGCTGCTGCTTGTAGTGCAGAAGTGCTGAATAAGCTCTCTAGAGCCACCCAGACAATCGATCCACACACACACACTCAGCTGGAGATGGGAAAAGAATAGGGTGATTAACAAGAAACAAAATGGTCTGAGAATTAACAGTTGGCCGCTGCACTCAGGGATTCACTTGATTAACACTTTCCATTAAAGATCACTTTCATTCCTACATTTATTAAAATGTTTTAAGGTTGGCATGAAATGGAAATTCACCCCATCTATTTTGTGAATGCATCTTATATTGCGAACGATTCATCCATGTTTTTTTTATTTATACATTTCATCAAAAAGCGACCGACTTCTCTCTGGTGACAAACACCGGACTTCTCCAATCATTTAGTCTGCTTAAACCCTGCTTCTTTTCTTGCATTTGACTGAAAGCTCACATTCGTTTTTTTCTGTTTGTTTTTAGTTTTTTGAGTGCAATGCCCACATCTCCAAATCCAATCAGTGACCAATGGATCCAAGTTCCATGGATCTTCCAATGGATCCGTTACACTCTGATGTACATCACAATATGGTAGAAAACACCCGTCGCTAGTTGTTTCATCATAATACTTTGAAAAAAGGTTAAATTTCCTGCTTTTATTGGATTAAATGTAGTATTAAACTCAGGGTTCCCGCACCTTTTGACCAACTTTAAGACTTATTCATTTGAATGATTTTTCCAGATATAAGAATCAGAATCTTGCATACTGAAAAGTCATCGTAATTTACCACAAAAATACATTTGTTTCTGGGAAGCAAGCCTATTTAGCTCAAGCTGAGAATAGATAACATGGACAAGAAATAATGAAAGCTTATGTACACAGGCCAGTAATGCCCTCTACTGGAAACCTGATCATGAAAACCCCAGTTTGACACTCACTTGAAATTAAATTCTTTATGAAAAACACATTGATGATGAGAATAAAAGGCTGCATTATAAAAGTGGCCCAGAGCATAATGTTTATTGCCTTCTGTTAAAAAATAATCCATGTTTATGATATCAATATGAATTAGAAATATAGTAGTTGCACTTCGATCAATGTAGATCTTCCTGTTACACGACTGTGTTCCGTATCGACCCGATCTCGTCAATCTGACACTCCACAACATCTCCCCTCTGAAACACAGCATTACAATTACTTCATTACAGTATACCGACCGTCAGTAAATACAACAATAATATAATGAAATACTAAATGTTAAAACGCTGCATTTTTGAGAAAGTTTTTAACAGCTTCTCAAACAGTTTAAAGATGTGCTTTTACCCAGTTGGACGTGTTTTCTTGTAAACCTCAGTGGACCAGATACATTTAAATGTGACAGTACATTTTTCAGTCACTCACGAGTCAAAATGTAACCGCTTCTAAAGGAACTAACACTTTGCTATTGTGTAAATTGCATTTATAATCACACAGGATTAATGTCAGTTATTTTCTAACAAGCTCATATTTGGTGTAAATGACGTGTGGCGTGGCGGCTGCTTTTCTCCTGGGCACGTCTGCTGCACACTGAATGAAGATCACTGTTTGTGTGACTGAAGAATGAAGGTTTTTGATTTAACAAACAGCTGCTGTTCTGAAGGTTTGATGAGTTGCTTCAAATATTATTATTAAAGCTACACTATGCAACTTTTTTTATTTATTTGCAAAAAAAAAAAAAACTATTATTTATATTTTAGAGCTATCAGTGTGTATTTTGCAGGAAATTTAATGTGATTTGTTGTGTGTGTCACATCATCTGTCAGATTAAAAAGCATGTCAAAATTGACTATGGATCATTAAAAACTGCAAACCAAAGACCCAAACAACCAAAACAAGGTTCGTCTGCAAGATGCATTTACTTTTTTTAATGAAGCTAGAGTAATAGTTATATAGAGTTGCTTCAATAATTATATAACCTCTAGCATTACAGTAACTAATACTTGTTTTGTTTAATATTTGATAGAAATTTGCAAATGCAGTTATTTTCTTTGAGCAATTACTTTTTTGATATTTTTTTAATCAACCGCAAAGACGGATTGTGTTTTCTTATTTGTTTGTAGTTCATTATATCTCATTGGAGAAATGAATAAAATGTGGTATATGAAGAATTGTACACTATAAAGACTTTTCTTCATAAATGTGTGATTGACTGTCAAAACCCGAATGAACAGCTGAAGTATTAAGTCAGTAATTGAATCTTTGCACCGATTTGTTCGGCCATGTGATTTCCTCAGTAAATCAGCTTGAATGCCAATTAGAAAGCTTAAATACTGAAGCCAGTGCCTGTTAAATGTGCCTCTTTTCTTTTTAAACTTCTGTTTCGTGTGAAAACTGACATCACCGCAACGTCAATAAGAGCTTTACAGCTGGTCTTGTGTTGTTCTGCATTTCAGCTGTTCTCATTGTGTCAGTGTCAGCCACTTTCCTGACCGTTTGAACAGAAGCGAATCAACCAGACTTTATCTGCGTGTCAAAACAAAGGTTTCAGGTAAGGCTTTAAGCGGGTGTTAACAGCCTGCCAGGTGCACTGATTGTGGGTTATGACGCTAACCCAGCCATGTTGAAATATGCATTGATTTTCCTATAGAAGAGCTCACCTTTAGATACACAGGTGGATTTCTGAACACCCCCACACCTGGAGGCGTTCCGGTCAGAAACACATCACCGGGACAAAGTGTCACAAACCTGCAGAAAAACACCAATTTGAGAAGTCGAGAAGCAAATGCATACAATTGAATACATATTAAATGTTCACGTTTACTCAGCAAGGATGCATTAAATTGATTAAAGGTGACCGTAAAGACATTTATAATGTTAAAGCTTTCTACTTCAAAGAAATGCTGTTTCTTTTATTTAACTTTTCTCTTCATCAAATGGAAAAAAAAATCGAGCAATGGTTTTCCAACATACACTATTAAGCAGCTGTTTTCAACGTTGATAAGAAATGTTTCTCGAGCAGCATATTAGAATGATTTCTTAAGGATCATGTGACTCTGAAGACTGGAGTAATGATGCTGAAAATTCAGCTTTGAATTAGAGGAATAAATTACATTTTAGAATATATTGCAGTAGAAAAAAGTTATTTTAAATTGTAATAATATTTCACAAAATACATTTTTTCTGTATTTTGATCAATGCATGTCATCATTGGAGAGCATTTTATAAATAACACCAGTTAAACCAAGTGAGCTTTGCTTACTGTGACACCCAGGCAATAACCGTCTCAGTTTGAAAGATCATTTGATGGTGTTACTGTCCTGAACCGCGGCTCATTCACCAGAACAGCGGATACCCAGTTATGAACATCCTGTTTGACACGTAGGCGGACTGATTTGTGACCAAAATAGGTGGGGTTTGAGGGCCTAGTTTAATTGTCAAATACATCTTCTCCCTCTTTTGTATTTTCCCACTTTAGTACCTTTTGGTGCTGAGTGGTAACCAGCGCTGGCCCATCGGCACATAATGTTCAATACTTTTTCCCCAATCACCACTGCTTTCCATTACGCTTCACATCTGCCAATCACGCTAGCACTACTATTTCATCATCCGTTCGCTTCACTAAACTGTCACATAGAAAGGGCCTCCTCTTCCTGAGACCCAATAGATACATTTATTTAAACTTAGTTGGGACAATTGTGGAATGACACAAGAAATGCCTGCTGCTAGTTTCTGCTTATATCTAAGTCTTTTAATGACTTAACACTTAGCCTGGCATATACATATTATACTTTGTTTTTTAGTCCGTAAAAAACCAAAAAAAATCTTTATGAACTGAGCCGTGTTATTGCTAATCCGTCAGACACAAAAAATTTTTGCATGTGTTTGAGGCTTTCTATGTCGCTATAATGATTATATAAAGAATAAGGGCAAATATGCAATGATTCTCAGATGCTGATTTTAAATCGTAACATGTTATCTTTATAAGAGTATTGAAGATTACTTGCATTAAATATCAGTTGTCACTCTATATCTACCAAAAATATGTTTTGGTAAGATGATATTTAAATGCTTAGTTTATAACCAAAGCTCTGTAGTTTTTATTGTGGGGGCAAAACATATGATTATTCAATACAATGATGACGAGAAATGATTACAACTAAACACTTCCCAAGTCAAGCCGATGCATAAAAAACACTATTTGATACTTTTAACATGATTTTTCTAAAAAAATATGTATGAATAATCAAGTAACCCTTAGTTGCTTCAGTCCAGTAAATATTCATCTTGAAATATTACTAACAATAGAAAAGTTATTCTTATGTTTACTTTATAAAAATCTGTAAAGATTTGACCGTAAATCAGGCAACAGAAGGCATGTAGCAGATTGTACAACAGATTTTTCAGCAAAGTTTCAATCATGTTAATTTAGACGCCTTATAGTAGGCTTTATAGGGTTAAATGTGTTCTATTGCATATTTTGACAACTCACATTTAGCCAAAAAAATAAAAAACACTGCACCTATCAATTTTCAATCCATTCACAACTGCCTTAATGGATGTGTCCTCAAGTGCACTTGGGCAATACGCCACTAATGCTTTTACTATACTGTCATGAAAATCTCTTATCAAAACCATGTACAGAACTTTTTCTATTTTAACACACGTCAACAGATGCATATATAAATAACCATTTTGCTACCTTAATATGCTTCCCTTTCCGTCCAATCACAAAGGCAAGTTCCACCTCCCAGTCCACTTCCTGTAAATTGAGTCGCCACAATGTGAAAACATGGATTGCACGTTTCACACCCCAGAGTGAAAACAGTAGTACATTTTCTACATTTTCAATATTCGATTTTGAATAAAATAAGATTATTTTAAAGTTGGACACTTCTACATGTCGAACAGAAATCTGCATGTGACAGGTTCCAGCTGACATTACAACAGTCAGTCTCATACTGTAGTTATTCTGTAGTATGAAGTGTCATTGTTGATTTAAAGTGACACCAGCTGTCAGTTCGAAACTCACCTGACTCTCCGCTGGGAGAAAGATGTCATCATAAGGGCCAGTGATGGTGGAGGGGAACTTGCTGAATATGATGGGCTCTTTAGGAATCGGGGCATTTTGCTCTAGGCAGTGGTCTTTATAATTCATACCAACACACACCACCTTCTCTGGGCCAGTCACTGGGGAAAGCAGCCTGACATCCGTCTGCGCCACCACATGCTGGCCGCTGGACAAAGCCCTGCGAGCGAGAGATAAAGATGAATAAATGCTGTTTTCTATAACTTGACACTTTCCTCACTTAATACATCTCTTGAATGCCTAAAAAATGAGCTAACATGTTTTTTTTTTCCATAAATATAAAATTTTGGGGGAGTCGTTCCACATGTCATAGTGCAACCTGAGCTAACCTTTCCTTGTCACAAAAAGTGTCAAATTATCTGTTATTTTAAGTGACTTGTCGACCTTGCAGCAGTACTTTCTACATTTTTTCCCTCTGCATGTTTCTGCCTGTTGGTTGCACCACATAACTTTGCAGAATGTTTTTTTAAGAAACTTTCACAACATTGTTTTCTGTGGAGTAATAAAGATTCACGCTAAACTACTTTATTATCTTTTCAAGAATTCCATTTTTGAATGATTTTCTTTCTTTATTATGATATCGGAACAGTTGCATCACCCTGAGTGCTTTTTTTTTTTTTTACTTTACGCCCCCCACAAAAATTTCAAATTAATATTTATTTATAAATTAAAACCATAACTATCTATAATATTTGAAAAAAATCATCAATACAATGAAGAGGTGTAAGTCAAGTCCCTATATGTACAGAAATTGCACATTTAATTTAATATTTTATACAATAAAATATCTATTTATAGATTTCGATTCATAGATCCAGACAAAATACACGGCATCTACTATGAGAAAGTTATGGCTCCCAAATCTGTTGAGTGTGTGTAGTTTGTGTTACAGTGTGCATTGCTCTAACCACCTTTAGTCGCACGTGTCATTCCTTCATCTTCCCCCCCTTTCAGGAACTCTCTCATAGTGGAGAGGCAATGGAGGGGTCTACGGCTTTCATCAATGACCCCCTGACCTCCTCCCAGAAATCTCATCTATTAGAAAACAGAGGGAAAGAGAGACAGACAGAAGAAAGGACATACAGAAGTGAAAGGGAGAAATAGACAAACATACCAAGAGGTGCAAGATGACAAGAGAAATAATGTGCCCTTCAAATAGAGTCACAAATATCATATTTGCAAATTCCAAGCACATAAATAACAGCGAAGTCATATTGAAGAGAGAGAAAATCAGACATTTGGCGTGCTGATTTAAAACACTGTGAAAGCACTCATCTAAAACATGGATAATATATAATACATCTATAATATCTATACAGAGATCAAGAAGGCTGTAGTGAATTCTAATGAATGATTTAATGAATTATTTTAATTTTGCATGCTGTATTTAAATCTTTTTAAAGGGGTGATGCACCGAACAGCTAGTTTTTAACCTTTATTAAACCTCTTCAAATGACAAACGCACTAAATCCAAGCAACATACATTGAAAGAAAGAAATAAAAACGAATTAATTAATTACAAAATAATAAACAATGGAATACATAAAAACAAATTATAACAAATTCAGTTCAACTCAAGGGGTGTTAATCAATACACGGCTTTATTTCAACTGCTTTTTGATTTAAATAAAATGTTTGAATTATTTTAAAAGCCACAAAACATGGAGCATCTTTAACAAATCTACATTTGTGTAAATAATATCATTACACAAAAACAACCTCTTTGTTTTGCATAAAACACCATACTTAAAGCTGATAGATAACTCTGTTAATCACTGGACCTTCACAGTTGGACACTGGACTTTCTGCAACACGCATATATTTTTGATACCATGTATAAATAAGTGACAGAGATGAATAATTCCGCAGGTGCGCTGAAGGGAGCATTATTTCAGATATAATGAGCGAGGCAGCCCAAACCCAGCATCAGCAAATTTTTTTTTTTTGATTATGTAACAAAAATTCAGCAGCAGTCAAATGACTGATTGCTTAAGACAACATGTTTATCGTTAGAAACAAGCTATAAAGCAAGGCAGTGCAGATAAGAGGTTACTTTTCCCTGCTTTCAGTTTCTTGCAATGCTTCTGTGAGTCCTACCTGATCTTGGTGCAAAAATCAGCAGGTTTGATCATGCAAGTAACAAAAAAATGATACAAAATAAAGATTGCAAAATGATCTGTTTGAGGTTTAATGTGTTACTCGCTGCAACATCGCACTGGAATCCGACTAAAATGACACAACCTTTGTACTTTGACACAAGACTGCTCACGCTCGCTGTCGTCGCTGTCATGTGACTTCTTGATGTCCGGATTCGTGAAAGAGTCATTCTTTTGAGTCGGATCTTTTCAATGCATCGGTTGAACAGGTTCACGGTTTCACGAGGATTTAACTGTGATGAAAGTGGAAGTGTTAAGAAATATTGTTTAAAAAAACGAGGTGTGTAAATATGTGTGTTTACGCCCATTCATCAAATGGCATACAAAACAAATTATAATATTTTTTTATAATACATAGTTTTAAAGTTGGGTGATGTAAATTGATTTTATTATTATCTACTATAAATGAAAAATGTATTTAGGTTCTAAATTACGGTGACGCATTGCTGCCGCACAAATATTATTTTTTCCACTCAATTATGTCGTTTTAACGACATCTTTTCCCGTTAAAACGACATCTTTTCTCGTAAAAACGACATCTTTTCTCGTTAAAACAACATATTTTCTCGTTAAAACGACATCTTTTCTCGTAATAACGAGATGTTTTCCCGTTAAAAGACTCTTTCTCGTAATAACGAGATGGTTTCTCGTTAAAACGACATTTTTCCGTAAAACGACATATTTCTCGTAATCAAGAGATGTTTTCTCTTAAAACGACATCGTTTCTCGTAATAAACGACCTTTTCTCGTAATAACGCCATCATTTCTGTAATAACGACATCTTTTCATAATAACGAGATGTTTTCTAGTTTAAAAACGACATCTTTCTCGTTAAAACGCATCTTTTCTCGTAATAAACGACATCTTTTCTCGTTAAAATGGACAATTTTCGCGTTAAAACGACATTTTTCTCGTAATAACGACTCTTTTCTCGTAAAAAGGACATATTTTCTCTAATAACGACATCTTTCTCGTCTCCAATGACATCTTTTCTCGTAATAACGAGATGTTTGCTCGTTAAAACGACATCTTTTCTCGTAATAACGAGATGTTTTCTCGTAAAAACGAAATTTTCTCATAATAACGACATGTTTTCTCATTAAAACGACATCTTTTCTAGTTAAAACGACATCTTTTCTCGTAATAACGAGATGTTTTCTCGTTAAAACGACATCTTGTCTCATTAAAACGACATCTTTTCTCATAATAACAACATATTTTCTCGTAATAACGACATCTTTTCTAGTTAAAACGACATATTTTCTCGTAATAACAACATCTTTTCTCATTAAAACGACATCTTTTCTCGTAATAACGACATACTTTTTAGTAATAACGACATATTCTCATCATAACGAGAGTTTTTCTCGTTTTAACGATATATTTTCTCGTAATAACGAGATGTTATGTCGTTTTAATGACATCTTTTCTCGTAATAACAATGTTTTCTCTTTAAAACGACATCTTTTCTCATAATAGCGAGATGTTTTCTCGTTATAGCGAGATGTTTTCTCATTAAAACGACATGTTTTCTCGTAAAAACGACATCTTTTCTCGTTAAAACAACATATTTTCTCATTAAAACGACATATTTTCTCGTAAAAATTACATCTTTCTCGTGATAACGACATCTTTTCTCGTTAAAACGATATCTTTTCTCGTAATTAGATGTTTTCTCGTTAAAACGACATATTTTCTCGTAATAACGACATCTTTTCTCATAATAACAACATATTTTCTCGTAATAACGACATCTTTTCTAGTTAAAACGACATCTTTTCTCGTAATAACGACATCTTTTCTTGTAATAATAACGACATCTTTTCTCGTTAAAAAGACATCTTTTCTCGTTAAAACGACATATTTTCTCATAATAACGAGATGTTTTCTCGTTAAAACGACATCTTTTCTCGTTTAAACGACATGTTTTCTCATTAAAACGACATCTTTTTTATAATAAAGGACATCTGTCTCATTAATAACGAGAGGTTTTCCGTTTTAAAACGACTCTTTTCTCGTTAAACGACATTTTTCTGTTAAAACGGACATCTTTGTAATACCTGAGGTTTATTCGTTAAAACGACATATTTTCTGGTGAAAACGAATCTTTTCCGTATAACGACATATTTGTCATAATACGAGAGGTTTTCTCGTTAAAAACGGCCATCTGTTGCGTTTTAAACCGACATATTTCTCGTTAAAAAGACTCTTTTCTAGTTAAATGACATTTTGTCGTAATAACGAGATATGTTGTTTTAACGACATATTTTCTCGTTAAAATGACATCTTTTCTCGTAAAAACGAGATATGTCGTAAAAACTATATAATTATCTCATTAAAACGACATCTTTTCTTGTTAAAACGACATCTTTTCTCGTTAAAACGACATCTTTTCTCATAATAACAACATATTTTCTCGTAATAACGACATCTTTTCTCGTTAAAACGACATCTTTTCTCGTAATAACGACATCTTTTCTAGTAATAACGTCATATTTTCTCGTTAAAACTACATATTTTCTCATAATAACGAGATGCTTTCTCATTAAAACAACATCTTTTCTCATAATAACAAGAAGTTTTCTCTTTAAAACGACATCTTTTCTCGTAATAACGACATCTTTTCTCGTAATAACGACATCTTTTCTTGTAATAACGACATCTTTTCTCGTTAAAACGACATCTTTTCTCGTAATAACGACATCTTTTCTCATAATAACAACATATTTTCTCGTTAAAACGACATATTTTCTCATAATAACATGTTTTCTCGTTAAAACGACATATTTTCTCGTAATAACGACATCTTTTCTTGTAATAACGACATCTTTTCTCGTTAAAACGACATCTTTTCTCGTAATAACGAGATGTTTTCTCGTTATTATAGATAGGCTGTATGGTACATTATGTGAGCGAGCTAAGCACTGCACGCGCTCCTGTAGCTACAGTCTGACAGAAACCAGGATCTGCACGCTGCTGAAATTATTGAAATACTACGGTGACTTAAAAGCTGCGACAAAATGAACGGGGACACGTGGAAATATAATAAACTCTATAAAAAAACTATAATAAAGTCGTGTGTGATACATGTGTCCACTGGGACGAAAAGAATTAAAAATGGGTTTTGAGCCAGTTTGCAATGAACTGTTCGAAAGAACCGATTCACAGAAATGAGTCGGACTTCTCATCACTGTGACTTCCGGTTTTATTTTGTAGTTTTAGGGATGTTTGTTGACAAAGACGTAATTTAAAGAAATACACGCGTAAGTTAAAACATTGAAATACGTATTAAAATTCGCGCATTTGAAATAACTTGATGTATTTATTCCACAATTCCTGTGCATTTTATTTCACTACAGAGTTGGGAAAAACTACATCTCCATAGCTCTCCAGTGGTCATGTGATTTGTCTTTGAACTCTGTCAGCTGACTTCACTTCTGTGCAAGGCGAGAGAAGGATCCGCGAGGATGTCTGTAAGGTAAGAGGATTATTTACAACTGGTCAAGTTTAAAATCACTTTTATTATAACTGCTGTCTTCGGGGGAGTATATTGAGTTTTCTGCGGCCATTGCATTATCTGAGTCATTGCGCAGCTGCAATCATTTTAAGTGATAATTGCTAAAAGCTAGATTATGCATTGCTGTTAAAATAGATGTTAACTTGTTCTGTGTCTTTTTAATCTGTTTCTTGCTACGATTGTACTAATCGTATGGGATCAATCTCATGAATTCTTCTCAGAGTTTAGAAAGCAGAATGAGACCGTACTAAAGTTCCCTGACCTCCTCAAATTGATCAATTTGAAGCATCCTCTTTTTATTATTATTATTATTATTATGCATTTTATTCAACTAAAGTCTCCCAGTCACCACGCTGCAGCCCCCATTTCAGAGTACTAAGTTCATGAAGCATAACTAAATAACAGTTCCTCTTTGCTGATGACTACGTTGAATAAATATTTGAAATATGAGAAGTATTTCAATTTGCCATGTCAGCAGTGAGGAACTGCAGTGTCTGAAGCTGCAGGTGATTTATTCTTCCTAAATGTTTCAGTGAGCACTGCATGTGGAAATACATTTTTTTTAAAGGGGTCATATGATGCGATTTAAAGTTTTCCTTTCTCTTTGAATTGTTACAAGCTCTTGCTGCATAAAGAATATCTGTAAAGTTGCAAAGACTAAAGTCTCAAAACCAAAGAGATATTCTTTATCAAAGTTAAGACTCTGCCACGCCCCCCTAAAACGGCTCGTTCTAACACGCCCCCACATATCTACCTCACTATGTGGAAATATTTGCATAATGCCGCCCAAATGTTCACGCTAAGAAAGAAGGCGTGGTTTCAGAAACCGGCCGCAGTTAGTGTTGAAGCAGCATGCAGGGAGACGCTGTGTGTTTCTGGGCGAAAGCAAAAGCACTTTATTTGGCCTTCTGAAAGTAGATGCATTTAGAAATCTTTAAGATTACTTACAACAGAACAGCAATGCATTTTATGGACGACCGTTTCGTGAACCTAGGAGAGGAGGTAATTCTGACTTTGCTATGACAATCTGGCGCTTCTGAATCAGCTACTGTTTTGTTATTAGTTTAAGTATTTGCTATTGACTGTTCAAATGCGGAGTTTTGCGCATCGTGTGTGTGTGTGTGTGTGTGTGTGTGAGTGCGTGCGAGTGTGAGTGTGTGTGAGTGAGAGAGAGAGAACAAATACAAACACATACCAGCTTCATCACTGTGTATGTCACGCGACTCTGTTCCTCTTTCGGGCTTGAACTGATGGTAAAACTAATGACATTATTAACTGTCTTTACATTTATTTTGAAAGATGAAGCTCGCGATTATGGTAAGGGGCGTTACATTTCCGACGAGTGCTTGCGGTGTTCGGCCAATCACAATGCACTGGGTCAGCTGGCCAATCAGAGCAGACTGCGTTTGTCAGAAGGAGGGACTTTGTAGAAAACGAAGCGTTTGAGAGAGGCGGGGCATAGAGGACCTACAATAATGTACAGTATTTGAAAAATAATGTGTTTTTTGAACATTAAAGCATGTCAACATATTCTGTTACACCAAATACACAAAATAATGATCTTTAAAAAAGCATCATATGACCCCTTTAAATAGAAATTGCAAAACAGAAGCGTAACCATGGTCCTTTGTCACAGTTTCAGTCCTTTGGACCCCACTACTCCTAGATGCCAAAAGACACTCAAATGTTAATCAAACATGATCAGAAATATTAATAGTGAGAGCAGCTGCAATGAGTCAAGCTAACTTATAGTCAATTTATTATTATAATTTTTTTAACCTTGACGAGATTTCATGTCTGTAAACGTGATTACTAAGCAAGAAAACATTAGTAAAGGTTTTAATCTTCTCTCTGTCTTTTCTTCATTCCAGTGTCCAGCCTCTCCAGTGTACCACTGACTGCAAGGACCAGAAGTGAGAAAATCCCTGTCTCAAACTCTCAACTTGATGTGCATTTGCGGTCTTGTGGCCTCACTTGTGCATGGGTGCTCACGAGCATGATAGGTCACTTAGCAGCATCACATTACCCTCAGAGGAACTGTGACTTATAATGAATCTGTTCCCTGAACTGGCTGCATTACAATCAACAACACATAGACTTTAGACTTTAGACTGCTTTCTGATAACTGATGTGTAAAAGTAGAGTTTATTAAGACAATAAACTCTACTTTGTTATCAAGTATATTGTCTCAAGTGTGGCCCACTGTGAACTGAACTACTCATTTAGATCTGTAATTTTTAAAGCATAAAATCAACACATTTTTATTAATTATTTCCATAAAATGAACCCAAAAAAGCTACAATGTTGTTGCCAGTGGTAGTGTTATTTTAGTATTATTTATACAATATACTATTATAGTATTTATTCATATTTTGAAATTAGCATTTATTTTTATATATTAAGCTTTCATTTTAATTTTAAGTTTTAGCAATTTTGGTATTTGCTTTTGTCAATTTATTAATTTTATATCTCTATTTAGCCTTAAGTATTTATTTCGTTGTAGAAATTAAATTAGTATTTTGTTTATTTATTTGATTTTAGGTAGCTGCCAAGGCGTGTTTCTTTCTTCTTTCTTTCTGTCTTTTCTTTCTTTCTTTCTTTCTTTCTTTCTTTCTTAAATAACTGAAGTTTAAGTTTGTTATATTTGTATTTGATTATGTTTCAGCTTTATTTCAATTAACAAAAATACATTTTAATAATTTTAGTTTTAGGTTTAGTTAACAACAAACCACACTGGCCATGGGGTATATTTTCTGAAAACAAGTATTAATATCTTTCACAATTCTGCTTCACAATTAAATGTATGTGGTTTCAAGCATGTTATATACTAGAAAACAAGACAATAATACAGATGAAGGAAAACATTTTTTTGCTGTGTAATAATGAGTAATTATAGCACTGCTATTCTGCAGTTTCTGTATTGCTATATATTGTGAAGTTTCATTTGGATTTTTCTTCTTTTTTGCAGTTTTGATGGCATTATCTTAATATGCCAAAGTCATGAGCAGCTCTCTGATGAGCTGGAGTGTTTGAAAGCACCATTACAGGACTACAGCGCAGTGAGTTCAACTCCACAAACAACTAATCAGCCCTGCGGTTTATATCTATTTCTTTTTATTGCACACATCTGTCACTCTGTCACATTCAGGTGGACTGTTGCGTCGGTGAAGAGGTCGTGGTGGTCAAGGTTCCTGGTCTCCCTGGAAACAGACTGGTGTTTGCCTGCACTGGTCCAGTGAATCGGGACTATGATGATGTTCGGCGGTTCAGAGATGCAGCTGCTAATGGCATTAAGAGGTGCCTATGCAAACATGATGTGTGTGATGTGTAATGATCAACGTGCATCCTGTCAAAACAACATTGTGTTTTTCTGTGTGTCCTTGGCCTCATGTTCTTCCAGGACACATTTCTTTCTTTGAAAATAATTTTTACTCGTCTTAAGGTTTTATTGTGTTGATCTGAATATTTTTTGTTATAGGGCTGTGAAAGCTGGCATGCAGCGCCCTCTGCTGGTTTGTCCCCCACACAGCAGCTATGCAAAGAACACCGTAGTGGCTCTTCTAGGAGCCCTGCATGTTCTCTACACAGTGAGAAACATATTGTATTTTTATTTTGTAATTTATATGTTTAATTTTCACTTTATTTCATTCAATCATCAGAATGGTTACATATTAAAATTTCAGTTTCCTAAAATAGTTATTTCCTTATTTATATATCTTACCAGTGTTGATATTGTTAACTAAAACTGATACAAATTGTACTTAAGTACTTTTTTTCAGTTCTAGTTTCTTTTGAGATAATAGATATATAGATATATAATATTTTTTATTTTATATGCTTTATTTCAAGTGAATGAAAACAAAATTCACCTGTTGTAGTTGAAAGGTAACATTTTCATTTTGTTAAGCTGATTCTTCATATATAGATATTATATAATATATAATATATAGTAGATGAGAAACAGCTTAACAAAATGAGACATTTGTCCTGGCAACTAAATTTAATAAAATAAGAAATAAGTTTGTCCTAAAATTACTAAAACAAATAAAAATAAAGCTAAATAATATAAAACCTTTAAAAATGAAGAACTAATAAAAATGACAAAATCACATTTTAAGAAGCACAACAAAATTAAACTTGAAATAAATTGAAAATTGAAAACTGAAAATATAAAAATAACAGCCAATCCAACTTATTAATAAATAGTATAATTGCACGTAAATAATACTAAAATAGCACTGGGACTTACAGAACTAATGCCCTTCTATTTCTGCTTCTTTGTTCTCTAGTTTTTGACTTTTCTGCTTGTCGGTATCAGCGTAACCTAGTTATATTTCTGTTTCATCAGCCTTTAGAGGTGAGGGAGCACAAGTCGTCCCCTCATAAGGTGGCTGTGCTGGGCATCTGGGTGAAGAACCAGGCGCAGGGAGAAGCCGTTACTGAGCTGGCCACTGCTCTGGAGAGCGGCAGGTATGAGTCTGTGGAAACAATGTTTTATTTTAGCATTTCATATGGACAAAGATCTTTAATTAACCAGGTATCTCCAAGGATCCATTGTGTACAAAAATCAATTAAAAAAGATGATTTGTTTATGGTATAGGCTTGTCTATCGTGACATCGGTGGCTCTGACCCGGAGCGAATGGCTGCCCCACGTGTAGCTGAATATGTGCAAGCAGTTTTCAAGGATAGTCCTGTAACGGTGAGTCTTTATGTGAGCATTTAAAGCACTCTCTCATCTCAGTAAGAACTGACATGCTTTATTCATCTGCATGTCTTTGCTAGGTGACAGTAGTGAGTAATTTGAGTACTCTGGAGAAGGAGTATCCCTGTTTGGCTGCAGTCAACCGCTGTGCTAACAGTAAGACTTTTGTTTTTCAAACACTGAACTTATTTTCATTGCTGCCATTTAACCAAAAACATACATAAATAATAAATATTACAAATAATACAGCTAATCTTTCTTTAACAATGATAATAATAAGCAAATCAGCATATTAGAATGACTGGAGTATGCTGGAGTAACGATGCTGAAAATTCAGCTTTGCATCACAGGAATAAATTACATTGTAAAATATATTAAAACAGAAATGAGTTGTTATAAATTGTAATAATATTTTGCAATATTACGGTTTAATTTTGATCAAATAAATTCAGCCTTGGTGAGCATAAGACACTTCTTTCAAAGATATTTTTTAAAAATCATTCTCGTAATATTTGCAACATTTTCAGTAATTTTTTACGATATCTTTTTACATTTTCATTGTAAGTAATCAAAGTAAATGTGCTTGTTGTTGAGCCAATTTACACTGATAGTAGAATGAGATATGAGACCATGAACCAAGACCATGACCTAGACCAAATCCACATTTATGTGTTCTTGAGAGCTCAAGACTCCAGTTCTGGGTATCATTAGTGTGTTGTGTTATGTAAAGTGTACTTAAGGCTCATGATTGTGCTTCAGCTGTGCCGCGCCACCAGGCCCGAGTGATCAAGCTGCTGTACTGTGGGGAAGGACCCATTCAACAGACCCTCATGGTGGTTGGCAAGGTGAGTTTTAGGTTAACTGTATTTGGACGCCCAGGATAGAAGAGTTTCCAGCACATATGAACATTGTATGTTGTTGCAGGGCATTACGTATGACACCGGTGGTGCCGACATCAAGGCCGGAGGAATCATGGCTGGAATGCACAGAGATAAATGTGGATCTGCGGCTGTTGCTGGCTTCTTCCAGGTACTGATCACATATGCACCTGCTCGTATTACTGACGAGAATATTAGTCTAATATCAATGTATGTTTGTTTTTTTAAGATCTTAGCCAAACTAAAGCCCAAACACCTGAAGGTTGTGGGTGCAATGGCAATGGTGCGGAACAGTGTCGGATCTGGTAAGCAATTTTGTGTGCATGTTTTGTCCAGTTTGGGTGTCTATTGCTAAATATGGGTCATCTATTATTATTTATTAAAAAAATTTTACCCTTTGGCAGATTGTTATGTAGCTGATGAGTTGGTGGTGTCTCGTGCTGGTCGCAGAATTCGAGTTGGAAACACTGATGCTGAAGGAAGAATGGTGATGGTGGACTTGCTATGTGAGATGAAGGAGCAGGTACTTTCATATTTCAGCATACACTCTAAAGTAGTGTGCATTACGATTTAAGATTTAAAGGGGCCCTATCATGACATCAAGACCATTTTGTTATATGAAAAATTACTCTGACAGAACCAAAAAGACTACTGAAACCCAGATGCCAAATCACTGAAATGTAGGAAGGTCTAATTTGCATGTATGTATCACCTACAGCTCTGAGTATTTCATTTATATATACTGTATATATATATTATATATATATAATATATATATATATATATCTATATTGAATTAGAATTAAAACAGTTACAATTTGAAATATGCTTGATTTTTTTTTATCTTTTTCAGTTAGTCATTGTGAAGTTTAAATTGTCATTTAATATTTATATTTAGTTTTAAGATTTATTTCAAATAATAAACATTTTTAAAGTTTTAATTTAGTTTAGTTATGGTTTTGTATATTATTTATTTCAGTCATGAAACTCTAGATGTTGTAGGCTGACAGACCCATTACATATAATCTGCTAACATCACACCAGTGTGATTGCTTGCTCAACATTTAAATTGTCTGGTTCAGCGTTCACTGTACAGTTCCTCCAAAACCCTCCACCTTCCCCAGTTCCACCTGTCTAGATCTCCTACGGGATTTATGATTACCTATTCATGCAGCTGCAGCATATCTTACATGCTCACAGCAGTGTGGACCTCTTTTGTGCTTAATTAGGCGTTGAAGGAGGTGTCTCCTCAGCTTTTCACTATCGCTACTCTGACAGGACATGCTATCAGAGCCATGGGACCTCATTACTCTGTGAGTACTTCAACATACTCCTACACACCTTCTGAAGGTTGAGGAAATTCCATTATGACTCTCCATGTGTCACTGTAGATCATAATGGATAACGGTGCTGCTCAACGCTCAGGAAACGCTCTGCAGTGGCAGAAAGGTAAGAAGAGCTAAGAATCGTTTGTTTTTGCTTCCATAAACATAGCTGCATTTGTCTGAAATCTGTTTGTGTGGCAGCGGGAGAGGTGCTGGGAGATCTGTTTGAGGTGTCCACCATTCGTCGAGAGGATTACGAGTTCCACAAAGGGAAGTCTGAGTATGAAGAGATCCTGCAGTCTAATAACCTGCCCTCATCCGCCACACCACGTGGACACCAGACGCCTGCCGCCTTCCTCATCATGGCTTCTGGACTGGATAAGGTAGACAAACACAAAATGGGTGTATTATCAGTTCAGGATTTATTTAAGATGTAACAGTTTTGCTAAAATATATCCATTAACCATGTTTGTCCCACAGCATGGAGTGGACTCGGACAAACCTCTGCCTTACTCTCATATCGACATTGCTGGATCCAGCGGCCCCTTCCCTGGTGTCCCCACAGGCGCCCCAATTCTTGCCATGGCAACAAAGTACCTGGAGCTTTAAATGCATGTCCAGTGATTTTTCTGGTCCTTTATTATTTCAGTTATTTCCATCTAGTGCCGTTTCTCGATTAATGGCTTTCATATCTGCTCCGTCTGACATGTTGTGTGTTCATGTAAGACTGGGGCAAATCATGACCTTTGCTCCTTCTAACCCATCTTGAACACTGTCCATTTTCTCATTTTGTTGTCACTCCATAAATACATAAATGCATCTCTTAACATCCTTAAAAACCTCTACGCTCCTCTTACTCACACACAAAATCATCTTATCTGATTATTCTTTAGTACGGTGCACGTTTTCTGTTTCTAATTAGCATTTACCGAGCTGAAAGTGAATTAACCAAAGTGATTTATTTCTGTTCTTACCTTGTAGCCTTAGTTTCTGAGTTGAACTGACATGGAAGAGGTGGGGAAGTTGAGCCAGTGATTGATAATTTACATCTGTGAATTTGTTTGGCAATACTGAGAAAAATGCATATTGTACAACTGCCCATTTTGTACTAGTATAGTTTTGTGTAAAGAAAAAAAAAAAAAAAGACACGATGCCTTCTGTATCCAGTCAAGTTTGACCATAAGAATAAATGTCTCTGAATAGAATGTGTGTGAAGGTTTGTGAAATGCCATAGTACTGCTTCACTGACAAAAGAACAAAGAAATGAGCAGTTTTTTTATTCTATTCAAAATGTGCATCTAAAATGCTTTATTAAATTACGATTTCGTTTTAACTACATGTTAAATGACCAAATAAAGTTAAAATTATCAGTTATTTAAAAAAAAAATACAATTTTAAAACAATGTTTTAAATGTCTACATTTGTTTAAAAAAAAATTTGTCTACATCTGTAATGTTTGGATTAAATTGACAACATTCATGTGTATGCACACATCAGAACATGCAAAGACTGCATTAAGCAACTATAAAAGATCTTAAAGGCACGTTTGTTTTTTCTTTAACAATAGGTATACAATGATCAAACTATATGAAAACACCCAAATCAATATAAACCTGTACTTAACATTTTATCGCAAAGGCATCGGAGACTACAATCAGAAATGCCAAAATATATGTAAATGTAAAAAAAAAAAAAGTGAATGGTCTTTTAATAAATTAAATCGGTTCTAAACAAGACAAACAGAATGCCAGTGCATAACAATCCTTTATTCATTTGAACTTAGTCAATATGCAGGTTCTGTATCACAGGTTTCATCAAGAAAAAAAAAGGGAAAATTGAGAAAAATTAAACACTCTACAACATTTTATATAGCCTTTTCGGTCTTTACATATTTTCTTCACTGAACACATAGCAAGTAGTGGAGTCGGCTGCTCTCCGATGCCTTTTAACATCTGAACACTATTGAACATGAGCAGCTCTGAATCCTGGCTAATAAATGAAGGTTCTAATAAAGTCAAGTGCTTTAAAGACCCACTAAGTTCTCAGCTATTCCAGCAGAACAATTTTTTCTTTTACTTATTGTGTCTGATTGTGAAAGGCAGTTCTCAGGCTGAACAGATAATAACAGCTGGTAAGAGTTGAATACAGACTGAAGTTCACACCAAGAGTTTACAGCTTGTTAATAAACAGGAAGAAAATGTGTGGTGGCGTGTAAACAAGCAAGAATGTGTTACAATCAGCATAGTTTTGTGTGCATGTGTCTGACAGGAAGAATAACTCAAAAGCATATAATCCTCACTACAGGTTCTTCACTTTGTGCGTTATTTAGGATGTTAGCATTGCTAAATTTAATTCCCAGACTCAAAGCATCATGGTTGAAGTACAAATTGATATGATGGAGGGACAGGACGTTTCTGCAGCTGGCTGACTGCTACCTCAGGACCCCCCAAAATATATAACTGCAACCCATAACCAACCACCATGTCATTTTTCTCCACCCTCATTCTGGACAATATTGGAATATCAGCTCTAAACTACAGCACCATGTCAAATGTACCTGATCTAGGCTCTTAAATTTCAGCATATGTCCCTTCTGTAAGAAACACAGAACAAGTGTATAATCACTGCTGATACTGAGCTTCCTGCAGGTCACTGAATGTCTGGAGAGGTTCTCATTCAACAGGGGCATGAAAAAAAGGAGGGAAACTGCTGTTGAGGGTCATAATGAACCCTAAGCATATGGAAGGAATAAGGCAGAAAGTAGAAACGGGAGTGAAGGGTGGACTTCAGTGTTTACTTGGTGTGAACCATAGAGGTGCTGAACAGAAGCTTCTGCTTTTTCTTCTTCTTCTTCCCCCCTTTCTCATCTATAAAGTAGAGAGAAGAAATGTCACATGGGTAACAAACATTATGGCAAACCAAAAGCTATATAAAAAAAACAAGCTTTCATTTATACTTTGTTTCAGAGTGAGATAACTGATGGGAGTGTGGTTTCATGTTAATGAATCGACAGGTTCAAAGAAACACTTTATTGAATCATGACTAATAAGTGTTTCCAGGAGTCCCTGTGTGGCATTATGCACTTGTGGTTTAACGTTGTATTATTTGTCATTTCTGTGACAAATAAACACTGCTTTGATTTTCTCTTTAAATTTAACTACGAACTACCATTTAAAAACTTGGGGTCAGACTTTTTTTTTTGGTAAACAATTTAATACTTTCATTCAGCAGTGATGCAATAAATTGATCAAAGTGACCGTAATATTACACATATACATATATATATTTTTTTTCATATTCATGCTAAATTTGTTCCAAATGAAAACTGTTGGTTCCCTATATTCCTCAAGATATCTTTTGTATTCAACAGAAGATAGAAATTCATACAGGTTTGGAACAACTTGTGGGTGAGTAAATGATAACAATTTGCATTTTTGGGTGAATTAAAATATGAATAATCTTTTTTTTTTTTTCTCACCAGGGATGGGTAAAGCCTGTGCTGGAGTTTGATTTCCATGGTCCAGCTGGGACAAAGCCTGCTCAAAAGCCTGACTGAAGGAGTTTTGGAAACTGGGTACTGGGACCCGATCAGAGCCGTCACTCTCTCCATCACTGTCTGCCAGAGGAGGGGCCAGGAACATGTCTGCTGTGGAGGAACACACATCACTAAAAATTACTACTAATAATTGAAGGTTCTAATAAAGTCACTAAAACCCACTAAAAACTATGCTATTAGGAGTTAGTGTAGCCAGTGAGCCAACAAGAATCAAGTGTAACAGGTAAGTCAAGTGATGACAGGACCCTCACACCTTTCTTTGGGGTAGTTTTAGGCCCGGCATCCACACGGGCTTTCCCATCTTTCAGCATCTGCACACATTAATATGGTACATTTAGGCACAACTCTCAAGATGGCATTGTTTTTATTTCTCGATTTAAATTCAATTTGATTTTAGTGATGATTTTCCCACCACATGAAGGCTACAAAATTGACTATTTTGTTGTTATAAACATGAAAGAAAGTGCTTTAGGCAGTCTGAGAGAAATGACAGGCAAACCTGAGCGAAGGACATGCAGTGAGAATCCTCTTCCACACTGGCTACGCTCCGAGACGGACTGTGCTCGCTCAGATTAGGAAACATCACTCCATCTGAAATAAAAACAGGTCATAAGCACAGAAGACTAACCACTGAAGGCCACTGCAAGAGAGAGTGTGTGCTACCTGATGAAGGGCTGCTGCTTAGAGGAGACGGGGGGCCCAGCAGGAGCTCTGGGAGCTGCACCTGTGAGCCGCTCTGAGGCGGCGATCCAAAAGCAGGAAAATGCTGGAGGTTCTCAAGTCCAATGTGCACCTCTGGATCTGAAGAACACACAAAAATAAAATGCAATAATCAAACCAATCACAATACCCTGAAATTAGCTGAATGCTCTACAATCAAACATTGTCTAGTTTCATGAAAATGTGCGCCATGTTTGCGCAGAAACACATGCAATGAGGAATTAAATTCTCACATTTGCCATGTTTCCTGTTTTCCTCAATTTCAATCCTCTTCTCCCTTCTCTTTTCATCCCTCGCTTTCTTCTGCCTCAGGCGCTTCCGTTTCTCCAAGTCATCTGCCGGAAATAGAAAAAAATGTGTTTAATAACATTTTTTGTAGGACTGAACCATTTACCAATACATTTTCCCTCATTTTTTGTCATGTCATTTTTTTCTTCAGTTCAATTAATGAAACCGCAATTATGATATCACTATGCAACAAGTATACCTCAACAAGAATGCATTAAATCAAAAGCGTCAGAAAAGACATTTACAAAACATTAAACATTTTTGAAAATAAAATTGCTTCAAATAAATGACATTTAAAAATAAAATAAAAAAATGTTAAGCAGGACAACCATTCTCAGCACAGATAAGAAATGTTTCTCGAGCAGCAAATAAGCATATTAGAATGATTTCTGAAAGATCATGTGACACTGAAGACTGGCGTAATGATGCTGAAAATTCAGCTTTACCATCACAGGAATAAGTTACAGCTCAAAATGTATTAAAATATAAAACGGTTATTTTAAATTGTAGCAATATTCCACAATATTAATGTTTTTACTGTATTTTTGGTCAAATAAATGCAGCCTTTGTGAGCATAAGAGACATAAGAGACTCTCAAAAACATTGGCTGACCTCTTCAACCACTGTCTGTTATTCATCTATGTAGGTGTCATGATGGGGTTTAATAGTTTAATGTTTATGTGCATGTACCTGCGAAGCTGTCCAGGGTCTCTTTTGAGAGAATGGGAGGCTGAAGGTTGAGCTCACACAGGCTGAACTCACAGGTGAGGGGCAGGTGAGAGAGGTAACGATGTCGACGGCGAATTTCCTAAAAATGAAGCCTGTCGATCAGTTTCTTAAATGGTAGGCATTACTGAATCTGTTCAAGACCGGATTCTGCGAGCGTGATATAAATGTACCCCAGTCAAGCATGCTTCAGTGGTGCTATGACTTCAGACACTAGGCATGATAGCACCATACCACACTGCTCTTTCACTCTAGTATAAAAGTTTTCAGTAAGCAGTAGACTAGCATTGCATTCTGACAACAGCTACCACTACTCTGGTGACATGAATGTGTGAGAATAAGAGATGCATGTACCTCAGTTACAGTCTGTCCATCAATCTCCACTACGGTAGCGGTGATGGACTGAGGGCTGTTCTCCAGGCTCCCGTACTCTCTCAGCAGACAGCGCACGTTCACTGGATGCAGAAAGAAACTCTGCTGGACCATCCTCGCTACAAAAAAAAAAAAAAAAAAAAAGAGGGCAGAGAAACAACATCATATTAGTCGCACATTCCATGCTAAGGGTAAAAAAGGTTACCTGAAAAGTAGCTTTAAACATCATTACCAACAGACCCACACACACACCTTGATAGAAGTAGTAATATGGGCCATGATGAGCGGCCTGGCTGGTCTGAGGTATCTCTTCTACAGGTTTGTCCTCCACAGCTCTTTCAGGCATCTCTTTGGCCACCTCAGGAACACTCTGAACAGCTATCTCTTCCACGGGCTCCTCATGAGCCTCCTGAAGCTCATCATCAAACGCTGAAGCATACTGCAGGATGGGCTGTGGTAGAACACAGGATAAAATATCACGCAATGAGACCAGAGCTAGTGCTATCAAACATTTTCAGGGATTTACTGAATTTTAAAAACACACAGAAAAGTTCAAATGTTTTCATTCATTCCACAGGAAAGTATAAGCATTAGAAATGAAGAAGAGGAGCTTTAAAATGTAACACTTTAAAGTCTCTCTGCAAATAAAATGTGTAAAATGATGGGAGTTTCTGGAGAGTGAAATTCCATGTGGATTGCAGTAGAATAATTCATTGAATGTTGTTCACTCAATCAGGTGACCAGATCACACTGTTTATGTCGCTCATACAATTAAATACCATAAACTTGCAACACAGAACTAGACCAAAACATATTTTCTTATAGGCAAAAACAATGAATGAGAAAACTTATTCAGCCTCATACTTAAAGAAAGGAGCACAGTCTCTACTGACCTTTGATTTTGGGAGGTTCTTGACCACCTCTGGAGAGGAGTGCCCAGATAGAGACAGTTTCCTCATGTCTGCCCCATCAACAAAACCACCATTTTTACAGCCTCCCTTCAAAAGACCCTCCTCTCGCTCCTGTTCATTCAGAGTCAGAGATCAAATGTAAGGGTTATGTGTTTGTGTGCAGTGTTTGGGAGTAAATAACAAAAGTAAAAAATAAAAGCTGTAACAATGCTTTTTCCATGTCATGTTGACCTTCCAGTAAAAATTCAGCCTTTCTTAAACATCTCATTATATATTTTCAGTTTTATGAAATGGTTTATGAAGCAGAAAATGTTTATAAAACATTAAAGTTAGTTGTTCAAGCCATCAACCCAAATTCTCATTGTTTGTTTATAATAAAGATATTATACAATAAACTACATAAACTTAAGTTACAAAATTCAATAGTCATTAAAATAGCTTTAACAGTTTAAATATTTTTGAGAAATTGATAGTAACTTCTTTTTTCATTTATATTTGTGCATTTGGCAAACACTTTTAACCAAAGTAAATTCCAAAGTTATGCAGTTATTTTTTTAAATGTTACATTTGTCACATTGTATATTTTCAGTTTTTATAAAAACAGTTTATGAATCAGAAAATGTTTAAGATAACTCCATGTTAACATTCAAGCTTGGTATTAAATTACACAAATTTCATGAGTTACACAATTCAGTGCATAGTTTTTGGCTCCTTAAATACCTTTATTGTTAACATCTATTTTTTGAGCAACCTATACAAACGACTTTCAAAACAGTGGCAAGTAAGTTTGAGTGGTTTGTAACTTGGAAAAGAGTCAAAACAGCTTGTCCAACCCAACATTCATATGCCGGTGTGAACGCAAGTGTACCTGCAGCTGCAGTAAGGCGCTCTGTATGAAACAGGCCTGTGGGTCGTCTTTCTCTTGGCTGAGCTGGGTTTGGAGAGCCACCCGCTCTTCAGCCAGCAAACCCAAAACCTGCTTCTGAGACGCCAGCAGCAGCTTGGAGTATGCACGCAAATTCACATCTGCAACAAAGAGGAAAATGCTAAATAAGACACTCAAATGAACACCACAAAAGTCTCACGCAACCAGCAGAATGCCTTACCTCCAAAATGAATGGGCTCTTCCACCTTCACCCACTGACAGCTGGGAAGAGCCACCAGCGATCCTTTCTCTCTCCGCATTAGACGCATAGTGATGACATTACCGGTCACGTATTGATGCGTCTCCATGGCAACCACACTGCAAGTTGACAGGTTTCAGTGACAACAGTGAACAAACTGGAATGTCTTAACTAGATGATGGCACTTCTATATACCAGGGGTTGATTTAAATAAAATAATAGATTTCTAAATCAAGAAGTTCACATTAATTTAAAAACCAAACAAGTATTATAAACGGGTGCTTTCTGTACGAACCTCTTGAGATCAGCGCTGTGCACAGCCTCATAGCAAATGGGGCACTTGGACCAACTCTTCTCGCTCAGAGAGAGGTAGTGCAGCATGCATGGCCAACAGTAGATGTGGCCGCAGCGCGTGATGTGGGCCGCCACAGGGGGATACAGGCAGATCGGACACGACGGCACCTCGTGACTGTAGATGCGCTGTGTGGAATGAGAAAAAAAAACACCATGATGAACACGCTGAGATTTGTAGAAAAGGCACTGACAGGATGTACAAGGAAGTGTGAAGTCTGAACTGACCACTTGCTGCACACAGTCCCAGTCCACCAAAGTGTCCGGATCAGTGAAGTGGGCTTGATAGTCCTGATCATCAATTACAACAAACTGGCAACTGGTGCACAAAAGGAAGACACACTCATCAGATTGGCATTTTTATCAGCTTACAATAACACTGAAGTACACAGACTATTGTTGCATGTGATTTAATATCAATTCATATAAAAGTTTGCAACATATTCTGCTGTACTCACTTAGCCTGCAGGAAAAGCTCCTTGTTGAAGGGCTTGTGTTTGTGACCCCACTTGTTGCGGCGACCCCAGCAGGAGTGGCCATCACCCCCGGAGCCAAAATGACCTCCTCGTGGCTCAAACGTGAAGTTGAGCAGGTGGTTCAGACTTATCTTTTTGGGTCCAGCAAACTGAGCCGGGCTAAACTCTGCCCGGCAGTTCTCTGCTACCTAATGAGAGAATCCAACAGTTAAAGGATTAGTTCACTCCAGAATTAAAACTTCCTGATATTTTATATGCCCCCATGTCATTCAAGATGTTCATGTCTTTCTTTCTTCAGTCGCAAACAAATTAAGGTTTTTGAGGAAAACATTCCAGAATTGTTCTCCATATAACGGACTTAAACGGTGGCCAACGGGCTGAGTTTCAATGCAGCTTCAATGGTCTCTACACGATCCCAGCTGAGAAATAAGGGTCTTATCTAGCGAAACAATTGGTCATTTTCTAAAAAATAAAATAGATTTAAAATAAAATGTATATACTTTAACCACAAATTCTCATCTTGCACCAGCTCCGCGATGCATGTCTACTACTTCAATCATTACATAATCACGTTGGAAAGGTCATGCACGACATAGGCAAAAGTACCGACTCTGGTTCTAACAGGTAAGGGTAGGGTGAAAAACTCCATCTCATTTTCCCCTCCAACTTCAAATTTTTCTGACATCGTTGTTTTACTTTTCTTTCTTTTTTTTGTAAAGGGCGTTTAACTTAGTCTTTGCACGTTTGCTTTGTGAATACATAATGCATGAAGTCATGGACATGCATCTTTTTTAGAAAATGGCCAATCATTTCAATAGATAAGACCCTTATTCCTCGGCTGGGATTGTATAGAGCCCTTTGAAGCTGCACTGAAACTGCAGTTTGTACTTTCAACCCGTTGGTCCCCGTTTAAATGCATCATATGGAGAAAAATCCTGGAATGTTTTCCTCAAAAACCTTAATTTCTTTTCAACTGAAGAAAGACACGAACAACTTGGATGACATGGGGGTGAGTAAATTACCAGGAAATTTTAATTCTGGAGTGAACTAATCCTTTAATCCTGGTTTACCCATATTGCATTACAGGCTATTTGCTAGCAGTTAATTAACCAACACGATCACTGTTATCTTCACATTAACATGCAATAAGGAAGCATAACAACAGCCCTTCATGGAAGTACAAATGATTCATAATCCAAAGGCTTATTTAAACACCTCTTCTCTTCTCCCACCACCAGCGAGTCCATACAGTCTCCCCCCTCCGCCACCTCTCTGAGGGGGTCTCTTGTCAAAATTCTTGCTTTTATGTGGCTGGGAGCGGCGTGGGCCCGGAAAGCTCTCGGCCTTGGCAAAAGTGGGCTCACGCTTGCGGCTATGGCGCTTTGAGCCCCCATTATTCTTACCATCTAAAAGAACAGAGCAAATAAAGGAGAAACGTCAAAATACATCAATATATTAATCAAGCATAACATTTGACTTGATAAGAGGGTGTCCCTGCAACTTCGGGAAAACATTACATTTTCTTGATTGCAATATTGACAACTTTGTGGGGGTTTCTTTCCTCAGCAAGCTGAAACGAGATCTACGTCGTTTTTGGGAATGAAACCCCTGTTTGCTTCTCATTATTTTTGACAACATTCGCACAGCCTTAGCTAATCAATCCAGTCACGCGCTGCACTTAAAAGTGTTTTATAGAGGATCACATGATAAGAGCACAGGGGTGTAAACCCACACAGCTTATCATCCAGCAGCAGAGATCGCCGTCCCGTACGGTTCACAAGCCCACATCAAAACATTATTAAAACTAAAACATAGACAACACTGTATTAGTTATCTACAGCGATTGGATTCTGATATGCTGGAGGCTTTCCTGGGTCCATCCAAAAGCTAGAGGGCAATACACCACTGAAGCTCTTCTTCTGTCACATGGCAGGCTGATGACAAGAATAGATCTTGACCATGATCCTCATGCATCTGATCTGCTACTAAGAGGAGGGGATAATGAACAACCCAAATATGAATTTTCCCTTGGGTAGATCAAGAATTTCAAAGGAATTCTGTTTGTTTTAGGTTAGTTTAGGTGAATTCAGTTTTGATATTGGTTGATCTGTATAAGAGTCACACACACACACACACACCACCCAATGTCTGTATTATCAGAAAATGAGTTTATATTGGGCGGATACATGCACTGACACAGACTGACACCACAATAAATTACATAAACACATGGGCTCAAATCTGTAAACTCAGTCTAGTTAGAAAAAAAGTGGGTTTACTGGTTTAATCAACATGAAATCATACGAGTATTTCTGAGTGCTTTTTAATACAAGGATCACAAAATGAAAAGGTTATAGCAGCAGTAGTTACTGCCATGTCAGCATCTAAGGCTATCTTCATGGCAAAAGCTGAGAAAAATACAAGAGTTAGCCTACATAAATACAAAATAAAAACCAAGCACACTCAAAAATACAGCAGTTAAAATTATACAAGATTTTTTTAAATTCCATGAAAAGTTGTAAATTGAATTTATATATTTAAGGCATAAATATACAATGTAGAAACTGAAGACTTCACTTTGTCTCAAAGTTTAAATGTGAATGTGTGTGTAATTCAATAAGTTTAATTATAACAATTAAAATATTTATTATATAACAGGTCAATTAGTTTATTATGGATTTGATTTATTTGATAAGCTATTTAACATCCCCCAGTAAAAGTAAAAATATCCCTGAAAAACAATTTCTGATCAAATATTGACCCTTAACAAAAGTTCATTTCTGACACGGTTCAACACTTTATTGATATATTTAATATTTTTTATTGATATTGCTCGAATTGTTTATTCCAGAAACGGGCAAATCGCTGGCCGTGGCTAGCTACATCCTCTCGACAGACAAGAAGAAACCCGTGCCGTGACCCCCAAACACACACACTTTCCCCTCGATTTAAGTTGACCAGGACAGGTGTGTGTTTGTGTGTATGAGACGCTGATTTAACGTTACCTGTTTTGGCTTTAGAGTCTGCAGGAGTCGGGCCTGTAGAGCTGGAACGGGGCGGGATCTTCGTGCTGCTGTTGTTTGCGTTTGGGTTTTTCTCCATATTGAGGCCTAACTCCGGGGAAAGAGCCTTCGAGCTCTCTAGCATGAAACGGGGTAAACGGGGAGAACAACGGGCTGTTGCGAATGCAGGTCAGGCGACGAAGGCCCTTATTCGTTTCTGTCAAACGCGGAGACCCCATTACGGCGACATCTTGACCACAAACAAACCGAGAGAAAAACAGAGACACAAGCTAAATGTCTCGGTAAAAAAAAGCTGTGTGCTAACACAAAAAAAACAAGTGCCCAAAAAGCGGGGCCTCGCCCCTTGAAAAGCGCCGACTTTCCTTAGCGTGGGAAGTGTTGCGCCCCACAAGGCGTTAACCGCTTTCCAAAAGAGGAAAACGGATTAATAAATGGGTTTTAACCCAAATGTTAGTTCAGCTAAATAACGTCAGGCATATGGCGACGAGTCGCCAAACGGGAACCGTAAACACCCGGATGAGGGTTATAAACCCGGCAGGGTTACGAAGTGCGCATGCGCGGATTCTGCCATTCTGATTGGTGCATTTGACCGCAAGACGTGATGTAATGCATGTGTAATCTCACATTCGCATACTTTTTATAGAAAGTTTTACATGCAAAATGTAATATTCACAAATGTAAGTTCTCATGCAAAAAAACTTTTTTTTTTCTTTTAGGAAGGAAATGGAGCATTATATCGATACTATACGATTTTTTTTATGAAACAAAAAGCAATTATAAATTTGTATTTGTATACAGCCCCTCTAGTGTGAAATAGTTTATTTCATGTATAATGTTTATTGTTTATATCATGTATAGTGTTCGTCATATACATGAATTTTGATCTTGTTAATAATAAAACAGTAAAAAAAACTTTTTATAGACAGATAGTTCTACTTTTGCTATCAAAGCATTTATTGTAAACAGACGTTTACAGACATCGTATAACAAATAAGAAACCGCGTTAGATATTTTAATCAGTACAGAATAAATACATACACGTGATTTACACAGCACATAGTCAGAGTTCACAGTAATGTGAATGATATACTCCATTTATAAATCACAAAATGCTCCAGAAAACAAAAACACAAATGGTTCATGTGTTATCAAAAATCTTAGGGCTCTACATTAACCCTTTACTATCAGTTTTACAAAGAACATTAAATATCAGATCATCTCCCTGATCACTGCATGGTTGTATGATGCTTTTTAGTTTTTAGGAGGGGTTTTGGGTCTCTTCATCCCCATCATCATCACTTCCATCTTCATCAGCTTCCTCCTCTCTGACGTTACCCAGGGAACAGCTCAGGATCACTCTCCTAACCTCCTGTTTCTCGGCTGTGTTGTGGACGGGAAGAGAAAGAGAGCTTGTGTATACAGTATGTGACTCTTCTACATCAGTGTTTCTCAAACTTTGCAGATTAAAAGATTAGCATAAATAAAAAATGAGCATTCTGTCACCATTTATTACTCACCCTTTTTTCTTCTGCTGAACACAGAGGCTTCAGCAGAAAAAAGAAACGCGCACAGGTTTATAGTATTGTAATTTCCAGATATGTATGGCTTGCCACCTGGGGACACTCTTTTCCAAAATAAATAAATATACTGGTCTTGTGCTGAAAATTATGGAAGCCCTTAAAGGCCATGCATTATTTAATTGTTTTTCTTTGCTGTCTTCTTGTAATCTCAATATAAGGAAAGTTTGGTTTCTCTTAATCTCAACATGACATTGTTTTCTTGTGATCTTGACTTAATTTTGACATAAACTTAACATAACGAATGCTTATCTTGTGATGTCAACATAAAATAATTGTTTTCTAGTGATCACAACTGAATTTTTCAGTGTACTTTAAAACAACAACAAAAGAAAGAAGAATATTAAAAATAAATGTTTTTTTTCTTCTGTGGAAAACCATTAATTTTTTGTTCTGTTTTATAAATCTTATTTGATACATCTTAATCATATTTTTTTTTTCAAGTGGAATGTTTCTTATTTTTTATGTCATTTCGGATAACTGCTGACCATTACACACTTGTGATCCGATGTCAGTAACTTCTTTATTTATTCCAAAACAGAAGTTTATTTGTGTATTTTAATCATCGTGTTTTTAGTCTACAGCAAAATATCCTAATAGGCACGGAGAAAAACCGACAACTGTTTTATGTCGAGATCACAAAAAAATTAAGTCGTCCTGATGAGAAAATGTGTTTGATGTCGAGATCAGGAAAAAAGAATAATGCATGGCCTCTTAGGGCCTCCGTATATACTTAAGGATAGACGTTGACTGTAATGTAACAGAGAACTTACCATCTGTTCTGCAGTCTAGCAGCATTCTGTGGAGCCGCTGTCTGTTATATTTTACAAGAAATTTCTGACATGTTTTATTGTTCCTGTGGAAGAGATCAGGGAAGGGCATGGATGGCGGCAGTTTGGTGTCAGATGGGGGTTAAACAAGACAGAACCTCTCTTACCTCCAACATGTAAGCAGCTGAGGAAGCACTGCACCTTGAGTGTTGCCAACTCATTTTCAGGGGAAGTTGCTAAAGGCAGATCAATTTGTTGCTAAAAGTTGCTAAATGACGTTGTGATGTCATTGCAAAACCATGACACAAAACAGCGTTTTTACGAAGAATACGCGAGATTACTCAAATCTCAGCGAAAAATATTGTTTTAATTGTTCATAAAAATATTATAAACATCAAATATTTTATTTTGTAAAAGTACATAAGTAGCAAATCTTCTGATCGGATTTTTTACAACATGGAATTCGGGAAAAACAGTTTTAAAACGTTTGGATGCAATTTCTATTAAATAGCAGAACTGCACATTCTTAACCATATCGTTTAGCAGTGTATGGTAAGGTAGTGTGTGCGCACAAAAGTCGTTACAAAATAGGACAAATGTAATGTTATATGACGGGGAAAATACGTATTCTTTTTTACAGTCGTTTCATGTGTTTTGAATTCCACATTGCATTTTGTGTTTTAAGGTTACAGGGTTAAAGCTTAATGGATACCTCCTGGCAGAAAATGATAGTACCTTTTCTGTTTTTCTACATATTTTTTTTTCTTACAGTGTACCTAACTGAACAACAATTGCAAGCTAATAACATGCTGTATCATAAATGGGCATTTATTATTGACCAATTGGAACTAGCAACTTAATGCACATTGAATTTTTTTTTACTGTTAGGCATCTTTTTCCAGCTCTCTCCAGGTTGATGTGCTGCTTGACTGGCTAGCGGTTCAATGGTTTCCTCTTTTTGTGTAATTTAGATTTTAAAAAATGTGTCCCTTTTATTGTTTAAGTCACTTTACAAAAGTTGCTAAAAGCTGCCAAATACTTTTTAAAAATAGCTAAATTTTTTGCTAGGTGCTTTTTGAAAAAAAAGTTGCATGGGTAGTCTGAAAAGTTGCTAAATCTAACAACACAATTGCTAAGTTGGCAACACTGCACTGCTGGCCTCTGTTCTCAAGGCAGGTGATGAAAGAAAGGGCAGACCAGATGAGTCGATAGTGTTTTTTCCTGCTGCATATGAGGACCACTCCAGTGTGGGCGTTCAGGTATTTCACTTTAGGAGATTTGACAAGATTTTAGCTTTCTGTAATGAGACATTGAACTGAGATAGCCTAAATACCTGGACGGGTCACAGAATGACGAGAGGTCAGAACTGTTTAAAAGTTAACAAAAAAAATTTGCTAAGTAACTTTTTTTATAAACATTTGGATTCTAACAAATTTTAAACAAAGAAAGGAAAAATGTCTGCATGTGTGTTTGCAGTATCATGTATTGTGGTGATGCTAAAAGGTTCACATGACATGAAATGAATGATTATCTCAAGCAGAGTCTGTGTATCATAACATTGGTTTTAATCACATCATTTTATTCACATCGACTATATTGCAAAATTATTATTATTTTAATTTATTGCCTATTCTCTTTATTATTTTATATTTAATTGTATTATGTCAAATTATATGTTATTGTGTGTCTGTACTTTTTCTTTGCTCTGGAAGCTCCTGTCATCAAGACAAATTCCTTGTTTGTGTAAATACACTTGGCAATAAAGCTCATTCTGGTTATGATTCTGAATAATGACAATGTGTGTGTACATTTTTTCCAGTTGAAATATTTACAGATATACAATCATGTTGAATTTCAGTCCCACAAAAATGCAGGCCCTGAAAATACAATGCTTTAGGAGTTAGGCACTGTTAATGTAATATTATTATTGCAATTTATTTAATAATATATTACCTGACAGAGGGCGCTATATAACAGCGAATACTTTACTTGAAGGTTGCTTGAGGTTGCCCATTAGTTGTCACTGAAAATATAAACCATATTGTTAGTATTTTTTATACACTAATATTTCCAACATTAATAATACCGATACGATTATTATTAATAGGAATAACATAAACAAAGAAACACCTGTTTTAGTATTATGTGGGCTATTTAATATTAACCACGAAATAGCTTACACATAACTTTTTATATCAATATAATTATTGGTCAGTGGTCACTTTTTAATGTTCTTGGAAAGTAACACAGACGCACAAAACATAACTGTCTTTGTAGCACAAGTGCAGCCAGCGGTTCCCCGCCTCGCGTTGGCACAAAGTGTTGGAGATGGTGATGATGGGTGTGCGCGCGTCTCCACCAAAGAACTGCGCGGAGCAAAGCTCGACCTGTGCGTCACAACATACACAACTCTGCATGGCACCGACCTGTAATCATGGAGCAGTAAACCTGTGTTCTAGTGGATCTAGACTCATAATTCCAGGCTAAGGATACAGGTGCTTTCAGAGACGCCAAATCATATCATAAGGTGGCAGCTGTGCAAAAAAGGGACTTGGGTTAGTTAATGAAACATGTGGATCTGCGCAAGTATTTTAACTTATGTGCTGTTTTTGGCAAGAGATGCAAGAGCTATGAGCAAGGTAAGATGTGTTTCATGTGTAGATTTCCTTTTATTTAGAACAACACGCTTACATTTTACGCACAGCTTAATGCTAAATACGGTTTTGCAATAGCTAAACATGATTATTAGTGTATGATTTCATTTGCTTTGGTTCGATCTCGTTTCGATCACCTACTTGACAAGTGCATTTATCATCTGATTACTAGATTACTTTGTCTTTAGCACTGGCATGCCATTCGTTTGTTGCGTATGGTGTTTTTGGAAGAGCTGAAGACTTCAAATCTCCAGTCAAATTATTAAGAGCATACAGTAATTTCTTGATTTTGTAATCGCAATGGATGGGAGTGTCTGTATTTGCAGAATTCGTGAGATTTTGCCATTTTTCTAAAAATTCATCTGGGGATTGTGAAATGACGTATCCTGTAATCAGCGTTAATGAAACATGAAATTCCACAAAGGGCAAATGTAAAATGTTAATCTGTCTCAATAAAGGATCCGGGAACATGAAACCTCATTATACACTTCCGTTCAAATGTTTGAGGTCAATAAGTTTTATTTTATATTTTATTATTTTATTAACACATTTATTCAGCAAGTACGCATTAAACTGATGAAAGTGACTGGATATATATATATATATAAGCACTATTTTAAATAGATGCAGTTCTTGTATCTTGAAAAAGTATCCTGAAAAAAAAAACCTGACAAGTGTTTTCAGTGCATTGATCTAAATGAAATTTTAAAATATAATAAAATAGTAAAACAGAAAACAGAAAATGTTATTTTAAATCAAACAATATGCGTTTTATGTATTTGATAAAATAATGCAGCCCTTGGTGAGCAAAACAAAAAATAGCAAAATTTAAATAAAATATAGATTATAATTTTTTATATTATATTATATTATATTTTTTTATATTATATTATATTATATTATATAGTGATAATACAACAGTTAATTCTGGTCCTTGAATTTAATTGGCCAAATGTCTTTCCAAGAGTGCTGATATTTAGTCCAACAGCACTGGGATTTGCATCACTGGACTTGCACATGCTCATAGCGTTCCAGATCGGAGTATGTGAGTGGTGCAACTGGACAGAAAAGCCCATATGGGAGAATGGGGGTTTTCACAGTCAGTTTCACAGACAGATCACTCAGAATAAGTCAAACAACACTTAACAAATCAGCTTTCTCACACAATCTCCACTCCCAGAGCTGTAGGCAACATATTTTGGCACATATGCTCTGGTCTTGATGACTCCTGGCACTGCCAGTACATTCCAATCTTTAATCCTTGAGATGGCATGGCAATATAATTTAATTGGCATTTTTAGACCCCTGACCTTACTGTAATTCCAGTCCAGATTTTTTGGGCTAACACTGTAAAAACTGGCTACAATGCTAAGCAGCATGCTTTATAGTTTACATGCACAATACATTGTAAAACACTTTACTGAATGGTAAAGATGACTCAGATGAGTGAGTATATCAAACCTCAGCTGTGTTAACAGCGCAGCTGATGTTGCTGATACAACCAGAGACAGATGTCCTTCAACAAAGTTTTTGGACAGACAGCATGACCGTCATTTTCTCAGAAAACCATGACATTTGTTTCAAAACTGACCCTGATAGGGTGTGTTTTGGGCTTGATGCCTAGTATGGTAATTGGAGTTGAGTTCTGCTGGGGTTAAAAACAATATATTGTCTGCTTACACAGCTGTAGCACTTAAGAGCAACCCTGTTGGTCCCAGAGAAACATGCCTACCCTCTTATGGCGGGGTGTGTGTGTGGTGGTGAGTGAGAGAGAGAGAGAGATGAGAGGAGAGGAAGGAGCGGAGAGAGAGAGAGAGAGAGAGAGAGAGAGAGACAGAGAGAGAGGTCTTGACTCATTGTAAATGATAGTCATCGACTCAGTAACCCTAACTAATTGTGTTATGTTGTGAATTTTTTTTTAAACGTCTTTGTTGTTGGTTAAATGTGTGAAGAGGTGAGGAGGTTAAAACAGCATAGGCAGGGCTGTGATAACAAAAACCTGTTACTCATGTGGGAAGAATTAAAATGAAACTGATGGAGGGGGGGGGGGGGTAAACCTAAAACTTGGTGTTTATTTAAGAAAAATCACAAACCTAACGTGCCACACACCTGTACCTCTGTGCTTTAGGCTTCATTGCCATCTAGTAGCGGGTGGATTTTCAAAAATTTTTGATGTATATCGGATTGGTGTTAAAAAATCAAGTAAAAAAGACTAATTCCATCACATTAAGGGGTCATATGATGTTGCTAAAATTAACATTATTTTGTGTATTTGGTGTATGAAATGTGTTTATGCGGTTTAAGTTCAAAAAACCATTATTTTCCACATACTGTACATGATTGTTTCTCCTCTATGCCCCGCCTTCTGTAAAACGCGTTACACTTTTTACAAGATAATACGGTTCGAAAAGCGCAGGTGTGCTCTGATTGGCGCAGCTATCCAGTGCGTTGTGATTGGCCAGCTATCCAGTGCGTTGTGACTGAAATGTTACGCCCCTTACATACTGTGATGATGCCCTGTCCGGCCGGAGCGACGTTTCAAAAACATTAAAACCCATTATAAATTTGTTGCATCGAGTGGGGACATAATTTCGGTTTGTAATGACTTATACTGTCTTTTTACGGCGTTGCGTTGAATCGCGCCACGTAAACATAAAACCATGTCTGCATTGTGATCGGAGAAACGACAAACAACAAAAGCTACTCTACACTGCTCAAAAACTCGAGTTTGAATCATCAGTGGCAAATCCTTTAAATGAAAACGTACTTACAGTCTGTGAGTCAGAAAGCCGGCATTGTAGTCTACTCTCCCAAAAAACAGTCCTCCATAAAATGCGCTGCACACATCTGAATATTTGGTTTGAAGTGTTCTGGAACAGTGTTGTAATACAACTTAACATGAGTTCTAGTCGTGTCCTCTTTTGGAAGGGCAAAAAAAGTATTTTCGCTTTCACAACGAACCATGGCGGGCTTGAGTGAGCGAGAGCCAAGAGGCACTAGAGTGAGAGTAGGAGGTTGAGTGAGCGGCGACGGGCGGGCTTGAGAATGGCGCGGCTGGCGATTTCGACGAAGGAGCGTCCAGAAGGACATGTGATGACCCCAGGCTGGACTCAGCTTCGTCCACGGTGAAAGCAGATCCAGCGATCCACAGCGCAAAGTTGATATATTTCCTCAGCGACCAGCACAGATCCGCTCTAGGCATGACGAAGCGATATCGTCATCTTATGGAAGGCCAAACAAAGTAGTTCCACTTTCACAACGAAACACACAGCACCTTCACGACATGGCAACAACAATACTACAACGAGAATAAAACTTACGCCTTCTTTCTTTGCATGAACATTTGAGCGGCGTTATGCAAATCTTCCCACATTGTGATATGGACATGTGGGGGTGTGTTAGAACGAGACTTTTTAGGTAGGCGTGGTTGACTCTTAAAATTTATTAAGAATATCTCTTTGGATTTGAGACTTTAGTCTTGCAACTTTACATATCTTCTTTAAGCACCAAGAGCTTGTAACACACCAAAGAGAAATGAAAAATTGAAATCACATCATATGACACCTTTAATGTAAATACATTTGTGTAACTGTTATTGTTGTAATACATTGTTATTGTGATAAAACACTATAAAAAATATTTTTCAGGAAGGAATAAAGTTGAAAATAAAATAAATCACAGCAATAACTATTAAAGAGAAGAATTGTGGCAATAAAGTGCAAAAGCAAAAAAAACGAAAATTACAAAAATTTGAATAAAATTTAAATTAAAATTTAAAATATAAAAATATTATTAATGCAAAACTAAAATATATTAAAAATATATATAAATAGTACTAAAGGGCAAGAGGCGTATACCATCTTAATCATTATTTTATAAAACTATATGTAAATATATTTACAAATAAAAATAAAGATTTTTCAAAATCATGAATTAAATCTTTTTATTAAATTCAAAATCATTATTAATGACTATGTATATTTAAAAATGCATTTAATGTATTTTTAATAAATTATTAGATCGGTGGGGGAAAATCATCATGTAATTGACCCTAAAACAAGAGAAACTTTCACAAGATTAGATTTCTACGGCAGTGATTTTCTTTAAAATCCAACTTCAAAACCATTAAACATTAACATGTAAATTATACTATTATTAGCACACCATGCAGAAAATTAAAAAAAGGTCTCGGAAAGGATGCCAGGCAGGTAAGTTTAATTCAGAGGATTCATAAACAATCCTAGAGTTACCCATGAGAGATCATAAGAAGAGCAGAGAAACAAGGATGGAGGGATGAAGAATTATAGGGTTGATGCTAAAAGAGACCAGAGGCATGGAAAGGTCAGCCACTGTGTTTTGTTAATATCAAACTCTATTGGTTGTAGTTTCATGGGACATTACCTCACACAACGCTAATCAAAGACTGAGGCAGTTCCTGTTTATTAAACTGTCGTAACACTTCTACCACAAGCTTTAAACTAGGAGTAACCGGGAACATCTGCGTCCCATTTAATGCGTCACATCATTTACCGAGCCGTCACGGTAATGATGGCCATAATAGCTGAAGGGCTGTCATATTTTTATCCAGACCAGACAGTGAACCTCAGAATGCTGCAACAATGCCAGTCTTCTTTTATATAGACCTTTATGTAAGACTTGATCTTTGACCTTACTGTGTTCAGTGAATGAACAGGAAATGCACTGGTTGTGTGGTGAGTAAAATCTGGACTTTTAGTGGCCCTTCTGTTGGCAGCTACTGTCCATCCAGCACTATTATAACTCATGGCCTACCACAGCAGATGATGTTTGGTTAATGTTTATTTGCCAGCATGAACTTGGGCTATTTGCAGCAGCTTTGTGCAAAACATTTGGTTTCTCGGCATTCATTTTCAAGTGCTTTCTGCACTCTCTGTTAAATCAACAACTTATCGTTATTTTTTGATGTACATTTTGAATACATGGATTTTTTGCTATAAAATGAATAGTTCTGATGCTAAATTTTGATTGGATAAGCCATTTTACATATTATCTAAATGTGGCAAGTCCTCTGGTAACTGTAAACAGCATTCAGTTAGATTGAACTATGGGTGTGTCTCAATCAGCTCCCTAGTTAGTCAGTGTCACTGTCCAGGGAGTCAGACATTTCTAGGTCAGTTCCACTTTCAAAATCGTTCCAGTTCGCTAACACATTCGCTCCATAAAAATTCCTACAATGCAGTGTAAAAGCTAGTGATCATCATACTCAGATGCATGATAAACAAAACAAGTCATACAAATCAAAACAAATCATGTGTCCTCCTGTTTTATACAGCATTGTTGATGATAAATAATAGTGATGTTTTAATGCACAAAAACTCATCAGTGTCCCAATGACTAGTGGATAAAAACCTTTCTGGTGCCTGAATTCATGTTCATACCATACACAACTGGACAGAGAAACAGCATATGCACTGAACAAAATTATAAACGCAACACTTTTGTTTTTGCCCCCATTTTTCATGAGCTGAACTCAAAGATCTCAGACCTTTTCTGTATACACAAAAGGCCTATTTCTCTCAAAAATTGTTCACAAATCTGTCTAAATCTGTGTTAGTGAGAACTTCTCCTTTGCCGAGATAATCCATCTACCTCACAGTTGTGGCATATCAAGATGCTGATTAGACGCATGATTATTGCACAGGTGTGCCTTAGGAGCTGGCCACATAAAAGGCCACTATAAAAATGTGCTAGTGGTATTGTTAAAATAAAAATTTTAAATGCACTGAAAACTTCATTATAAATGTCTAATTACAAATATATTTAAATGACAAGTTTCACTACAAATTACATTAAAGTATATTTTAGTTAACCATAAATGCTTGTCAGTACATTCAGCAGTAACACTTTAACCATATTTCAAAGACAATAGAAATTATTGACATAAATGATGAAATCACATATAAAGATGTACTTAAGTCCTACTTAAGTGGATCAAAAAGTGCAACTATAGCATTTAATATAAATTTAAACTATAATACATTTTAATTTAATTGCAAATAACATACAATTAAGTCAGTGTCTGAAAACATCTAGATCAGGTCACAGTTTAAAGTGAATTTATTTAAAGTGTTATTTCCATTTCCTATCTTCGTATACAGTGAATTTCACAAGGTAATCAAACATGCAATGCGTTAAGAAAGATTGCTTTATAATAAGGTAGCATTAATGAATCGCAGTTGACTCTGTGAAGTGAACCATCTGTTGACTTCCTCAGCCAGAAATGTCTCACCATCTCTTGGCCTGTGCTGAGACTGGGGCATGAAGTGGATTGAAGTTAGAGAGAGATGTGACACAAACAACAGCCTCAGTGGAATGTAGGCTGTGGTCCCCAAAATCCACAAGTGCTCTCTTAAGATAGTTTGGGGCTAATTGGACACGTCTGTATGTTAAGGCATTTGTGTATGTCTGTGTGTTTCCTGCTTCGATCTAGATCCCAGTATTTTGATCTCCGTCTAAATGGAGAAAGTGTCTTTCACGGCCTTGATAACTGTAGTTGGTTGGATTGACAATTCTTGCACAACTGATGGGATACATTACGCCATTGATTATTATTTTGTGACAAAATCTTTAATTTGAGTTGCAGACTTTCCTGACCCTGGGACGACACCAGACTATACCAATCCACGAACACTACCCACAATATAAATTGTTAGCTTGTCTGTTTGTTGTATTGACTTCTTTTTTCTGAACCAAATGTTTTGACATTGATAATAATAAAAAATATTGAGGGGCAAATCAGCCTATACTGTAAGGATCTGAAAACTCTGGAGCTGAAAACTCAGGTTTGCCATCACTAGGAAAAACATCTTATAAAATATTAAAATAGAAAACAGTTATTGTAAATTGAAATAATATTTCACAATATGTGTTTTTTATTGACTGATAGATAGACAGACCCCAAATTGACCTTGGATCTAAATGTTGTTTTTATTATTATTTTTATATATAGTTTAGTCATGAAACTCTAGATGGCGCAGTCTGATGTTTTGTTAACATAACTGATGATATTCCGAGAGTTAAACGACTTGGCACAAGCTGATTGGTTCATGCTGCATATGCAGCCAATGAGCTTACTGCCTTGCATTTATATGGCTGGCTAGCATTCACTAGAGATTCCTGCAGTGCGCTTTCAGAGTTCTCTGAAACCCTCCACTTTCCCTAGCTCCACCTGTATAGATCTGCTACGCGGTTATTTTATATGCTATTTGTGCAGAAGCAGTATGTCTTAAATACTCACATCACCATATCGGCTTATGTATTGGCAGTAGCAAGTTCATGTACTTGCTTGCAGCAGCAGCAATAATCTACAACTACAGCAATAACCAACAGCAGCAGCAGCGTAGCAGATCTATTCTGCCAAGACTAAATACATTAACATTGTCATATCCATCACCATGCTAAAATCTTCGGAGAGGTGTCATGATTAAAATATGTTTAGCCGAATAATGAAGGCACACTTGATATGAACTGTGATCCTGGTGCACATCAAAGAGATCTTTGTAATTTCAGAATGCTCTAGACAGTTTCACATGTTTCTTTTAGTGTGGGATCATCTTGAATTCTAGCCATAAACTTGCTTTAGTGTTGTTTCAAAGCCTTAGATTAAAGGAAGAAAATGAGCCGGCCACTGACAACACCTCATTGAAAGAGAGATCAGACTCATAATCTGAACTGCTTTACCAGGCATGAGGTTATTAGGTTAAGAGGCTTTTCAGGAAAGTGGCCAATGTTGACAACTGCTCCTGCCAAGTATTTTTGGAAAAACAACTCTTATCTCAGGATAGCAGCCCATTCCCTGTTTGGTCAGTTGTGACTGCTACAGTTAGACCAAATGTCAGTGTAGCAGGTTTAGATAACAAATGTGTTTGTTTGCATGACCTGCAACTGTTGGAATGCTATTTATTTAGTTAATTATATAATCTATATAAATCTATATGATACAACCTTCATTTTAATGCAGCCTAATTAATTGTGTGGTTCATTTTGCATTGAGATTGAACTTTACTAAAGACTCTCCTTCATTGAATGGTGCAAATATATGCATGTATTAGAGAGTATTTCGGAAGCTATAGTTTAGATTATATTAGATAGCTTATAGAGAGCATACAAAGAACTGAGTATGCCTTGATGCCTGATGCACACGCACCAAAATGACCATAACACACTCTTTCATTCTGGTTAACAAGGGCTCTTATTGTCAAAGCCCCCTATGCCTTAGACACAAGTGTTACAGGACTTTTCACCTAATTAACTCGCTTGAACAATGGAAGCTATTCTGGGGTAATTTCATCAGAGGATGAAATGTGTTTTTGAGAAGTTGGGCAAATTACTGTCAGAATAAATACTTTTTAATGTCCCCTATCAGTCTGAGCTTACACAAAAGAACAGCAAATCTTTATTAAATCCTTCCACTTCAAGCTGACAGTGGCCCAGTTTTTGTGTGGCACCCCGTGTGCAGTATTATGTGGTTGTCATGGAACTACACGATTAAAGTCTCCAGAAGGACTTGGACTTTAAGCCCTGTTATTAAGAGTTTTGATCCATCTCATATTTGTAGTGCCATGCTATAGTGACATGCAACAACAAAAAAGAAAAGGAAATGTAGTGGTAATTTTCTGTCAGGACATTATAGTATACCGACATTTCCGTTAACTATAAAACTCATGCAATGCAGTGCAAAATTACTGGTAAAACACCTGCAAAAAATCAATACAAGAAAATTCCTTCATTCTAATACAGTAAATTGTGCCCTATTTTTTACAGATTTTTATAGTAAAATAGGAAAATGTGTAAAATGAAAAAATTTATAGGAATTATTTTTCCTGTTCTCAAGTGCTGATTTAAAATATGCTTTCTTCCTTTTTTTAATGCTAATTGATTAACTCAGTTTGAGTTAAAAGAACTGGTATGAAAAGTTAGATTTTTTTTAAAGGGACTATAGTAATATAGTTTAAATATAGGTTTGTAGAAATAGATATAATAGTGACATGACCACAAAAATTGTCATCATATACTATTACTATAGCATTTGATGTATTTTATTATTTAATTTTATGTTTTATTTTTGAGTAGTATTTAATTACATACAAAATAGCCATGTCAGCAAATGGTGTACCGCTCTTTTATTTACGTACTTTTAATTTACTAGCTCTTTTAAGTGGGTATTCTGTACTATTCCTCCTTTCAGTGTTTTTGGTGGTGTTTTAGTGTTTAGGTTCTATTTTAACTTTTTTAATGGCATTTTTAGCCATAGTGGGAGCCACTTTAATAAGGGTGTTTACCCCATCCTTTCATTTATTTGACAATTACTAGCAAAATACATATTTAATCACCTTAAACAAAAATGAGTCATAAACAAGCTTTGTTTTGAAATATATGTTATAATTTCAGGGATTCTTATAAGCTGACATAAAAAAAAATACCTCATTCACAACCTTTGCACATGATGGCCTCATTGGTTCAGGACAATCTTGCAGCACTTAACAACAAACAGGTGTTTAGGAAAGCACGGTGGTGTCTTTATTTGCTATTTAGTGTTTTGAGAGCGGAAAAAACCCAAAAGGTCCTTTTACCCGGGAGCCTTTAGCTCCGCTGTACCCGACTACGTGGCAGTTGCTAGATGAGACAAATGGATGTCTCAAAGACGGAGCGGATCTTACAATGAAGAATTTCTGAAATGATCAAATATTTTACTGCTTGTAAGCAGTTCCATATGTACCATGACTGGGCATTTATAGAGACCTCTAAATCTCAGTACAGAAAGATGACATGCCTGAGCTCTTTAGGCAAACAGTCAGAGAGCAAAAGGGCCACTGTTAGATGGAGGCGGAGCCAAATGTCAATCAAATACAGTAGGTCATAGAGTTTCAACTTTTATGCAGGGTCATATTGTCTATATGTATTAATGCCAACCAGAAAGTAAAGTAAAACTGAGGCTCTACAGCCATCCTTGAGATTGTAGTGGTCTTAAAGGGATAGTTCACCCAAAAATGATAAATCTGTCATCGTTTACTCACCCTCATGTCATTCCAAACCAATTTTGAACCCCATTGACTTTCAAAATCAGATGAAACATTCTGAATATCTCCGTTTTTGTTCCACAGAAGAAAGAAAGTCATGCAGTTTTACAACAACATGAGTGTGAGTAAATAATGACAGAATTATTCATATTTGTGTGGACTGTGCCTTTAAGACAAAGCACAGCTTCTGCCAATCGGTAGAGTAGAGCGTTATGCCAGCTAATTCATATTCACGAGCCAAGCAAATAAGGCTTTGTAACTTTTCAGATCGTTCTTAAGCTCCTGTCTTCAGTACATACTCAACAGCAGCAAGTTGTTTTGGCAGTCTGAGAAAAAAAAGAAAAAAGCAGCACATCTGTGCATCATTTACTACTTCTTTCTCAATCATATGCCATCATTGCGCATTTGTCCGTTCTGTGGATTCTGCCCCCATGGCTCCACATAGTCTTTTCGCTTTTACTGCTACTGTTCATGAAGCTCAACTGATTAGTGCTGTCAGAGTCAGGTAGGTATTACGAAAGCAGCTTTATGAAGTACATGTGGCTGACATCTTCAAGAGCACGGCACCATATATGGACAACCTCCATATTCAACAACACCTGGCTTTTATGAAGCCTCATATCAGTCCAATTATTCCTTTATGGCGCAAGTACATACTCTGTAAATGATATTCACATGTAACTCACTGGATGCCATGCAAGGCTGTTATTGAGAAATGACAGATGTTCTGTCAAACTGTGAGGTGCTTCAGGATGTGTTTTAAAAACAAGTTGTTTATGGGAGAAGGTGCAAATCCACTCAGTCCCATGGCTGGGCTGAATTTATGGGAATCTCAAGCCCCAAGCTGTCTTCAAAGCCAGTGCCATGGTAAAAGCTAGCGCTAACTGACAACAGATGCATGCATGAGAGAGAGAAAAGAGTCTTTTACTGTGTCTTCTCCAAAGGTAGTGGTCTTGATTCATAAAATGCAGATACTAGATAGATTTTTGTGTGTGTAACTTGGAACTAGAGATAAGATTTGAAACTGATGTAAAGTGGAACAGATCCATCAAGTAAAAGTATGTGTGTGTGAGGGTATGGTAGGGAGTTCAAATTGTGGACAAACGTTATAGGGCCTAGTAAAGTTTCACTGCAGTGGGTTCCTCCCAGGCCAGAGTGTAACGGCTGATCACTTCCAGAGCATCAGGGCTCAAGCCGACAGGCAAAGTCTGTTACGCTCTTCAATGTAAATTAGCAGCTTTTTGTTTGATCAAATACTCAAGTGCAGAAAGGCTTTAAACTGATTATTTAAGAGAGACATGAAAGGGTTAAACTCTTGTTTTGTTCCCAATTGCACAACATGCAATTCCCCTAGCACTTGAAGGATTTAGTTTGATCTTCGTGTGAAGGGTTGCGTTTCCCAAATGCATTGTTAGCCGTAGTGTTAACTATGGTCGCAAGCACACTGAACTCTATTGTTAACGACGGAACTTGCAACCACAGTTGCCTTTGGGAAAACACAACAGGCTATATAATTTACAGTGGGGCAAAAAAGTATTTAGTCAGCACCAATTGTGCAAGTTCTCCACTAAAGATGAGAGAGGCCTGTATTTTCATCATAGGTATACCTCAACTATGAGAGACGAAATGAGAAAAAAAAAATCCAGAAAAAATCACATTGTAGGATTTTTAAAGAATTAATTGGTAAATTCCTCGGAAAAAATAAGTATTTGGTCACCTACAAAAAAGCAAGATTTCTGGCTCTCACAGACCTGTGACTTCTTCTTTAAGAGGCTCCTCTGTCTCCACTCGTTACCTGTATTAATGGCATCTGTTTGAACTCGTTGTCAGTATAAAAAGACACCGGTCCACAACCTCAAACAGTCACAATCCAAACTCCACCATGGCCAAGACCAAAGAGCTGTCAAAGGACACCAGAAACAAAATGTAGACCTGCACCAGGCTGGGAAGACCGAATCTGCAATAGGTAAGCAGCTTGGTGTGAAAAAATCAACTGTGGGAGCAATTATTAGAAAATGGAAGACATACAAGAACACTGATAATCTCCCTCGATCTGGGGGACTCCACGCAAGATCTCACCCCGTGGGGTTAAAATGACCCAGAACCACAAGGGGGGGAAATAGTGAATGAACTGCAGAGAGCTGGGACCAAAGTAACAAAGGCTACATCAGTAACACACTGCGCCGCCAGGACTCAAATCCTGCAGTGCCAGACATGCCCCCCTGCTTAAGCCAGTACATGTCCAGGCCCGTCTGAAGTTTGCTAGAGAGCATTTGGATGTTCCAGAAGAGGATTGGGAGAATGTCATTATGGTCAGATGAAACCAAAATAGAATTTTGGTAAAAACTCAACTTGTCGTGATTGGAGGAGAAAGAATGCTGAGTTGCATCAAAGAACACCATACCTACTGTGAAGCCAGGGGGTTGGAAACATCATGCTTTGGGGCTGTTTTTCTGCAAAGGGACCAGGACGACTGATCAGTGTAAACGAAAGAATGAATGGAGCCATGTACCGTGAGATTTTGAGTGAAAACCTCCTACCATCAGCAAGGGCATTGAAGATGAAAATGTGGCTGGGTCTTTCAGCATGAAAATGATCCCAAACACACCGCCCGGGCAAAGAAGGAGTGGCTTCGTAAGAAGCATTCCAAGGTCCTGGAGTGGCCTAGCCAGGTCTCCAGATCTCAACCCCATAGAAAATCTTTGGAGGGAGTTGAAAATCCGTGTTGACCAGCGACAGCCCCAAAACATTACTGATCTAGAGGAGATCTGCATGGAGGAATAGGCCAAAATACCATCAACAGTGTGTGAAAACCTTGTGAAGACTTACAGAAAACGTTTGATCTCTGTCATTGCCAACAAAGAGTATATAACAAAGAATTGAGATGAAATTTTTTTATTGACCAAATACTTATTTTCCACCATAATTTGCCAATAAATTCTTAAAAATCATACAATGTGATTTTATGGATTTTTTTTTCTCAGTTTGTCTCTCATAGTTGAGGTATACCTATGATGGAAATTACAGGCCTCTCTCATCTTTTTAAAGTGGGAGAACTTGCACAATTGCTGGCTGACTAAATACTTTTTTCCCCCAATGTATATGTATATATATTTTTTCTTCGCTTTTGATTGACAGGCCAGGTGACAAAAGACTGTTACCATCGGTTACCAATATGTCTTTTTTCTCTTTTTTCTTTTTAAATGCTTGTACTTTTGCATTGCCATTATCAGAATAACCTGATTCTAAGAAATATTCTTGATTTCTGTAGTCATGTGAAAATCTTGGGGGAAAAAAAAAATCAAACTTGTCATGCCAGGATAAATGCATTTAAAAAATACAATTGAGGGAAAAAGTTATTGTAAATTTTAATATATAAACATTTTTATATTTCAGTTTTTACTGTTTTAATTTCTGATCAAATCAATGCAGCCTTGGTGAGCATAAGCAACTTCTTTCAAAAACATTTAAAAAAACGTACCAACCCCAACTTTTCAATGGTAGTGTGTATACTGTATGTCATCACTATGCCACAAAAGTTTTTTGAAAACATGTTGTATATTTTTTCTTATATATTCTTTTGACCTTCTCACATTCTCTGTCTCTGTCAGATTTTTGGTGAGCCAGAGCCGGTCAGGATGGTATCTGAGGGTTCAGACTGCCGCTGTAAGTGTGTGATGCGGCCGTTGAGCATTGAGGCTTGCACCAGGCTCCGTGACGGAAGCTTGCGAGTGGATGATTTTTACACTGTGGAGACGGTCAGCTCAGGCTCGGACTGTAAATGTTCCTGCACAGCTCCTCCCTCCTCACTCAACCCATGTGAGAATGAATGGAGAACAGAAAAACTCAGGAAACAAGCTCCTGAACTACTCAAGGTAAATACTGGCATTTTCCTCAGGTCAGGAACTTTGGACTTTGGAGAAAAGCTTTCCTTTAAAAGAATTCTCCTGTGACATTTTCCACCAATACAACAATAATTGAGGTCCTATTACTTTTTAGAAAGCATTAAAATGGAGATTTTGGACGGTACCACCGCAACCAATCTGTAGCATGTATATACAACTAGTTGTAGTAGACCAAAAAGTACATTTTTAAACTGTAGATACAATTCAGTAACAGTAAATTATTTAAATAAATTCAAAATAAAGCAGCTCACATATTTACTTTGACTTATTGAGGTTGGCCAACATTTTAAGAAGGTTAACTTACCTTTATTGACAAATTGTTAAAAACTGAGACTTTTTATTGACATTTAAGATATTCAGGCCTTAATTTGGCATGTGTTTAACACTGTGTCTACACTGGAAGCGGATAGGCGACAGAATCAGATAGAACCCATTATAATCAGTGAAACTGTCTACAGTGCAGCTTGGTAAAACCCTGAACAGTAAAATGATGACCTGTTCTATATCTGATATACTCCATGCACTTGCGCTATTTCCAAGAACAGTACAAATGGATTTGGATCGTTCACTTTGACATGTTAGTATATGCAGCCTCAAGCTATTGCGGTGCAGCGCATTTACTTTTAACACTTTTTCAAGATATTCAGGCCTGAATTTGGCATTTTTAAAAATGTTCAGGAGTTCATTTGGAATTTTTTAAAGGGGTCATATGATGCGATTTAAATTGTTCCTTTCTCTTTGGAGTGTTACAAGCTCTTGGTGCATAAAGAAGATCTGTAAATTTGCAAAGACTAAAGTCTCAAATCCAAAGAGATATTCTTTATAAAAGTTAAGACTCAACCACGCCTACCTAAAACGGCTCGTTCTAACACGCCCCCACATGTCTACGTCACAATGTGGTAGAGGTCTGCTACGGGTCCCAAAATATTTTCGGGTTCGGGTAAATGTTTAATGAATAGCTTGGGGTTCGGGTCGGGCTCGGGTTTATAGCTAAACTAAAACTATATGCAGGCTACACTGCTTTCATAGACGCACACACACACATTATAGCACACGACAACACAGCACGGACACTTTTATTAGTAAAATAACTTCGACAGGCTACTGACTCGCAACGTTATATTTCTCTGCAATGAGGGGGTAAAATCACTGTTTTTGAAGGAACTAAGCCTCATTGCTTGGAGAGAGAGAGACGCGCAGACGCAGATTCACAAACGCAACTTTCATCTCTCTCTCTCTCTCTCTCTCTCTCTGCTAATTCAAATAAATGATATAATTAGCCTAATTAATTCAAATAAATGAGATCTTACCACACTGCATCTCTGTGTCTGATTTAAAACAGGCCGAATGCTAACGAGCCTAACTGAAGAAAATGCCCATAATTTGCACGATGGAAGAATTATGTCTTGTCGTATACAACCATTCAAAAAAAGCAGAATGGTGACCGCTTGCCCTGAGTCATAACCTTATGAAACGGTAAGTGTTTGGCTTTTGCTTTGTGAACTGACCAAGCCTTATGAGACTGATGTTATTTACATGATTTGCTTACGACGCGTTGATGGCAATCGTGCAAATACAGCATTTTTTGTTAATGGCTTGTTCCTTTGGAGAAAAAATAAGATTCTGGTTTGGTTGGGCTCGGGTTCGGGCTCTAAAATTTAACTGTGCCGATAGGGTTCGGGTCGGGTACCAGGAGTAGGACTCAGGTACGGGCAGGGGGGCTTCACTCTAAAGCCAGTTGCAAACCTATACGACGTGGAAGATTCGCTTAAAGGGCCGCCCAATTGTGCAAGCAAAAGAAGCAGAACTTTTATTCTCGCTGGTAGTATGTGTTGTTTCTGCCGCTGTTTCAAGACAAGTACAGTCATGGGAAGGCGTGTGTTTGCGTTGTGAAAGCGAAAACTACTTGTGGCCTGCCAAAAGGAGGGACGATAACCTCATCATGCCTGGAGCTGATCCGTGCGGGTCGCTGAGGAAATACATCAACTTTGCTCCGGGACGAAGCGGAGCCAGAACGGGGGGGAGGGCGTCATATGTGGTTTGCCGCAAGCCATGCCATGCCGCACCGTCTCAGGCCCGCCAGACGCCGCTCACTCTACCCGCCATGTCATGGAGACTCTGTGTGTTTTTCGTTGTGAAAGCGAAAATACTTTTTGGCCTTCCAAAAATGGACACGACTAGATCAGTGGTTAAGTTGTATTTACAAAATTTTTCCAGAACAGTTCAACCCAAATATTGCGATGTGTCCAGCGCTTTTTATTGAGGACTGTTTCCTGATCCTATCAGTGGTGGCTCATCGGGGGAGTCAGGGGAGGCACAGCTTCCCCATAATTATGAGGTGAAAATGGAAGGAGGACGATTTAATGTTAATAAAATACACAATTCATTTCAGTTCATGTCTCAGAATGTTTATTTTTTGTTTGTAATTTCACAGTTGTAATACCATAACCTGAAAGCGCCGCTTTTCTATGGCGAATGTGCCGAATCTGCTGATAATACAGGGTAGGGAGGCGGGGAGAGGGGAGACTCTGTGCCTCCGTTGGTAAAACAAAATGATGCCAACACCATAGAGTGTCAATTTCAGCGCTGAAGATGTGAGAAAAGAACCCTGGAAGGAGGCTAGCCTTCCTTTGATATTAAACCAAGTCATCACCCCCCCAGAGATGTAAATTAAGTGATAATTAGTTTTTTGAACGTCTGCCGCTGTGTGATAATGTACAAAGTACTTATGCAGTAGCGATTATTTGAAGTATGATTGCCACCAGATGTACCAAGGCTGTCATTCAAACAGTATAAATACTAAATTTATGGGAAAACAGCCTAGTGGATGATAGGCTCAGCAGCTCGGCTTATTAAAGGCACTAACAAGGCAGTGCTGTTAACACCGGACTTTTAAGAAGGAAAACAAATGGATGGTTGCTCAAGGAAGGCAGTGATAATATATTATCTTGCGAAGTATGTCGTTCTTTAGTTTTATGTCTAAATGCAACCAAAAGCCATTTTTAAGTGGTTAAGCAAATAAAATAATAAATATCGGCAGGGATCCAAGAACCAATCAATTAGTGTGCCCTCTATTTTAAAACCCCGAGACGCCACCGGATCCTGGTAGAGTAGATCCAGCCAATGCGGCTGTTCTGACTCACAGACGGAAGTAAAGTTTTCAATAAAAGGATGTACCACTGAACGATTCAAACACGAGGTTGAGCAGTGCTAGAGTAGTATTGTTGTTTGTAATTTCTCCGATCACAAATGCAGAAATGGTTTTATGTTTACGCAGCATGATGCAACGCGGAAAAAGACAGTACAAGTCATTATAATCAATAATTGTGTCCCCACTGGATGCAACAAATGCCTCGTTTATAATGGGTTTTAATGTTTTTGTCTCGTCGCTCTGGCCGGACAGAGCATCACAGTATGGTAGGGGCGTTTCCGTCACATGTGTGAGGTATTTGGCCAATCACAGCGCACTGGATAGCTGGCCAATCAGAGCACACCTCGCTTTTCAGACCGATGAGCTTTGTAAAAACTTTGTAAAAAAGTTTCAGAAAGGCAGGGCATAGAGGAGAAACAATAATGTACAGTATGTGAAAAATAATGTGTTTTTTTAACCTTAAATCGCATAAACACATTTCATTAGACCAAATACACAAAATAATGCTATTTTTAGCAACATCATATGACCCCTTTAAAGATGTTGAGGCCTTTAACATTTTCTGAGATGTTAAGGGCTTATTTTGACATCTTTTTAAAGATGTTCAGGGTTTAAATTGGAATTTTATAAAATGCCCAGGTCATACTTAGACATTTGTTAAGATGTACATGCCTAAATTTAAAAAATTTTAAGGATGTCCCCATCTTAAATTGGCATTTTCAAAGATGTTTAGACTACTTGGACATGTTTAAGATGTTCAGGCCTTCATTTTGCATTTTTAAGATGTTCAAGCCTTAATTTGGCAGTTTTAAGATGTTCAGGCCTGAATTTGTACAGTGTTTATCAAAAGTTGCATTAGTGCAAGGTAACCTTTCTACTGGAAGTCAAAATTACTTTCACTCAATAGGAAGCATGCCACAGATGCTGTTGATTACAACAGAAAATCATTTGCCCCTCAAAAGCTAAAAAAAAACAACAACAACAAAAAAAAAACACACGGACAAAATTTTGTTTATTTTTCCAAAATTGAGAGTCTAAATTGTTTTCTGTGGTAATCAGCAGCATGCAGCAGATGCTGTCCACTGAGCTTAACCAGAAACATATACATGGCAGATTTTGATATCAAAGAATAGTCAAGTCACCTTTATATAGTGCGTCACAATGCTTCACTTTTTCCCCACATTTTGTTGTTACAGCCTTATTCCAAAATAGATTAAATTAATTATTTTCCTCAATTCTACAAACAATACCCTATAATGACAATGTGAAAGAATTTTGTTTTAAATTTTTGCAAATGTATTAAAAATAAAATATGGTAAAAAAAAAAAAATTATCACAGGTAAATAACTCATGTACATGTACATTACTCAATACTTTGGTGAAAGAACCTTTGCACAAATACGCCTCAAGTCTTTGAGTATGATGCTCCCATTCTTCTTTGCAGTACCTCTCAAGCTCCATCAGGTTGGATGGGAGCGTTGGTGCACAGCCATTTTCAGATCTCTCCAGAGATGTTCAATCGGGTTCAAGTCTGGGCCATTCACAGAGTTGTCCCGTAGCCACTCCTTTGTTATCTTGGCTGTGTGCTTAGGTTCATCTTCCAACAGGACAACGACCCTTCGCCCAAGTCTGAGGTCCAGAGCACTCTGGAGAAGGTTTTCATCCAGAAGGATTGCTGCGTTCACCTTTTCCCTCCATACCTACCAACAGCAGAATTCTGGCTCCCACCGATTGGCTATGTGCCCATGTGGAACACAGATTAGTCCTGCCACTTTAAGAAGTTACTCCTAATGTCAGCTCGTTAGGTGTATAATACACCTGTCCACACAATCTGTATCTTCCATTCCAACCTCTCCCACCACCATGGGCAAGACCAAAGAGCTGTCAAAGGATGTCAGAGACAAGATCGTAGATCTGCACAAGGCTGGAATGGGCTACAAGACCATCAGCAAGCAGCTTGGTGAGAAGTGAGACAACGGTTGGTGCGTTATTCGGAAATGGAAGAAATACATAAAACAACCACTCCTTTGTTATCTGGCGGGCTTAGGTTAATCTTCAACAGGACACGAACCTTCGCCCCCAAGCTGAGGTCCAGAGCACTTTTTCATCAAGGATGTCTTCTGTACATTGCTGCATTCCTTTCCACTCCATCCTGACTAGTCTCCCGTTCCTGCTGCTGAAAAACATCCCTACAGCAGGATGCGGCCACACCATGCTTAATGTAGAGAGGAGTTGGCCAGATGATGAGCGGTTTGCCGGTTCCTCCAGATCTGACGCTGCCCTTCAGGCCAAAATAGTTCAATCTTGTTTCATCAGACGAGAATTTTGTTCTCATGGTCTGAGAGTCCTAGGATGACTGGGTTTACTGAGGAGTGGCTTCTGTCTGGCCACTCTACGGGTCTGATTGGTGGAGTGCTGCAGAGTTGGTTGTTCTTCTGGAAGGTTCTCCTCTCCCCACAGAGAAATGCTGGAGCTCTGTCAGAGTAACCATCAGGTTCTTGGTCACCTCCATAACTAAGGCCCTTCTCCCCCGATTGCTAAGCTTGGCCGAGCGGCCTGCTCTAGGAAGAATCCTGGTACTTCCCAACTTCTTCCATTCATAGATGATGGAGGCCACTTTGCTCATTGGGACCGTCAATGTTGCAGAAACTCTTCTGTACTCTTCCCCAGAACTGTGCCTCGATACAATCCTGTCTTGGAGGTCTACAGACAATTCCTTGGACTTCATGGCTTGGTTTGTGCTCTGACATGCACTGTTAACTGTTGGACTTTATATAGACAGGTGTGTGCCTTTCCAAATCATGTCCAATCAACGAATTAACCACAGGTGACAACATCAAATTGGAGAAAGATCTCCAACGATGATCAGTGAACAGGATGCATGAGCTCAATTGGAGTGTCATGGCACTTACGTATGTAATTGTGATTTTTTTTTTTTTTTTGTTTTATTTGAAAAGATTAAACAAATTTCTGATCAGTTGTTCATAGGGATATTGTTTGTATAATGTGAGGAAAATTAATGAAGTTAATGCCATTTGGGAAATAGGCGGAACATAACAAAATGTGGAAAAAGTGAAGCGCTTTATAGAGTATACAGTATATAGTGCTTTATACAATAGATTGGGTCAAAGCAGCTTTACAGTGTTAAACAGGAAAGTAATGTGTCGATAATGGAGTAGGACAATAGTAAACAGTCATTTTTTTCAGTTAAAGTCCGTTCATTGTTGATTCTGTGATTTCAGTTCTCTTCAAATAGTGTCTGTACAATCAAGTCAACAATATTGCCAGAAATTAAGTATCCCCAACTAAGCAAGCCATAGGCAAAAGTGGCAAGGAATCAAAACTCCATCCATGACAGAAATGGAGAAAAAAAACCCTGGGAGAAATTAGGCTCAGTCAGGGGGCCAGTTCTCCTCTGGCCAGATGAAACCAGCATGGCCGGACCAGAATATCTAGTGATCATCCTATACACACTGATAGGAAGAAGATAGTCCAATCCGTTTATCCAAAGCTAAATTTGGTTGCAATATCCAAGCCATCCCAATTAATATTACTTGAAGCATAAATGCACAGTGTGTTTTCATATCGAATATCACATTGGCTCAAAGAATCATTCTTTATTATTCTTTGTTTGTGTTCAGCTCCATTCCATGGTGGATCTGCTGGAAGGAACGTTGTACAGTATGGATCTGATGAAGGTCCATGCCTATATGAACAAGGTTGTGGCTCAGATGAACACATTAGAAGAGGTAACCATCTGACTGATCAGATTTGAATGTGAAACATCAATTAAGCTTCAAGTAACTGACAGAAGTATGACACTATTTTGACAATCTCTTCATAGACTATAAAGACAAACCTTACCAGGGAGAATGAGTTTGTAAGGGACAGCGTAGTAAATCTATCCAATCAGCTAAAGCGCTACGAGAACTACTCTGACATCATGGTGAGCATCAAGAAAGAGATCTCCAGCCTGGGACTACAGCTGTTGCAGAAAGACGCAGCCTCTGACAGTAAAGCACAGGTAACACACACTTTCTCCAACACTATGACACACACACAAAAGCACAAGATCAGCCTTGTAATTTAAAACTGTATGGTTCCAGGGCACAGAGAGTAAAAAGTCCAAGGAGGTCATAAAATCACCCAACAAGAAACCCCCAGCTGTCAAACCTCCACCCAAACAGCCTAAAGAGAAACCTGTCAAGCCCAAGAAAGAGGCTCCTGCCAAAGCATCAAAACCAGTGAAGCCAGACCCCACCAGCAAAACCAAGACCTTAGTGCACCAGACGGGAGTCATCAGGGGGATCACATACTACAAAGCCTCCAAGACAGACAACTCTGAGTCACATTCAGCGGGGAGAGGAGAGAGAGGTACGGCGACAGTGCATATCACATCTGTGTTCAGTTAATTTCTTCTGAAAACCACCTCAGTGTAGCTCTACCAGAGCCAAAAGCAATTGGTTTTACTGTGGGTGATAAAATGGGTGAAACACTTCTATATTCTTGAACATTGTTATGATCCCATCCCCAGTCTAGGGTTGGGGAGTGGGAGTAACAGGTTAGCTAAAACTTATACGGAAGAAATTAATAAAACGCGGAGGAATCACTCCAGTCCTCTGCTCCAGAAAAAATGCAAACAACACCACCTAGTTTGGCAAACTTTATTTAGGAAAGCCAGATTTGTGGAAGTAATAAATATCTTCAGGAGAGAGCCTGGCCAAAACAACAACCAAAATAGCAGCTGACTAACAGGAGGAGTACTAAATAACCTATGCGAGTAAAGGAAAAGAAATCAACAACATAAGCTTTCCTCAACTCCCTCACTAACCAAAAACAGGGATAAACAGGAGTACAAAATCAAATGGCACCCTCTCCCTACAGCTTCCAACCTAAGCACAAACCAAATAAACCAAAACGAGTTACATTACCATTTAATACCGTAACAAGAAAAGTAAGATTAAAGTAAATTTCCATACACTATATGGTTACAACACAATCAGCTAGCCAACCGGGATACAACTCACTTTCAGAAGTATACACTTAAAGGGCTCCTATTATGCTTTTTCACTTTTTCAACTTTATTTAGTCTGTAATGTTGCTGTTTGTGCATAAAAAAGATCTGCAAAGTTACAAAGCTCAAAAGTCCACTTCAAAAGGAGATATTTTATTTAACAGAAATCACTTTTCAAAAACTACAACGAAGGACTCATTTGGACTACAACACATATTTTCCGGGATTTGTGATATCACAAATACCGACAAATGTGACGAGACCTGGTTGAGCTGCACTAGAGAAGGCAACGAGTGTTATCATTATGTCGGAGACACGCTAGCTTTCCCAAGGCAGACGAACTTAGAGTGGTTACTAAATCGCGCTCAAATTGATTTGATTTTGACTCAATATTTACACTGAAGCTCGCAGGCGGCTATGGTAAGGGGATGACATTTCCCGACCAGGCGCCAAGTATGTGCCAATCACAACACACACTGGCCCAGCTAACCAATCACAGCACATTTCGTATTTCAGAAGGCGGGCCTTCATTTGATACAGGAACTATTGAGCCTGGTAATAATGCCAGGTTGGGGAGAAAGGTATTTTAATAATGTAAAATATGTGAAAAATAATGTGTTTTTCGAAAAAACCTAGTATGAGAGCCTGTTCTAGTACACCCCCAAAACAAAATAAAGACTTTGTAAAAGAGCATAATAGGACCACTTTAAAAAAAAACGTAGATTAGTCCAAATTGAATAAACAAATATAAGACTGATTGCCTCTTGGTTAACTGGTTTATGCAACTGGCCCTAGAACACCCTAGAAACCTCCCTAGCAACCACACAAAACACCTTAAGGCTGGAATGCACTATACAACTTTTAAAATCTGACAAGATTTTAAAATGCTAGGGATCATAAACTTGCAGACATTGTTAACAGTCACAGAGGAAAACTGGACATCACACACACTAAACGACTGAGGATCACACACTACCAGACTTTTAAGTCATTCCGTTCACAACAAACTCACGCTGAAACACGTGCCTTGTTGCTAGGAGACATGTGACAATATGTGTTCTAAAATCAGATCAAAATATCAACCATGTTTGATCTCCTCCGACTGGAATAGATCAAAGTCTGAAGATAAAAAATCAGAATCGGTGACCATCATGCACTATGCAATTTTCAATGGAATCTGTCAACTCCACTCTGCAGACTGGCTCTTGACTTTCGGCAACTAGCGTCAACTTCTCCAGACTGTAAATTGAGCAAATATTGGCGCAAAACTTGTGTAGTGTATTCCGGCCTTTAGCAACATGTATCATTGTGGCAGCAATTTTTGGAAATCACCACTCACATTTTCTTCTCATCAATCTGGACCTGAAATCAGTAAAGTGGATCTATAACTTCCTTTCCGGTTATATATGCATCTCTTGAGAGGCAGTAAGAAACTTGAGTTATTTTAGTGAAATGCTATTCTGTATTTCTTTATTTTATCAGCAGTATCAGCAAGAACTTTCCTCTGGGATGAAATCATTTCCATTGCTTTCCAGAGCCAAATATAAAACAGTGACATGCAGGGAAGGGAAAATAATCACAATTTTGCAGAGGTGTCCAAAACTATTACAGTACTGGCCCTGTGTCCTTGAAAGACAGATAGCAGTGATGGAGTGTGTATGAATATCTGATGTACTTATGTCCTGTGCTCATGTCCACGTGTTTAATGTTCCAGACGCTCCCACAGTGCAGGAAGAGGAGGCTCAGATTAGGGTCTCTCCGCTGACATTGTCTTACGGAGATCTGTTGTACATGGCATGAGATGAAATGGGCTCAGTGAAGGAATGTCGAATCCAAGTGTTGCAGGCAGAGACTGGGTTACAATGCAGGAAGTTTCTTCGAGTGCAACATCTCATTAATAATACTTTTGATGTGAGGAATCTGAAATGCTCGCGGTAAAACTTCAAGCCAAGAGTTGTAATTTGCCTTTCAAACCCTCCCTGGCTTTCTCCTTATGCTCTTTTCAGAAAACTCAGCCAAAACCCACGCTGGCCACCTAACCGAGGACAAAAGAGGCTCCAAGCTAGTTTTGGAAGAGTCTGAAATAATGTCGACTGTGCCGCCAATAACAACCACTACGCTTGTTGCTGTGACAACAACAAGCACCACACTAGCAACCACCAGTGAAGTGCCTATCATGAATTCAACCCTGTTTACACGAGCACCAGAGAAAGCAGTGGACAGTGGAGGAAAGACACACTTGTCCAAAGGAGGTACAATTTATTCATATATATATATATATATATATATAAATAAATAAATAAATAAGAGTTTAAAATTAAATTAATACATTTATTCAACAAGGACACGTTAAATCATATTAGAATGATTTCTGAAAAATCATATGACACTGAAGACTGGAGTAAATTCATGAAAATTCAGCTTTGTCATCACAGGAATAAAGTACACTTTAAAATATATTATTTTTTTTTTTTTTTTTTTTCTCTTTTTCTTCCTTTTCTCTTTTTTTTTTTTTTTTTTTTTTTTTTTTTTTTTTGAATACAAAGCGTTATTTAAATTCAATAAATTTCACAATTTACTGTATTTTTAAACAAATAAATGCAGACTTGGTGAGCATAAGAGACATCTTTCAAAACATTAAAAAGTCTTACTCACCCCAAACTGTTGAAAGGTATTTTTTAAGTATGCTGTGTGTGGAGATATATGGAAATCTCTATTGATTTCTTTGAATAGATAAATCTTTAGACTGTGAGGGCACACTGGCTTCAGTGGAGATGCCAGAGAAGCATCACAGTTATGGACGGAATGAAGGAGCCTGGATGAAAGACCCAGTGGCCAAAGACAACAAGATCTACGTTACGAACTACTACTACGGCAATAACCTGGTGGAGTTCCGCAACCTGGAGAATTTCAAACAAGGTAAAAACAGCAAAACAAAGAGGGGCAAATTTACTAAAGAGTTCTGCCACTTTCAGTTCTTGCTTGCTAAACATGCACAATCCAGTTTAAGGCTCTAAAGGCACTGAAAAAGCACTGTACCATGAGTATTTGAAATGTTGAATGTTTTTTTATGTAAATTAGACTACAGATAACACCTATATAAAATATAGATTTTAAGAATTTTTTTTATTTACTATGATAATTTGATTAATTTTTAAATTACTAATTTTATTTACACTTTACTGGCAACAGTAATTAATCAAATGATGATTAAATCGTGGAGAAGTGTGCTATAATCAGACATATAGCAATTCAGGTGCCTGGATCGTAGCGTTGACAACCCAGCATTTGAAATTAACCTGCAAGTTGGAGAATCGCACTGCGAAAATGGCATTCAGAGCAAATTTTATTACTGATTTGTATCATTTCTTTAGTGAACTGGGTGTTAAACCAATGCAGACAGCATGTTCAAATAAAAGACGCTATCAGCAAACACAATTCAGTCTTAGTTAATTTCCCAATATATGTAGTTGAGAATATTGCTCCATGATGGTCTGTATTGTATAGCTAATATAAATTATACATGCTTAAAGTGCAAGAAATTGTATCATAATCAAGATCTTTCGAATATATCTTCCTCAATGATAGGTCGCTGGAGTAACCTCTACAAGCTTCCCTACAACTGGATAGGAACCGGTCATGTGGTCTACAACGGTGCCTTCTATTACAACAGAGCCTTCACCAAAAACATCATCAAATATGACTTGCGCATGCGCTATGTGGCAGCTTGGACTCAGCTTCATGATGCAGTGTATGAGGACACCACACCGTGGAAATGGCGAGGACATTCAGACATCGATTTCGCCATAGACGAGAGTGGCCTCTGGGTGATCTACCCAGCGCTGGATTACGACTACTCGCAACACGAGGTCATCGTCATCAGCAAGCTGGACCCAAGCGACCTGTCCATGAAGAAGGAGACGACATGGAGGACTGGGCTGAAGCGCAGCTCGTATGGAAACTGCTTCATCGTGTGTGGCGTGCTGTATGCAATTGACGTGTACAACCAGAAAGAGGGTGAGATTTTGTATGCTTACGATACGCACACGAACACGGAGGCCGCTCCACGTTTGCCGTTCACTAATGAGTACGCCTTTGTGACCCAAGTGGACTACAATCCCAAAGATAAGGTGCTGTATGCCTGGGACAATGGCCATCAGATGACCTACAATATTCACTTTGTGGGCCAGTGAAGTTTTGTCTAGAATCTGACGCGGTGGGCATCTTCCTTAATTTGGTCTGGTGCATAGGAAAATACACCATTTATGGGAGCACATTGCTTTCTTTATTGGTATGGTGATTGAGATAAAGTTTAAACTCTATGGAAGCAGAATAAAAATATAAAGGTTATTGTGATGTTTTATCTCACAATTCTGACTTTTTTTCCTCAGAATTGTGCATGTGTGTGCGGTCAGGTGTCTAAAAAATTATAGATGCTAATTCCAAATTCTATGGGAAAAGACAGAATTGTGAGATGTAAACTCAGAAGTCCAAGAAAAAGTCAAAATTGCAAGAATGAAACTCAGAATTCCAAAAAAAGTTGTGATATAAAAGGTTGCAATATCTTTTTTATATTTTTATTACGTGGCAGAAATAAGCTTCCATAAAAATGAGTCCACATGATTTGGGAATATATTTTTACCCTCAACAATAGTGTTATTGGACTTTAAGGTGATGCATGTCTAATTTTTTTCCCAATTTGAGGCCTTTTTTTTTTTTACTTTATTTAGTTTTCTTATACAACAAATTAGATCAAAAAGTGTGGTCTAAAAAAGAACAACAACAACAGCAACAGTACGGTACAGACAGATATACAAAAATATACAGCAAGTAAACTGTAGTATTAAAAAAGTATTAATAATTGTTAGGGATAAATATCTCTAATGCATGCAATGTAAAAGATCAATCCGATCACAATGATTACATCTTGAAGGAATACAGAAAAAAATCAAATAAATAAATAAAATACAAAAAAAGAGCATGTCTAATTTTCATGTAGTTAATAATCAGGCCCCAACATTTAAAAAATGGTACAGTTAAGGATCTTGAAAAACACATCAAGTGTAACCGTAATGTTTTTACACAGCTTTTTGCAGTAATGTTTATTCTTACATTCAAAATTTGCAAAATGTGTAGTAATATAATTTAAAAGAAACAAAATATCAATTTTGGGCAACGGGATTTTTAATGTTATGTAAATTTCATTATTTTAGATATTCATTTTGTAAAATATTACATTCTCATTGTAAATATTTCCAAGAATAAGTTGTGTTACAATATTCCTGTTATTAAACCTCAGATTTATCATCCCCAGATATTTAATATCGTAGTCATTAAACATAAATGTTTACTTATGATTACTCCTGGATGAGTCACAATGTTTTATATGTTGCATTTATGTGTAAAATTTCACATTTTGTGTACAATAGTTCAAATAAACTTACTCTAAAATCATTTGCTGTGTATGAATTTATTAATACACAATGTAATGTTTTACATTCTGTACCTCACTATGTGCTATACAATACAGTATACAACCATAAATGGTTCAGATACAATAAATCATTGTCTCTTGACATACAACTCCCCATCTCCAGATGTCTGACATTTTTAAAATGTTGCAATATATGATTGAAGACACATTTTACGTAGTGGGAAATAAAGATCAGAGTGTACAGTAAATTTAGATTTAATGTTTTATTATTAGCACTTTTAGCCTTGTGAAAGGAAGTATACTTTAATATAGAACTTATATAATATCATTCAAAAGAATATGCTTAAGTGCAAACTAAATTTATTATTTTCAGAAATTAATTGCATGTTGATTGCAATTAAATAAATATGTATTAAAGTTTAAAATTATATTGAATGCGCTTTGCAGCGCTTTTTTGACCCTCAAGTAGGACTTAATTTGTATATGCAATTTCATAATTACATATATTGTCTCATTATCTATTTATTATTGTACTTTAAGTACTTTTAAGCAAAATTATTAATTTGACATCAATACAAAGTGTACTTTAAAACACAGTCATAAGTGTACACTTAAGTGGCCTTTTACTTCATATAATATAATTTGCCAGCATAGCTTTTTAAGAATATACTTTTAAAGGGGTCATATGATGCCCATTTTCCAGAAGTTGATATGATTCTTTAGGGTCTTAATGAAAAGTCTGTAACATAGTTTGGTTAAAATTTTTCAATTGTAGTGTAAAAAACACCTTTTTTACCCGGTCAAAAACAGCTCTTTTCAGATCAAGCTGTTTTTGTAGCATTTTCCTTTAAATGTTAATGAGCTCTGCTGACCCCGCCCCTCTCTTCCAAGCTGCTCTCAGAGAGACTGTTTACTTCAGCCGCATTCATCGTGAAACTTGCTAATTAGCACATTATTAGGAAAGGCGATTTGCAAAGATTCATTACAAAACATTATACTCACTTCTTCTGTAGATGAGGCTAGATCACGAATGATTCGCGCGAACATAGACGCATTTATGTAGATCGGGGGTGCATTCCCTTCAGAAACAAATAATCCACTGCGAGTTCAGCGGCTCAGATGTCGGGAGTAAATGACGACTGCTATTTTCATTATTACATCCAACAACAAAACACCTCAATCGCTTAGGAGTCATTCTTGTCTACATCTGCTCCAGAGGTGAAACAATGGCGGACTGATGACAGCTCACTCAGGGCGGGTCTAAGGTAAGACACCAGTCCAGTCTGTGCTGAAACGCTACTGTCAATCAAACTATCGTGGGAGGGGCCTGTCTGTGTGACGTCACACAGACAGGCATCTGAGATCGGCTCGATTTGAGAAAGGGGAAAACATTTAACCAGATTAAAAAAAAACACTGGGTGGATTTTTATCATTATAGGGTGGTTGTGTACACACACTGCTAACACACATTTCAGTTCAAACAACTTGTAAAAGTGCATGTAGCATCCTATGAACCCTTCAAGGTTTGAAGTACACTACTAGTTCACATTTAAGTGCACTTCTTTTTCACAAGGGGCAGGAGACATACCAAGAATAGTTGACCCATCATTGATAATTCTCATCATTTACTCACCCTCACGTTCCAAACGTATATGACTTCCTTTCTTCTGTGGAACACAAAAGAAAATGTTTTTGAGAAATGTCTTATCCACAATGAAAATCTATGGGTTCCAGTGTTGTTTTGAACCCCATTGACTTTCAGTATATGGACAAAAACAGCTGAAACACTAGAAACTATACACAGAACACCCTAGTAACCGTTTAGTTACATGCTCAAATCCATTAATGACACTTTTTCCTGTAAGCAAATCAGTGGCTGTTTATGCGCAAATGGCATGCAGATTTCTGGTCTTTCAGGTCTGAGGTTACATTCATTCTGTCTAAGCAGGAAAGAGGAAACCCAGATAAAATGTTTTCATGAGGTCATTGTTGCATTTTGGGAGGTCTGGGTGTGGTGATGATTGACTGACACGACAGGGTGTGTGGATGAACTCAGGAGAGGTATAGTATATTGTTGGAGGAACAGGGCGGAGGTTCGGCTTTAATGTGTGGAGGGTTTGCATCTGAATTAACCCACAAGACACTTAATCATGAGCTGAAGTCTTGCACAGCAGAATTCCAAGCCAACATCAGTACTTCATCAATGATGCACAAATAAACCACATCTATCTGTTAGACTACAGCTCAACTGCACAGCGGGATAAGGATTTGTTTTATGTGCAAGCCACACGTGGATACTTGCGTTTCTTTGTTAACATGGGCATTAAGACATCAAGACCTCACTCGTGACCCTAATAAAAGCTGCAGGTTGTCGTATTTGGTGCAAGATGTCATTAATATGATTAAACTGAGAAGACAAATGAGCCGTAGTGTGTTAGTGTTGTGCAGCTCCAATGTCCCAGACCCCCTAAAGGTCCTCTTGGCTTGCCTACAAATCGAGTGTCGGGAGAGTCTAGTCAACCTTTCCAACACACACCCTAATCCAAATTACAAAGCTGGGAATTTGAGTCATCTATTCCTTCAAAAACACAGATTTTGAAGCCACCGAACACTTGGTCCCAGAGGTACAAGATCTAAATGTTAAGAGGTCAACAAGTTCTTGAATTTTGTACATGACCGCTCACTCAAAAAGGGGATTTCCATTCCTGCCCATCAGAGGCTTTGTCCTCCACTGCAGGCATAACTGGATTTTGTTGATTTCGTTGGAGCTCATTGCGGTTAATTTCCACAGCAGTCCTTAATTCAGTGCTCTCTGAATGCAGTTAAGGAGTACAAAACTAAATCTGAAGCCTGACCACAAGGGGACTGAAACTCATTATGACAATAACACTGCAAGAAGCCCCCAGAAGTCCTTCACTTACGCAAGGCATTTAGCAAATAAGTGTTGATTTGGCAATTGAGTTTGCAATTGTCTGGCTGCGATTCAAATCATATTTTATGCATTACAATACTAAGAACTTGTTTGCTTGATTCATCTGTGGAAACCCATCAAAACAAGAAAAAATGTGAAGTCTGCAACAGGCTATATTAGTTAATTAAAAGCTGTGTTGGGGAGCAACAAACTCAAACTTTACATTTCTAGTAGCCTGAGAGTAGTTTAGGAATCGCATTTGGCAAAAGTCAGAATCATTCTAGTGAATTGATTCGTTCTAAATAATTCTTTCTTTTATATGTAGCTTTGGAAAATCTGAATCATTCTAGTGAGTCAATTCATCCTAAACAATTCTCTCTCAGGGTATTGGAAAACCTATAATGATTCTCATGAACCGGTTTGTTCTAAACATTCATCTCTCTCATTTGTTGCACTGAAGTCTGAATCATTCTAATTAATCGTTTTGTCCAAAACAATTCTATATCACATATGAAACACTGGTAATCCAAATCATTCCAGTCAGTCGATTCATCCTAGACTATTCTTTCTCTTGGGGCACTGGGAAATCATTATCATTATTGTGAATCAGTTTTGTCTAAACAGTCCTCATAGTAATGCACTAAACAACTCTCTCTCTCTCAGAGCACTGGGAAAAAAATCTGAATCTTTCTAGTGAATTGGTTCGTACTAAATGATTCTCTTTCTCATATGTAATGTCGTGAAGTTATTTAATTTTTTTTTAGTCTAACTCAAGACAGTTTCAAAATAGATTCCGCAACACTGACTGAAATCTATGCTTAAAAAGAAGTCAGTGAGACTAGACTCTTTCAGTAATAGATGGCAAGTATTCGGTGTGTCCCTTCGCGTGTGCAAGCATTTGCTAACAGGATGTGAGGGGTACTGTATGAACAGCCCTAATCAGCAAAGAAGTAGCCCTCGTGACTCACACACACACACACACACAGTAGGAAGTCATTGTAAAAAAAACACAATGCAGTCTTTATGGAGTCAAATGTGAAGAATCAGAAGAATTCAGAGGTCCCACTCATGATGACAAATGAGAGATTTATGTTCGGATAAATCTTTGAATACTGTCATACATCACTGCCTGAAATAAAAAGCAGAAATATTGATGAAGAAACTGTTCCTTACTCTGACCCTGACGAGAAATACGACTGACCCAAGGCATGTCGTTTATGAAGAGATGTCTTCATGGACTCGTAGCTTGATTGGTCATAAAGTGCACTGTATTTGAGTGGGCCTTGGTGTAACGCTCATCAACCACAGTGCTGAGAGTTTCAGCTGCAACAGGAAGCTGAATTAATGTAGTTTGTCTTCATTTAGAGTAAATGTCATCCATGGGAAGAGAGTAGAGAGAGAATAATGACCCGTGTTGTGACAGAAAAAGCTCCACATTTTCAGACTGATGTAAACTACAGTCACAACGGCTAACCTACCGCGTTCAAAGGCTCAAACTGAGAGGAAACAGAAATGACAAGAAGGGTCAAGTACAGGAAGCCAAGGACATACATCTTATATTCTGAACCACAAGGGGCACATTTGCCACAAAGCAGCATTACACCACTTAATAAATCTATGATAGAAAGCAATATAAATCTTTTCCCATGGTAAGTATGTGGTGATATGTATTTTTATACAGAGGTCAGATGGTCAAAAATTGTTATGTAATTGTTAAAAATAGTTACTTATTTATTTTGTGGGCTATAATGTATTTGTAACTATGTGACAACTCTGGTGAAAAAGTACACTTCATCATACTTAAAAAAAAAAAAAAAGTACTTATTACAAATATAAATAAAGTAATATAAAAACAGACACTTAATTGCATGTTAATTCTAATTAAATTAAAAGGTATTATAGTTTAAATTCATGTTAAATGCAATTAGTTAAACCTAAGAGTGTTTTTTAACCCACTTAAGTAGGACAAGTACATCTTCACATGTCATTTCAGAATTACTTGGGGTAAAGTGTACTGCTGGATGTACTGACAAGCATTTGTGGTAACTAAAATATCCTTTAATGTTAGTTTAAATTATAATCAAATACTTGCATGTGCTTTAGTATGTTAGTCAACACATCAATATAAGTGGTTTAAAGCACAACAAAATAGTCAATATAAAAATATATATTAAAAATGTAAAAAAAAAATGTTTTTTTTTATAATATTAAAACAAAACTTTAAAGTTAACCCTTTAATCTGACATTTTTACAAAGTAATTTTTTTTACAGTGTACTTAAGTGTTAATAAAGTGTCATAAAACTCTACTCTAAGTACACTTCAGTGGCCTTTTATTTCAATACAATTTAGCACACTTATTTTTCACAAGGGAAGTTTTCACAAATAACTCTAATTGGTACTTTCCAAAGAAAAATTCCACATTTGCCATGTACTGTAAAGAGCAACAAACCTACAAACACAAGCAGAACAGATTACTTCCAGACACATTGAGAGATGGCACACTAGAGGTGAAACAAAAGACAGAACACATAAAATTTAATGATGCAAAAAAAATTCAAAAACACTTTTTATTGATTTGGCCGTGTGGGCAATGGTGCTTGAAAGACAAAAATATGCAACAAAATGTGGCGACAGGGTTACTCAGCTGTTCGGTTAAACACAATGGTGATGAAAACGGACAAGAAAAATACACAGACAGACAAGAAAAAAAACACACACAAACACACGCTCAATCACCCATCCATCCACACAAACACAAAGCATGCTGTCAAACGCCAGAATAATCAACTCTTGTGTGCTGTCCAGACTGAGTTCAGCACCATTGAAGACAACGTAATGCTGTAAAAAAACCTTGTGATTCAAGTCACTCAGCTGTGAAAGTATCTCGTTCAGCATGTTGGGAGTGACGGGGTCAAACAAGCACGATAAACACAAGGTAAAGAGGTAATATATTTTAATCAATGTCCCAGAGTTGCTAATACAATAAGCAATGTGGATGAAACGTGGATCCAAGATGAAGTGTGTAATTTCAGTGCCGCTGTAGTGTCACCAAATGCGATTCAATGTGAAAATAATGACAATTTCAAACAGGCTTCCCTGAACACTTCTACAGGCTGTCATTGGTCAGTCAAACAGATAGCCCCGCCTCAACTGGGTTGAGCTAGTTGGGATCCTCAAACAAACGATGTTGATAGCATCACAGAGACAAAGGGCCATATTTTAATGGTCTAAGCACATGGTCTAAAGCGCAGGCGCAAGTGCACTTAGGGCGTGTCCGAATCCACTTTGATTGAGTTAACGGGGCGGGGAGGGGAATGAAAAGGAGGGAAAAAACTGTTGCGGAGCGGGCGCATGGTCCAAAAGGGTTGTACCTATTCTCTTATTGAGTGCTGGGTGTGTTTTGGGCATAATGTGCAATAAACTAATCAGAGTCTCATCTCCCATTCCCTTTAAAGGCCAGTTGCGCTCGCTCCATGGCGGATTCGCTTTTTACCCGGCAGAATTAGACTGAACGCTTCTCCAGAGAGGAAGGTTTCTGCTCGTGCGCGAGGTTAAAGCGCGAGCAGACCATGTACGTGGCACAATAATAATCTTTATTATTATGGTGCATATACCAACGTGCTCTTTAATTAACAAAAAACATTTTTAAATGCGCCATTGACTTTAGACCAGGTTTCAGTTGGTCAAAGGTGCAGTCTATGCCAGACCTCAAAAGTATACACTGAACAAAATTATAAACGCAACACTTTTGTTTATGCCTCAATTTGTCATGAGCTGAACTCAAAGATCTAAGACTTTTCTATGAACACAAAATGCCTATTTCTCTCAAATACTGTTCACAAATATGTCTAAATCTGTGTTATTGAGCACTTTTCCTTTGCCGAGATAATCCATCCACCTCACAAGTGTGGCATATCAAGATGCTGATTAGACAGCATGATTATTGCACAGGTGTGCCTTAGGCTGGCACAATAAAAGGCCACTCTAAAATGTGCAGTTTTTATCACACAGCACAATGCCACAGATGTCGCAAGTTTTGAGGAGCGTGCAATTGGCATGCTGACTGTAGGAATATCCACCAGAGCTGTTGCCCATCAATTAAATGTTCATTTCTCTACCATAAGCCACCTCCAAAGGCGTTTCAGAGAATTTGGAGTACATCCACGGCCCTCACAACTGCAGACCACGTGTAACCACACCTGCCCAGGACTTCCACATCCAGCATCTTCACCTCCAATATTGTCTGAGACCAGCCACCCGGACAGCTCCTGCAACAATCGGTTTGCATAAAGAATTTCTGCACAAACTGTCAGAAAACCGTCTCAGGGAAGCTCATCTGCATGCTCGTCGTCCTCATCGGGGTCTCGACCGGACTGCAGTTCGTCATCGTAACCAACTTAAGTGGGCAAATGCTCACATTCGATGGCGTTTGGAGAGGTGTTCTCTTCACGGATGAATCCCGGTTTTCACTGTACAGGGCAGATGGCAGACAGCGTGTATGGTGTCATGTGGGTGAGCGGTTTGCTGATGTCAACGTTGTGGATCGAGTGGCCCTTGGTGGCGGTGGGGTTATGGTATGGGTAGGTGTATGTTATGGACAACGAACACGGGTGTATTTTATTGATGGCATTTTGAATGAACAGAGATACCGTGACGAGATTCTGAGGCCCATCGTTCTGCCATTCATCCACGACCATCACCTCATGTTGCAGCATGATAATGCACGGCCCCATGTTGCAAGGATCTGTACACAATTCCTGGAAGCTGAAAACATCCCAGTTCTTGCATGGCCAGCATACTCACCGGACATGTCACCCATTGAGCATGTTTGGGATGCTCTGGATCGGCGTATACGACAGCGTGTTCCAGTTCCTGCCAATATCCAGCAACTTCGCACAACCATTGAAGGAGTGGACCAACATTCCACAGGCCACAATCAACAACCTGATCAACTCTATGCAAAGGAGATGTGTTGCACTGTGTGAGGCAAATGGTGGTCACACCAAATACTGACTGGTTTTCGGACCCCCCAGGACCCCCAATACAGTAAAACTGCACATTTAGAGTGGCTTTTTATTGTGGCCAAGCTAAGGCACACCAATAATCATGCTGTCTAATCAGCATCTTGATATGCCACACCTTTGAGGTGGATGGATTATCTCGGCAAAGGAGAAGTGCTCACTAACACAGATTTAGACAAAAAAACAAAAATTTGTTTTGTGAACCAATATTTGAGAGAAATAGGCGTTTGTTGTACATGAAAAAGCTTAGATCTTTGAGTTAATCATTGGAAAAGGGGGGCAAAAACAAAAAAAAACAAAAAAAAAAAAAAGTGTTGCATTTATAATTTTGTTCAGTGTCGCAACGCGCCAACAATACGCCTGAACACACCTCGTTTTTAGACCAGCACGCCAATGGGCACAAATGCATTTGCTATTTAAACAACATGGCGCAGGACGTGAAAATGATAACTGTGTCGTGCTGAAACTAGCAAAAAACACTTGCATCGTGCCTGGCGCCGCATTGCACTGGGTGTATGATAGGGCCCAATGTTTACACTGCAAATGGTTTACTTACAGTTGTCTCTGCATGTTAAATAATGAAGTATTTTATATTTTAAAAACATCACTTTTAAGGATACATTGACTATAGTTGACTCTGTGTCTAAAGTATAAAGTCTCCTCTAGCGTATCAGAAGAGGTCTAAACAAGTGTACTTTGATTTGTCAAAATCAGATATTTCATTATGAACTTTTCTTACCAAATTATGCTATTTAATCAACTCTTTAGGGCCATTCATACAGAACACATTTTTGCTTTGAAAAACCTGAGATGCGGGCACTGGAATGGCAACAAAAAAAAAGGTCTCGAGACCTCGTTTTTTTAAAAGTTGAACTTATTTTAACTTGAGTGTTGCATTTTTAGAACTCTGTGTCTTGCATGAGACACTGTAAAAGCATTTGCTGAAACAACCATGTCCTTTGAGCTAGTTTCTACAAGTCTTTGAGCTCTTTTATAGTGACTTGTGTTTCACTCGTACCTGAGTGCTCCACATTTAAAGTGCAATGCTTTACCAGGTGAGCTACCGAGCAAGTTTACTGCATCAGAAAAACCATAAATATGGAGCTGGTTATGTGATGAAAACATCAAAATGTATTACAAATCATACATTATGGCAAACGTTTTTTGAGGTCATAACACAGTATTGTGCAAGGAACAGCGTGGAATAAGTCCTTATTAATCAATAAACTGCCATTGTAATCATTATTTGTGTAATACATGTCATTGGCATTTTACTGCCACTAGTGTGTTCATTTCAGCTGGAAACTGCAGTGAATTGTGTGTATAGGCATGTTTTTGAAGTTTTGCAAAAAAAATTAATACAATTTGCCAGTAAGCCCAGCTTGATGTGTTTTTAAACACATGTCTGAAACCAAGTTAAATGCAAAATAACTGAAAACTAAAATCTTGTGAGAACTGGAAAGAGCTGAAACATTATAGAATACAATCATAGATGCAGATATGAATATTGATGTAGCTTTGGACTCATTGTCTTTAATATAACAGACAAGAAAAACAGAATGTGTTGCTATCAGCAGCCCTGCTGAAATGTGTTATTCTTCTGCAGAAATGTACTTTCATTTGTTTGGAAAGCAGTGGACTGTTGAGATATTTTCACTGCTTCTTGCTCTTTCTAGATGAAGGAGATTCCAGTTGCCTGGAAGCCATGAGTAATCGGAATCATATCAAAACGTCTCATTGCTCCAATCTTTGAGAAAATACTTATGAAAAGGCTGTTGTCAACAACAGCAGTTCCCAAGGGCATGTGCTCTGCCATAAAACTAAAATCATTTGCTGGAATCATTCTTTTATTCTCTTGTGCACCACAAATTTCTAATAAAAAGCATTATTTCGCTCATGCTGTAAATTAATTTGTGTTTCTGGACAGCTTTTTAAAAATAAAAACGACATTGAATCTCTAAAAATAAATAGTATAGTGTTTTATTGCACCCCAATACTGAAAAATTTATTATTATTGCATCAATTTTAGCTTTTTAAAATTCACACATTCTATCACTAAATACTAATTTTCAGTGCAAGGTCAGAGTGAGTGTACAATATTTGACAAAAACACTAATCATGGTTTCCTGTTCTGGCCTTGTTCCTGTCCAGACCCAACATGAGGAAACAACCCAGTAACCTGAACCCATAACATGCACTTGCATTTATTATTCTAACTAATGCCTTAAAGAGTCACTCAGAAAAAGGCCTGATGACATCACCCAATGCCCCAGGTGATGCTGATACAAGCCATAAAAGGCGGAGGTCTTACGTAAATGAAACCCTTCATCTGGCCTGCTATATTTTTCAAATGACACACATGAGCAATTATTACTTCAGCTTTTATTTATTTTTTTGCGTGATGCACGGCTCAGTTGAGCTGAGTGTTAAATTGTGTGTGGGCATTTTTATTTTAATACAGAGGAGACCAAGGCTAGCTGTCACACTTCTTACTCGAGTGAATATTTCTTTAGGAAGGTTTAGTAAAATAATTTTAAAAAATAAAATAGTAAATAATTTTGCACATACATTGAAGTGTTAACTATTGAATATTTCTACTGTTATTGCCCAGGAAAAAATATACAGTTCATTGAGTAGTTTATTACCTCCAACATATATAAGTGTCTCAATGGCTTTTCATCAAAATTCAAACAGTAAACAATTCATGAAACATCAGAAAAGTGCAGCATGATTTGTATTGTTTTTAAGAAGTCTTTTAAACTCACCAAGGCTGCATTTATTTGATTAAACATTCAATAAAAACAGTAATAATGTAAAATATAAAATTTCACCATTTAACATACTCTGAAAAATATATTAAAATATAAAAATGTAATTTATTTATGTTATGGTAAAGCTGAGTTTTCAGCATCATTATCCAGTCTTCAATGTCACATGATCCTCAGAAATTCTAATAGTGCTCAAGAAACATTTCCTATTATCAATGCTGAAAACAGTTTTTGGGAAATAGTGATAATTTTTTTTTTTTTGGATTCTTTGAGAAAATTCAAATGAATGGGTCTATTTTAATAGAACATGACCAGAAACTATTATTTAGAATATTATAAACATATTTAATAAGAAGCATATTATTATCTTAATCTTATTGACCCCACATTTTTGAATGTTAGTGTAATGTACAAAAATATGAAACTAACATTTTTGAATATATGCATGGTTTTATTGTATATACACTGAGATCTTGTAACAATTTCCAACTTCCCTGTGTAACAACTTGTACCAATTTCCCCTACGTTTGAACTCATATAAAATCTGATCCACAGGTTCAAAGCTCTGAGAAAATCAAATAAACATTTAATTAATAATCAACCAACCCATCCTCCATAATCTGGGTCAAAAATAGGGTGTAACATTACATTTCTCTTTATGACATGCTGAAATATGCTGTGAGTGATATAGCAGGATTTAGTGCATTATGGGCTTGAGAGAAGATTCAGTCAGGCATCTGAAAAATCCTCTGTTTAATGTGAGAATGATAAATTGGCCACAGATGTTTGAATGGGATAAGCTGGGATGAGCGATATGCTTGAGAACAGGTGATGCCATATGTTGTGAAATCAGATTGCCCTGCGTCTCTGATGGTTCTGGCTCGTATTGTAACTGATTGTTATGCCTTGTTCTGCAACTGACTTTGAAGCCAATGAGATTCAGATGCGCCAAGCCAATGCAAACAAGGGGTGAAAAGGAAGGTTTCGAAAAGTAAACTGTTCTATCACCCGGAACTGAATCTGAGAAGGTTGAAGTTTGTGAGCATTGGTGTATGGAGAGAGTGGATAAGGAAAGAATAAATATAATATTAATAAACTATTTTATGAAGCACCTTTAAAGCAGCTTCTCAAAGTGCTGTACACAAAATAAGCAACACACAACACAATGAATAAAATAAACTTCAAGCGAATGCTAATTTAAAAAAGTAAAGCAGAGGAATTTATTATTCATCCATGTTTTTATCTCAGAAATACAATCAGATAGATAGCAGACATCAAGATTTTTACCAGGTTTTAAGTGTATAGATTTGAGTATCGTCAGCATAGAAGTGGTAGTGTAGACCAAGCAATCACAACAGACACCCAAGTGGTGACAAGTAAATATTGAACAGTAAAGGCCCTAAAACTGAGCCTTGAGGAACACCAGTACATATAAAGCTAATCTCATCCTGTAACCACCCATAGAAATGAACTGGGAACAGTCCGTAAAATAGGATTTAACCCAGTTTAAAGCTGTTCCGGGCACACCGAAAGCTCTTTTAAAACAGGAAAGTAAAAGACTATGATCTCCAGTATCAAAAGCTGCTCTAAGATCAAAAAGGATGAGAATGGAAATGGCACCAGAGTCAGAAGCTATCAACAAGTCATTGGTAACTTTGACCAAATCCGTTTCGCGAACGGTCATGCCAAAACTCAGGATAAAAGGATAGTTCACTCAGAAATTAATCTAAATTTACTTACCCTCATGTTCCAATTCTATTCTTTCTTCTGGAAAGCACAACAGGAGAAATTTTCACTCTTTTTTTTCCAATTTGGAATGAGATTTTAAGCTTCAACAGGACACACCATACAGTAAGTACCGTGCAAGTAGTCCATATGATTTCTGCACTCTATTTCAAGTCTGCTGAAGTCATTTAATAGCTTTGTTTGAGGAAAATACCAAAATAAGTTGTTATTTGCTGATAATCTGATCTGTTAAACACGGCAACAATGTAATTCTGTGTCAGCGAGTTGAACCCAAGTACTGAATCAGTCTGATTTGTAAATTGATTATTTAGGTTTTATGAACTGAGCCAACCATTGCATTGAAAACATGCAATATGTAAGAATCAGACATCACAGTTTTCCTCATGAACTCATAAATGCAACAAAGAGAACTAGACTTTTCTTGAATAAACACTTAAATTGTGAAATCTCAAAGAGGCGCTAGTGCTGGATAGGCCACACTCTCCAGAAGCCTACATCAAACATCACCAAGCAAGCCCTGACCAGGAACCCTCTAGGAAATAGGAAAAGAGAAAGGCCAAGAAACACCTGACACCGAGACCTTGAGGAAAATTACAAAAAGTTGGGCTACACCTGGAGTCAAGGTCAAGAAGTAAGCCCATGACAGAGATCCCTGGTGAGCCCTGTTGACAGCCTGTATCCCAAGAGGGGTGGGAAAGCGAAATGGTGATGAATAAAATGCTTCCATTTCATTTTGTTCCTTCCATAAAACTATTGTATAATTTCACAAGAATTGCAATATAGCGCACAAGTCATATGGATGACTTTTATTATATATTGAATGTGGGTGAACTATTCCTTTAACAATCATATAAAAGGCCAAAATGACAAAACAATGGAGTTGATACAACCTGTCCACCTCATTTACACACACATAGTTACACAAAGCTCTGAAACTCTCACATCTCCTCCAGCGGCTGATGTGGACAGCAGTATCTGCATGTGTTGGGTAGAAATGTAAAGAGCCAGTATAAAAGTGGATTTACTGGTGTCTTCAACAGAGCAGATGTTGGCAGGGCACGACTCGAGCGGGAAGACAAGGATCTGGTGCAAATTCCTAGACACTCATTCCATGGAATTGTCTGTTGGGTTTTTATGAAGGAAATAGCAGCATCTCTGAATCCAGGAGCACCAGAGAGTTAGATTGGATACATTACAGTGGATACGTAGGTCTTCAGTTCATTGTCTTTCCATTGTTTGTCTTTCCATTGTTTGTCTTAATGGAGCGCAAAGCCATGGAATGAATTATGCATTTATATAGCACTTTGTGTATTGCTGTACACCCAAAGTGCTTTACAATCATGTGGGGGGTCTCTCCTCAACCACCACCAGTGTATTTATGGAAGAGCTATAAAGTGAAGTTATTCTTTCAATAGATCTGTTTTTTATTACTTATGGACTGTCAATTGTAGCAAATATGAATTTATTCATTTTTTTTAAGGAGCCACTGCCCGACGTTGTTGAGAAGATGAATGTGAACAAGCATGAACTTAAAACAATGTGACAGCTTGAAATATGTGCTGTTCCTGTGCTGTTTATTAAATATGCTCCACTTAGCCAAAGACTGGTACTTCATCTTCAGCGTTACTCAAAATCCATATTAAAATGCTTCTGTCATAATAAACCTCATATGTTTGAAAGCAGAATCTGTAACTTGTGATTCAAAGGATGTTAAACATACAAGAATAATTAAAAAAAAATTTGAGAGAAACATGAATTTACCTTTTCAACGGTAACTTTGTAAGACCTGACAACTGTCATGATGTGGGTAAATGAGGCACACAGCGAAGGGGTAATCCAAAGGGGAGTCTTTTATTTTCACTCCAAGAGTTTAACACTGACGAACAAAGGATAAAAACACCACAACATAACTTTAACGCAAGACAAGGGAACTGAGAAAACACAGGGCTTATAAACACATGAAACACAATCAGGGAGAACAGAAACAGGTGAGAAGTAATCAATCAAAACAGGTGAACAGAATAACGATGATTAACTAAATGAGAACAGGAACTGAAATTAGGGGCAAACAGGAACTAAACAGAGACAAACACGTGACAGATATCGCCCCCCTCCGAAAGGCGCGACCTCACACCACATAACATCAAGGGGTACCGGATCCTTCCTCATGGTGGAGCGGCAGCTTGGGACACTTGCGGAGCCGACATTTCAGGTTGCCATGGCGAGCTGGTCCTCAGGAGGCCAGGCAGAGCAACATTTTCGGTTGCATGGCGGAGAGGAAAGTTTCAGGTTGCCATGGCGGAGCTGGTAGCTCAGGAGGCCATGGCGGATCCCGGGGCCTTAGCCGCTCGGCCACGATTTATATGCCCCCCAACTTTTATTGGGGAAAACCTAGGAATCTTAGGGGGCGCGCTGGAGAGAGAGCACTTGATGGCACTCTTGAGGAGCAGGCCCTTGAGGCACCTGGGGGACAAGGGAACTGGACCCCTCCTTGGGCTAAACTCGGGAACTGGAACCCTCCGTGGGCTATACTCGGAAACAGGAGCCCACTCTGGGCTGGATTTGGGGACTGGGAAGCGCTTACGAGGAGCTGGCACTGGAGGGTGCTCTGGAGGAGCAGGCACAGCAAGGCGCTTTCGAGGAGCCGGCACTGGAGGTGCTCTGGAGGAGGGCGGGCACAGCAAGGCCTTTTGAGGGAGCTGACACTGGATCGAGCTCTGGGGCTGGAGCCGACACTGTAGCAGGCTCTGGGGCTGGAGCCGACACTGTAGCGAGCTCTGGGGCTGGAGCCAACAATGGAGCGAGCTCTGGGGAGCGCACTCGGGAGAGGAAGATGGCCCTGAGCTGTCCATTTCTCCTCTTCCTCCTTTTCTGATTACAGGTGAACTGGGCAGCCGGCGTGCTTGTCGTTGCGGTGACCGGTGAGCTTGGGTCAGTGGCAGCCGGCGGGCTTGACTTTGTAGCGGCCAGCAGGCCTATCTTCGGAGCTGCCGGCAGAACTCAAACACGGGGGAAAAGATGGGCATCTGGCGGGTGGGAGACACACCTTATCCACTTTGTATGGTCTTGCTTTCTGTGGCACGAGTGTGGTGGTGTAGGATAAGACAGAGCTCGCGAAGCACAGCAAGGTAAAACGCAGAACATGTGAATCTGTCTATAAATAGTCTCTTTAAGGAAGCATTGTTAATAATCAACCTTTCCAGTTGGAGTAAAAATATTATTTCCTAACACGAACACCTATAAGTTTTGCTTCAGTAAATACCGCGCTGTGTTCTCAGCGTAAGGACTATGTATGGCATGATAAACAGTTTAATATGTTTCGCGTGGTTTTGTGGACAGCTCAGCGTGGAGCGGTCCGCTATCCCTTGCTTAAGTATCTGTCCTCGGAGGAGAATGGGCATTATTAGAATAGGATTACTACTAGTCATCTGTTGGGTCACCATAAACAAGAAAGTACAAACGAAAGACGTACTTATGGGACTGGACAAATAATCTGGGACAAGGATTAATTGTTCGACCGGGAGAATGAGTTATCCCTGAAATAAAAGTAGTCATGTGACATCAGCTGAAAGAGTAAGACAAAGATGTATGACTCTGTTTGCGAAATTACAAAGTGATTTAAATGGTCATCCTGATGATCGTTCACAATAACACCAGGACATATGCACTCGGAAATTAGTGTACCAATTTTTTAAGATGAAATATGACACACACTTTTCAATATATTTCAGAAAATATTTTTTTATGTCTAAATATTTCCTTCTGTCTGTCAATGGCATTAACCATATAGGTATCGATAGAAACAATAATATCCATGACACTTAAACTAATAATTATCCTAGCTAGTTCAGTAAATAAACCTGTTTTTCAAAACAAATTTATGGGAATTTCATTCATTATTTTATGCTGCAAGATTGGTCAATGTATTTAAGACTTAAATGGCTGACCTGATATATCACGACCATAATAACAAGGTGCGCTTTTAATCCGTTTCATGACGATTATAGTTTAAATCTTGTCAGGTCAGTGTTATTACCCCTTTCTGTCCATGAGGCTCACGGGAAGTTGAGAACCTCCAGGGCATGAAACAGAGAAAAAATAGGAAACATTGTTATATGGCTTATGAGCTCCTTTCTGAGCCTGAACACATTCGATGCTGAATCTATTCAAGGAGGTCAGTCGACGGAGCCTGATGTGTTTTAGACCTCAAACTGAGTGTTAAAAAACTAAATGGACATGTATATGCAATCTATACCTTAACCCTCAGGCTGTAATAAGTGCTGCTTGAATTTCTACAGCACCGAACTGTTTGTTTGAGATGATATTGAAGTCGATAAAGTGAGAGTTGGCTGCATTCCTTACCCTGAGACTTCCCTCTGTGAATCTATCGCCAACTGTCTTCTTTGATCCATCTGAAATGTAGAGGAATAATGAGTGAGCAGCTGTCACAGTCAGCATAAACTGTACAACATTGGATTCTCACTGATATTATCCAACATAAGCACAGCACCAAGCAAATCGCATTAAAAGAGAATGCGTGTTATCGTGCTTTAGTGCTAAAATAATAAGGACGATCACTGAAGAGCTTGGTTGGAGCGGTTACAGTATCTGTTCACTGCTAGTGGGCAATTTTAATGCAATGTGGTTCTGCTAATACACATGATAGGATGTTTATATAGCAGCAAGCTTGGCTCCATATGTGAAAATCAACAGAAGAATGGAGAAAAGAAAAAGCTCTTGGATGTAAAGCAAAAACTGGACCCCTGCCTGTCACCGGATAAAGTGTAAATCCATAATATGCTGAGACATTCACTTTATAATGTTAATGTTATAGTTGGCTGTTTGGAATGTTGTCATTATACAAAAAGCACGGCAATCTATACATATATACATACATTTATTATATGTTTCAAATAATACAGTCAGCTTATATTTATTCTGGGGTGTTGAGAGAACAAAACCAGCTATTTCCGAAGAACTTAAAATGATTAAAACACATTTCCCTCATTGTAAAACCCATCAGACAGAGCAATTTTATTATGCTTGCTAGTTGAAATGCCAAAATTTTAAATCGTATTCCAGTTCAACTATTCAAACTTGTTTTGCAAGCGTTCTCTCAGTGGACATTACATCACCTGTACTGCAAGGTAATGTACGTTTGTAGAACTGACATAAGTCAGCGGCACCAAAGGATCATGGGGGCTTGCATTGGCCAGTGTGCTGACAGAAAGACAGGGCATATTTTGGTGAGTAAAGGAGACTTATGATAACAAAATTTGGACTATCAGGCAACTTATTCATAATTGTAATAGATGGACAAAGCATTATTGTTATTGGAAACGAAGGTACATGGTGAGTTGGAATGAATACACATGCTTATAAATCTAAAGCATGCTTTTCTTTAGCTAGCAGCCATCATCATGCCCTGACAGTTTGCAATTGGGGTTTGAAGAGGCGTTGGGGAACGGGAACGGGAACGGGAACGAGAATGTTAATCAATCTGTGATGTGTTTCACAATCTTTGATGTTTTTGTAGTTCGCTAGCTTTCAAATGACCAAATGCACAGAATGTAGATTACAGATGGATAGATCAATCACGCTGCGCATGTGAACACATTTGTCAAGTATGAAATCAGAAAAGAAATCATGGAAACGCTGAGCAGTCTCGTTTGAACCGGTGCTCTGGTTTAACACTGAAACACATAATTACATGCCGCTCATACGAGGTTTTGTTGTTGTATCCATTGACTACATAATAGGTCTTGCTCATTCACCTTTGCCACCAGACTCTAAACAAACCACAAAGCTGCAAGTTCCCTAGGAAACTCCAAAGACGGTCAAACCTTCACCGAAGAGACATGTACACTTTTGAACTGGAGTTTAAAACACTGTGTTAAAGCAGAAGAATCACTTTGGACCTAAACTTTACAGGCAGGTAAGAGAGCAACCTTCTCGAACAAACAGATTGAAGCTTGTGAGGAAATCTTGTTTCCCTGTTCCACAAAGGAACCGGAGGGGCTTTCATTAACAATCCCTTTTCGGGGTTGGGCCACATGAAAGAGAATGTATGTATCTCTTTTGGTTGGTGGATCATTTAGGGATTTACAGATGTTGTGTATTTGTGGGAGCGTGGGAATGGTGTAATGAGGGCCCTTCTCCATGTATTTGTGCCTATTCACAGACTAGAAACGTTCTAGCTTCTGCTCGCTTGTCAGGAGATGATTTCAGATAAACCCTTTTGATTAAGAAGCACACTTAATTGTACTGAATGTCCACTTGTGCATTTCAAATCTAAAAAGTGTATTTTTTAACAAAAAAAGTATTACGTGGAATAAAAACCACAATTTCAGTGAACTTAAAGCACAGTACACTTGCAAGTTAGTTTTAAACCATTGTTTCAATAATCTTGTTGTGCTTTAAACGAATTGACTTATTCTTGATGTGCGGGTAACATACTAAGAACATGTGGGAAGAGTCTTGATTATCAATTTGTGAACTGTAGTGTTAAGCAATATTACATTAAACATTACATTATACTTTATTTATTACTAATTACAATTCATATATTTAATGTCCAAAATGCACTTCATCAATACCAATTGCAAATTATTTTAAGGTACATGACATACAATATAGTATTGCATAGAAATAAAAGTGTAGTTTAGTTGGTAAGCTAAATCTCTGTGGCATCAACAACAAGTACACCACGTCAGACGTTTTTCAATAGACTAATAGAAGTAATGTAGGTATGTAAAACCACAATATAAAGATGTCTTACCAGTCCTAACTATATATATATAGGTCAAAAACACATCTGAAGTTCACTAATTGCCATTTCATATGCAATATAAACGTAATATACAGATTTTTCATTGCATTGGCGTATACATTGTCCGAACATTACATATGTCAATTCGCCCATTAGAGGGGGAGTAAATTGATTGTAATACACATTTTTTTACATCGTTAAACTAAATATGCTTTTTCCCAAGACAATCCTCGGGAACTTATCTGGTATCATAAGCACAGATAACCTTTCGACCGTATGTGAATGAATGGCATGTGTACATGCAAAACATAAAAGGCAGCTCAGCTGGCGTGTTTGCTGATTGGATTACAGTTTTTTAAAATGCAACAATCATGTTAACTGTTCACATACATGAGGTAAAAATATAGTTTTTTGATAGCCTAAAGCTCGTCTGAACGTCTTGCGTTGCAACCCCATATTGAGAAACCAAAGCGAAAATAAACACCTTCACACTTATAACAAAAATAATTATAAAGGAAAGGGGAAAAAAGGGGAAGGAGAAAAAAGGAAAGGGGGGGGGAAGAGAGGTAGAAAAAAAGGAAAAAGACAATGATGATGCCTATAATTTCGTGTTTTTTGAAGCCAGTTAGGGGGGTGCTGATAGAGCCTCACAGGTCCAAAATAGCCAGAAGCCTTTTCGTCATGGGATATAGATTACTCTGACTGCCAATCATAAAACATCGAAAGGAAGGCTGAAGCGTAGCTAGAGGTGGAGAATTAAGGACAGGAGAGACAAAAACCTTGAAAAAAACGTGCAAGAGCGCAAGCAATCAGCTGTAGACTAATGATCATACTGGCAACGTGACTTAAGAGAAAAGAAAGAGGGGAAAGACAGCTATCCATTCCGTCAATTCTACATTTTCATGAGATAAAATATTAAACCCAATTATGTGTAAAATAATGATGGAAAAAACAGCAACGCGTGGGCTGGCTAAGGTGACATAAATGATCATGAGTTAGCGTTTATATTATTACAATCGAACAATTGAAGTTGGGATCAAATTCATTCATATGCACATGTACCTGGTGCTGCCTACCCTTCTAAAGTGAAAGAAGCTATATATTAGCAAGTGGATTATAGAGATTCTCCAATATTTTATGGCCGTTAATCAAATAGGAGGATCAAATTTTGGAGGCAGTGTATAAATATTGTTTGATTTGATATTTATTCCAACTTTTCCTTTTTTTTTTTTTCATCCATTTTTTACTTTCCATCCATTCACTTGCAAAGCTTTTGCATTCTCGCATAAAAGGTCTGAATTAATGCAAGAAACTTGCGCTCACTCAAAAAAGCATTGAAATATAGCTTTTCCTTCCATCTCACCTTGCATTCGCTTGCAAAATTTTGAGAGAGAACCAAATATTTGAAAAGTGAACACAAATATAATCGGTAAATGCAAAGTTACAAGCAAACACAAAAGCATTTAAATATAATTTTTCCTACCATCTCATATTGTTTGCATCACCGGTTATGTGTTTGCATACAAAAATGTTCTTTGTGGAATGGAAAAGTTTTGTCCCTTTAGACGCTCCGTACATTCCATTCTATTTGAAATATTATAGAACTCCGTATGATAATTATAATAATTATAAAAGTAGTTAAAAATATCTATGGGTACATTCAGCTCTTTATTTTCATCTTGTTAGATTGCGTCATGTTAATTGTCTTTCGATTGTGTAAATAATCAAGTCATCATTAATAAAGTTGAGTTTGACCAGAACATATTTTTGGAAGTCTAGAACACCCTTTTATAGAATTATGTCCTTAAAGACATAGCAAGTTACAGTACACAGTTCAAAACTTAACACATAACAGAAATGACCCAGCACATGTTAGCACAAGATTTATGTTCATAATTTACTGTGTGTTTTCTCTGTCGTTCTTTCTTCTAACATTCTCTAGGTGTAACTTGTAAGCAATCACAGGTGCCCCATGTTGACCCGTGAACAAAATGGGCACAGCCATGCGATGCATTTCTGTCCCGTGAGACGCTTCAGAGGCCACACAGGACCCGTCAGAACAGCAGGCTCAATGGCATGGAACTCCATAGTGAAACAAAGACTGCAGCTCCAAGTCACAAACCAGAGAGGGGTCACACCTCTTAAAACATTTCCAATACATCAACATGGATCATCTTCTCCAAACACTGGTGCCTATAGCAACAGCATGCTTCAGAGGAGGTCCCTTAGAGATTCAAGAAACCTCTCTGAAAAAAACACCAGGAAATCATTCACAGTCAAAAAAGCTCTGCTCATAGGTAACTATTTGTCAATGCTTCTCTAAAATGTGAGCAAAATGTTAAGCAAAGGATTAAATATATATTTAAACACTACATTACATATTTAATGGGTTTTTGTACAGAACAGATACTGTGTATTATATTATTTTATAATATCTTATATTAAATGCAACCAGAAGTATGTGTTCAAAACATACACATTATCCATTTATATTATATTATATAATGCACAGTCAGCTGGTGATTACTGCAAAATAAAACCCATAAGGGTGATCATATTAAACAGGTTTATTTTGCAATAATAACCATATAACTGTACATTATCCTGGTTATTATTCAGCTACTTAGCAGTTAATACATTTGCCTAATACTTTACTAATATTCAGTTGTTGTTTGCAGCGGGTGCAGTTAAAGCTGTTTAAACCCTATTAATCAAGATATCTGTTTATGTTCTTACAGCATGTGGAGTGCGATGTGTCCTGTTAGCACGACCCTCCAACTGCTCCATATCACCACCCCATAAAGACGAGAAAGACAGATCTCATTCCATCTCTGCAAGAGGACAGGAATACAGAGACTGTGTTGAAACAGAGGGTGAACTGAAGGTAAGGGATGCATTCACTGTGATAAAAAAAACTGAGGAGAGAGAGAGAGCGAGAAGCAGTACACACAGACAGAGAGTCGCGCTGGATTCAAGCCACCGGCCTTCCACTGTCCCACTGGATAATCAGACGGGACGTCGAGCACTAAGCACACCAGGTACCCACTATGAAACACTTTATGGTGTCTCTCTGTGAGACCTATATCATTTTTTGAACCATTAAAATGAATTGAATCTTTTGTTTAAAGAAATAGTTCACCCAAAAATAAAAAAATTGCTGATAATTTACTTACCCTCAGACAGTCCAAGATGTAGATGAGTTTGTTTCTTCATCAGAACAGATTTTGGAGAAATGTAGCATTACAGCACTTGCTCACCAATGGATCCTCTGCAGTGAATGGGTGCCGTCAGAACGAGTGTCCAAACAGCTGATAAAAACACATAATCACAATAATCCACCCATTCCCTGCAGAGGATCCATTGGTGAGCAAGTGATGTAATGCGGAATTTCTTCAAATCTGTTCCGATGAAGAAACAAACTCATCTACATCTTGAAAGGCCTGAAGGTGAATACATTTTCAACAAAATTTCCACAGGCTTTCATTCTGCATAACATCTCCTTTTGCATTTCACTAAAGAGCAGCTTGTTTGCCTATGTTAAAATACTCTATTGATTTGACCTCTTGATTCAGGAAATGTGCATTTTACTTTTAAAAAAAAAATCGAAATCTTCTCCCATATAAAATAAACCCAATTAAATATTTGACAACAAAATTGAAGCTAACGTTCCCAAAACTCCTACAGAAATGTATTTCTCCTGAGATTCAACAGTTATTCTGTGAGCAAAGGCACACTGTGAGTTTTGTATGGCATCTGAGACAAGTGTAACTGACCTGTTAACATGAGTACATTTTTTGTCATCTCGAAGGTCTCATGATCAACGTTATAAGCTAGCGGAAGAACGTTGCTGCTATGTTCTCCTTCTCAGAGTAAATAGTGTCAAATGCTTACAAGACACGAGCAGCAAATTAAAGATCATTTTCACAGTCCATTTCTCACACACTAATTCTCGTGTCATTCTTTATGGAGAAACTCCCATGTGCAAGATTATCTGGAGAAGAAAAGACGAACAAAATGTCCTTCAAGAGAGACCTCAACATTTTAATGAAGAGCAGAGTCCCAATCTAACCCCATTACTACATCTCTACCTGCCTTCATCGTATCAGCCGCAGGAGCAGGGAGAAGATACAGCACCGGGACAGGAAAATAGGTAAAACTAAAACTTTTAAAACAGAGTTTTTAAAACAGAGCTTGGCCTACAACTTCAAAAAGAGGGTTTGATCAAGCACATAATGAAACGGACAACTGACATCGCTTTCAGAACGCTTCACTTACTTTATACTATAACTTTAACCAAGGTAAACAACCCCGTCCGAAAATGCCATATAAAAAAACGTGTCAGTATATCGACACAAAAAGTGTCTTCCTGCTCCGTGAACGCATTAATATCTCATTCCAAAGCGAATAAGAACTTTAGAGTTTTACTATCATGAAACACTAGTGGCTAGTGGCTTTAACGTTTACAGGCTTCTACAGGTGGCAATTTATGGTGAAATCAGATGATTGGATGCGATAATCAATTATTTGGGTCTGTTTTATTTTTATTTGTTTATTACGTGTTTTATATTGAGAAATAGATTTGGGTGTTCAAACTGAAAATCATACCACAGCATATCATGTCATGGTGACAACAATATTCCCTAAACATAATTTATTGACGATAAAATTCCCCTTTGTCTTTATAGAGTGCTGTAGGGGTGATATATGTTTGCATTTTAGCCTGTCAGGTTAAATTCCTTAAAGGGATAGTTCACCCAAAAATGAAAATTATCCCATAATTTACTCACCCTCAAGCCATCCTAAGTGTATATGACTTTCTGCTTTCAGACAAATACAATCAGAGTTATTCTAAAAAATGTCCTGGCTTTATAATGGCAGTGAATGGTGGTCGAGACTATAAGCCAAACTTTCTTTGCTTGCACAAATTGGTATCGAAGCTGGAGACAGTAACATATCAACCACGGAATCTCCATGAAAGTGGGTAATTAGATATGAGGAATGAGGCCCCAACAATAAAACTCACCAAAATCTTGTGGTATTGATACGCAAAAATGGACTTTGGAGTGTATATGCTACGCGATGGGTAGGTTAGGGTTGTGGTGTAGATGCGTATCATATGTAAGCCACACAATTTGTATCATTATGCACGAGAAAATGGCGTATTAAGGCACGCCAAAGTCCATTTTTACGTATCAATACCAGAAAGTTTTACTATTATAAGTTATAATATTATACGCATTTTCCTGAGATGGGGCTCCATATTCTCACCGGAGCTTACACTACGTCTACGTCATTTGCTGGAACGCCACTCTCTCGTGACGAGGATGAAGGTAACAGAAGCGAGAGATGGTAAATGAAAAAAAATGTAGACGTTGTAAATCTGATATTTTTCTTACACCATATGCTCGCTTCATCAGAAGCTTTATTAATCCACTCCCCACCCCCCACCCCCCACAGGCGGAGCCATGGGGAGCACTTTTTATGATGGATGGATGCACCTTATTGGACTTCTATTGCAGGGGTTCCCAAAGTAGGAGTCGCGAAACCACGAGGAGGGGTCGCAAGATGATTTCCAGAAATCAAATAATTTTTTAAGGATTAGAAATAGCAGTAACACTTTACAATAGGTGCATTAGTTAACCATTGGTTAATGTATAAACTACCATGAAACAAACCTGAGCAATTACATTTGTTACTGTATTACGATCTCACAACGTTCGTTAATAAAATAAAAGCTGTTCATTGGTAGTTCCGTTAGTTACAGGCATAACTAATGTTACAAGATTTAATAATGTGTAGTAAGTTGAAATTACATTAACAAAGATAAGAAAGCTGTAATAGTGCAGTTCATTATTAGTTCATGTTAACTAATGTAGTTAACTAATGAACCTTATTGTAAAGTGTTACCGAAATAGCATATTTTACCCATAAATAAAAAATTATTAGTTGAATTAAAAATAAAACTCCAACGTGGAGTTTTGTACTCCAGCATGTTGCCCACCCAGCTAATTAAGATTAATGTTGAAATGTAAGTAATGAGTAAATTACTATAAAATAATGTTATTGTTGTTAGACTGTTGTATTCCTTTGTGTTGTCATTATGCTATAAGTGCATGTGCGCCTTTGTGCAAAACGTTTGTATACTTTAACCACCTCAGAGGAAAGTGGGGGTCCTGAGGTACTGGCACTGTCATTTTGGGGGTCGTGGGCTGAAAAGTTTGGGAACCCCTGTTCTATTGGACTATTGAATATCACCACCCATTCACTGCCATTATAAAGCTTGAAAGAGCCAGGACATTTTTAATGTAACTCATATTGTATTCGTCTGAAAGAAGAATGTCATTTACACCTAGGATGGCTTGAGGGTGAGTAAATCATGGGGAAATTTTCATCTTTGGGTGAACTATCTTTTGAAATAGGGTCTGTGGTTAATACATGCTCAAGTTATTTAAATTAGATATTTCCAAATCCTACTTTTATTGAAAAAGCAGATTCTAAGGACGAGCGGCTAAGGTGTTAGGGACATTAAACCTTACATTATTAGAATCATAAACTTTTCACTGAGCTTATTTTCTGCAATCCAAAAGACAGTGCAAAAATCCTATTGGGAACCAGGGTGATGCTAACTTCTGGGTTGGCCAACAAAAAAAAAAAAAAAAAAAACTTAAGAAAATGGACAGGGTTTTAGGTTTTACTACAGATTAAACCAAAAAAACATGGTTACTATAGTTAAAGTATGGTAACCACAAATTAACCATGGTTTTGCTACACTAACCATAGTTTAACCATGGTATTTGTAGTAAAACTGTGGTTATACTAATTGTATCAGTATGCCAAAAAACATGGTTACTACACTTGTACTATAATAAAACCATCCCTGAAGGCTGCAGCACTCCATTGACTGCAACTGTTTCTCATTGACAGCATGTCACTTAAACATGCAGCAGTAATGGATACCTTGGGAGTGAGAACATGTTAAGGGTAAAGAGCCCTTGTACAATAAAAACTACATGAAACGAAATAGATGGCTGGCATTTTCAAATGCCAAAAATAATGGACTCATTCATCCATCCCCTTTGAGCGGTTAATGAGGATACATGAGTGATATCATGAGTCCTCTGTGCCACTGAGGCAGTATTAAGTGTCATTGTGAGCTGTGTGGTTAGTGTCTGGCATTCAGCTGGCGATAGTGTGAAGTTCTCACTTCCATGGAAACTCACAACAGAGGAGGCCAGACTAGAGTAACTCATGCTAGGAATGGCATTAACCTGATGCTCACAGATGAAGTAAATTTAATTCAACAATGGCTCCCAACAGATATTACTGAGCTGCAGGCAGTCGTCAAGGTAGGAACATTGTCTCAGCCCCTGAGGGGGTGAGGGGGTCCCACTAAGGTCCTCTATATGATATAGGCTATTCGTTCGGCCAACGAAGAGGGACCCAGCTCATAATGCACACCAGGACCATGAATGGAATATTGTCTTAGATATAGATAGATAGATAGATAGATAGATAGATAGATAGATAGTAAAATTTAATGTGGTACAACTACACCAAAATGTGAGTCCATTCTGAAGTAATATTAAACGGATATGATTATAAAAAAAATTAATTTATAACTAGATATAGATATATATAGCCACAAAAATTTATTAGACATATAATACATTCTTGGGGGTGGACTGCATACATTTTACACATCATATAAATCTATTTTTTTTTTTTTCTTTTTTTTTTTCTTTTTTCTTTTTTTTTTTTTTTTTTTTTTTTTTTTTTTTTTTTTTTTTTTTTTTTTTTTTATTAAAAAGTATTTTACAAAGCGATGAAATAGTATAATCGGAGAGTGATGGAATAAAAGATTAACTACTTTCAGTTGTGTTTTTCTCTGTATTTTCTTTATGTTGTCGTTATGATTTCAGGACAGTTGATCACAAAGACATTTTTATTTTATGCCCCCAGAAAAATATCAAAATTAATTTTAACCGAAAAGTCTAAATACAACAAGGTATTCATCGTACACATACATTGCATATTTCATGCATTTTTAATCAATTAATATGTCGAAAAAAATCACTGATCTACAAAGATTAACTTATGCCCTCCTAAAGCATTTTCAGAGAGCCAATAGTGCATAAGTTTTCTAGTCTACTCAAATTACCATACACAATTGTACATATTTTCACGTCCATGTTCTAAGTTTCCCATGTCCACTGTATGTTTTCAGTTTTTCTGTATCTCAGTATCGTGGCAGCTGTAGAGCTGTAGGTCAGGCTGCGAATATCGTTTCACATTTGGTATTTGCAGGTTTCGCTCATGTTCCAGGCTAGCAAAACTCACCTCTCTGAACATAGGTCTCCAGGGTGCAGCATTTGAGAAGGGATTTCTGGTTAACTTAGCCTTAGGATGTATTCACTCTTTATGATTTTTGGACACCTGAAACCGCGTAGTTTTAAAAGTAATATGCTGTAAAATTATTTTGCCCTCCAGACGAAGTCTTTTAATCTGTGAACAAATATGTAAACTTTATAGTCCACATGCTTTGCGTGTTACTTGGCTGGAATTTTCTTATAGTTTAAACAAGAAGTGGTGAAAACAGTCTGCTGAAAGCGGTTTTCTACCTTTTTGCTTCAAGTGTTGACAATTTGTTTTCTTCAGAAGCAGCTCAGAGGTACATGAGAAGCAAGACGTCACAGAGGAACTCAGAGAGCGTGACATCACCATGGAGAGCCAAAAACAAGACATCACCATCAATAAAACTGAAGATGAAGGACAAAATGATTTCACAGATGGCATACGATATGACATTACAGATACCTGGCAGAATGACATACAGAACAATACTCCTGAGGAAACTTTTGAGACTGACGTGACTGAGGGAAAACGTCCACAAGACATCACAGATGACAACAGACAACATGAAATCATGGGAAATCAATGTGACACTGACAAATCTTTTAATATCATAGAAGACAAACAAGCATATGACATTACAGAGAAGACTGAAGGAACAGATGGCATATATCGGAGAACCAGATCAAACAGAAGTTCACACAAAGCATCTGATGCCAAACTCATAGTCAAAACACGTTATCCGGCCACAGCTACAGCGCTAATGTTCCCGTCTCCCTCTCCCACTCTTAGCGTCCTGCCATCGTTTTATGGACCTTCATTTGGCTATCGCATCAGAACGACGTCTGAGCCCTGCCGATCCAAAACAAGGACCAGAAAAGCCGGTGATGATGACAACAGATTTACACAGCCCATGAATGACATGCGACATTCCATAGAAATAAAAGGAAACCCCTGCTTACTACAAACGAGGGCTGGAGCGCCAGTCAGCCCCCACCCCAAAATAATGAGCACTGAGAGGGGGTCCCAGCCTCATAAAATGAAAACCACCAAGATGTTTTTGTGGGGACCAGAGGGGCCCCGAGAGACTAAGACAGTGTGTGAGCTATACAGTCCGGTGAACAGGTGGAGAAGCCAGGATTAAGTCTGAGAGTGATTTGACGGCACAATTGCGTGTGGCCTTTCATTCCTTTCCAATACAGAAAATCTGCTTTGCAAAAAGATGTTTGATTGAAACAAAGCAGTACAGACTGACACGTTATAGACCACTTTGGGATTAACAACTTAAGATGTTTTATGGCTTTGAGAAGAACGGCTTTAGCACTGGCTGCAATGTTCAGTTTAGTCCAGCAAGAAAGAGTGATAGACTTTTTAAGTTTTCTGACACCCATCTGGTGTTCCTCAGTGAATGGCAGTTAAGGGGTATTGACATGGAATATTATGATTAGTTGAAAATAAAATCCCAGCATGTTTTTGATGTTTTTTTTCTCTCTCTCTCTGAGTATTCTGATTATATCTCTGACTTGATATGAATCTAGTACATCATCTAAAATATGTAACTCCATCCAAAAATCATGTCTGGTGACTGTCTTTCAGCACTGGGGAAAGACATAACATAAGACTTTTGAAGGTTGAAAAGAAAAATGCCTCTACAGCTGTTGATTTTGAAACTAAATGGCACATTTAAGCGATGTACTGTGCACACTAAAAGGTCAATTACAGATACTGTGATATTAGTTTCATGAGTTGTTTTGTGAACATATCCTTATAATATATCAATATAAACTACTCACTATACACTGTTCAAAAGTTTTGGGTCGGTCCGTTCTTTTTTTTTTTTTAAGTAGGCTATCTTATGCTCAGCAAGCCTGCATTTATTTGATCAAAATACAGCAAAAACAGATGCGTGAAATATTAATATAATGTAAAATAAGAGTTTTCTATTTGAATATATTTTAAAATGTAATGGTTAACCTTTATTTTAAGGTGTCCTTGTTCCAGTGTAATCAGACAGTAATACACTAGAGTAATATTAATTAACTACATGTACTTACTATATGGTTAGGGTCGGTTAGGGTACTGTTGTAATTATGCCCAATTAATTAAAAAAATTTTTGGTATTTTTTTTTTTGTTTTAAAACCAAAGTAGTACCATGTAAGGGGAAACAAAGAACTTCCAACTAAAGTGTTACCAATGTAATTTATTCCGGGTGCAATGCTGAATTCTTCGAGCATTATCCCGTCTTCAGTGTCACATGATGCTTCAGAATCATTCTAGATACTGATTTGCTGCTAAGGACACTTATTATTAAAAATCTTATTATCCATGTTAAAACAGTTGCTGTTTAATATTTTTTGTGGAAATGATATGGTCTCTAAATTACAGTATTCTTTTAGTCTGTTTATTTTTCTTTTTTTTTTTTTTATCCATATGCTATTATGTTATATGTTGAATGAATTATTCAGATTCGGACAGTCAAAGAGTGTCTGAACGGGAGACTTTCATCAATGTGTAGATGATCTGATTAAATGAAAACTACATTATAAGCAGCAGGGTTGTGTGGAAATACCCAGAGGTCTCTGTCTCCCAGCATTCCCTTCCACTTCAGACTCTGAGTAAATATTTGCATTGCACTCAGAAAATGAGAAAGAGGACGTTAGCTGGGTATTGATGATAAAGCCTGTACATACACATCACTTAGCTGCAAGGTACAAGAAACAATAAAACATACATGTAGAAGTAAAAAACAAAACAAACAAAAAAACTGCACAAAATATGCTATTTCATCAAAGTAAAATGTGAGTTCAGCATCTTTTTTTAGATTCTATTTACTTGACAAATTAGTTTACTTGCTTGTTTTAAGTTTGTGTTTTAATGAATCCAATTATTTATTATAAGGCAGTGAATGGCGTCATCATGTCTTACAATGTCAAATAGCATGAAAAAGAAGAAAAGGTTTTGAACATTTTTTAAACAAATTTGTTCAAGATGGTGCACTGGTTTGATCTTTGATCCATCTGTGAAATGTAATACACATTATATTTCCTAGGAAGAAATGTATGACATTGATATGAAAACATCTGCTGTCCTCTAGTGGTCACTGGCTGCTGTTGGCCAGGTAGGTAAAGAAGCTCCCTTAAATCTCAATGACTTGGAAAAAACTCATTCAAAGCTATAGGATAAATAAAGTCTAGTTTAGTCTAGCCTTCTCACTGTTCCTTAGTACGCTTTAAGATATACCATGTTAAGTCCTAAATGTATTTTATTAGTTAAATGGTATTTGTCACAAATTCTCCAGACTTTGTAACAGTTTATATTTCCAAACAGCTTGGGGACAGATAGGTTTGTCAAATAGTTCATTTAAAATGTTTAATGTTAAAAAAAAAACTATAACCATTTTCATTTATTTTTATGAAAATGAGTATGAATAAATTCATATTTAGGATTGACTGACAATTTCATAAGGAGGAAAATAAACAGTTTGCAACTTTAAAAAGTCGTATAATGATATATTTCAATGGCAATTGGATTGAAAAAACATAATGCAGTTAATAAAACTATTAGAGTTGTGTATATACATAACATGAAAACAAAATATATTTCGGCATGTATAATGATGATTTTGATGATGATTACTATTGATAAACAGAGAGTAATACATTATAATAACATATTTCAGTAGCCATTGGATATTGCACAGTTGTTAATATTATTAGAATTGTATTAGATCGATACGATGAAAACAAAAAGGATATTAGACCATGTATTATGATTATAAACAAACAAATAAAACATAAATAAATAGCCTAAATGAACATTTCTCTTCATGTTGTTTATGCTAAAATCTATAAGATGCCAATGTGTTTTGAGTTGAAAGAAAGTTTCATAAAGAGGAAATAAAACGTTTTTCAAATGTAAATATACAGTGTATATAATAACCCCAATACCACACATCTACGACAGTCGCCGCCCATGGATAGAAAATGCATATTGTACAGTTATTAATATTATTAGAGAAGTTGTACATAAACAAAAAGATCTGCAGCATGAGACCACTTAATTAATGATGCTGTCATCAGAAGGCCATACACAGCAAAGACATAAATGACCCGACAAGAAGTTATTGATGTTCGAATAAGCATTTTCCTTGAGTGTGCATTATGTTGTAGAATATGCATAGCTTAAAACAGGGCTCTGTCAAACTCAGTTCCTGGGGGACCGGGGCCCTGCAGAGTTTAGATTCAACCCTAATTAAACACACCAGTCCTTCAGGCTTGTTTGAAAACTGCATGGTATGTGTGCTGAAGCAGGGTTGAATCTAAACTCTGCACACCCCTGCCTTAATATATAAGCTGCAGGTTCCATCGCTGCATCACAGGAAACGGAAACACCGTGTGACAGCGTAACCGTGGCGTGCAATTCCGTTTCCGCTCCAGTCGGGATTTGTGTCCGCTCTGCAGGAATGTGTGGAGATGCTCTCGCTGGGGGAGAGGTAACAGCCGCACCTTCCTGCTGACAGATGAACCCACTCACGGCGCGCCGCGTCTTCGGCTCTCGGCACTGAGGGAAGCGGAGACACACTCGCATCCGCGCGGCTGCAGGTCGCTCCCAGTATCGCACATTCCCGGACTCGCATGACTGACTGAAGCTGCTCCTCCTCCTCATGGCGAAAAACACCCTGTCCTCACGATTCCGGGGAGTCGACATCGACGAATACGACGAGAATAAATTCGTGGACGAGCAGGACGAGGCGGCCGAGCAGCAGGGACCGGACGCGTGCGAGGTGGACCATCTGATCAGGCAATATCCTTCAGACCAGACCAGTGCTGCTGCTGCTGCTGCTGTCATGCTCGGTCATACTGACGGGTCGTGTTTATCATCTCTGTAAAACATGCCAGGAGGAAGTTCATCTCTCTTAAGGTCACCCAAAAACAGCCTGGTCCTAGTTTAGATGTAGCTCATGCATGATTTACGCACAGGTTGTGTCTCAAACCCCAGTCAGCTGCCTACCGAGGCATCAGCGCCCCTGTGATGTCCAGAAGTGCTGTCCGGTGTCTAGACAGACAGACAGATCACTGTGAGTTCAGCCAGTCATAGAGTGAACGTTAATAATAGTGAACCTGTCTAATAGGTGCACAGTGCGTGTGATGTGGGACAGTTTTAGGTTTATAAAAAAATATGGCGGTTTTGTATTTAAAGTAACAGTTTATTTAGTGGAGTATTGGTGGTGCGAGTACTGCAGTTCTAGTTATATTTATTGGTCTTAAATATTTATAATATAATATTTGAAATTTTCGGTTTTATATATATATTGATATATATATATATATATATATATAAATTTTTTAATTCTAGTGATTCTGTTATTTCAAGTTCCAGTAAGTTATCACTTGATTAAGTGTTTTAAGATAATTTTTTTTGGCTTTCGTAGAAAACATCGTTTTTCACTGATAGAGCAATTACATTATGTTGTCAAATGTTTTTAAATTTTTTGAGGGCTGTTTCGATATTACACTGACTGAAAATATTTTTTTTTATTAGTTTACTTTTGGTGCCACGGACATTTTAGTTTCATTTTAGTTTTTTACATCCTTAGAATAACCTTGAATATGACATGGTCATGCACTTTTGACGTGATATATAGTCTTCGGTTGTGTTTTTAAGTGACACACCAGTGTTGCCAAATCAGAAAGCAATTATTTTGTTTCATTGAAAAAAAACTCCCCCCTCTTTCCCCCCAGCTGTGCATGAATGTCATTTATTTAATCAGGTCATCAGCGGTTGTAACTGGAACGATCCATTTCTGGTGCACATTTTTAGACTGTAAGAGCTTAAGAGGTCTGAATCGGACATCTCACCCTCTAATATAATAAAGACATGAATTGCATGTTTGTGTCATCAGCATATGGATTATTATAGTGTCGGTTTTGCATTTTCTTTTGATCATTATTGATTTCTTTAAAGGAGGATGATTTTGTGCATAAAGGTAGTGAATATTAATACTCAGATCTCTGAAATCTTTAAGTGCGTACTAATGATTGTTTTCAAACTGGTTTCTTGAACACTCGCACCTCATCATCCATTGGTTGGACAAAAGGCATTGTCCCGCCCCAAAAGTGTTGCTGTTTCGGGCTGCTCGGGCTGATTAAACAGAACAATGTTTTTATATGCCACAGAGAAACAGCTTACACTTTTCAGAGAACTATAAATGATTTATTTTTAGTTGTCTCTGCATATAGGAGGAAGTATTTTAACACGGGAAAAATTACAAGCTTCAGATTTAAACCTCATTCGTAATCAACCAGTGAGACAAATGCCAGATACGTTGTTTTTAACACCAGCTTCTCTGTAAACTTTTTGAATATTTTCCAAAGTTTTAACCGCACTAAAAACAAGATTTACTCCACATCTAAAGAATGCTCTTTGGGGTTTTTGAGAGTCTCTGATTGGTCGGTCAGCTTTCCTAAACTAACTGATGCACAGGGGACATGATGACAGCATTTCACATCGCATTGAGGAATCCACCAATCAACTCCAAGAATCCAGCAGTGAAAGTAAGAGCCAGTTCTGTTACTCAGACGTCAGACAGTTTGATGCATTGCTTTCAGATGTTCAAGAACACTGTTATTAGGGGCCCTATTTATGCATAACAGATTGTCATAGCAATGACATGTCATGTGTCTGAAATGTGCTGTTCATTTGCCTTTGGAGTGTGAATGGTGTAAACATTAAAATACTAGATTTACATATATAAGAATTTTTGTTGAAATTATATTTTGGTGCATCACTAGTTATTATGCGTTTAAACAGTTCATCGAGTGCATATAGAATTTCTCTTTTTGATTAGTGTTTGTCTTTTTCACCTCCTGCACTTGTTTGTTGCGCTCCCCTCCACCTCCTCTCTCAGGAGCGGGCACAGGTGGTGGTGTTACGAGTGCTGACTGCATTCAAGAGCAGTGATATCGAGCCGGCCGTGAAGTCTCTGGACAAGAACGGAGTGGACCTGCTGATGAAGTACATCTACAGAGGCTTCGAGAAGCCCTCGGACAACAGCAGCGCCATCCTGCTTCAGTGGCACGAAAAGGTCGGTCTTTGGATTAAAGAGACTTGATCTTGGAGTATGTTTTCATCTCACACGTCTATTTGTGTTATTGTCTTCTCACTCAGGCTTTCGCTGTGGGGGGTCTGGGGTCCATCGTACGGGTGCTGACTGCGAGAAAATCTGTCTGAGAAGCCGAAAGAAATCGAGAGCTAACCAGCCACGGGATTTGTTTCTCTTTCTTAGACACGGACAGCTTCTTCTCTCACAACTCAACCTTATCCGGGGGAAACCACTCATGCTCAACCGATTATTTCACTCAAAAGCAGAGATACTGTATGATATTTAATGTAAATGATTGATTCTTCAATATGTTATTACGGAAGACACGATTCCCGACTAATGAAGGTGAACGGTTGTGCAACGGAAGGACGATGAGTCTCATGACGAGACTTTGCTGTCTAAGCCTTGATCAGCAGTTTCAGGACACGAAATACTGTGATGAATATGAAAGTTGTATTTGCTTGTTTTACTTAGCTGGTATTTTCGGATGTGTACTTTTCCATTTCTTTAGTTCCACTTCTAATTTATTGTACAGAAAGAGGATGATGTTTAATTTATAGTATTTAGGTGGTGGATTTATGGTTCAAATCGTAGTGTGGGGTCGGGTTATTGTGAAGTGCCTGGTGCAATAAAGAACAATAAGAGTGTATTTCTTTTCTTTATCTAAGTGGACATGACAAATCAGGGTCACTATACTTTAAAAAAAAAAAATTTTGATACTTAAAATCTAAACTTTTATTGCAGCTAATTGATTACATATCCCCCCTCCCCCCATTGTCATGTAGTTATTTATGTACTAAAATAACTAAAAATAAAACCGGTAGAAAAATATAACAAAAATGACAAACTTGAAAATCTGTAAATAAAAATGAATTCTAACTATTAATAAAAACTAGTAAAACTATTGCAATTGTATTTCAGTGATACTAAAATAAGTTACAGATCTGATAAACTTCTCGGACATACTTTTTAGACACTTTTTCAGTTTATATCTTCATTAGAATAAAAAAAAAAAATTCTGTCCTAATATGCATATCAGTCATGTCTGGTTCTTTATTTTGCACCTCTATAGGAACCTTTTAACCGGTTTTGCTATGTCCAGTTATTTGGAAAAGTAACAGTATACTTAAGTTAATAGTACACCCAAAAAAACAAAAATCCTCAGTATTTTTTACATCAATTCAAATATGTAAACATCCTTAAATCAAGATCCATTTACTTGAGATGCAAAATGAAGATATTTAGTCGTTTTCTGAGAAACTGAATACAATTAAGAGTATAGAGTAAGAACAAATATCTGCCAGTGAGGTATGAATTTTTTTAAGCTCATTGGCAGATATTTGTTCTTGTTGAAATCATAAACTCGCCTCATTTTAATACATTTCTGAGGAAACGAAGACTTTTCTTCTCAAGTACATGGATCTTGATTTCAGAATATTTAAGACATTTGCACTGGAAAACAACAAATGCTGCTTACGAATGTCACTTTTTTTGTGGTGTGATCAGATAGTACAGTAAAAATGATTTCCATATTCTAGTGTTTGGGAGCAGAGCTATTCAAACTAAGCAATTTTTTTTTTATTTTGGAAAATCAATTAAAAAGCAATGTAGCTTTGTTGGAAGCTGTAATTTCACATTTTGCAGTGTTGCTAATTCAACTCATTGTGCGCTCCCTAGACATTTTCTTTACTTGGTCTTACAAAGGTCTCCGATCATTGATCTTCTGTTAGTTCTGGTCTGCAAATGATTCAGAAATGCTTTCTCATCACTTTCAGATCCACTGAGCAAAAGCACTTTAGTCAGCACTGGTAACCACACAGACGCACAAATGTGTCTTCAGACAAAGTCACTGAGAAAGATTTTAATTTTTGTCAAGTTTTGATATTCCTGACATACCATGAAGTGAAACCAAAGTACGGATGTAGTGGTATTTTGCTGAAAGCAGATGCAATGGATACTGTGACGGCTACAGTATCATAACATCAACCAAAACATGAATACAGTTGTAGAAAAGTGCATTTTGGATCTTTCTATAAAAATCTCATTCCGAAGCGGTTCATACACAGGCCATTTATCTGCATTTTCCAGAGAACCTTCATTTACGGCAAAACAAATTCTCAGAATCGACTGATTCAAACTTCATAATAGGAGTTCTATCAGTCTTTACATAAAACAGAAATCTTTGGGATTCTTTTTCTAAAAACAGGTAACACGTTAATCATACCGCAGAGATATTCAGCTATTTTTACCAGAAGAGTGTCATTCAGAGTGTTAACCTTAGTGCTGATGTGGCCTTGAAGTGTTAAAACACACAAAATTACATTGTTCTGACAGCAAAACACTGGCTCTGACTCAAAACCACTTTGTTTTCACAGGGAAAAAGGAGAGATGTTTCTTTTGACATGTTCTCAGAGAAATAGAAATGCAGTTAGCCTTGAATGTTAAGGCTTCAAGTGTACTCAAATGCTTCAGTATACACTCAAAACCAAAGTCCAATCAAAGCATTCGGTATAAGGCATGCATGCTTGTTTCCTCAGTCTGTGCATATATGCCTTTATATTACAGTTTCAAGCCCACAGTGAAGAATCTCGCACGCATATACGCACATACACACTCATATGATCACAGTTTTGAGACTAATGCATGTATATGATGACAAAAGAAAAAAACCTTAAGGTATGAATCCACTGATTTATAAATCCTCATCACTTATATACAGGTATTCATATATAAATACTTGTATGGAATGTACGTAACTGTAATTTACACATAAACAAGGCAGATTAAAGAAAGATGCTTCCACATATTCAAAATCACAACAGTATGTGAAATCCCATTCCTGATTTTCACTGACGTCCAGTATTGGAGGAAAAGGGCATGCGTTTGTTGTCTATATGAGGACCACTGAAATAGAGCAGCACATATGATTCCCCCAACCGTGATTTCAAGGAGCTCAGATTGGAGTTCCAAAAAAAGTAAATGAAAATAAGAATCGTTTTCCATCCTTTTCCAGTTGAAGGATGTTGGAAACAGCAGTTGTAGAAACTACGGAGGATATGAATGAGACGGATGATGTCTTTTAACCATTACTTAAAAGATGAAATTCCCCAGTCACGAAAAGATGTTGATAAAGCATTTGTTTCCAGTCCCTGCAATATTTTAGTGAAAAATGGAGAGAGTTGTTTTGTGTCCCATTGTTTAAAGGGCATGAGCTACATAGGAACTGTTGAGGCAGAGACTGAAACTAAGGAGTCGGCAATTGCTCCCTCCAGACGTCAGTAGTTTTCTACTGAGATCATTCACTATTTCACTTTTTTTCCAGAGTATTTGTCTCTCAGCTCCAACTAGAGGTTCCTGAGATGGAAGGCCGTATGATACCTTTGGGTGTGGGCTTGGAACCAAACCATGACATCTGAAACGCACATAAAACATTAAGACTTAAACAGCGCTTCTATCATTTAAAAAACACAGAAATCTCGCCACCTCGTTTCGTCTGTGCATAAGATGTTTGAGAATGTTGTGACTAGGAATGCACTGCTATAGAAACTTTACTGAATTTCTTAAGTTGTTTGTTTACTGTTAACTTACTTCAAAATAGTTACAGTACAGTACAGTTTTTTTTAAAGAAATGAATACTTTTATTCAGCAGCACAACTGTTATCAACATTGATAATAATAAGAAATGTTTCTTGAGCAGCAAATCGGCACATTGGAATGATTTCTGAAGGATCATGTGACACTGAAGACTGGAGTAATGATGCTGAAAATTCAGCTTTGCATCACAGGAATAAATTGCCTTTGAAAAACATGTACAAAAAAACTAAACTTATTTTAAATCGTAATATTTCACAATATTACTGTATTTTTGATCAACTAATTGCAGCCTTGGTGAGTCTAAGAGACTTTTCCAATACAAACATCTTACTGTACGGTAGTGTACACTATGTTTAATGTGATTACTGAACACATACTTCTGATAATTAAACAGAAATAACAGAGTACATTATCATAATATATTTATGTTGTTAAATAACAATAATAGTATAATGTATTACTTTAATAATCGTAATAATGGGAATGTTTATTATCATTAAAATTATTATTATTGTTTAGAATTATTACAACAATTATTAACTATTTAAATAAATAATTATCCACTTTTTGATGCCAATAGCTGATTATTTTCATGTTTCGGCCTGTAACTAATATGATTATGCCGCCTGCTTTTAGAAATAGTACTAGCACAACAGCTTCAATTTACAAGATGTTTAAAATTAAATTATAAATCTACAGTAGAAAAGACGAATCACTATTCCCCTTTCGAGATCGCGCAAAGAGAGAGAGAGAGAAGCGAAAAATAATAAATGCTACATATTTTGCTTTTCTGATCATTAAAAAAAAACAGATATGTACATTACTAGTGACATTTAACCCTATTTCAAATAAAGTTAAACTTCTGTATTAAAACAATCAACCTTTTCCACAAATCCTCCACATAGGCCATAGGGTGGCAGGGATCGAAGCGGTGAGCATAATGTAGCACAGTGATGTGCGGTGATTTCCAGCACTGCTGCTGGGGTGAGCTATAAATACCTGCCAGCTGCTATTCCTGACCGTCTCACTGAGTGCTATTGGTTTGATTCAGAGCGGTGAGCCAGATATCCTGACCCACATTGTTAGCTGCCTTAGCAGAGTGGCCGAGTTAGCTCATGGGTGCGGAGGAGAGCACTGCTGGGTGTGATGAGGCTAGAGAAGAACGCAGGCTGACCTCCATCATACTTACAGATTTATGCATATACGTTTGTTTCTCACACACCTTGTACTCCAGTGTCTGTTTGAGCATGTCCTCTTCTTCTTTTGTGAAATGCAGAAGTACAGAAATGGCTCTGATGAGCTGGAAAGCCTGAAGAGAGAGACAGAGAGAGGTAACCTCTCATGGGAAAATTCATACAAGCAACACTTATACTGCTATAGTGAAGAGTTAGCAGAGGACTCTCTAGTGTTTGAAAATCAGTGATGCACACACCAACTGGATTGAAGAGGTGAATTAGGGTAAATAATGTACCAGAAAATCTTTTATAGGACACCGTGGCTCCATTAATCTGCATTATAAATTAAATGCTTCTGCAACAAAGGACGACCGGATGTGCTTAATATGTTTTTGCAAATGTAATGCTTTTTTCAGGATTCTTGGATCAATAGAAAGTTCAAAGGAACAGCGTTTATTTTAAATATAAATCTTTTGTAACATTATAAATGTCCTTACTGTCACTTTTTGTCAATTTACAGCATCCCTGCTGAATAAAACTATTAACAGAATTCACCCAAAAATGTACATTTGCTGAAAATTAGTTTCTTCATTAGCACAGATTTGGAGAAATTCAGCATTACATCACTTGCTAACCAAAGGATCCTCTGCAGTGAATGGGTGCCGTCAGAATGAGAGTCCAAAGCTGATAAAAACTCAAACCACGAGTAATCCACACAACTCCAGTCTATTAATTAATGTATTGTAATGTGAAAAGCTGTGTGTGTAAGAAACAGATTAATCTTTAAGGCATTTTAACTTTAAACCATCACTTCTGGCCAAAATACCAGTCCATAATCCATAATTATTTATGGATTATTATGTTTTATCAGCTTTTTGGACTCTGATTCTGGTGGCACCCATTCACTGCAGCTGAAAAAACTCAATTACATCGTGGATGTCTAAGGGTGAGTAGATTTTTAGCAAACTTTCATTTCTGGGTGATTTAAAAAAAAAAAAAAAACTAACAGACAAAACTTTTGGATGGTAGTATATGTTTTTTTCCCCCACTTGGTCACTTAATCGTCTGCCAGGATACAAACTAAATGTTAATACTTATTTCTAGGAGTCTGCTCTAATACCTAACTCCAAGAATGATCAGCAGTAATAATGACACCTTAGCAAGAAACACTAATTACATCAGTCTAGTGTAGCAAACAGGTCAGATGCCCATCAAGCCCTCACCTCTGCCTCTCTGCAGGACATGAACTTCAGCACCACGTGTTTGAGGTACTCAAAGTTGATCTCTCTTGTGTCTGTGAGGTCTGAACTGTTGGTGACTGTGGTGTTGGAGGTGATGGGAGGCGGGCCTGAAGTTTGAGGGAGTCCTGAAGCTGAGGTTGGAGCTGTGGCGGGCATCTGTGTCTCTGAGACCGTCTTATCAGCTGATCTCTCCTGCCTGCCTTCCTGGAGTCTCTCCTTCATCTCAGAGTCAGGATCTGGCTTCAGTTTCTGTTGCACAAGCACTGTGTGAGGAAATGCTTACTGACAGCTGACATAGACTTTAATGCTTCTGAATAAACATACGAACCAGCTCTTTCTGCAATGTCCTCTTGAGTTCTGCAAGCCTCTGCTGTAGCTGCTTTATTGTCTGGGGGAAAAAAACACACAAATATTTAAGTGCAAATACTAGTGATTGTGTATGAATTTGAATATTCAAAACAATTACTCTGATACTAAATGTTCTTGTTTATAAACATTTTTACTTCCATAATGTCAAGTGCAACAGGATATACAGTTTTCACATTAAAATTCAAATAATGTAGGGCGACTTGACTTTTATTTATAAAATGTATTTGAAATGTACAATAACATGTATAACACATTTATTAAGAAAATAATTTAATAATAGAGACACATTCTTGTTACATTTTAAAACCTTCTCCATACACCTGATTGATGTAATTATTTTAAATAATTTATGTTTATAATTATAAAAGTAAAATAAGTAAAAACTGAAATGATAAAAGTACATTAAAAAATATGTTCTCCATATAATTTTGTTATTACATTTAAATACAAGTTGATCATTTTAAAATCTCTGCTCTTCTTTAAGCTTATGTTCTTTCATTTCAGTGGTTTCTTTGCTCTCACCTTGTTCTTTTCGGCCAGTTGTTGCTCCAGGTCTTTATTGACCTTTTGCAACTGGTCAAGATCACTTACAGTAAGCGTCCCGTTCTGCTCACCATCACACTCATCTGCATGTGACTGTGCTGTTAAACTCAGCACCTCACCCTCCAGATCAGACACCTGTTAAAAACACAGAGAAATATGCAAATACAAAAACATTAAATTGCTAAGACAATGTATCTAACAGCAACAGGCAGCTCAATGCTCAGGTAATGTATCTAACAGCAACAGGCAGCTCAATGCTCAGGTGGGTAAAAGCACACACTGACCCGTGATTGGTATGAAGAGAGTTGTTGTGTTTTTGAGAGGACTTCCTGCTGCAGTGACGTCAGCTGAGAGTTGTGTTCTCGCTCTTTCTCCTCAGCCTCCAAACAACGAGACTCACACTCAGCCTGCAGAGTAGACAGACTGCTACGGACCGCCCGCAGCTCTGACACACACAATAAGAGACAGAAATGCAGACAAATATGAAGCACATAAAAGCTTCAGATTTAATCTACAGTGCCAAACACGTCTGTCTATTGTACTGACTTTGCAGGCAGAACTCAAAAACATCACAAATGTAGACCAGTTCACAAAGAGGTGAAGTTCTGATGTAGGTTCTTTTAATACATTGCTTAAAAAGACTCACAGCTTACAGTTTAAATCAGGGGTCACCAAACTTGATCCTGGAGGGCCGGTGTCCTGCAAAGTTTCGCTCCAGCTTGCCTCAACTCACCTGCCTAGAAGTTCCAAGTATACCTAGTAAGACCTTGATTAGCTGGTTCAGGTGTGTTTGATTAGAGTTGGAGCTAAACTGTGCAGGACACTGGCCCTCCAGGACCGTGTCTGGTGACCCCTGGTTTAAATCATTTTAAATCTTTCACTGAATCAAATGAATAAGTCAAAGCAGTTACTGAATCCAACCTACTCACCGAAAAACATTACTTTTGGTCATGTCCGAATCGAACTGAAACGAACCGTTTCGTGTTCTTAAGATTTGAGAATTTGAATATCATTATCATAAGTTTAATATCAAAATCAATATGATTTGCCAGGTAATATAAAAACGTGTTAAGAAATCTGCTGTTTTTTTTTTGTTTTGTATTGCTTTTTCCAATAAATGACAATTGTGCAATGATTCAAAAAATTATAAATGAATAAAACATTAAAGTACATTTAAAATAAAATAAAAAACTATTAAATATATAACCAAAACAGTATTTTTTATAAAGGTTACTTATAGGGGTTTGAACCAGTGATATTGCGATACAATTCTAAATACGTATTTATTTATTTTTTTACATTTCGAATCAATTTTTATATTTATATTATCCGTTTTCATTATCATCTCAAAGTTAGTAATTTTGTTGTGTCTGTCATTTTTTTTTTTTGTTATAATTCAGTTTTAGTTATTTTAGAGTCAAGTTAAACGAAATTAAAAAAGCCTATATGCTGCCTTAGAAACTAGCTGAAATAAAGAGTTTTTATATTTTATTTTAGTTAACGTTATTTTACTTCAAATAATAATTTTTATGGTTTTAATTTTAGTTTCAGTTTCTGAGGGGTGGACAGGGGCTCCTCTGCTGCCAAAAGACAACTGGTGCCTCACCTTCCTTCAGCGTGTGTAGTTCCTCCTCCTTTGCTCCTAAATCCTGAGAAAGACGACTCACTTCCTGTTCCGCCTTCTCAAGAGACTCTGTCATTTTGCCGACCTATCAAAATCAAGCAATAAATCAAGCTCCTGACACAGGAAAATGACTTCATGAGTAAACAAATGGATGCATGTTTGAACATGTCAGTGAATTAACCTGTTGTTGGAGTTCTTCTCTCTGTTTTCTGGTTTCCTCCAGAGCTTTGGCAATTTCAACACTTACTGTCTGTCTGCTGATCAACTCTGCCTGTAACAGACAAATATGGCACACAAATGTTATACTGGTCAGCAACATAACTCAAGCTCACAAAAAAGTGCAAAAAAATTTCAAATATTAAAAAAAATAAAAAAAAATAGCAGCACATCTGTTTTCAGGGTTAATAAGAAGAAATGTTTATAAATAAATAAATGCTGCCTTGGTGAACATAAATCTTATTGCCCCCAAACTTTTCAATGGTATGTTACATAGTGAATCTGTGAAGTGAATCAGTTGTGGCAGATGATACTCACTCTGGACTGCTCTAGTTCTGCGGTCAGCCTCTCGACAGTGCTGTCAACCTCAGCTTTGCTCTTCAACAGTGAAGCTTTTTCCTCCTCCAACAACCGCTTGAGAAAAAGAGACGAACATCAGATAAACTTACCCATAACGTTACCATGTGAAGTGCATAATAATTAAAGAAAGACTAGTGATGTTTCACAAACCAGGTTGTCCTGATGCGTGCTTGCCTCGGTTTCTCTCTCTCTCTGTAGAGTAAGAAGTTCCTCCTCCACTCTGGCTGTTTTCTCCAAGCCTCTCTGTCTCTGTGTTGAGACCTGTTGCTGTAGTCTCTCTCTCTCCTCTGCCCACTCTGCCTGCTGTGAGACCAAAGGTCAGAGGTCAACACTCTAAGGCAAAACTAAAAGGAGTTAGCCAGTCGCTGAGCTGCCTGACAACCCAATTTTTAATAACTCTAAACCCCATAAGTTCTTTTCCTTGTCTAATGCTAGCGTCCCAGTAGTCATGACTGATATCTGACAGAAGGGGGCGACATTTCAGCAAAAACAGTCTGTCAGTCTCTGACAAACGGAGACTCAAACTGAGCCAGCCATTGGGATGTTTGGTGAGATATGGACTGACATCACGTACCAGTTTTTCTGCATGCGTTTCACTGTCTTCAAGTTGCTGTTGCAGACTCTTCATCTTCTCAGTGCAGTCAGCCAGTCTCTGCTCCAGATCTGATATCTGACAACACACACGTCATTCAGATCATTCAGCCACAGCCACGTGACGTGTGGGTTAACTCACCTGTGCGTCTGTCCTCTCTCTGTAAGCCCTGGACGAGTCGTCTTTGTGCTTGACCAGAGTCTGCAGATCTGTGATGCTGGCGTTCTGCCGAGAGATCTGGAAACGAATGAGGAACAGGAATTTTGTCATCGAAATAAAGTTATGACAGTGAAGTTACAATTTTTATTCATTATTAAATTCTGTATTTTTTGTATTTAAAAAAATAATAATAATACTTTTGAGTAAGGACGCATTAAATTGATCAAAACTGTCAAAATTCAGCCTTGCATCACAGGAATAAATTGCATTTTAAAATATATTAAAATAAAAAAGTTATTTTACAATTGTAATAATATTTCACAATATTACTATTTTTACTGTTTGCAATGTGTCAACAAAATACCTTTACATTTCAATATTTGATTATAAAAAATAATTTTTAAAAAGAGTTTTCCAGGCATGGAAATCACAACTGTAAAAACATCATGCAGATCAGCACATGAGTTTAGATGCTGGGGTTTACCTGGGCCTCCAGTGAAGTGACTGCAGTGGTGTGATTTGTTCTCTCCTCCAGTAACTCTCCTCTGGCCCCCTCTAACCTCTGCTCCAATGAAGACTTCTACACAAACACAATAGGTGGTTTTTAGATGACTGAAACTGCAGTTAGACGATAGGTGTGTATATTGTGTCCTCTGACCTCTTTGAGCAGTTCCTGTAGGTGCTCATCCAGAGAGAAGTTCGCTTCTAATCTCCTTTCTAAGGAAGCAGCCTTCTCCTGCAAATCAGCCATTACACGCTCTCGCTCCTCCTCTGTCACTGCCACCTGGCCAATCACAGTATGGTATGAAGAGTTATAACGATATGGCCATGAAATAGTGTTGCATATGTCACAAATAAGACATACTTTTCTCTGTTTTATGCAATATTATTAGTTAACATGACAGACTGAATCAACAGAAACCCTGACTAATCAATTTAAATGAGTAAAAACAGCTAGATGCAGTGCAGTGGAAGGGAACAACACACAAGTATCTCAAGATGCATTGTCAAAATAATTTTTATCTTGATACTCTTGAGAACAACTTAAATATAAAATGAAAAGCTATAGAAAGCAGACAAATGTAATTTGCATATATACTTCGTTTTTGTATGTCCTGATAATTAGGAAGCGTTTATTCTGATGTAATTATATCGCCTACAGGTTTTCATTGGATGCCACTCACATGTGTGCCTGCATAACTTAGCACATTTGCAGACAGTAATTTTCATTTGCAAATGCGAGTGAAGTCTTAAGTTTCAATGAATTCTTTGTTGAGTCAATCAGACCTTGTTCTTGTGCTGTTCGTGCTGTAGCTCCAGCTTATTGTGTTCAGACTGGAGCTGCTCCATTGATTTCTCGAGTGCCTTTGCACTGCTTTGTGCCTGGAAAACAAAGAAGAAACAATGTGTAGTCAATTGCCATTCCATAATTTCAATACCACAGCAAAACTAACAAGTCATTGCACACAAATTGCAACAAAACAATTAAAAATTATATAACATGGAAATATTGGAAATTATATAGTACTTGGGTTCTCATGAGCAATGCTATAACACTGTTATAAATGTATAACAGTGAAGGAAATGATAAAGTGCAAGGTGAGCTGAAAACACTTTCAAATGGAAGGTGTGGCTCTGTTCCCAAAAGTGAGCCTCTTGGCTTCTGAGAGTCCTCTGTACTGATGAGCTGCAAGTTGCCAAGTGCTCACCTTCTGGAAATCCTCCGACACCTGCTGGATCAGCCGCTGTAACTCCTGCTCTCTCCTCTCCAGAGCCACAACCCTCCTTTCAGCATCTGTTCTCTCATTCAACAACTCATCCCTGAAAGAGACAGAGAGACACACTGGGGATTTGATTTTTGTCTTCAAGACATTATTATTGAAAGAAAGAAGAATGTCCAACAATCACATTTTCATCCCATTCCAAATATTTTGTAGTAGGAATGAATCAGGGTGTGAACTATTCCTTTAAGGAAGTCAAATTATTCTGTACCTCTTCACATACCTTTGGGCCTGTAGCTGTGAGTTGATCCTGCACATCTCCTCGTGTTCCTCTCCCAGCTCATACAGCTTGTCTTGGGTTTGGCTCAGGGTCAGTCTCGCTGTGTTCAGCTCCTCTCCTCTCAGTTTGAGCTCTTTCTCCCGCTGACTCAGTTGTTCCTCTCGCCTCAGCAGCTGCAGGACAAATTTTATGATCAGGCTGCTTAAATATTCCTTTAATTTGGATATGTATTAGAGTAAAAATTATTGTTGAGTGCAGGAATATGGAGGATGGTGAGGTGTGAAGTCTGTTTTAATGCTATTATTGCTGTGCACAACTCATAAAAGAATACTCAAGGTTCACTGTGCTGACCATGTGTTTGACTTTGGCCAGTTCCTGCTGCTGAAAGCCCTCCAACTCATCCAAGTCATCTCTCTTCTGGAACAGACCTAAACTCTGCTCCGTCATCTCATCTAGCCGGGCTGCCAGTGACAACTTCTCCTGTTTGAGAGAAAGCAGACAAAACAATAGGTCATTAACACTGATGTTTGAAATAATCATTGATCAGATGCTTTTAAACTGAAAGTGACTTACAAAACACTAGTCAGAGCGACAGTCCTTATCCAAATCTTTATCCAATATGTTAAAAAGCATCTTTACCTGTTCCAGAATAGCTAGCTTTTCCATCCACTCCTGGTCCTTCTTCTCTAATGCTAAGGCCATGCCCTCTGCCATCTTGGCTCTGTTGGACTGGAAAGTTTCATTCTGGTCCTGAAATTTGCGCATGGATGCTGATTGAACACAAAAAACAGAAAGATTAAATCTTTTGTCTTATTTCTATCTTAAAGAAATATTCTAGATCATTTTCAAAACCGTGTCTATGGGCTGCATCTGTGTTGCACGCTTAGTTTTCACAGATGATACTTTAAATACGTTCCTCAGCATGTGCAAACAAGAGGCAAACATGTTTACATTACATACACTTACATTGATAGTTTAACAGGAAAGAGATTTGGAGGGTTTAAAATCAGAAATGTGCAGCTTATATTTTTGTTAAAGCACTTTAAATATTCAATAAAATTTTACATTTTAAATTTCTATAACCCTTAAAAGGAATAGTTCACCCAAAAATGAAAACTTGCTGAAAATTGACTCACCTTTAGGCCATGCAAGATGTAAATGAGTTCATTGGAGCAGATTTGGAGAAATTTAGCATTACATCACTTGCTCACCAATGGATCCTCTGCAGTGAATGGGTGCCGTCGGAATGAGAGTCCAAACAGCTGATAAAAACAGCATAATAATCCACAAGTAATTCACACGACTCCAGTCCATCAATTAACATCTTGTGAAGACATTTTAACTTTAAACCATTGCTTCTGGCCAAAACACACAGTCCATAAACCATACTTAATTTTTCTTCTGTGGATTACTTGTTGATTATTGTTTGTATTAATCAACTGTTTTGACAGCACCCATTCACTGCAGAGGCTCCACTGGTAAGCAAGTGATGCAATGCTAAATTTCTCCATATCTTTTGAATGAAACTGACTTTTCTACATCTTGAATGGCCTGAGGAGGAGTACATTTTTAGCAAATTTTTACTTCTGGGTGAACTATTCCTTTAAAACAGATAGACATAACATGAAATCAGTGGTTAGGTGTTACCCAAGATGGTAATGTTAGACCCAACATATGTAAAGTACTTTATATAACAATACATAAAATATTAATTTGGTTAACTTTAGTTTTTGATCAAACTTTATTGGAAAAAAGAACAACATTGCCAGTAATTTCCAAATGTCCTTGTTAGTACAGCTGTCAAATAGATTGTTAGTACAAGCATCCATTTTTTTAGTTGATTATAATCAGTGTATTTTTTCCTTTTACTTTGGGAATGTCTAGAAATGGGATCTGAGCTTTTAGATTCAGAACACTTGAAATGAAATGTCTTATATTAGGTTGCTATACAGGCACAATTTACACTTGCTGAAAAAAAGTCACCCTCACAAAAATGTTGTTTAAAGCAGCAAAATACTTCAGAATACTTTTCTTAAGCCAGGCTCACACTGCAGGAGTTTTAGGCCGATTTATCCCTGATTTTCCCCTCCTGAGAATCGGAGGAAAAATCTTCCTGAGAACTTCGGTCTCAACCTCAAATTATCTGGTAATGTGAGGCATTTACAGATCGAATCTTGCACCTCCTGATCTGCTCGCACACGCAAATTGGGGCCACCCTGATCGACGTGTCTGATATTTAGGATTTTAAAATCAGGATTACATCAGTACTTTAAAAATAGCCAATGCGCGACCGCAAAACAAGCTGCTGTATGAGTCCGCTGGATAGTGGAGATGGAGGAACGGCTTGTGGAAGATTGGCAATAACACAACTGTCAGTATAATGTGTCAAATACATTCCCACAATCGCAAGGACTAAGAGAAGCTCTGGGGGTGAATGTAGAAAGCTAGTTAACATACGTAAACATTAGTTACTGAAACTTCAATGATGATCTGCTCGGTGAGGTCACGTGAGGTGCTCCCTCTGGCATGATAATCTTAATAAAATCTTGTAGTGTGTGATGCGCCACTATTTTCAAATATTGTAGTGTGTGCATGTTTAAGATTTGTGGGAAGATTTAGGTTAGGATTTTAAAAACTCCTGTAACCTGAGTCTGACTTTAGGGTGTTTGCTCTACAGATTTCACCTCTAAAACTCAGAAGCCATGGCCCAAGACACATATTTCCCAGGCGTGGAAAACTCTCAAAAGAAAGAGGTTAAAGAAATATTCCAGGTTCAACACAAGTCAAGCTCTACCAACAGCATTTGTGGGATTTTACTGATGAATTCACCAAAGAAAATCATTGAAGCCTTAGTTTTCATTTGTTTATTTTGTCTGTTTTTTTTGTTTTTTAAAGCAAAAAGTACTGTTCCAGTAATAGAATTATGAATTTAGCTGTAATATTAATAATAATAACAACAACAATAATATAGTGTAAATTGTTCTTTTGAAGTGAGAATACTGCAGATGAACAGCTGACATTAATTAACCAAGATAAGGCCAGAAAGTGATTCTATTTACAGTACTCACAACTCTTCACCTGGGAGAACATACTTTTCGTGGTAATCAAGCTTAACTTATATTAAATCCTGAAGACATTTGTGATAAAACAATCAATTAAAAGTGAATCTTCATTTTTTGCTTTCTGATCAAGACCACCTTATTGTCTTTCATAATGTATGTCCTGATCTGCGTGAGGTTTGTGTAAAAGCACTGGACAAACGAAAGGAAAACAGAGCAGAGGAGAGAAAGCCAAAAGAAGGAAGAGGCGGAAATGGGAGGAAAAGAACGGTACGTACAATCCTGATACTTCTCTAATGCAATCTCAAGCTTCTCCTTGGTCTTCTGCATTAGCCGAAGCTGCTCAGCGTAGTCTAGGGTTGGGGAATGGGAAACCGACACACACAAAAACACGACCGGAGGGAGGCAGAGGAGGATGAGGGGGAGGATCACGGAGACGGGACAAAACAGGGGGGAGAAAACAAAGGGATAAATATGATTGAGAAGATAAACAAATGAAGGGAAAAACAGAATGATTTTCTGAGATGAGAACAATGTTGGCTGAACAATGACTGACCTTTGACCTTTAAACTAATAGATCATCCCTGATCAGGTCAATTATGCAATAATCTTATCTAGTACTGCTCATTTAGGGTTAAAGGAGTTTCTAGATCAGGCCATGTAATTGATACCATGGCAGGCTGATAGTGAGAGCCAGGTATCTATTATTTATGCAAATTTTTCCAGGCCGTTACAGTGGACTCATTTGCATTCATTTCTCGTTTTGTGGCAAATCTGTCAAACGTCATGTGCTTTATACATTTCCATTGTGGCAAAATGTATAAAGGGTTTAAAGGTGTCCAAATACAGGCTGAAATAGATTCAGCCCGTATGAGTGGCAGGTGAGAAAAAAATACACGTAACAGCCTCCAGTCTAGCTTTTCCTTTTCTCATTGATTTTCCACTGACATTTTGCAAAGCAGTCACTTTGGCCTTTCGTATCTTTTTCCTCCTTTCAGTCTTTTTCTCTTGTTGTGTTTACATGAGTTTCACTGTATTGTGTTGGCGATACCTGAGAGTTTGGCCTCCAGCTTTCGTATCTGATCGTTTCTGCGCTGAATCTGAGAAGAAACATCATCTCTGGAGCTGCTGCCATCAGATGCCTAAGAGACATAAGAATATAAAAATAAAATAGGTAAAAATATACCATAGAACAAACTAGGAATGCATCAATATTAATATTCTGGCCAATACTGATTAGTACTATCTATTATTTAATACTAATTACTGATTAATATTATTTATAATCTTTTTTAATATTACTATTTTAATGTTATAGCCATTAACTGATAAATAGCTAATATTAATACTAAGTCAAAGTAAATTCAAATACGTTTTTTGTTTAACAAAAATAAAATAAAAAAGGTAAAAAATTAACCATTTTAAAATAAATGTGAATTTAGGAAACGAGAATATTGTACAGTAAGACAAAATGATATTCATTTTCAAATTTGCTTTGTTTTAAATATTCACTATGAGCATTAGATGACAGCAAATACTACCTAAATGTAAAAACTTTAATAAATATAAAATACTGACCAATACCAATACATACACCAAAAACACAAAACACTAATATCAAAGAAACGACCCATATAATTGCAAATCCTTTATAAGAACTACAGAATGCAAAAGAGAGATGTTTATTTATATTGCTAAGAGTACCTAAAAGTCTCTCATCAAAACAACTACAGTATAAGTGTGGCTTTGATTTAGACCTGTAACTGATTCTCTCAGCTTTAATTATTTAGGGCGAAAGACAACCTGAACCTAACCCTGAGTGTGTCTGCCATTAATTGCTAGAGGACAAGAGTGTCAGGTTACACTGGTCTGTCAAAGCATGTGATATTATTTAGCACTCTCTGGATTTCACTGGCTTCCCGAGAAGCAAAGCACAGCACTCTAGAAATAAACTTCGTCAGACTACCAGGTTGTTCAGGTGCAGCACTGTGCAAACACAGTCAGTGCAGAGTCATATAAAACTTTCTCTAAAAGGGATACTGAAAATATGCCAGTCATTTGAAAACAGGAATAACTACTATGGATAGGATATAGGAACGTATTTACTATGTCTGCTTATCAAAATGTGTCAACTGGCACTTTACTGATACCTAGAAGTGAAAGTGCACTTGGAAGGTTTTAGTTTAGTTAGAACTTATTTTAGAGTTGAAAAAGGATCATTTGAATGATTACAATATTGCATTAATATTCTCATGACAAGACAATATTGTAGTAACATTTTAAATAAGATTGTTTTGACAAAAAATGTAAAAAGATTTGCCACCATTCAGTGAAAGCCTGAGAGAAATATAACAAAATAATTTCTTTCTGACCAAACTCCAAACTCTGAAGAAGCCAAGAATATACAGTACAGTGGATGCTGAATATTCAGCTTCGCCATCACAGGATGAAATTACATTTTTAACATATTAAAATAGACAAGTTATTTTAATTAACTGCATTTTAAACAAATAATGAATCCCTGATCTTGCCAAAAATCTTACCAACCCCAAACTTTTGAACGATAGTGAATTGCACTAAAGAAGAATTGGTGTAGATTAAAGTACTCAGTACATTAACGATTGAAAAAGTACACACTGAACATGAAGGAAGCAGTAACATTGTACTATGATCGAGATATTCTATCATATCAAATCCTAGAATGATTACTGTATTCCTGGTTATAATCACCAGCTAGAATTTTTCGAACAGACCAAGCAACTTTATGGGTCTAAACGATGCATGAAGATATGAGATCGCAAGAAGCTGGATCCTGAGAATTACACAAAAGCAGAGAAAGGTCTACTCACAAAGTCATCGCCTGAATCTGCGCCCACAGACGTGATGGACTCCTTGCTCATGGAGCGAGGGATGCGGCCGGAGCGCGGGGCAGTGGCGGCCTCCTCTGCCAGCTTCTTCTTCAACTTTGCGAACATCTCTGTAGTCTAGATGTAGCGTTTAGCTGTGTGTGTGAAGCAATGATTTGAATGTCTCTCCAACTGTCAATGAGACACTTTAGGGTCCTCGGAAAGCAGACCGGCTTATATCCATGGCGTATGCAGATCTCATTCTGGTGTTACTCTCTGCCGCCTTGACCCTGTGAAGAAAATTAGGATTACATTAGCAGAAGGATACAATCAAGCAAGGCTTTTAATCAGCATATGCCTTTCTGAATGAAATGAGTGTGCTGTGCTGCCAACCTGCATCCTAAGAGTGAACTGCTTAGTACACATCACTATCTAGTGTACATCTGTGCCTGTTTATATAGTTAGTGGAGGTGACATATCAAAATAGTACTACACTTACATTATTGATACTAGAGTGCAGGATTATTAAAAGCAAGATGAGTTGTTTTTAAGCAAGACATGGGCGATAGTCAAATTAATTACTAATATCAACTCATAAAACTAAAATCTGATGCGTTTCAATGTTTTAGAACAGACTGAACGGCCAAAAAGACTGACTGTTTACTTGGCTTGATATGCTACATTGTAGTAAGCTAACCAGTCGGATTTGATTATGACACGTAAGCTTGATGCCAGAACCATTCATCGATCACATGCCGACAGTGCATGACAACATCTACCCCAAAACTGCCGATAAAAAGCCCAGATAAATAACAGATCAATTGTAAACAGAGCTAGCCAATGTTAGCTCTCGTCCATCTCCTATACTAAACCAACAAAACAGACAAGCGTAAACCTACCGTAAAAACTCCATACACTCTGACAGAACTGAGGTTCATTGTAATGGATATCACGGTTAATGCAAATATTTCTCCAGGCGTTACATCTGTGTGTGGTCGTTTTGTCGAGGCTAGCAGCTGGCTAACTAACTTCACCACGTAATCTTCAGTCACCAGTTTCCTGATGACGTTCCAGGAACAACTTGGCGATTGTACTCATCGCTGATTGGACGACCACAGGAGGGAGGCGTGGCTACGGGTTCGCGTGATTTCATGTCAATCACGAAAGCTGTCATACTCGCAAAGGGTCACAGTATCGTATTCCTGTGCCGCATTGATATATTAGACGCATCATATTTTTCATATGTTTATAATGTCACATCAATGTATTTACACTTATGATATATTAAAATAATAATTATTGATTGCAGGCTATATTAGATTTACTTTCACTTATTCTAATTGTGGAAGGAACTTTTTTTTTTTCTCGCAAAAATTACTTTGTATAAAAGCAACTCCTGAATAATAGCTTGCTGTTTTGTTTCTTACTAAATATAAATCTGAACATAAGCGTTCATTATAATTACCTACATAAAAGATAGCCTACCACACATGGAAGATAGGAGAATGAATACAAACTCACTTTAAATATAAACTGTCTGGAATAGTTAACTGTATCTTTATGGATTTTCAGGTTGAAATGACTCTTCTTCTAAACAATGATACAATAAAAGCATTTCAAGCAAACCTCAGATAGGCATATACCAGTAATAAATACAATATAGGAATATAATTAAGATGGAATATAAAAGATGACAATCATTTTCTCGATATAAGGGTTGAAAGTTTTTTTTTTTTTTTTTTTTTTTGGACAGTTTTAGAGGGAATTTCCCCAAAGAGAGAGGCTGAGAAGAATAGAGAGAGAGAGAGAGAGAGAGAGAATTTTGTCATCATTTACTCACCCTCACTTGTTCCAACCCTGAACCAAACAGTTGGACTGTTGCCATTAACTCCCTAGTATCGCTTTTTTTCATTACTATGGAAGTCATGGCTCCCATCTACTATTTGGTCACACATTATTCAGTCTTCTTGTGTGCTCAACGAAGAAAGAACTCTACGTTTGGTGATAATGACCCATCCCTCCCGATTACACGCAACCACTTACGTCGCGGTTTGAAATGCAGAATGACACACCTGCACAAACGCCCTACCTGTCCCAACGCTAGCCCTCTGTCTGTCTCCAGCCGACGTAATGAATACCCTATCTAGATTAACCCACGGCAAGGCGCGGGTCCTGAGACATACCTGCCGTGTATTGAAGACTGTGTGCTGTCACAGCTTACGATTTCCTAACCGATATCTTCAAACACCTTGCTGAGCCATTTGTCCGTCAAACCCAACATCATACCGGTACCAAAGCAAAAAACCCTGTTGCCTGTCTAAACGACTACCGTACCCATACCACTGCTCCAATCATATTAATTGCTTTGAGAGGTTTATCATGCACCACATCAAACCACCTCCCCAACACACGCGAATCCGCTCCTGGTGCATACCATCCAAACCGCTCTACGAACGATGCACATTTCCCTCCACCCTCCACCGGGCTCCTTACCCACCTAAAATAAGACCCTTGTTAGAATGCGGTCATACGACTCACTCAGCATTCACAAATAATCCCACAACAGCTCATCAATAAACTAAAACTGCTGGGCCTTAGCAATTCCCTCTGTAATTGGATCCTGGACTTTCTATCTGGAAGACCTCAGTCAGTCCGTGTCGGCCACAACACCTCGAGCACTACCACACTGAGCACAGGTGCCCCACAGGGCTGTGTGCTCAGCCCGCTGCTCTTCACGTTGCTGACCCACGACTGCACTGCCAAGTTCAGCTCCAACCACATCATCAAGTTCGCGGATGACACAACGGTGGTAGGTTTCATCAGCAACAGTGATGAAACGCACTACAGAGAGGAAGTGGCAAAGCTGGCTGAATGGTGTGGCACTAACAACCTGTCCCTCAATGCGAGTAAGACAAAGGAGGTTGTGATGGACTTCAGGAGAAACTCCGTTGACCACCCCCCACTGACCATCGGCAGCTCGACTGTGTAGAGAGTCAGCAGCACTAAATTCCTGGGGGTGCACATCACAGAGGATCTCACCTGGACCTCCAACACCATGTCACTCTCCAAGAAGGCACAACAGCGCCTACACTTTCTCCGCCGGCTGAAAAGAGCAAGTCTCCCTCCACCCATCCTCACCACATTCTATAGGGGCACCATTGAGAGCATGCTGACCAGCTGCATCACTGTCTGGTATGGGAACTGTAGTGAAGCAGACCGCAAGACCCTCCAGCGGACAGTGAACACAGCTGCAAAGATCATCGGTGCCCTTCTCCCCTCCATCCTGGACATTTTCCTTGCACAATGCTCCAGAAAAGCCAACAGTATCGTGAAGGACCCCGCCCATCCCTTCCACAGTCTATTCCAGCTCCTACCATCAGGAAGACGGTACCGGAGCATCAGAGCCCGCTCCGCCAGACTGCTCAACAGCTTTTTCCCCCAGGCTGTGAGAGCCCTGAACTAAAACAACCCCGCCCTCCTCTGAAACCCCCACATAACCCCCTACCTCCTGAAACTGGACCATCTCAACTCCTACAAAACACACCCCCCCCCCCCCCCCCCCACCTTACGCATCACAAAAAACTGTCTGAAACATTTCTGAAACAATTCGAAGTATGCTACAGGGCCTGTACAAACCACCTGTAGAAACACACTCTCCTCTATGCGCACTAGACACTTCACACACACTGCTGTGTGTACATAATCCCACAAAAAACTTCCGTATATTGTGTTTACTGCTCATTCATAACAAATCATCTTGCAACTTTTCCGCAGCCAGCTGCTGACCTTCTGTGTCTATTTTTTTCTTGCACATGTACACATTATGTGAAGCATCCGTATAGTCTATTTTTTTTAATTTATGATAAACATGTATAAAATAAGTATATTTATAGTCAAAATCAGTCAGTAGGTTGTTTGTGTATAGGTTTTACTCTTTTACTTCATTGGTGTATGCTTGTCTTGAGTAGCAAACGTGGTCCCTTTGAGCCGTTTCGTTTCCACCACTGTATGTCCCCACATGTAGCAGAATGACAATAAAGCTCAACCTGACTTGACTTGAACAACTTGAGGGTGAGTAAAAGTTGACAGAATTTTCATTTTTGGGTGAACTATCGCTTTAAGATTGCATCCATGCACAGTCTGCACAGAGTACATGCCCTTTAAATGATTCTGTTTGGGTTTGTTTGATCACCCACCGACATTGACGGTTTTTGTTTTCTGTTTTTTTTGCCATCATATATTGTCACTTGTTGGCCAAGGCCTGTTACACATCAGTATTCTGAGAAACTGCAATGACCTTCGACAGTTTCTGTTAACAATGTGCATAATTTACAGTGCCATTTGGGACTGTTTTAATTTGTTTATTATAATAACCACAACCTGATAAAAAAAACTGAAAGTATCTTTGAGCTCTAAATAATTTAAAAACAATTAAAAGTTATTTCGATCAAGGACAAAAGTACACTCCTACACATTCATAACTTGTTTGGAGAATCTCTATTTTGAAAACCTATCAGTGTACCGTAGTAAGTGCTTTATATACATGTATTGAACTTCAATAGTGTCTGTGTTTTGTTACTGGTCTAAAATTTAAAGGGAGAAAAGGATGTAAATAGATGAGCCTAACAACACATTCTGTAACAATGTTAAGATATTTGCATATTTCTGTACTGTAAATACATCTCCTTTTGTTTTGTCATTTCCTTTTTCTTATTTACAACATTTAGAAGACCATATCAAAATGCTTCATATCAAAAGCAATTTCTGGTTATCATTATTATGTGTCTCCACCTGTACATTGTCCCAGCTCACTGCCCGAGCCCCAGGTGTTCGTCCACACATCCATGAGATGTCCATATGGATGTTGGCCTTCACCTTGACGAGGTCTCAAAACAGCAGGAAAAGGTGAACCATAAAAAAGGGCTGTTGTAGGACTATAACATCTTGAAATATCATTTTTTTAAAAGTGTGCATATTTTTAGTGCAACTAGATCTAGGATATAAAAGCATTGCTATCATTCTGTCAGATTTTAGATACTGCACGTAGCAGCAAATCCATCACACTAGTTAATTTATTTATATATTTTAGTTTATTTATAACATTTTCATTACATATATACACAAATGCTGAATTGATAAGGCTAGAACATATGCAAAAGAAAAAAAATAAGCATAGTCAATTATTAAATTGGTAGTTATACGGCTTACTGTAATTTGAAGAGGTATCTGTTATTGAAAGCTATTTTACAATCCATTAGAACAATTGGACTGCTCCATCTTGCTAATATTGATGGCTCAGGAAAGCATCACAATCACAGCACAGGGCATCTGCAAAAATGTTCCTCACTCTTTTGCGCAACCAGAAGATGGTGCTGCTGATGATAATAACCTATACTGACAGTGCTCAGCAATTGATGCCGCATAATATCAAGAGAGCTGCAAATACCACCTCAACAAACAAATAAATAAATAAATGAATAAACAAATACACATTAAAAAGCAAGCAAGCAAACAAACAAACAAACAAAATGTAATAAAATAAACAATTAACTAGTCGTTTTTCAGTGTAACCTAATAATATAGATATATATATATATAATAGATGAATGATATTTAGTATATATACATATATAATTATAAAAACACATCCTATTAGACAACCTTTAGTCGCCTATAATGGCAATAATAGGCTACATGAATAAATGCTCACAGAGACGCAGAGTGAAGTAGCATGATAGTGTTGTTTAGAAAGTCCTTAAATATTTGGAAACGTGTTTTCTTATTTTTATCCACGGTTGATTCAACAATAGGCTATAAAATGAAAATATTTTAATGATCGCCTGACTGCATGAACCAGCCAGCGAGGTTTCGATGCGCCTGATTTTAACCAATCAGACGCCTCACCGTCTGTCAAGCGCAGAGAAAAAACACACATCTCACCACAGCGGTTGTCTCGTCCTGCTTTCTGATTGGCCAGTGAGTATGCCACTCTAACGCGCATCGCTTCTACTACAGGTCGGTGCGGATCAAACACCTTGCAGTCGGTTCAGAGCCATTGAGAAAAAGGGGGTCTCTCTCGGATATGGTGGAGTAGGCTACATCGGGGCGGCTTGGAAACCACCTGGTTTGGAATAACCCGATGGAAATTGGAGGACGGGGGCCTTGCGAAGTCCGTCTCGTGGAGGTTTTCATGGAGCGTTGAGATTATTATCATGTGGTGGCTTGCCTTAATGATGTTTACATCCCCGGCTTTCCCATTCATCGTGTTTGTGTGCATGGGGTTATCCGAGGCGGTTCATTCCTACGATGCGCTGCCTTTAGTAATAAGGAAATCTCGTTCAAAATAAAAGTGACAAGAGCGGGGAATCGCCGGGGAAGAGCATCCTAATACGAGCGCGAACGGGGTTCCAGGGTACCGGCTCGGTATTGTCGCATTAACACCAGCGCCCACGATCGCGTCTGTCAGAAAACCGATAAATGTCGCCGCACCATCAACCACCATTAAACCACCAACAACGGAGCCCACCACCCCATCCCTGTCTAATCCCAGCTACATGGCCGCATTTGCTCGGAGGAAGCTCAGCTCTGTTGAAACACAGATGAAAGAATCGCAGATGTCTGATAATGAAGCGGACAGATCAGGCGTCGTGCCCGACTTTAGCACAACCTCTGACAATTCTCAAGGTGAGTTCAAATGGATAACGAAATAGCGGAATACTGAAATTAAGAAATCACATTTCTGGCAACAGAAATGCTATTTAAAATCAGAATATTCTTAAAAGCATATGCTGTTTAGTCTATCTAATCAGTTATATGCGATTATCAGGCCTTTCCTGCCTTCTGATCTGTCATTTTAATCTCGTACTGTACCAACACATCATTCCTGCAGTCCACCGTCTGCCTCTCAGGAATCACTTCATTGCATAAAAGACATTCACATGGATTGTGATGATGATCATCATCGATCTACGATCTATCTATCTATCTATCTATCTATCTATCTATCTATCTATCTATCATGGTTTGGTTTGGTTTAAGTATTTATGATAGTCACTTACTAAAAAAAAAAAATCAAAAACAGCGGTAACCACAGTGCTTTACAATAAAAGGCTAAGAAAAAAAGAAAAGTAAAGAAAATCCATTTACACATATTGGCAAGTCAGAAAATGACATATGCCACACATATTACAGCCTGTACCACATACACACACATATACCACATACTGTAAAGATCGACTGTGGCTGCCACCATCAAATGAGCTTTCAGCAGATTCGAAAACATTGACAAAGATTTAGCAGACTTAATATGTAGAGGCAACTTATTCCACAGTCTCGGCCCCTTTACTGCAAAAGCTTGATCGCCTTTCTGATGACAGTTTGTCCTGTAGGCACTACCAGAAGTTTATAATTTTCTGAGCGCAAGGCTCTAGGGGGATTATGCGGTTTCATCTATCTATCTATCGATCTATCTATCTATCTATCTAGCATCTATCTATCTATCTATCTATCTATCTGTCTGTCTGACTGTCTAACTGTAAAAAATGATTGTGATTTTAACAGTAAAAGACTGTAAAATGCTACAGTAAAAACCTGGTTAACAGTAAGTTTACTATATACAGTGAATAACTGCATAATTACATTTAATGTAATTTTACAGTAAAACACTGTTAAAGCTGCGGTTTGTGGAAGTGAAAAAGAAAGTAATTGTATAATTTACAGTGAAAAAAATCGTAAATTGACACTCCCAGAATTCACTGCATGACATATTTTTAGTTTTTTCATTGAAGTAACTATGCTTCTTCTTAGTTTGTGTTTCGGACATTGGCGTACTTAGGTTTTTAGCTTACATCTATGGTGTTAAATAACTTTATTATTGTTATTTCAGTATCATGTGTGTTACCATGATGTTTAGTATTTGTGTGAATGACACTGTGCATCTATCTATCTATCTATCTATCTATCTATCTATCTATCTATCTATCTATCTATCTACACTGAACAAAATTATGAACGCTTTTGTTTTTGCCCCCATTTGTCATGAGCTGAACTAAAAGATCTAAGACTTTTTCTATGTAACACAAAAGGCTTTTCTCGCAGATATTGTTCACAAAAATTTGTCTAATAATCTGGATATAGTATACTTCTCCTTTGCCGCGAGACTCCCTCCACCTCCAATTGTGGCATATATCCGGATGCTGATTCGACCAGCATTTTATTATTGGTGTGCCTTAGGCGTGTTCCACAATAAAAGTCCCCCACTTCCTAAAATGTCAGTGTTTTAACGTATGGGTGGTCCAAAAACCATCAGTATTTGGTTGACCACCATGTGTGCCTCACACATTGCAACCCATCTCCTTCGCATAGTTGATCAGGTTGTTGATTGTGGCCTGTGTAATGTTGGTCCCCTCCTCTTCAATGGCTGTGTGAAGTTACTGGATATTGGCAGGAACTGGAAAACGCTGTCGTATACGCCGATCCAGAGCATCCAAAACATGCTCAATTGTTTGACATGTCCGTTGAGTATGCTGGCCATGCAAGAACTGAAGGATGTTTTCAGCTTCCAGGAATTGTGCACAGATTAGAGTCCGAAACTACCGCTATGGCTTTTGGGGCCGATATGATACCGATATTAGGGAGTAAAAAAAGGCCAATATTGATATATCGGGTGATATTCTTTGTGTATATTATAGTACAGTACCAGTCAAAAGTTTGGACCCTTTCCCATTCGTGTGTCCAAACATTAGACTGGTACTATATATAGAATACAGTAAATACATAAACAGAATATATATATATAAACACATTTTTTGCAATGATCACTCAAATGTGGCGATCAAATACTTAAATAATGACGTGACAAAGATATGTAATGATTGAGGCAGGGCATTTAACAATTTAACAAACTTAATTTAAAATTAGTCTGACATCAGTGCACTGAACAGTCAAGTTGAAGTTTATTCAGTTTAATTAAATTCAATTCCATTCAACTTTATTCCATTGAAGTTTATTTCACTTCGGAACATTCATTTACGGATTTGCGCTACTGTCTTCATACACAGATGAAACTTACTAGAGAAGTGTGAAGTGTGATATAATATACCTCTGTAAATAAATACATATAAATTCACGTCTCGCAGCACAGTTTTAATGCCCATTGAAATGTAAAGTTTATGTTCCCCCTTGGAACTGGATCATGCAACATATCATTTGAAATCCCCTCCACTCGCAGGGCACTTACGGTCAATAAGACAAACGCTTGAAAAATCCTGCTGCCTAACAAGAGCCCTCCTTACTGAAGTTGAAAAGTGTTTGCACTGTGTCACCTATCTCGCGAAGAGCGCCGGCGAAATCTCCAACTAAATTCAACGGGGATCCCTTTCATTCAGCTCGAGAGCCCTTCTCGAGACGCGCCCCTCTCCAACACTGGCGTCCGGTAGCCCCCTTGATGCCATGTCCAAACCCCCCCCGGGTGCTAACGACTGTTGGGGTGGTCTCATTCGAGAGCGGAAGGCCCGCAAAAAGACAGCACCACCCTTCGATTCGCGTTCGAGGGGGTTTCCTCGAGCCTGAAGGGTCCCCCGATTTTGTGCGGATTTTTGCAGCCCGTTACGAGATATGGGCCGTTCCCAAATTTACAGGGTTTTCCCATAGGACTTCATCTTTAAAAGCGTTTTCACATAATTCCATGGTCACCCAGGTATAAACCATGGAGCGCACTAACTCTGCGGACAAACTAATGTACTCAATAATTTCAACATTTTAAAATCTGCATTATAATGTTTCTGGTAAAAAAAATTTCATACGGGCGGGCATATTCTCTGATACATATATCGGCGACAGGCTCTATCGGCCGATAATATTTATTCTGCAAAACGATATACTCGTCGGGCGGCTCTCAGATCCTGCAACATGGCCTGCATTATCATGCTAGCAACATGAGTGATGGACAATGTATGAATGGCACAACACTGGGCCGTCGAGGATCCTCATCACTGTATCTCTGTTCCTTCAAAATGCCATCAATAAATTCACCTGTGTTCTGTGTCCATAACATACCCTCCCATACCATAACCCCACTCCCCATGACTGCCCACCATGGGCCACTCGATCCTCAACGTTGACATCAGCAAACCGCTCATCGACACGACGCAATACACGCTGTCTGCCATCTGCCCTGTACAGTGAAAACCCGGATTCATTTTTCTCCCGGGAAGAGAACAACTCTCCAAAGTGCCAGACGCCATCGAATTTGAGCATTTGCCCACTCAAGTTGGTTACGATTACGAACTGCAGTCAGGTCGAGACCCCAGTGAGGAAGACGAGCATGCAGATGAGCTTCCCTGAAACAGTTTCTGACAGTTTGTACAGAAATTCTTTGGTAATGCAAACCGATTGTTGCAGCAGCTGCCCGGGGCTGGTCTCCACATTTGGAGGTTAAGATGCTGGATGTGGAGGTCCTGGGCTGGTTTGGTTACACGTGGTCTGCGGTTGTGAGTCTGTGAGTCTGTTGGATATTCTGCCAAATTCTCTGAAACGCCTTTGAGACGGCTTATGGTAGAGAAAGGAACATTCAATTCACAGGCAGCAGCTCTGGTGGACATTCCTGCATTCAGCATGCCAACTGCACGCTCCCTCAAAAATTGCGACATCTGCGGCATTGTGCTGTGTGATAAAACTGCACATTTAGAGTGGCCTTTTATTTTGGCCAGACTAAGGCACACCTGTGCAATAATCATGCTGTCTAATCAGCATCTTGATATGCCACACCTGTGTGTTGGATGGATTATCTCGGCAAAGGAGACGTGCTCGCTAACACAGATGTAGACAGATTTGTGAACAATATTTGAGTGAATAGAGAGGGGGAGGCCGTTTGTGTACATAGAAAACTTCTTAGATCTTTGAGTTCAGCACATGACAAATTGGGGCAAAAACTAAAGTGTTGCGTTTATAATTTTGTTCAGTTCCCCCTTGCTATCTACTATCGATTTAGTCTACTATCTATCTATCTATCTATCTATCTATCTATCTATCTATCTATCTATCTATCTATCTATCTATCTATCTAATTGTCTATTTATCTGTCTGTCTGTCCATTATCTATCATCTGCCTATATCATCCATAGAGTCTAAATCTGTCCTTCCATCCATCCATGCAATGATTTAATATACAACTTGACTTTTTTTTATTTACATAAAATTATTATGCAACAGTCTATCTTATGATGTCTAATGCTGGGTAAGTGCCTATCCATTGATATAATATGGCAAATCATATTGTAATGTGCTCATACAGGCCCTTCATTGATTGAGCTGCAGGGTATTTGTCCTAACTAGTCAGACTCAGTTGTTTATCTGTCCTGACTTTACCCCTTCATTATGAAGGGATTCAGGACCTGTGGGCTGTATCAGATAAAGGACAGCATCAGCTAGTATTTTTCCAGTATATATTCAGCTGAGGTTATTTACATTGCTGTTAGAATGGTTTCATTAGTGTGCTGCTGGTAATCGCTGGTAGGAAATAAAGGCCACAGATTAGTCACTGTGTGTATGTGTTAAAGAACCAGGTCACACTGTTAATGAGAGTGAAGTCTACATAAATCTTGCATGAAATGGTCGTTTGGGTGCATCAATTGTTCATATGGAAGTATCTGTAGACTTGGCCTACTTTTCCATAATAATGTTAAATCCCCAAGATACAGTTATCACCAGTGCATTTACAAAGGGGTCATTGACCCCAGTGATTTTATCCTGCATGGGTTTAGATGTTTACACACATTTAGAAATTATCTTGAAAAAACATCAATGCATTTCCAAATCAGAAACAGGCAACAAGTACTACAGATGTTTAACCCTTCCCTGCCCTGCCATTGTGATTAGACATTCCACAGCCATTGTTCCTGATGGTGAGGTTATATCTGGGAGACAATGTTCACAAAAGCATGGACTGTGTCTAAGACCACCTTTATTAGGACACTATGAAGTGCTATGGGAGCCCTTTAGATAACAGCTTAAGGGCCAGAGAAAGTGGGCTAAGAATTCAGAATGGAGACTAAATAGAAATACACTTACATTTAGAGTGATATGCTTCACTATACAGGCATCTTGTAAAAAAGTGTCTAAAATGTCCAGATGGCATTTTTATTGTGAAGAGACCAGGGTTGGGCAAATTCAGAATTTAAAAATTGACTCTCTTTACATTCATGAGTTGGAATTTTAGAACGAATCAGCCACATCCATTTGCGAACTGAATGTTGCTCTGGAATTTGAATTAGATGACATTTTGTTGGTGTGTTAGGCTTATGCAATTTTTGAATGTCAGAGTGTGTACAGTGGTGTGAAAAAGTGTTGCCCCCCTTCCTGATTTCTTATTTTTTTGCATGTTTGTCACACTTTAATATTTCAGATCATCAAACAAATTTAAATATTAGTCAAAGATAACACAAGTAAACACAACATGCAGTTTTTAAATGAAGGTTTTTATTATTAAGGAAAACAAAATCCAAAACTACATGGCCCTGTGTGGAGAAGTGTTTGCCCCCCTGTTAAAACTGGGGTTTATCACACCTGAGTTCAATTTCTCTAGCCACACCCAGGCCTGATTCCTGCCACACCTGCTCGCAATCAAGAAATCTCTTAAATAGGACCTGCCTGACAAAGTGAAGTAGACCAAAAGATCCTCAAAAGCTAGACATCATACCGAGATCCAAAGAAATTCAGAAACAAATGAGAAAGAAATAATTGAGATCTATCACTTCTGGGAAAGGTTTATAAAACCCGTTCTACAAGCTTGGGACTCCATCAACCCCAGTGAAGCCATTATTCCCAAATGCAATACATGGAACAGTGATAACCTTCCCAGGAGTGGCCTTACCGTGCCAAAACTACCAACCCCGAACACAGCGTCCTCACTCCATCCATCCAAGAGGTCACAAACAAGACCCCCCAACACCACAAAGAACTGCAGGCCTCACTTGGCCTCAGTTAGGTTCAGTGTTCATCGACTCCACCATAAGGAAAGAACTTACTGGCAAAATTGTCTGCATGTCAGAGTTCGACAGACGAAAACCGCTGCTGACAAAAGACATAAAGGACATTCGTCTCATTTTGCCAGACACATCGTATGATCCCCAAATACTTTTGGGAAAGATCTCTGTGGAATGACAAGACAAAAGTTCAACTTTTTGGAAGAGTGTGTAACCTGCTTTCAGAAAAGAAACATCTACCAACAGTTCAAATAATGGTGGTGGGTAGTTTGATGGGTCTGGGGCTGTTTTGCTGTCTTCAGGCACTCGGAATACTGCTGTGATAAATGAACCATGAATTCTGCTGTTTAAACCACCAAAAATCCTAGGAGAAATAGTCTGGCCATCCGGACTTCGTAGACCCTATCTGAAGCGGACTTGGGTTCTGCAGCAGGACAATGATCCAAAACATACCAGCAAGTCCACCTTTGAATGGCTGACGAAAAACAAAATGAAGACTTTGGAGTAGCCTAGTCAAAGTCCTAACCTGAATCCTATTGAGATGATGTGGCAAGACCTTAAAAAGGCGGTTCATGCTCGAAACTTCCAATGTGGCTGAATTACAACAATACTGCATAGATGAGTGGACCAAAATTCCTCCACAACGCTGTAACAGACTAATTTCAAGTTATCGCAAATGCTTGATTGCAGTTGTTGTTGCTAAGGGTGGCCTAACCAGTTATTAGGTTTAGGGGGCAAGCACTTTTTCACACAGGGCCATGTAGTTTTGGATTTTGTTTTAAAAACCTTCATTTAAAAACTGCATTTTGTGTTTATTTGCATTATCTTTGTGTAATATTTAATTTTGTTTGATGATCTGAAACATTAAAGTGTGACAAACATGCAAAAAAATAAGAAATCAGGAAGGGGGCCAACACTTTTTCACACTATTATATATATATTTTTTCATTTAATTTTAGTTTTACGTTTTACTGATTTTATTATTTGATTTTGCTGTTTTAATTTTTTTATAATTATTTTAAGCTTTAATTTATTATGTAATTTCTGATGATCTAATGGAAATACTCCATATGTGTTATATATGAAAACATATAGTAGGGTAGTTCATATACAGAAAAATGAAATTATTATTGAAAACTACAATAAGTACAATTTTTATGTTTAATTATACATTTCTTTTCATTTTATTCCATATTTATTTGACTTTCTTAAAATTATAATTTAGTTTGCTACATCAATTCAAATTCAAGAACTGAATTGGAATTTAAAAGGCATTGCTAAAAAAGGCGATTAAATTCTGAATGGTATACAACCCTAGAAATGACATCTGTTTACATGTTTCTTTTACTAATTCAGATGCATTTCGCAGTTGTCAGAGCTTTCCTGTTATGTATAAGACTTTAGCTAGAGGGGCATCTGACTGCACATTTGAAATATTCTAATGGAAAAAGATAAATTCTTTATGATGTGTATGATTTTAGAGGTGAGCGACTTTGACCTAGATCATAACAGCTGTGCATTAGATGGCCCAGTGAACTCTCTTTACCCCGTGCACTTGTGTCTGTATGCTGGAGTAGGATAAGTGCCGTTTCCACTGCAACTAATGGACAGAAGAATATGTTTGTCTGAAAGATGTGTCTACAGACTCACTCTTTCACACTGAGACTCCTTTGTCAAGCATTATTTCTTTTGTTGTCTAACACTCAGTGTCCGTCTTGTCTTTTAGCTTCATATCCATCATTGAACAACCCCTAATATACAATGGCACCCTACTTCAAAATAAACAGATCATTTAGTTCCTGTGTTTATTTACTGACGGTTCAATAAAACATCACGCCTGAGGTCAATGAAGCTCATCACATTTACCTCACATCAAAGCTTCATCCTCTCAGCTGTTTCAGTTGTAATAGTCATATTTAATATTTTCATATTATTGTTGTCATAAAGTCTGGTCGGCAGCCTCATTTACATGTATGTATAATCTGTCAGACTGGGATGTGTAAGCTTCTTATCCGTGCCCTCCACAGCCCCCCTCAGGAGCAGAAGGTGTTTACGTACACACTCCGCAGCTCTATGTCTTAGAAGGTGTGTCTGTCTCTGCATACAAATGATGTTTTCCCTTTCGGCAGGTGCCCCTCTGGGTGACCCAGTGCAGTAAATCTGGTAAAATGGGTTCTTGGGGATGAAAGCATGAGAGATTCACAGAAAGACGTCTGGCTCTTAATGGAGTTCATTGATTTGAATCTTCAGTCATATGCATTAAACTTCAAGTCAAACATGCCATTGTTAAAGGGGTCATATGACTTTGCTAAAAAACATTATTTTGTGTGTAATGCAATGTGTTTATGGTTAATAAGTTTAAAAAAACACATTCTTTTTCCCACAATGGTACATTAGTGGTGTGCTCCCTACCTATGCCCCCGCCTTTCTGAACGCGTGATTTCTTACAAAGATCTATGGTCTGAAAACGAGTGTTCCTCTGAGTGGCCGCTTATCCAGTGCGTTGTGATTGGCTGAATGCCTCAAGCATGTGACGGAAATGTTACGCCCCTTACCATATTGTGATGCCCTGTCCCGGTCAGAACACCGGCGCGACAAGACAAAATCAATAAAGCCCATTACAAATGAGGCATTTGTTGCATCCAGTGTGGACATAATTACGGATAATGACTTATACTGTCTTTTTACACATTGCGTATCGCGCTAGACTTAAGCAAAAACAATTTTTCTCTCTCCCTGTGATCTGAGAAATGACAAACAACACGCACTACTCTACACTGCTCAAAACTCACGTCTGAATCATCAGTGGCAAATCCTTTAAAAATATGAACGTGACAGAAGCGCCAGGCTGTCCTTGCAAAGTTGGAATTGCCCACTTTATAGAAACAGCCTTTGTGACGCATTGTAGGCTACTTTGCAGGTTCAGGAAACAGTCTTCCATAAAATACGCTGCACACATCTGAATATTTGTGTTGAGCTGTTCTGGAACAGTGTTGTAAATACGTCTTAACCACTGATTTCTAGTCGTGTACTTTTTTTTGGAAGACCAAACAAAGTAGTTTCGGCTTTCACAACGAAACACACAGCGTCTCCACAACATGGCGGTGGCAACAGCGAGAATAAAAGTTACGCCTTCTTTCTTGTGAACATTTGGGCGGCGTTATGCAAAAATTCCCACATGGTGACGTAGATATGTGGGAGCGTGTTAGAACTAGCCGTTTTAGGGGGTGTGGCAGAGTCATAACTTTGATAAAGAAAATCTCTTTGGTTTTGAGACTTTAGTCTTTGCAACTGTTACGATCTTCTTCATGCACCAAGAGCTTTAACCCTCCAAAGAGGAAAGAACAAATTTACATCGTCATCATATACCCCTTTAATGTTATTGGAAACAATTACATTGACTGTGTTCGTTAATGAGTTTTTACTGTGGAATACTCTGATTCTGATCGTCAATCGCGACATTCTGATGTAGTCTATCCCTCGATTAACCAACCGGCTCATCTGGGTCCTACAGCGGTGGGTGCGGGGTCGCTTAACTCTGCATTGACCGATTTTTCTTGGTGGAAGCTTTGCATTTGTTTAGGTAATAAAATATTGAATCTATTCAATATTATGTGTACAATTATTTAATGTCACCCTGGTATCGTGGACTCGCTTTCTTGTTTCATACAAACACAGCTGCTGTCATTTTGCTACGATTGTTTTGCACGCTGTAATGGATTATAAGAGAACTAACAAACTGGTAAGGTTTTTAAAACATTTTCGTCTTAATTCTTTTATTGCCTTAGTTATTTTTGTGGTGAAATGTTGTGTAATAAGTAGTTTGACTGCACCTTTTCCATTAAATGTCCGTCTAGTTTGAAGTGTTGTGCAACACGAAACACATAAATAAGTGCTCGCCCTCGCTCGGTTGTCTTCACGGAAGCTTTGCGTTCTCAAATATCTCAAATCAATATTTCGCGTCTAATTATTTACTTATGTGGCAACCCCTTCAGGCTGATACAAGACCTGTATCCTGATCACCCTGTCGGGGTTTATTCTGAGATAACCGGCTGGATGTACATTATCCTTTACTGACTGAGGTGCGGCAGTTGATTATTGGTGTTGTTATTATACCCTACCAGTCAAATAGCTCATGTTGGTGGGTTTTGTCTTTTAAAGATCTCCAATGGTTCATGCTTACTTTTGATCAAAATTACAGTGATATTTACGAAAACCCTATTTTACAATTAACTATTCAGTGTTTTCTATTTATAGATATTTAAAATACACGTATTAGTCTCTGCTGCGCAAGGTGAATTTTCAGCATCTTACACCAGTCTTCATCCCACATGCTACCTGCTCAGAAATCATTCTAATATGCTGATTTGGGTCTCAAGAAACATTGCGTTCGATTCGATTACCGGATTCGGATTCGCTTCAATATCGTTTACTTTGATTATATCAGGGTCAGTACATGCCAAATATGTCTCTTCAAGGAAAACAAAATCTCTCACGTAATGCTGTAAAAAACTATACATGAGAGCAGTTTGTACTACATTACTATAAAAATGTGCGAAGTTAAAATTGGCTGATTTGGTTAAATTACGCTTATGAGATTTGTTAAAATCGGTGTACAGTTACATATTAATATTTCTACTTAAATTCGTTTTTTTGAAATATAAACATAATGTTGGCTGTCATAAAAACTTGATGGATTCAAACATAAAATTAAACATTGAAGAACGGTACAATTTATAATGAATGTGTTATATGGTGAATATATTTAGCAAAATGCCCCTCACTACAGTTTAATTTTCTATCTGACTAATGAGTTTATGATCACCGAATATTTGTTCCTGATGATTAAATGTGACGTTACGTGACATTTCGTTTACACATCTGTTTATCTTGTGCGGGCCGTCTATTGTGTGCGCGGCTGAAACATTGATTGAGAGATTACATGAGACAGGATGCGGATTGTAAAGTTGTACTCTTTCTTTTAGCTTAGAGAGCACTTACCTTTCTATGGTGATCATGTTTATTTTGTGCTGGAACTGGTATTAATGTGGAGGAGATGATTAGTTCACGTGCTCCTCGCACTGAGTCCAAGCGTCTGTTTGAACTGAGGTGCTGCAGCGATCTGTCACTTCACATTAAACAGTGCCAAAACTGCATTTATTGTTTGAATACTGCAATATAATGGACAGAATTTGAAATCTGAAACTTTGTTTCATATTAAAAGTACCAAGGCACAATGCTTATTGCAATTTATTGGATAGGATGTGCCCTTCAATGTTCTGTCCATTAACTCAAAACAGGCTAGATTAATCGATTCTTAGGATTTAAGAATTGATATTGTTCCGTAAAAATGATAATCGATTAACATAGAGATATCGATATTTTTTACCCAGCCATAATTATCAATATTGAAAACAGTTGTGCTTCTTAATATTTGGTGGAGCCATGAACGTTTTTGTTTTCAGATTCTTTGCTGCATCGAAGTTTCAAAAGACAGCATTTTATTTGAATCAAAACATTGTAACATTATTCCTATCTTTACTTTCACTTTCACTGCTTTGCGCAATTTAATGCATCCTTTCTAAATAAAATAATTAATTTCTTTATTTAAAAAAAAAAACATACTGAAAAATATACAAAACAAACACATTGACCCCAAACTTCTGAACACTAGTAAATATTGCATGGAAGGGTTTTTAGCTGTGATGCTACTAAGGGAATAGCCATGTTTTATAGTTTTACAAAAATTAAAGCATTTTATGATCCAGCTAAATACTGTGTTATAAGTTCTAACTTTGCTCATCCTCATCTCATTCCAAACCCATCAGAAGCAATATGTGTTTTTTGAACAAATTACTCTTGTGAGTTGGATCTTGTGAATGAATTGTGAATACAGCTCCCATAAGTTCATTCTGAATGCTCACTTGAGTTCACATTGGTGCGGCCAGTCCACTCAATGGATTATCATCAAACAACAGCTTCAATTTCAGTCTGTTTCACTTTAAGCTGTCAAATAAGTCTTTTTAGAGATTAAAAATATATCTGTTGTATGGATCCTAGGTGATGTTTATGGTGTTTTTGCATCCTTTTTGAAGCTTGAAGCCTTTGTACCCACATGGGAACCAGTTGCATGTAAAAAAAAATGACAACAAAAATTCTCCTTTTTTGTTCCATGGAAGAAGTCAGGGCTTGGAACAACATGATGGTGATTAAACGATGACAGAATTTTAATTTTTGGATTAACTATTCCTTTAACACCTCGCCTGGCTTTGATTTCTGTCCCCTGATCTAAATGACCCACCAAAGGGAATAAGCCGTCCTCTCTAAGGGATTAGAGGTTGCTTGAATTATGCGCTCTTTCAGATTTACATTTTTGTAAATATAGCCCCCTTTGCTTTTTTGAGATCAAACACATTTGATTGTAAGCAAACATAGAGGAGCTCTGGCCTAGCAGTTAGCACATGCCGTTCATCTGGGAAAGACAGGTTCAATTCTGGCTCTCTACTGTCTCTGCCAGTTGTACCTAAATAAATAAAAAAACATATACAACCAACTATATTCCATTCCAGATCTAATTGCAGCTGGTCTCCACATCCAGATGTTGCTGGTCAACTCAATAATTCTGAGCCAAATAATTCAGATCGATTTTTAAATATTGCAGCAACACTGCTGGAAAATCATCTTTGATTTAACTTCAGTTGATATAGAATTGCACAAGCTTCAGTTGTTCCCAGCAGCCGGAATTTGCCTGATTTGTCTTTAGAGTTTGTGTTTTTTCTCCAAGGACCTACATCCTCTCCTGCATACTAAAGATCTGCACTCTCTCAGTCTAATATCAACTTAATGAGCTATCAAAGAATCAGGCTGCAGGGAGTCATTTATTATAGCTGGCAGAGATCAGCAAGATGGAGTACTGTGAAGCGTAGCGGACTTGAACTTGAAGGAGAGATTTACTACAGAGCAGCAATGCTGCATTAACAGGACTTTAAGTTTCAACGCTGTACGGGTTACAGTTTATCATTTGTTTCTCCATTAGTATGGGGTATGTGTACACCCCAAAGGGGCTCTGTTGGAAAGATTTTGCTTTGTTAAACCTACATTGTAAAAAAAATAGTAGCAGTTGTTGCCATACAGAGCTACTTCAACCTGATCCAACTCTTACATTTAGTTTTATTGTTGTAACCTAATATATTTAGGTTGATTCAGTGATGATGATAAATATTTTTGACATTAAGTTAGGTTTAAATTAAGACAAAAATAAATAAATAGCTGGGAAACCATTAAGATATTAGGGAGAGCAGATATACAGGATGACTTTGTTGGTGCTTTATATCAGTATTTGATTTGATGATCAAATATTAATAAGCGAACCTTTGTGTGTGTTTCCTCTGAAGAGCTGGTGTGTAACTGCAGTGGTGAAGGAGTGTCGGACCCTGACGAGTGTGACCGTGAGACGGGTCAGTGTGACTGTATGCCGGGTTACACTGGGCTGCAGTGTGAAGAGTGTGAGGAAGATCACTTCACCAACGGCACCATCGGCTGCCTGCCCTGCGCATGTGACTCCTTCGGTGCCCACGGCTCCAGCTGTGACAGGTGAGAGGCATTGTGGAAAAATTCATTTCTTTACAAAATTTAGTGTCCTGCTATGGAAGTTTTTTTTTTTGTTGCAAATTTACCACAAACAAAAAACCAATATATGTGGTCAGAACTGTGTTTGGAGATGGGTAGGCTACATTTATTTGATGAAAAATACAGTAAAAGACAATAAGTGGATTGTGGACATGTTTCTTTTTTAAAATTAAATATCTCGTTTTATGTTGATATATTTTTAAAATGTATTTATTCCTGTAATGGCAAAGCTGAATTATTAGCAGCATTATTCCAGTCTTCAGTATCCTGTGTAAACCTCTTCTATATGGTCAAGAATCAGCCCTTATTATATCAATGTAAAAAAAAATTCTAACAAAGTATGCTTATTTCTTTATATTAATATTTTTTTGTGTAAACCATGATACTTTTTTCAGGATTGTTTGAGGCATACACTCAAAATCAGCAGAAATCATTTTACATTATAAGCGTCAGTTGGTCTTAGAAACCGATAGAATGTTTTACGGTCACTTTGAATCAATTTAATGATACTTGCTGACGAAAGGCTATCATCTCTTTTAAAACCTAAATAAATAAAACCTCACTAACCTCAACTTTAAATGGTAGTGTATATTTAATTTGAATAGAACAATAGGTACTGCACAGGGTCTTAGCTTCTCAGCAATTACACCAAATTCATAAAATGATCATTCTTGTATTCCTTTTTTGTTGCTGTTGTTGCTGAACACTTCCCTTTTTTTTCCAGCCGCTCTGAAATACAATTCATTGTTAGCCTGTAAATTATGAACAGTTTTCCTATAGTAGATTTTTTAATATTTATGTCAGTTGTCCATTTAAAACAGATACATGGACACAAACACTGCTTACACTACTATTTTCATATATCATGTTAATTATAATTATTTATGTCCCCAGAGGAAGATATTTTGTCAGATTTAGGACATTTTCTCCCTAAAGTATATAAGTAAACAGGCAGATTAGCTCAGTATCAGTTTCCTGTTGGCATATTTCTCCTAAATGCTTTAAATGTTTAGTAGGTTTACAGTGAGACATACTGAGGATTGCCAATTTTAGCCTAATTCAATGACATATCCGCTGCATGGATCAGACTATTTTGTGATCCCAGCTTTTTTTTGGCAGATTGTTGTGATCCCAGCTTTGTTTTGGGACCATGACCACATATCTTTAAGTACAAATGTATACAGTTTTGTTGGCTACAGTTGAGAATGTGAAGTAAAATCAGCTCTGAAGTGCAGACTCGCATTATGAAGGTCACATTTTATGATCCGTTATATACCTTTTCAAAAAGCACCCAAACGTTCATTCTTATATATTGTCATGCTGAAGAAATAGTTGATGCCTAGCTATAACAAGTCAGTCATTGTTCAGGTGGACCACCATATTTTAAATCAGCAATAAAGCTTTGAAGTTGTGTGATCTTTGAAATGCAGCTTCTAATAATTCTAATTATACTGTACTTGGAAGGCTTGAGTTTTGTCTGTGAAATCACTGGTCTGCTAAGGCTGGTATCTTACTGTGTTCATACCTCAAGAGCTCCTCAGGGAAATTATAACAGCCAATATGAGCCCAGTGCCTATTATGAAATCTTATATTAGCATATACTAATGGCCATATCAAAACTGAAATCGCAACTTGCTTTTTTGTTCCTCAATAGAGATTAGCTTCTCGTAGTGCCCAAGTTAAGGTGCATCTACACATTTGAAGCTTGATTGGGATTATATTCCCTGTTTCAAAATTGTAACATTTGTAAATGAATAATGACATAATCCTTTTCCAGTCACTTGTAGCATACTATAGAACAGGGACGTCATTTGTTTTTGAGGGGGCACGAGTGGGGGGGGGGTCGTCATGTGACACACAGCAGCCACAACAGCACTTATGCTTTATTTATTTTTTTCCTTTTTATTCGAAACATCCCCAAACGCATTAACTATATCATGAAATATCTTGATTCTCACCTTTATAGATTATGTTGATCTATAGTGGGTGATGGTCAAAGTAACCTAATAATGTGATCTCTTAACTATGCATAAAAACCTGCCTGTTTACTTAATTAACATATATGGATGTCATGCCATAACATTTTTAATATGACTGAGTTTATATTTCATGTGAATTTAACATTGAAAATTAATGTGAATAAAAACATTGCAAGTTAGGCTACTAATCATAACAGCCTATAGAATGAGAGCAAAGAACATTTACATTATCAAAACTTTCCACTGACGAGTACCCAGTGTCACAGAGCACCGGCAAAACCTCCCCTTAAAATCACTGAACTGTTGACACAATGAACAATTAAATATCATTAGAGATCCTAACACACATTTGCACACTTGTTCAAATTCGCCAAAAGAGGTATTACCGCTATGCTCATCTGAAACACCCTGATGGGCCCATGGTCATTCATGAATCTCACCCGCATCTTGTGTGATTGGTTAATGGCCGCACAGTGCTGTAAAAACACGCCTGATCTGGCTCAGCGCAGCCCGCGAACGCGAGACGTCCCTGAATTTAGCACTGACGATTGACGCACCCTGACCGTTCTAATCACAAAGCTGGTGGTGATTGTATTAAATAGAAAATTATTTTAATATTTAACAAATAACATTTGATTTTCAGGACAGAAGCTCCACATGTTCGTCACGGTCATTCTGTTACCTGTGGAGCCAAGAAACAAATTCTCGTCTTTGAACATACCTGTCAATCAAACTCATTCTGATCTGATTCATTCTGACATTAATCGTCCTTTGTCCTTTTGAAGCTGTATTCAAATTCCACTGTGGCCAAAAATGCTTTGTTTGGTTACAAATATAAGTTGTGTAAATGCAAGCTCCAGCTGACACGTTAGAGTGTTTTTTACCCCCCTTAGAGTCAATGATGGCGATTCAAGTTTTTCCTTTGCTCTTTGGAGTGTACAAGCTAATTGTTCATAAAAAGACCTGAAGTTGCAGACTAAGTCTCACAACCAAGAGATATTCTTTATTGCAAAGACTAAACTCTGCCACGCCCCCCTAAAACGGCTCGGTCTAACACGCCCACACATATCTAGGTCACTATGTGGAAATATTAGCATAATGCCACCCAAATTTTTTCACATAAAGAAAGAAGGCGTGGTTTCAGTAACCGCAGTTGTTGAAGCAGCCATGTCAGGGAGAAGCTGTGTGTTTCTAGGCGAAAGCAAAAGCACTTTTTTTGGCCTTCCGAAAGTAGATGCATTTTAGGAATCTTTAAGATTACTTACAACATTACTTAGCAATGCATTTTATGGACGACCGTTCGTGAACCTAGGAGAGGAGGTAATTCTGGCTTTGCTATGACAATCTGGTGCTTCTGAATCAGCTACTGTTTTGTTTTGTTATTAGTTTAAGTATTTGACTGTTCAAATGCGGAGTTTTGCGATCGGTGTGTGTGTGTGCGTGCGTGCGTCGTGTGCGCGCGGTGCTGAGAGAGTACCAGCTTCATCACTGCTGTCCTGTCACGCGACTCCTGTCCCCTTTCGGGCTCTGTCTTTACATTTATTTTTAAAGATGAAGCTCGTGATTATGGTAACGGGCGTTACATTTCCGACGAGTGCTTGCTGTGTTCGGTCAATCACAATGCACTGGGTCAGTTGGCCATTCAGAGCAGACTGCGCTTGTCAAAGGAAGGGGCTTTGTTAAAACGAAGCGTTTGAGAGAGGCGGGCATAGAGGACCTACAATAATGTACAGTATTTGAAAAAAAGTGTGTTTTTTGAACATTAAAGCATTTCAACATTTTTTGTTACACCAAATACACAAAATAATAATGATCTTTAAAAAAGCATCAAATGACCCCTTTAATTAAGTACATGTCAATATTTTTTTGACTTATAAATTGATCAATAAGATTTTTTATAGCAGGAAATAGATTTTTGTCACTTCACTTAAAAAGGTAATATTTACATTCATTTAATTTTTGTTGCAGTTTCTTTGTAATTGAATTGTGTGAAGCAATTTTTTTGAGCGCAAAAATTCCTTTCTCATCCTCCGCCCTAAACCAGTACACTTAAAATATATAGTGTACAAGAGATAATGGACTCTTGTATTGAAATATGATTAAAGTTACTGTTGAATGTACTGACAAACTTTTATGGTAAACTAAAATATATGTTAATGTCAATATACTATTGAAACTTGTCGTGTATTCAAATCTGATTTATTAAAATGCAATTTCATATTTGTAATGATGAAGTTGCAATTAAGTACATTTAAAATATATTAACTTTAAATATAATATTGAATAACACACTACAGCTAAAATTAATTTATGATCCAGTACGTTGCTTAGTATGTCGTCAAGGCACATCAAAATAAGTGTACGTGTTTAAGTCACAACAAAAGATTGCTAAAACATTATGATTTGATGTGTACTTTAAAGTAAAACTTTTAATTTGACATTATTACAAGTGTTATGTCGTGTAAACTTAAGTCTCTAATGGACAAATACACAAACAGCAAACATCTCAGTGTTGTAAAAAGTCTCACTCGTGCAGCACAGCTCAGCCAATCAGATTAAAGGCCTGGAATATACTCTTCTATAACAACCCCAAATCAGTCACCAATTAGCATACATTGTACAACATATAAAAAAATACAGTGTTCTGTGATCTAAGTCAGTAAAGTATGATGCAAGTAAAGGTTTTAGTATCTGCACAGCATCAGTTGCTTAGAAACTAGATCTTTCATGCATTCTTCCCCCTTTAGGAAAACATCTAAGTCTTTCACTTTGAAAGCATCAGCCCGGGTTCCACAGTTGTCACGGTTGTGAAGGATGCAGGCAGGAGAATGATGCTGGCATCTCCATGGTAGCAGAGAGAGCGTGAGGGAAGGGTGTCCAGTCGTTGTGTAACACTGACCTAGTTAATATTCAGCTGATCTGCCCCAGGTCTCTGAAACATTAATGAGCTTTCTGCTACTGCTTCCTGCTCAACGTAGTTTGTCTCTCTGAAAACACTTACAAACACATACACAACCAATCCAAGTGATTAAGGAAGCCCCTAGTGATGTTATTATGATATATTAAGTGTCAAGCCATCAGTGTTGGAGTGCTAAGAACTGGCTGTGCTGCCTATTGCTGGTCGATTTTTGCTTTTATTTGATCAAACGCCAATTTTAGTATGTGAATTATAAGGATTACGTATGAAACAAGCACATTATGGCATTTAAATTATATTTAATATAAAAAAATAATTGTAGCGTTTCGACCAATCTGACACACTAATTTTTTTTTGATTTAACAAATCAATTATTCATTATATTAACAAACGTTCACAGACCCCTCAACCAATAAAGATACTGGGTTCCAAGTTGTCTGTGAACAAGGTCCAGGACCCTGGTTACCATGGCACCCCTGACACCAGATACATTTACGACCTAATGGAATGTGAGTAGGGAAAATCACTGCCTTTGAATTATAAAGAGACACAGTGCCCAGTAGAAATGGAATCTTTTCTAATTAATCCATAGGAAAACTTTTTTTTGAATGAACACACATATCCTTCAGTTTGTGTATGTTGTCTTTGATATTTTTTACTGTTTTATGCAGGCTTATGATCGAAACACTCATTCCTGTCATCTTACCTATATGTAATCCTACCATGTTTAGTATCTATGAATTCGTCTTCTGATGATTTAAACGAGAGTGTATATTATATGTTGGCAATATATTAGTGTCCTGAGAATCGTTAGTAATTTCGATTCAAGTTCCATTTGCAAATTACTATGCCCTCACACAAAGGGTCATAAAACTCCCCAGTATTTCCAGCCTCCCGCTTGGAATTTCAGCCTTTCTCATTGGCCAAGCCCATCTTGAAAGGCGGGGATCTTCTCCGACCTTAAAGGCCTCACATCAGTGACCCGCCCAGTAGTCGGTGGTTCGGTTAGATTCTAAGATGAAGACATGAGCTAGAAAGCTTCTGCAACCCGCTAAGTTCATGCCAGGCTTCGGCCTTGACTTTTCCATTCACCAAGATTCTCTGACTCAAACTGCTTCTTTTCATCAACCAACTTCAGCAAAAATAAACTTGAACCTTTGGACTGCATCAAGACTTTCTTTCAGACAGACGAGACATGTAAGTATCAAACTTAGTCTTATTAATTGATCACATATAGAGTCCTCTTTTCACCTTTTACAAGTGTGTTGAACTAAGATCTGATGTTTTCCTTCGGCGGTCATGGGATCTGCTGAATATGCAAAGAGTTTTCCATAATTCATATTCCCTTTTTTTTTTATTTTTTTTTTTTCCTTTCTTTAACTGATTTAAGCTTTAAAACAAAACCCTTTTTTTTGTTTTTTTTGCTTTCCCCTACAAACTGTATGTTTGTGTGTTTATGTAGTATGTTGGACTAGTTTAAGTTTTTATGTAGTTAATAAAGTCTTACTTGGATCACACTTGACGTTGTTCATTGTTTTCTCATAACTGGAGTCACTTAATCATGTAGATTTATGCTACAAGCTTTTGTAGATTTGTACAGTAAGAAAGTTATTTCCTTTTACCAGGAAATTAACGTTCTTAGAATTTACAGACAGTTGACCCTGAGAGGTCAAGTAAATATCTACAGCAGATCTAAATATTTATATTTAATTATAACTAGTTATAATTAAACATTCATATTTCCCCTTTGAGCTGATTAGCTACAGTGTATATACACTATCCATTTAAAAGTTTGGGATCACAACATTTTTTTTTTTGATAGCCTCTATAGATCTCCACTAAAGTCAAGGGCTGCATTTATTTGCGCAAATACCAATCAACGTATCACTTATGAAATATTATTACAATTTAAAATAACTCTTTTCTATTTTAATATATTGTAAAAGGTAAATTATTCCTGTGATGAAAAGCTGAATTTTCAGAATCATTACTCCAGTCTTCAGTGTCACATTATCGTTCAGAAATCATTCTAATATACTGATTTGATGCTCAAGAAACATTTAATAGAAAGTTGAAAATAGGAAATTGAGGCTGTGGGAATACCCATAATTCCTTGCACTTGAATCATTTTATCATATACCTTTGGTCAATTTATTTCACATGCAGTAATATTTTAGTTTTTTATTATTATTGCAGCTAATATTTTAATTTAATTTAAATTAATTTAATCACAGAGTAACACTTGAAAATGTTTATTGTGAAATGTTCCAGTCAATACCATCATGCCATGCTCACACAGCTGAGATGGCGCTAATGGCTGGACGGGTTTATTTCTGGTATTACAGGTATTTTCACTGATGTTATGACAACAAATAACCTACACTCTTTGCCAGTCTGGATTTTAGTAGCCTGCTTTAAAGAATTCGTTTTAAAAATGTGTTTTAAGCCGCATTTAGCAACTTTTCCTAATACACAGTGGTGTGTTTCTATCCATATGCTTGCCTTTTTTTAATAAGGCTAAATTTATTGCTCTGGAATGGGGGTGGATGCATTTAGATAAGCATCATGATTCTAAAAGCTACAAAACGCTGCCCTGTTCCTTGTTTACACAAATGCTAAATTTGCCACCCTAATGAATGGTTCTGTTCAACAGCTGGCTTTAGAGAGTTGTCTCTGGCCCACAGACACACAGACGACGGCTCTGTCTGCTAATGAATGTCAATGCAAGGGAAGTCCGTGAGACAGGGTGTAATTGATCATTATCTGACCTTGATTATCACTATGTTTGTGTGTGTGGGTGTGTGTGTTGTTTGTGTGTGTGTGTGATGTTTGTGAAAGGGGGCGAGGGGGGGGGTCATCTTTATAATGCTGGTCGGACTGGTACCTCAGCTGTTGAATCCATAGTTTTTTTTAGGAAAGGCAGATGTTTGTATTTTGCATCCGCCACAAGAGCCCTTGTTAACAGGCGGCCTTTTTCTCTTTCTTGATCTCCTTCTCTCTTTCTCTGGAGAATGTGATTGATAGGTCATATATGTCACACCTCACTTTCATTCCCCAGAATGCTCTGGGAGCTGAGCCATCGCCATGGCAACCTGTCTATTGGCCCGTGCACATCCACATATCCTCGTACCCACCCCCACACTACTCTGCCTAGCAAGATGTCTGTGGGGTGCAATGTATCTACTACCAACCCCATAAGTTAAAAGATGTGTGTTAGTAACAGTGATGATTTTTTTTAGTTGGTGGTTTTTACAGTATATCTATGGTTTTTTGCAGAACAGTATTACGACGGTTCTTCGGTTCCAGTGAATGGGAACTACAGCAACCAACTGATATAGATTTTAGTCAGAGTAGATATTCACCTCAAGTGAAAACAAGGGAATGGTGAATCTCAAGAAGAAATGTCCAGGTCATATTTCACACCAACATTTAAGACGACATACTAAATATAAGATATTATATATAAAAGAAAATCTTAGTATTTATTTAGCATTCATTCTTTATTCATTCATTCAATCTATTTAAGCAAAATGTCATATTTTTTGCAAAATAACGATTAATGATAGAATTTTTATAATGTACATAGGATACTGTGAATCAGAGGCTTAATTGTAATGAAAATAATATAACAATTATAATATAATTATATAGATATTATATTCATATTGATGCATGTGTATGTGTCTGTGTGTGTGTTGTAAAATATATGTATGTGCCTTATATTTATTTATTTTATTGTATTATTTATATTGTGTGTGTGCGTGTGTATACACACATATACATATTCACACATATACATATTTGAAACCAACTTTTTTTTACATCGTGACATTATTTTTACATAAACTGAAAGATACAGTACAACATATTGACCAGACAGTATGTGTCTCTCACTAGCTCATTTTCACTCGCATCATATTAAATATGCGTCTTCTCTGACTAAAGATCTAGTCAAAATAGGGTGTAGCACTCTTTGTCTCTTTTTCCCTCCGTCTCTCTTTCTGTTTTTCTTCACTCCCCTGCTTCCTCTAGGCCAATAATGTATAATTTAATAAGTGTGTCTGTATTTATTCATTCAGATTGCACACTGTCTGAGTGTATGACGGTGCAGGGCAGGTGTGATTCTTTGATGCATTGCAGGAAGCATCTGTGCGAAACAGAAGTGTCACAATTTCCATATGTTAAATCAACAATTCACCTGTAAATGTGGGTGGAAGGTGATAACACTGATGATGTTGATCCTGCCCCTATTTTAAGGACGATTTATTGGCATCATTTTGACAATTTACACACATTTTCCGTTTATATCTCATTACTGTATTTTAACTGAAGTCTGTTTATATTTCATTTATATTTCTTAAGGCAGAAAAAAAACATCAGCCGTGATGCTTTGTTTATTTCACCCTCTCTCTCTCTTTCAAAATCTCCTTACATCCTCTCAAATCTCCTCCTTCTTTTGTGCTTCATCCGTTGGCTCTTTTATCGCTGCTGTTGTTGTTTTTCTGGGGTCCTCATTGTTGAGATCCTGTCAGCATGGCTGAGCGCTTTAAGCTTGTCCCACGGGTGTCATCATCTGCCCCTCTCTCATCTATCTCTCGCTCCCCTAACACACAAGAACCAATCACACAACCTCTGGAAACCCCACCTCACCTCAACCTTCACCCCAGACCTGACGCAACAGCCCTGGGGTGTGAGAGAGTGTGTGTGATTTGGGGTTATGGAGGCGTGTTCATGTGTTTGGGGAGTCGACTAATGACTGTTTTAAGAGAGTGAGGGCTAAAGCATACTTTATCATCATAATCAGCAAAATTACTAAATGAAAGAGTGATGAGCACAAGGGTTCATTAGTGGACTTGCTAAGGCAAGCATCCCTTTTGCTATTGCTTAAACATATAGTGTTTGGGATTTTATCTCAGTGGTGGTTTCTCTGTGGGTGCAGGAGAATCAGAACTGGTTTTGTAAGTTTACCGTACCTTGCATAAATACACACTATCCTGTGATGCGTTAGTATGCAAAACAAATCCACAGCCGTTTGCCGATTGACTCTTCATCATAAATATATATGAGTGCTTTGTTGTATTTTCAGTAACTTCTGGGACTGTTATTTTTTGGCATTTATTCAAGCTGTTTGATTGTTATGTCTAGAAGTTTTTTTTTTTTTTTTTTTTTTTTTTTTTTTCTAAGACCAGTTGCAATTACCCATTTGGCAAAAAAAATTGTGGCCAATATATATTGAAATATATGCTAAATATATGTTGCAAACAGTAAAGTTCAATTAAATATAGTTTTGCCATGACAACTCTCGGAGGGACTGGCATGGTAATGTACATGACACTGTTAATGTATTTGGTCATGGCGGACTGGATCTGCTACGCATGCTGTTGCTTCAGAGCAAGTATGGACTTGCTACTGCCAACAGATACACAGACACGCTGCTGTGAGCATGTACGAAATATTGCTGCTGCAAATATAACATACATGAAATAACCCCCATATAGCATACATGATCACCTCGTAGCAGATCTATGGTGAGCGTGATTTGAACCAGTACAACGTGTTCCTGAATCAACATCCTTGTTGATCCTGGAACATCATTCCAATCAACCAATCAGAATTGAGAGATAACTTTTCAGGAAATGTCCGTTTTAGGTTTACAATCAGGATTATGTGCTTCTACACCCTTGTTAATCAGCTATCGTTTCCCTCTGATTTTAGGAATAAATTATGGGTAAGGTTAGGTTTAAGGGTAGCGACTGGGTTAAGTCTGTATTTTTGGACAGTAATGTTGATCAACAAAGCTGTAGAGCATGGTCTTACTTGGCAAAATCACGTGGACCGCAGATCTATAAAGGTGGAGCTGGGGAAGGTGGTGGGTTTCTGAAGCAAGCTGCAACTGCGACGGCAAGCACTACTCATATATTTGAATGTTGAGCAGCGAGCTCATTGGCTACAAGAGAGAACCAATCATCTGTGCCATGTGATAATGATGTCATTATGTCATATTGAGTTAGACCTATCGGACTGCGCCATTTAAAGTTTCATGCCAGAACTCTGTATTTTGAATAGAAATAGTTCATTTGACACTTCATAAAATGTAAATACTGTATGGTTTTGTGATTTTGGTTCTACATAAATAGATTTACTGTAAGGTGATCGTTCTGTGATTTTTAATTTTTTTCTTCTGGGTGTCTGATTTCCTCTGTTGGTTGGTTTTGTGATTTCCTACATATGTAACACTTCCAAAAGCCTCTGTAGTTTCAGTAGTTAGACTGCTGTCATTTTGGGTTGACAACTTTACAGGCACATTGAGATTAAACACAATTTTTGTGTGTGAGTGAGAGAGAGAGAGAGAGAGAGAGAGAAGAGAGAGAGAGAGAGAGAGAGAGGGAGAGAGAGAGATTCCTGGAATCCGGTCTGAAGCAGCAGATGGTTTTCAAATGTGGTCTGGGCCACAGGTCCCTCATGTGTACCCACATGCATAATGGTGGAATTAAAAATGAAAGGTCTAGACTGCTTTAAAGTGTGCGTGACTGCGTTTTAGACCAGGATTGTTAGCTGTCTAGGGCAAAGCCACGTATGTGCTGAAATGTGTGTGATGAGATACCACAGGAACTGAATGCACAAAGAGGATGTTGTCCACAAGCAGGCACAATTTCCAGGCTGCCAGTGTCATAAATGTTAAAGCAGTGATATAGTTTTTCATGTGTGTTTTCTGTGTTTCTCTCTTGCAGCTCAGGGCTGTGTAAATGTAAGACAGGTGTATACGGGCCCAAGTGTGACGACTGCCATCCTGGATTCTTCCACTTCAGCAGCACAGGATGTCAACCGTGCCAATGCAACAACCACTCTACCTACTGCCACCCTCAGTCAGGTCAGTAAAAAAACTTATGCCTCACAGAAACTCTTACAAAGTGAAAACAAACACTCACTTGTGATCCATGTACACATTTCAGGCTTATCGTTCATGATCTCAGTTTGAAGCATCTGTCATGGTTAAATGTCCTATGCTAGTTTACCACAAAGAGAGTTTAAACTTGGAAGATAAAAATAGCTAAAAAAAAAAAAAACTCAAAACCAACCAGTTTTCTCAGTCTTCAATTATGTGCAACACAACCCTCTGGATCTACACTGATATTGAGTTAAAATACAACATCAAGTACAGAATTATTCCGAAGATCATCCATCAGGACAAAAGTTAGTTAAAATGATGGGCAAATTTGATCACACTTTAGTTTGGGGACGAATTCTCACTATTAACTATTAACTATGACTTTTGCCTCAATAAATAACTAATTTGCTGCTTATTAAGTTAGTATTAGTTGTTAATTTTTAGGTATGGTGTGGATTAAGGGATCTAAAATATGGTCATGCAGAATAATGCATTAATATGTGTTTGATAAGTACTAATAAACAGCCAATATGCTAGTAATATGCATGCTAATAAACAACTTGTTAATAGTGAGAATTATTCCCTAAACTAGTTTAACTAGTTTTTCTGCAAACTAGACTGGTTCTTGTGTTCAGTTCTCTGCAGGTGAAGATTGTTAATGAAAAACGACTTAAATTTCAATCTATTTTTACACAAAGCTATCATTTATCTCCAAAATAATTTAAATATTCAAATTTATTATTTGAAATGAAGATTAATAAATAACACCAAACCATTCCATTCAACTGAGCTCTACAGATTTGAGATTAAATCACCTAGAGCGAAATCTCAGTGAAATAATGAAAGATACAAACAGACTTTCAGACTTTCATAATGCATAATATGGGGGAGGGGGGGATCAGACCAGATTAAAATAAATAAATAAATAAACACTCACAAATAAATGCTCACAAAACATAACATTCTCCTGGATATTTTCTTATTTTGAAGCTTAATATTTATAAGCATTAAATCACATAATGCTCAATATTATCTTTTAATTTGCATTTATATAATTAAGAATAAAATTGCATGCAACTTATAATAAATTTGTAATACAAAATAAACACTTATCCATTAAAATAATGTTATAAAACAGATTAAGCTATACTTATACTTTGTTAAACTTCATATCAAATTCAAAATACAAGAATATTATGATACTTTTATTTTAGAATGACATGAAGATGAATAAAATATGATTTTCTTTTTTGGGTGAACTGTTCCTGTAAAATCTCCAGATTTGAGATTGACTCACCTAGTGCGATTCATCAGAACATCCTCCACACTTCCCTCTCTTTTTCTCTCTTCCTCCCTGTATCCTAGGCAACCTCGGCTTAATTAACCTCCATTTGAATCAGGACCAAAAACCCCAATCAACATAATGCCCATGCTGGTGTGTGTATGTGTGTGTGTGTTCATTTGTTAAGCAAACCTGCTGACATCTGAGAAGTGTAGGCGTGTTTGTCTTAAATCATTTCAGCCGGGCCTCAGTCTGCTGATGTCACAGACGTGTTTGTCAACTGCTTGTTCAAGTGCATGAGCGCACGTGTGTTTAGGAACCCATCTGTCTCTGTCTTTCTCTCTCCACGTTGTGTGTGTGCAGATGGTAGCTGGTAACCTTTCCTCAATGTGGAGAGCCACAGTCAGATTTACAGCCCTCCTTCGGTCATAAAACCCAATCAGCATCTCCGGAGACTGTTTACCGTTCATAGACTCACAGCCACCCCACAGCATAATACCACACACACACACACCACACACACACACACACACACACACACGAGACGTGCAGTATTTCACACTGCTAAACAACAATTTGCATATTACACAAAGGCTTTTGGTCTTTGGCCAGTTAGTTTGCTTTGTCCTTGTCCACGCAAAACTCCTACCTGAAAACTGTAGCATACAGTTCTGATGTGTTAAAGCAAATGCAGTACTTTCATGTAATTGAAATGAAGACAAAGAGAAAACCAGAGGCAATAAGAAAGATATACTGACACAAGATTGCATATTCTCATCAGCCACAATATGTACCATATGTATGAAATAAGGTACTAAAATGCACACTTTAGGGATAAATAAGGTACCGTTGTAACTTTTTCATTGTTACTTTTAGCCTTTCAGGGACCCTTCAGTGTAAAAACCTAGATTTTTTTCTGTAATAATGTGAGGCTTTCGTGAACATTTATAAAAATTATTATAATATTAAGTACATAATGCTGACTATTTTCTGTTAATTTTATGTTAATGTTCTGTTAATGTTAATACTTAAAATTACATGCAACTGGTTTATATAATATAATTTTTAATATAAAAATACGATTTCCTCTAATCTAATCATTCATAAAACAGATAAAGTACCCTTAGAATATATATATATAATATATATATATATTATATATAATTCATTTTTTTTTTTACAAGTTATATAGAATTCAATTAAAATTTAACATACCTTTATTTTCTAACTTACTTGACAAACTGATGATTCACTAATTTATGCTGTGTTTGGTTTTGTTACGTTAAGTGTCGTGATGAAAAAGTCAAACTATGGTAATTTTAGTATTATATTTTATATATCTTATATAGTTATATTCGTAGTTATTATGTATTAAATATACACTATAGTGTTGTTTTTATTATTTTTAAATGAGCTTTTATTTTTATATTTTAAGTTTTCATTTAAATTTTAGTTTTAGTAATTTTGTTGTTTTGTTCTTTTTATTATTACTTTTTTAATATTTCTAATTAGCTTTATTTTTTTCATATGTAGTTTTAGTAATTTTAGTACTTCAACTGAAGCCTTTCATTGTTTTTTAAATTTAGTTTAGTTGCCAAGGTAACATTTCAAAGTTTTTCATCTAATATTTATATTTTATTTGAGTATTTTAGTCATCTTAATTTCAATTAACAAAAACCATTTTTAAAAGTGTTTGTTAACATACAGCAAGTGAACAGAAAACTTCTTTGTTTTATATCCCTCCACTTGAAAACCCTGGTCTTGAATAGTGTTAACTAGAGCTCCAGTACAGCGTTTCTCACATTGAGGCTTAAATCATCAACAAATCATCTAGTGCACATTTAAGACTAAGAGCACTTTAAACACAAACTTTAAACTGGTGAAAGGTTCTTCTGTGACAAAGCAGATTTCTTTGTTTTAGAAACGTTTTTTCAAGTTTCACCTTTTCAAGTTCTTACCTTATGCAGTGATTTACATAAGACTCTCTGGAAGTCTCCTGTTCAGTCTATACTGTTGCTAATGATCAGTTGTTCTGTATATTCTCCTTCTCTCTCCTCAGGTGTTTGTTTGGACTGTCAGGATTACACTCAGGGCCACAACTGTGAGGAGTGTCTGCCCAACTTTTACCGGCGTCATGGTGAGGGGTCCGCGGACACTTGTCTGCCTTGTCCCTGCTCCTCTGAGACCTCCAGCAGCAGCTGTCATCTCGGTGAGTCTGCATCTCTGTGACATGTTGACAGGGTTCAGGGCAGCTTCTGCGTTCAGCACATAATGTCCTAAGAAGTGACTGGCAATTATTCATCAGGACAGAAAAATAGAAGGCACAGAAAGCCTTTTATTTTATTTTATTTTTTTTTCCTTTTTGCATAACATGCACTGATGGATCATGCACAAGGAGACCATGACATTTACATTTCCTGTCAAAAGTCTGGAATATTTAGGATTTTTTTTATGTTTTTGAAAGTTTAGTTCACAGAGGCTACATTTATTTGATCAAAAATACATAAAAACAGTTTAAAATAAAAAAACAGTTAAAATAATGTTAATACATTTTAAAATATAATTTATTCCTGTGATGCAAAGCTGAATTTTCAGCATCATTACTCCAGTCTTCAGTGTCACATGATCTTTCAGAAATCATTCTATGCTGTTCAGTTATTAATTATTATCGATGTTGAACACTGTGATTCTTTGATAAATAGCAAGTTCAAAAGAACAGCATTTATTTGAAATATATTTTGTAACTATGTCTTCACTCAAATCAATTTAATGCATCCTTGCTCAATAAAAGTTTTTAAATCTTAAATCTTACTTAAACTTTTGAATGGTAGTGTATCAGTGTTTCCACAACAGTATTAAGCACCACAACTGTTTTGAACATTGATAATATTAAGAAATGTTTCTTGAACACCAGATCAGCATATTAAGTTGATTTCTGAAAGATCTGGAGTAATGATGCTGGAAATTCTGCTTTACATCTCAGGAATAAAATACTTTAAAATACTTGCCCTCAAGTTTGATTGGGCCAAAAAATGCAATATCTCCTGTGACAAAATTCACAAGTTAATTATAGTTCATTAGTTCACCTGACATCTGTTATTGCATTAGGATGATTGAGTTGTCAGTGATTTTCCATTCCTGGATGGATTTATAAACAACCTGGATTTAAATCTTGGTCACAGCTAAAAATTTGAATGGTACAGAGGAGCCAATCAGAGACCTTGTTTCCATCACATCTGCCCTTCCTTTGGATGCAGTGGCACAGCAACAGCTATGGTGATGGGTTGTCACTTTACATTAACAGTCAATGGAGCCCGAGGAGGAAAGTCAATGTGTCAGTGTGAGGAAGAGAGAGAGAGAAAGGGCACTGAAAGTTCAGAACACTTATATAAGTGTACACAGTATTATTTATAGGTCAAATATGTAATGCATAATGTACAGTCATTATATTTGTATTGATAATGATCGTCAGACTGTTCATTGTGCTAACTATTATGTGGTTAACAAACCAACAAATAAATAAATATGTAGACATGAAATATTAATTTGAGTTTAAATTACATTATTGTCTTATATAGGAGAGAGAGGGAAAATGCGAGAGAGTACAGTAGTGATTATCAGTGTGTCAACAGGCTCACAGCTGCACCTCTCACTGTCCACAACTAAAGGTGCTTCTTAAGTTTTCATTTTGTGGAGTCGTGCAATAGTTAAAGATTTGGGCTAATTACTGAAAGGTTGTAGATTGAAATCCTGCAAGATCCACCGATCCACCATTGTGCTCTTGAGCTAAGCGCTTAAACCCAGGTTATTCCTATAATAAGTGAACTTCAAATTTCCTTGGATCTGCTAAATTACTACCTATTACGCTCGGTGCCCACCGAAAAGTTTAGAGAAAACATTTCCACAAATTTAAATCAAATTATTGTATGAATAATTAATAAATAAAATGTAAATAAAAGTATTTCAAAATAAATGTTAATAATTTAAATGAATCATATAATAGTTATACATAAAATCATTACTACATATTATAATAAATAACTTAGTAAAAACGAATAAATAATTTAAAATATACTTTTTTAAATAAACATTGATTAATATAATCCTTTTGATAACTAATAAAGTAATCAAATAAAAAAATAATAATTCAATAATACAATAAGATAAAATGTAGAATTTGGCATCAGTACGGTTTAATTTTGCTTTTTAAAGACAGGTTGGAAATCATGAGATTAATTGCAATTTTTTCTACCGTTTTATGTGTCTCCTCAGGTTTATACATGTAACAGTACTCTGTATTGGTTAGAAAATAAGATACAGTAAGATATGCACACTGAAAAATGATAGATAGATAGATAGATAGATAGATAGATAGATAGATGTATGTCTCACTGAACTTCCTGTTTTAATAGGAAATACCTCAACACAAGAAAGAAAACTGATGTCAAGACATATCTTGGGGCCTTTCATGGTCACGAAACCCTCAATAAGAGCACAAATCTGAGGCCAAATGTGTGAGTGTGTGCATTTCTAAACTCTTGAGTCGTCTCCCCCTGGTGACGCTGAAGCTGGTAAAACCTTGTCTGTTGGCATCACACTGTCTGTAGCTGGTGCATGAAGCTGGCACAGGCACGGCCCACGACTTCTCATGGCAGGAATGGGAGGAGTGCCGAAATGAATTCCTCCGCCTTCTGGCCACTTCCTTCTGTCACTGGCCGGCAGTGTGTCTCCGTCTCTCATGTCATGGCTGTGGCAGCGAGGCCAGTCAGTGGGGTGGTGTGGGGACAGATCTGCTTCAGGGAGGGGTTGCCCTGACAACAGCGGCCATTGAGAAAACGGATCAGAGATGTCATGACTATTGAAACTGCAGAGAAGCTTGCATTACTGCGTGATGTTTCTGCTAGCGGGCGGTTGTAGGTCAGGCAGTCAGGCAGGTCAGGATGTGAATCCAGCACAGTCATTCACACATCCTGCTGACTGGATTTCTTTCCTATCATCAATATTTCATTGTGTGTGTGTGTGTTGAACACTCTTAAGGATGTTTTAAACTTCACTCCTCTGTATTCCACTTACAAATAATGGCAATACCATGGTTTCTGGGTCTGGTACTATCATAATACCATGGTATTTTTGAAAGTACTGTGGAGTCCCATGTAAATGCCATGAATATGCTCATTAAGTATCATCCAAGCATAATCATTTTATGTATAAAATAATTTAAATTAGTAAATTAAAAAGCGATTCTCCATTACCACTTCATTTTCATTTTATTTTCCACTTCTGTAGAATATGGTGTCAGACTTGAAATTTGGTGCTGTGGCGCCACCTTGTCGTTGGAGTTGGAACTACAAGTGGCCTCTTAAAGTATTTTACACTTAAGTTGCACTTCAAATATGCTAGAGCTTTTCTCAGAAATGTCCTTCACTTTTCAGGGCCATTTTGCCAAATATAAAAACAACACAACCAGATATATGTTTTTTTTTATATTTCATCAACAATAACAAAGAAAAGATGAAAAAAAATCATGTGACCATAATTCTATTAATTATAACAGTACTGTTGACAAAAAAACATGCCAAAAGTACAAGAATAACATTATAATAATAATACACTAAATGTTTTCGAAGATATATATATATCTATATATATTCGATATATATATGTTGTTGTGTGTTTACTTGAAAGCTGAAAAGTGTTGAGTTTTTTGACATCTTGTACAACTAAAATTGTCAACAAAATGTTGACTAAAAAAAATTACTTTTTTTTTTTTAGGGGGGGGGGGGGGGGCAAAAAAAGACAAAAATCATGACTAAACCAAAATAATAGATAGATTAGAGAATAGTTTGTATGAAGTCAGTTCCCTTCAACTTCACACTGGTGTCTTACAAAATATGGATTTTGTTGCATTTTCAAGTGTGGCACAGCTATCTAAATACCTTTTAGGCCCACTGTACATTAAAATGAGTCCAGGATTAAAAAGCGAACTGAAGTTTGTGCATGAGGAGACTAAAATATTATTGTAATGCTATATAAAATAAATTACAAATCCCTTATTTGCCGTGTTTGCCATTATTGTAACTAGTTTTTGATCAGGTCTGTTTAAATGCATTTACAGATTCCAGTGGACAACCTGTATGTGACGAATGTAAGCCTGGCTTCTCCGGCCCAAGATGCAGCGTGTGCATGGACGGTTTATTTAAATCAGCAGGCGCGTGCGTGCCCTGCGAGTGTAACGGGAACACAGACCCTCGCTCCATGCCACAAATATGCCACCCTGAGACAGGCCACTGCCACCGCTGCATCAACCACACAGCGGGAGCACACTGTGAGATCTGCACTCGTGGATACACAGGGGACGCCCGCTACCACAACTGCACCCTGAGAGGTACGACACGTGTGTAAGCATTGTGGGAACATACATTACTGGTCAAAAGTTTGGAATAATTCAGATTTCTTTATATTTTTGAAAGTATCTTATGCTCACCAAGCCTGCATTTATTTGATCAAAAATAGTAGTATTGTGAAATATGATAAAAACATTTTAAATAGCTGTTTTAAATGTAGATATATTTAGATAAAAGTAATTTATTCCTGTGATGCAAAGCTGAATTTTCAGCATCATTACTCCAGTCTTCAGTTTCACATGATCTTCAGAAATTATTCTAACATTATGATTTGCCTATTAATTAATTATTATCTTATTGGTGCTCAATTTTAACAATATTATCATGTTGAAAAAACAATGCTGCCATAAAAGATGAGGAAACAGTAGTACATTTTTCAGGATTCTTTGATGAATAGAAAGTTCAAAAACATGAATTTGAAATATAAATCTGAATAAAAAAGAGAATAATAATAAAATAATAGTATATTATTTAAATTTTACTTATTCCACACCGTTTCCACAAAATTATTAAGCAGCACAATTGTTTTCAACAATGATAATAATAAGAATGTTTTATTGAGCAGCAAAATTCAGCATCTGAAGGATCATGTGACACTGAAGATGGAGTAATGATGTGAAAATTCAGCTTGCATCACAGAAATAATTACATTTTAAAATATATTAAAATAGAAAAACATTATTTTACAATTGTAATACATTATTGATAATGTAATAATTTACTTTATTTTGACTAAATATAATTATATATAAATGTAACGTTATTATGCAAAATATTTTTATAGCCCGACAGTGTTGTAATGATGTGGGTCTTGACATCTGATGCACTGCAGTTTCTGGCTATCTGAAAAACCTTGATTTTAACAGAAATGCTCAGGACTTGCAAGTACTTGCAAATCCCATGATTTGTGGTTCCTCAAAAGTGGTATCTTGCAAGCAGCTTTAGGCAGACTGGTAAAAACGTCTAGCTAGATTTCCTGAAACTGCACGTCTGTCAGCAAGTCGTGGAGGATTTTAGCAAGTCCTCGCTTTTTTGCGTGCAATATTTATGAAACGGTCATTGAAAAGACAATGGGAGTGTGTCATTCCATGGATGAAAAAGCATGTGTCACTGCATTTTTTTCTTCTTCAGTAACTCATAATGGTGTCATGTCAAAAGTATGTGAGTGCATTTGTTGCTGAAGTGGTTGCTGGGATCCCATCACATGAGTCACGAATAACCAGTGCAAGCTTTGATGTAGCCTGGATAATTTTTAATGATTTTATTATACTGTTCGCACTTTTACCTTAACTAAGGATAAGGATCCTTGTTAAGGCAGTTGTTTATTGTCAGTGTAGAGTTCCTGTGTGGGCAGTCTATTCTTTTGACAATGCCTTATTTAAAGTGTTATGTTGTCTATAACATTAGATTAACTTTACGGTAGATGACAAATGGACATGGGCATACTAATGACAAGGTTTAAAGTTAAATGTATACATTTGCATTTTTCTTTAAGTCTTTTGACAATAGATTTTAACAGTTAGACTCCGATATGCTGAATCCACACAAATAAGTAAAGTTTTAAAGGGGTCATATGATGTTGTTGATAAAAAGAACATTATTTTGTGTATTTGGTGTAATAAAAATGTGTTTATGCAGTTTAAGGTTAAAAAAACACATTATTTTCCACATACTGTACATTATTGTTTCTCCTCTATGCCCCGCCTTTCTGAAACGCGTCGTTTTTTATAAAGCTCATCGGTCTGAAAAGCTAGGTGTGCTGTGATTGGCAAGCTATCCAGTGCGTTGTGATGGGCTGAATACCTCAAGCATGTGACGGAAATGTTACGCCCCTTACCATACTGTGATGCCCTGTCCGGCCGGAGCGACGAGACAAAAACATTAAAACCCATTATAAACGAGGCATTTGTTGCATCCAGTGGGGAAATAATTACGGATTATAATGACTTGTACTGTCTTTTTACACGTTGCATGGCGCAAGGTAAAAATAAAAAACCATGTCTGCATTTGTGATCGGAGAAATGACCAAAAACAAGTGCTACTCTACACTGCCCAAAACTCACGTTTAAATCGTCAGTGGCAAATTCTTTAAATATAAAAACTTACTTACAGGACCGTGAGTCAGAACAGCCGGCATGTAGTCTACTCTACCAGGATCAGGAAAAAAGTCCTCCATAAAATGTGCTGCAAACATCTGAATATATGGGTTGAACTGTTCTGGAACAGTGTTGTAATTACAACTTAACCACTGATTTCCAGTTGTCCTCTTTTGGAAGGACAAACAAAATAGTTTTGCTTTCACAACAAAACACAGCGTCACACACGGCGGGCCTTGATTGTGAACGGCGGCCTGCGGCTAGAGGGAAGTGCAGGATGGCAGCTAGGTGGAGGCAGGCTTGCGGCAACAACCACGTGACGACCCCGGGTTGGACTCCGCTTTGTCCACGGTGAAAGCTGATCTGGCGATTGACAGTGCGAAGTTTGTTTTTCCTCAGCAACCAGCACGGATCAGCGCCAGGCATGACAAAGCAGATATTAGCCTCTGGTGAAGGCCAAACAAAGTGTTTCGCTTTCACAACGGAAACACACAGCGCCTTCACAACATGGCAGCAGCAACAATACTACAGCAAAAATAAAAGTTACGACTTCTTTCTTTGTGTGAACATTTGGGCGGCGTTATGCAAATCTTCCACATAGTGACGTAGACATGTGGAGGCATGCTAGAACAAGCCATTTTAGGTAGGCGTGACTGACTCTTAAACTTTTATAAAGAATATCTCTTTAGATTGGAGGACTTTAGACAGATCTTCTGAGAACCAAGGCTTGAACACTCCAAAGAAAGGAAAATTTTAAATTGCATTCATCTGACCCTTTTAAGATCTTTAGTGCTTGATAATGCATTAATGCTTTCCGTCATGTGGAGGCGTCACACCACAGGACTGAAAATATGAACAAAGTTAATATTAGTTCATAGTAGCCCCATGTCAAATATTACAAATTTGATTAATAATGGGGGCCTGGGGGGGTAATAGATGAAACAGATAGGTAATAGACTATTAAAAATAGTGGGGGTAAGACATGCTTGACGTGTCTTATCTGCTTCCTGTTTTCTTGAAAATAACTTTTTATCCACCTTTTCATCATACAAATAGCCACACCACAGAACAGTTCTTTTTTTTTTACTTTCAGTTCCTGGAAAAAATATTTTTTTTTTGCATTCCTGCAATTCTTCATGTTAAAAGGATAAAAATAACAAGAAAAATGTGAGATACACTTATTAAAAAATGTGCATGTCACATTGTTTTACTCGTAGTCCTCATCACACATCATCTATATATATATAATACATACTACACACAAACCACACACACAAACAAAGAAGCTAAAAACTGTGTTCCTAAATGAATTTAGTAGACAACTTTACTCTGACCCTCTTAGCAGCATGAAAAACAAAACAGTTATTCACATTTTAAATCAATTATAAATGCCATACAATTGTGACATCTTGTACAAACTATAACAAGCTGTCACGAGTGTGCTGGAGGATACATTTCTCATTTATGTTGCTTTTAATGGGAGCGTTCAACAATAACAGCAATATTGTTATATTCTGTAGAGCTGCTTTTCACTGAATTGAACCGGTTTCATAATTGATGAACTTTACACGGTTGTTCATGCAGTCCTAATCCTAATTTTCTTTGGTTTCTTGGCTGATTTGCGATTAATCTTGAATACGTGTTCAGCTAAAGCTCTAAGTTAATCATTTTTCATTTATATCCTTTATCATCTCTTTAGACACACTAACCATTTCAATCATTAACTCTCTCTCTCTCAGCTGTGAGAATCCTCCCAACTCAAGACATCAAGACCTCCACTACAGAAATCCCCAAATCCACAAGTTCTGTTGCTTCTACACCTGCTTCCCACCTCATCACTTTCTCCTCCTCCCCTACCACCCATCCAAGCCTACCGACCCTTCAGTCCGGCACGGGAGACTCCTCAGGACACAACAGCACGGCCTCTGCCCTGACAGTAGTGTCCTGGACGCAGTTTAACATCATCATCCTCGCCGTCATCATCGTGGTGGTCGTTCTCCTCATGGGCTTCGTCGGAGGTGTGTATACGTATCGTGAATACCGCAATAGGAAACTCAACGCCCCATTTTGGACCATTGAGCTGAAGGAGGACAACATCAGCTTCAGCAGCTACCACGACAGCATCCCGCACGCCGACCCCAACGGACTATTGGAGGAGGAGCCGTGTGTGGTCGCGGCCAATGGGCAGTTAGCACTCGCTACTGCCGCCAACATGTGCAAAGCGTGAAGTTGTCGGTACGATTGTATCTTTTCTTAAAGGGACATTTCAGCCAAAAATTGACATTCTGTCATCATTTACTAACTCTCATGTCCAACCTGATGTTCTTTTTTTAGTGGAACATAAAGGAAGATATTTTGAAGGCACTGAAAGTCAGTGGGGTCCGAAACAACATCGGGCCAATTTCAATAACTTTTTTAGTGTTACACTGAGAAACAAAGTCAAACAGGTTTGGAATGACATGAGGGTGAGTAAAGTACCAGATTTTCATTTTCGGCGAACTATCCTGTTAATTTTGATTATTGAAAGAACGTAGCTTGGGAGCCAAATCTAACTACTTTATTTGATTCTACACACTATTTAGCTCCGCATTGCTTCCTATGTGATATCCTCGTGCAAAGCATTTTCACGTACAATATTCCCTGAAACATTTAAGAGAGCATTCAAGCAAATACAGGACAAGCCATTAACATGTTACTCCTTGGACACAAAAATTATAAAATGCGAATAAATTGCATCTTAAAGGGATTAGTCACTCAAAATTTTAATTCTGTCATTAATTACTCACCCTCATGTCGTTCCAAACCCGTAAGACCTTCGTTCATCTTCGAAACACAAATTAAGATATTTTTGATGAAATCCGAGAGCTTTCTGATCCTGCATAGACAGCAACGCAACTGAAACATTCAAGGCCCAGAAAGGAAGTAAGGGAACATCGTTAAAATAGTCCATGTGACATCAGTGGTTCAACCGTAATTATGAAGCTATGAGAATACTTTTTGTACGCAAAGAAAACAAAAATATCGACTTTATTCAACAATTTCTTCCCTTCCGTGCCAGTCTCTGCTGGCATTCACGAGAGTACTTTAATTTGAAAAAGTGCACTTTTTGTTTTCTTTGCACACAAAATTATTCTCGTAGCTTTATAAAATTTATCAAATATAAAAATACAGTTGAACCACTGTTGTCACATGGAATTTTAATGATGTGTTTCAGTTGCGTTGCTGTCTATGCAGGGTCAGAAAACGCTCATATTTAATCAAAAATACCTTAATTTGTGTTCAGAAGATGAACAAACCTCTTATGAGTTTGGAACGACATGAGGGTGAGTAATTAATGACAGAATTTTCATTTTTGGGTGAACTAACCCTTTAAATGAGCCTCTAAACTGTGTTAGTTTGGGCTTATGGATGCTAATCTTCGGTTGATATATACATGAAAGGGGATTTAACTATTTCAGAGGACACTCAAAGACCTTTGGATACAAATGCCAAGATAATTTCACCTAAAATTGCTGTGTGTATAGAAAACAAGCAAGGTTTCAGACTGTGCCAATTGCACCGCCTGGGAAATTCACTTTGGCTTTGCAATATTCAATGGAAACCAGAGGAAGTTCAGTCAATCTGCAATGCTTTTGTAAAGGAAACAAAGACTGCCAGTTTCAAGTCTTACGTATGTGCGTGTGTCTTTGACAGATACTATTTCATACAATGGCGGTACTTTGGATTTCTTTGGAATGCAGTCTCGCTTCGTTTTCCTCTTTACACGATTCCTGTCACAGATTGGTACCAAACTGAACATGCTACATAACAGTCATACCTGTACCACTAGCACCTGTTTCAGCCTTATTGTATTTATGTGCGAGTGGGTGGATGTGTATGTGCATGCATGGGCGAGCGAGAGAGAGAGAGAGCCAGTGTTGTGTGTGGGAACAGTTTCAGATCTAACTGTGTAGAGCTGGATTCTACGCAGGAATGTACAAAAAGACTGGATTGATTCTGCTGCATAGTTTCACAAAAACTGATCAAACGTTTGACACATTAAGCCATGTAAGCATAATATGACCTAGGAGCAGCGTGTTCAGAGGACTTTGTGAAGTGGAAAGACTGTTTTTGGGAACCTATAAGGTACGACGGTGGACACGATGTGTGTTTTTCCTCCCATTTGTCTGCAAGGACCCTTTTAAATGTGATTCAGGATCATTTTGATGATTTGGACAAACGACCTGTGTTGGAATTATTGTATATGTTTGTGTTCTATTCAAATTTGTCTTGTTAATTCCTATTTATTTATCATTTGTGTTTGTTTCTGTGGTCTTATTTTATTGATGTTTTTCAATCTTCATGCTGCATTGTACAGTGTACCATACCGAATGCACACTCTGTAGGCCGAGTTGTGAGCACAACCTCAAAGACTTATTTTCTCCTCTTTTTTTTCTTTCTAATTTATTTAGTCAGGTTATGTGTTAATAACTCACAGTATACAATGGGATGACGGTGGAAAATACTGTGTTTTCTCATTACTGACTGGTTAAATGACTGAAATTAAAGGATTACTGAATCAAAGGACATTCTTCAATGAGATGGTAGATACTTTTTCAGACTGCTTGTGGGGGTGTGTCTTTTTTAAATGTTAGAGGGAAACCAAAATTTAAATTCTGTAAATCAAGTCACTCCAAACCTGTGTGACTTCTTCTGTGGAACATGAAAGAAGGTATTTAACCCTCACAGGTTGTGTTCAGGTCATTTTAACCCGGAGAGAATATTCTTTCTCCCGAAAATGTTTTACTGAAAAGTTTTACTGACTTTGTGCACACAGGGCATAACTACTTCCACCGCAAAAATTGTTCATTTTCGTTAAACATTTTTTAAGTTATTCAACCTAGTTACACTTGTGTTCCCGGTCAAAAATGACCGGCCTTCAAAAAAATAGCTTCTAAATCTCTTACGCAATATTATCACCTAATATTGGTATCAATCTTTTTGTCAGCTTATTTTCTTTCAATTAGGACTGGTTTTGTGTTTATTTTTTTATCCATAGGCCTCATTAATCTGAGTTTACGTACATCAGTTTTTGAGTGAAAAAAAGTGTTATTTGTGGATTTTATCAATATTAAATAAAACATGAAAAAAAATGGAACTGTTTATCACACTAGCATGCTCTAATATTTAACCAAGAAATTTGTTTTGAAAAGCTTTTATTTTGTACAAAATAAAAAAAAAACACTTGTGATGTTCCCGGTCAAAAATGACCGATCCGCAAAAAATAGCTTATAAATCTATTGTTATGCAATATTGTCACCAAATATTGGTATCAATCATTTTGTCAGCTTGTTTTCTTTCAATTAGGACTGGTTTTGTGTTTATTTTTTTATCCATAGGCCTCATTAATCTGAGTTTACGTACATCAGTTTTTGAGTGAAAAAAAGTGTTATTTGTGGATTTTATCAATATTAAATAAAATAAAAAAAAAATTGCACTGTTACAAAAGTGTTATAGGGATTTGAACACAATTTAAGGGTTAAAAACAATGTTTTGGACCCAATTCATCTTCATTATATGGACAAAAGAGTTAAACATTTCTCAAAATATTTCACTTACTTTGTGCCATATTTGGAATTGATGACAGAATTTTATTTTTTGGGTGAACTATTGGTTTAAAATAACTTCGCTTTCCCAGTTTAATGTGGACAGACAACTCTTTGTTACAGATTGATTTCACAAATTGTGGTGCTACCAAAACATTGCTCTGTTTGCTTGATCATCCCAACCGGCCTGACACACCAACTTCTCAACTAATCACGTGAGTTTTGGGTGGGGCTATCTGCTTGACCGACCAATGGAAAATGCAATAGATTTATATTTTTGCAGAAATTACACATTTTACCTTTAAATGTCGGTTCACACCAGGAATGATAACTACATTAGCCAACGCACCAACACACAATAACATTCTGTCTATTATAAGCATGTGATGCAGTTTCGTAATCTACTGCTTAAAATTCTCCAGCTCTTCAAAGCAGGATGAATTCTGATTGGCTGTCAATTGTTTTTATCATTCATTAGCTGGAAAAAAAAATCAGTATGAAAGCGATTCCAATCATATCATGTCGTTGTTACTATAGTTGGTGTGTGTATGTATATATATATTACAGTATATATACACACACACTGAACAAAATTATAAACGCAACCCATTTTGCCCCCATTTTTCATGAGCTGAACTCAAAGATCAAAGACTTTTTCTATGTACACAAAAGGCCTATTTCTCTCAAATATTGTTCACAAATTTGTCTAAATCTGTGTTAGTGAGCACTTCTCCTTTGCCGAGATAATTCATCCACCTCACAGGTGTGGCATATCAAGATGCTGATTAGACAGCACGATTATTGCACAGGTGTGCCTTAGACTGGCCACAATAAAAGGCCACTCTAAAATGTGCAGTTTACGGTATTGGGGGTCCGGGGGGTCCGAAAAACAGTCAGTATCTGGTGTGACCACCATAACGCAGTACAACACATCTCCTTCTCATAGAGTTGATCAAGTTGTTGATTGTGACCTGTGGAATGTTGGACTACTCCTCTTCAATGGCTGTGCGAAGTTGCTGGATATTGGCAGGAACTGGAACACGCTGTTGTATACGCAGATCCAGAGCATCCCAAACATGCTCAATGGGTGACATGTCCGGTGAGTATGCTGGCCATGCAAGAACTGGGATGTTTTCAGCTTCCAGGAGTTGTCTATAGATCCTTGCAACATGGGGCTGTGCAATATCATGCTGCAACATGAGGTGATGGACATGGATGAATAACACAACAATGGACCTCAGGATCTCGTCACAATATCTTTGTGCATTCAAAATACCATCAATAAAATGCACCTGCGTTCGTTGTCCATAACAAACGCCTGCCCATACCATAACCCCACAGCCACCATGGGCCACTCGATCCACAAAGTTGACATCAGCAAACCGCTCACCCACACAACGCAATACACGCTATCTGCCATCTGCCCTGTACAGTGAAAACCGGGAGTCATCCGTGAAGAGAACACCTCTCCAAAAAAGTGCCAGACACCATCGAATGTGAACATTTGCCCACTCAAGTCGGGTGTCGACGAAACTGCAGTCAGGTCGAGACCCCGATGAGGACGACAAGCTTGCAGATGAGCTTCCCTGAGATGGTTTTTTGACAGTTTGTGCAGAAATTCTTTGGGTATGCAAACCGATTGTTGCAGCAGCTATCCGGGTGACTGGTCTCAGATGATTTTGGCGGTGAAGATGCTGGATGTGGAGGTCCTGGGCTGGTATGGTTACACGTGGTCTGCGGTTGTGAGGCCGGTTGGATTTACTGCCAAATTCTCTGAAACACCTTCGGAGACTGCTTATGGTAGAGAAATGAACATCCAATTCACGGGCAACAGCTCTGGTGGAAATTCCTGCAGTCAGCATGCCAATTGCAAGCTCCCTCAAAACTTGCGACATCTGTGGCATTGTGCTCTGTGATAAAACTGCACATTTTAGAGTAGCCTATTATTGTGGCCAGCCTAAGGCACACCAATAATCATGCTGTCTAATCAGCATATAGATATGCCACACCTGTGAGGTGGATGAATTATACGGCAAAGGAGAAGTGCTCACTAATACAGATTTAGACAGATTTGTGAAAATTTTTTGAGAGAAATAGGCCTTTTGTGTAAATAGAAAAAGTTTTAGATATTTGAGTTCAGCTCATGAAAAATGGTGGCAAAAACAAAAGTGTTGCATTTATAATTTGTTCAGTGTATGTTACAGTGGGTACGGAAAGTATTCAAACACCCTTAAATTTTTCACTTTTTGTTATATTGCAGCCATTTGATAAAATCATTTAAGTTAATTTTTTTCCTCGTTAATGTACACACAGCACCCCATATTGACAGGAAAAACACAGAATTGTGACATTTTTGCAGATTTATTAAAAAAAAACTGAAATATCACATGGTCCTAAGTATTTGCTGTGACACTCATATATTTAACTATATTTAGGTGCTGTCCATTTCTTCTGATCATTCTTGAGATGGTTCTACACCTTCTTTTGAGTACAGCTGTGTTTGATTATAATGATTGGACTTGATTAGGAAAGCCACACACCAGTCTATATAAGACCTTACAGCTCACAGTGCATGTAGAGCAAATGAGAATCATGAGGTCAAAAGAAACTGCCTGAAGAGCTCAGAGACAGAATTGTGGCAAGGCACGGATCTGGCCCAAGGTTACAAAAAATTTTCTGCTGCACTTAAGGTTCCTAAGAGCACAGTGGCCTCCATAATCATTAAATGGAAGACGTTTGGGACGACAAGAACCCTTCCTAGAGCTGGCCATCCAGCCAAACTGAGCTATCGGGTGAGAAGAGCCTTGGTGAGAGAGGTAAAGAAGAACCCAAAGATCACAGTGGCTGAGCTCCAGAGATGCAGTCGGGAGATGGGAGAACGTTGTAGAAAGTCAACCATCACTGCAGACCTCCACAGTCGGGGCTTTATGGCAGAGTGGCTGGACGGAAGCCTCTCCTCAGTGCAAGACAAATGAAAGCCCGCATGGAGTTTGCTAAAAAAAACCTGAAGGACTCCAAGCGGGTGAGAAATAAGATTCTCTGGTCTGATGACACCAAGATAGAAATTTTTGGCCTTAATTCTAAGCGGTATGTGTGGAGGAAACCAGGCACTGCTCATCACCTGCCAATACAGTCCCCAACAGTGAAGCATGGGGTGGCAGCATCATGCTGTGGGGGAGTTTTTCAGCTGCAGGGACAGGACGAATGGTTGCAATCGAGGGAAAGATGAATGGGGCCAAGTACAGGGATATACTGGACGAAAACCTTCTCCAGAGTGCTCAGGACCTCAGAATGGGACGAAGGTTTACCTTCCAACAATACAAGGACCTAAGCACATAGCCTCCTTAAAATAAGGAAGGAGTGGCTTCACAACAACTCTGTGACTGTTCTTGAATGGCCCAGCCAGAGCCCTGACTAAAACCCAATTGAGCATCTCTGGAGAGACCTAAAAATGGCTGTTCACCAACGTTTACCATAAAAGTTAAATATATGAGTGTCACAGCAATACTTAGGACCAGGTGATATTTCAGTATTTTTTTTAATAAATCTGCAAAAAAATGTCAACAATTCTGTGTTTTTTCTGTCAATATGGGGTGCTGTGGTTACATTAATGAGGAAAAAAAATTAACAAAAGATTTTAGCAAATGGCTGCAATATAACAAAAAGTGAAAAATTTAAGGGGGTCTGAATACTTTCCGTACCACTGTAGATATATATATATGCCATTTGTAAGAACAATAGTTTGCATAATTTTTCAAATTGCAATTTATGTTGCAACCCTGATCAGCCTGCAACTGTGTTTTGGTTTCACCGTATTTTCCCACTAGCTCACAAAAATACTGTTGAACTGCTAATCAAAAGCTGACAAAACTGAATTTACAAAGAACTGAATCAAATTAGCCTGTTAGTCTTAGTTCCTTGAGGGTGCAGCTCCGTCCAGCTCAGCCAAGAGTAATTCTGACCCAACCCTTCTTTTACACGAGAGCTGCTGGATGATGGCCATTTGCCTGGAATCTTTATACTGATATGACTGAATGCTATCAACTGATTATGATCAAAGATGGATGCGTGGATTGTTTCCTGGCTGAGGTGAATGTACATGTGAATCATTTTTAAATCATAAAATTGCTTTCGTTTACAGGCCTATCAAGCATATTTTGTGCACTTAAAGTATGTCAGTGACGGCTATAAAAAAAGAGAAAACACTGTAAACTGACAGTTAATTGGACAACTCTTTTTCAAATTCAGATGTAGTATATTACTTAACATCAACTTATCACATGAGCAACAGTGCAGTCTAATACTTTTATTCAGCAAGGACATATTAAATTTATCATAAGTGTCAACAAAGACATTTATAATGTTACAAAGGATTTTATTTGAAATAAATGCTGTTTTTGAATGCTCTTTTAATCAATTCTGAAATTAATAATTAGTGTATCACAAAACATTAAGCAAAAACATTCATATTGAGTAACTTACATTTTAGACAAATACTGGCAACCTAAGAAGCTCAAAACAAAGCAACAGAAATGGTGTTTGATTCTTGAATGAATCAGTAATTAATCTATTGAGTGAACAATTCAATGACTTACTCAGTCATTTGTCTCCACCTACAGACATAACTATGCAACCAACAGAAAGCGTCACCGAAAGTGTGTGTCCCACCACCATTTTTCATACTCATACAGACTGAATCAACAATTTACTGCAGAATAGTAAAGGCAAGAAAAAATTTACCAAGTATGCACAGTCAGTTGGAGATCTATGTGGTTGAGAAAAATCTTTTTATGGCAATATTTGACATTTACACAGTGCTGAATCACTTCAATAAACCACGAGTAAAGAGCCTTGATAATACTACATCTACATTTTTCATTGTGTCTGTCTGTACTAACCCTCTTGGGTCCAATAAAGGGGATTTTATTTTGCTATTTTAAGAGTTAAATGTATCACCATGACCTGAGCTGCAATGAATAGCTGGAACACTTTGTAACAAATGAGGCATGAAGTTGAGTGTGAGCGATCTGTGTATATCATTATGTTTATGAAACTATCAATTAAACCTTCAGACATGACTCGGATAGCAACAAGAATGCTATGAATGCATGACCTACCTCATGCACTCATGTTTGGATATTTTTTTTTATCTAAACATAAGAAACACTTTGAAATACAACAAGGATGGAAAATAGCTGAAAAGCAGCATTCATTTTATGCAAGATTGGTGTAAGCTTCCATTAGCTAAATGGAAAGTCTGGGCCGAGATTATATCCTGATTGTGTCAAACATTATAATGACAGCCACGTGCCCAAACAGTCAAAGTGATAGTAAAACAGGAGATGAATAACTGCAGAAAAAAGGAACCTCAGACAAAAGCAAGGCACTTTTATTTTTTACGTTTTTGTAAGTTTAATGCGGATTTGCAAAAACAATAATCCTCACAAACTAAACAGAATAAACCATAGCTCAAAGTGCTTCGGAGAGATGTAAGAAAGAGATTTCCCTATAAGTTACCAAAACCCTTCCAATGAAAGGAGGGGGAAATGTCATTACTCACAAAAATCATTCACATTTCTTTTTTCTGCACTAGACAAACAATAAGCAATTTGACACCACAGTTTTGAAGCTTTATCCAAACAAGCTGTTTGCAATAATGTAATCCACATTTTGTCAGAACTTTCTCTTGGCAACAGTTGTTTGACTGTTCTACATACCAAAAACTCACATGCCTGGCAATGTGTATCATTCCTGGCCTTGTGCCATTTCTATACCATTTTTTCCACAATATTCTTCCAGAGTATAGAAGTTTTATGTGCTGCTGCAAAATGACTCTGTTAGAGGTTTTAATTTAAAGTTTTTATGTAATATAAAAGTATTTACGCATCTAGCATGTTGGCCGGTGTTTTGGGTTTTTGATTTTTTTTTTCAACTAAATGTGGGACTAATCTGTGGCTATGATAGTGTTTCATAAATACGTTACACTGGTAAATATTTTGGATAACTTGCATTTTAAACAACACAAGGTTACATTCAGGCAAGAGTCAACTGTATTGTGTGTTTTGAGGACAAGGGTATTGTTTGTAAATATCAAGTTGTCAGGTAAATGTTCAAATTTATTTTAATTATGTTGGCTTGAGAAAGTATTGTATTTAAACTTCTGAGTGGTGCTTATGAAGCAAAGCATCACTTTAATCATCTCACATGCTTATTAGTGGTGCTTTCCTGGAAAGTATTCTTTAACAAATTCATGATTTGAGAAATCCTCTTTTGTTTCGTATTTCAATTTAGTATGACGTTATAGTGTGAGGAAAGATCACCTCTGCAGAAGATGATCAACTGTGGATTTTTACAACAAAAACATCATAATTTAGAAGTAATAGGCTATTTTCTGTACTTGGAAGTAAATGCCCACTGCTATGATTGGCTAACAGTTTTGCATATTAAAATAATAGATGGACACTGCTGTGATGTACTCTGAAAACAACATGGGTCATTTTGGTTAAAAATGAATAAATACTCAGTATGACACATGATAAAACTCTATTACTCACACTTGTGTGTTGCAACATTGCTGCTGGATCCAATAATAATACTATATCATCATCGGGGTGTGTCTTGTTTAAAAACAAATCCATGGTAAAATGAAGCGAACAAAGAACTGAAGTGATCTGGTACTTCTTGAAAAATAAAACAGTAATCTAATGCTTTTTTTTCCAAAAATGTTACTGCATTGGACTAAAACCTACTGACTTTGCTCACACAGGTTTTACCAGCTTTCCAAAAAACAAAAGTTAATAAACATTAAAGGATAAGTTCACTTCCAGAATAAAAATGTCCTTATAATTTACTCACCCCCATGTCATCCAAGATGTTCATGTCTTTTTGTCTTCAGTCGTAAAGAAATTAAGGTTTATGAGGAAAACGTTCAAGGACTTTTCTCCATATAGTGGACTTCAATGGTGGCCAACGGGTTGAAGGTCATTTTCTATAAAACATTTTAATTTATATAACTTTTTAACCACAAATGCTTGTCTTGCACTAGCTCGACTTCACGCATTACAAAGCGAACGTGCAAAGAAAGTCAAATGCCCTTCACAAAAAAAACAAAAACAACGATGTCAGACGATTTTGAAGTTGGAGGAGAAAATGAGATGGAGTTTTTCGCTCTACCCTACCTTTCTGAAAGGAGTACTCATGAACAACTTCACAAATAGGTGGACTCGTGGGCGACCTTTCCAATGGGACTACGTAAAGTCGAGATAGTGCAAGACGAGCATTTGTGGTTAAAAAAAGTATATAAATTTTTTTTATTTTTTAGAAAATGACAGATCGCTTCGCTAGACCCTTATTTCTCAGCTGGGATCGTGTAGAGACCATTGAAGCTGCATTGAAAGTGTAATTGCAGATATGACAGAGAGAACCAATGCATTGGTTAAATTTAGGATTCATTGTGTGCATATTAAACTGTTTACGTTTGCTCTCTTTTCATAGGAAAACGGAACTAAGGAGGCATCTAAATTTGATAAGGTCATTATTTACTACTAAAGCAATTTTTTTTTTTTTGTGAATATTGAATTCAGTGACAAACTTTATTTTAAGGTCCAGTTCTCACATATAGAATTTTGCCTCAATGATTAATTTTCCTATTTGTTCTTATTAGTGTAGGGACGTTTAAGTTTATGGTAGGGGGTAGAATTATGGATCTAAAATAGGTCAAAACAGATGAGGCAATTAATAGTACTTTATAGATACTAATAACAGCCAATATTCTAGTAATTTGCATGCCAGTTAATAATGAGAATTGGTCCTTAAGTAAAGTTTTACTCTTTATTGTACCATCATACTATGGAAGTCCGTTTCCGCCAGTGAATAAAAAATAAAAGAGGTAATTGCGACTTTTTATCTCACAATTCTGACTTTATTTTCTCAGAATTGCGTGATATAAACTCGTAATTCTGAGAAAAAAGTTCTGAATTGTGAGATAAAAGTCACAATTATTTTTTTTTTTTTTGTTTTGTTGTTACAGTGGCGGAAACGGGCTTCCATATCATACAGTATATACAGCATGACTATGGAAATTCATACGAGTTTTTTTTTTATTTGCTTTTTACTATTTTTTTTTATTTTTTACAAGTAACTGTTAAATTTCCTAAACTTGTAATACTAATAGCATTCACAGTAAATGCCTTTCATAAAGCTCTTACTACCAAACATTTAATTCGCATGTCTTCTCATTACCCTACCTTTCTGAACCGGAGTAGCTACACCTACAAAGAGCTGACCGTGCATGACCTTTCCAGATGGAGACGTAAGTCGAGCTAAGTGTGCAAGATGTGCATTTGTGGTTAAAAAGCATATACATTAGAATTTTTTTTTTTTTTTTTTTAGAAAATAGATGTCCTTATATCTGGTTGTACCTAGATAAGACCCTTATCCCTCGACTAGGATCGTGTAGAGTCCACTGAAGCTGCATTGAAAGTGTAACTTGGACCTTCAGCATCATTGACCACCATTGAAGTCCACTCGAGAAAAATCCTGGAATGTTTTCCTCAAAAACCTTAATTTCTTTTCGCCTGAAGACAGAAAGACATTAACATCTTGGATGACATGGGGTTGAGTAAATTATCAGGATTGTTTTATTCTTGGTGAGGATGTTGGACCTGGACTAGGCGGCTGCTGGCTCATTAAAGGTGGAGAACCACTGCTTTACAGCTTACAACACTCACTTACTAGCTATGACGAAATGTCTAATTGTTTATTTCCTCAGGCTGTAAGAACTTGGCTCGGAGTCAAGCAGGTCTTGCAGCATAGCAGGAAGCGACACTGGATTGACGGGACTGAGAGCCTCGTGTTTTCATAGCGCCGAAACTCCACGAGTAGGCTGTTTGTTTGGGGCGTTGAAGAAAACACGTGGGAGAAATATACATATATATATAGAGGAGTCCGAGGACATGGAGCGGCGCTTTTAAACTGTGCGTTATGGAGGTGGCAAACGAAGAGGCAGCCTGTAAAGTCTACGCAGTTTTAATGGAGCCCGAGCCCGAGACCGTGAGCCGTTTGAGGACAAAGTACTACTCACTGCGGCGACAGGTGTGTTTAATCCAGTCCATCAGCGTGCTCCTCTGCTTCAGCTGCTGCCTGTTCACGCTCCTGTTTCACGCGTTCCCGCCGAGCTGCACGGTAAGCCAGCGTCAAACAAGCACTGCTCAGCGACCCCGTCAGCTTTATCATCGCTTTAGAAACCTTTGCAACGGATACCAGTTCATTTATATGTACTATTCATTCATGGCAACACTACATTACAGTATGCAATAACCGTTTTAACATAGATTGCATAACATATAAAATGTGTGTTATATGACCAATTTGTTTGTCTTTTTTTTATTTACTTAAGTTTACCAATAGAGGCTATTTATTATATGACAATACCTTAATTATGAGACTAGTAGGCCTATCTATACCAATCGATTTGACTGATTTAGCCTATTTGTTTTTCTTCTTATTATTTTTTGTTAAGATTCAAAATCTTACTAGTGTTAATTGGATTATAATTCATAGTTGAGCCTGAAATAGCTGCTAATAACTATTGCCACTAGTAGTATAGTCGCTTGTAGTAAGAAATAAGTTACTAGTAAAACTAGGACAAGTAGCCAGTGACTGGATTGCATGCTGGTCGAAAGTGAATAGCTGATGCACATAGAATTCAGTGGCAAATTATTTGCATTGTGTTACCAGTAGCTGTGGAATATGATAATGACTAAAAGAAAAGGAATAAGTGCTATAATCTAATAAATAAATACATAATAATACATAGTTACAAGTGTAATGGGGAAAAAATATGCTGCTCTCTATGTAATTACTCAATAATAGCCCTAATGGGGGAAAAAAAGAAACATGCAGGTATGACAGAGAGAATCAATGCATTGGTTAATTTTAGGATTCATTGTGTGCATATTAAACTGTTTACGTTTGCTCTCTTTTCATAGGAAAACGGAACTAAGGAGGCATCTAAATTTGGTAAGGTCATTATTTACTACTAAAGCTATTTTTTTTAATTTTTTTGTGAATATTGAATTCAGGGACAAACTTTATTTTAAGGTCCAGTTCTCACTATATGTCTTTTGCCTCAATAATTTCAATATTTGCTTCTTATTAGTTAGTTAGGACGTTAAGTTTAGGTAGGGGGTAGAATTAATGGATTTAAAATATGGTCAAACAGAATGAGGCATTAATATGTACTTTATAAGTACTAATAAACAGCCAACATGCTAGTAATGTGCATGCTAGTTAATAGTGAGAATTGGTCCTTAAGTAAAGTTTTCCTCTTTATTGTACCATCATACAGTATATACAGCATGACTATGGAAATTCATATGACAGTTTTTTTTATTTGCTTTTTTACTATTTTTAAAATCGTAACTAAAATAGTTAAGTAACTGTTACATTTTCAAATCTTGTAATACTAATATCATTCACAGTAAATGCCTTTCATAAAGATCTTACTATCAAACTTTTAATTTGCATGTCTTCTCATTCAGTTGAATACATTTGTCAATTATTTAATCAAACTCATCTAATGGTTAACCAGTGAATCATTTGGTGCATATATAGATTCAGTAGATATAGTTTCTATAGAACTTGTTGTCAATTTAGGGATTACCAAATATAATGAATTATTTTTACACTAAGTGATTTATCTTAGATGATAACCACTATTTTGTAATTGTGTGTGTGTGGTTCAAGTAAACCCTATGTTATGTTATAACCCATTACTTCAATGGAATGTCATAATGATAGGAATAGCAATGTGTGTTGTGTGTGTGCATAACCATATTTTGGGGAGAAACTGGTACCCAGAGGGGAGCAAAACTTGACAAAATCTTTGAGGATGTCCTTATTTGTAAAACTGTTTTGCAATTTGTGAACACACAGCATGGTACAAGGGAGAGGAATTGATCAGAGATTGATCAGAGATGTATCAGAAGAAGGGAGACAGATGGCATCAAATATAGCATTTTATATTGCGTTATGCCATGTGATACTCTATAACTCACCTTTCATAGTCCAGCTACAATATAAATTCAGTCATATGGCACAGTGAGGACATTTACTGCATTGACAATAAACTGTGTTTGTGTTGTAGCACAACACCTTATGGCCATTTCATACCTTCATCACACCTTTTGATACAGTAACACTGGATAAATACTTTTACAATCATTATGGATTTTATGTGAGATATGCAAGTTAGGTAATGTAAGTGTATTTTCTAACATGACAATTATTGCCTGTATTACTTTTAAGTATTTCAGCAACAGAGGTGATTTGAAACCTGTATTTTGCATTGTTCTCGAATGAGCTGATTGTTAAAAGAACTAAATTGAAAGAAGATCATACTGTTGTGTTTTGGTGATTAAATCAAATGCTCTCAATATATATTACAACGATGATTATGTTGGTTGAAAACATGTGTAATTGTAATGAAAGCATGAAATCAGTTTTTTAAAAGAATGACTAGTGGTGTTACGAGTGTGATCAGTTTGGATTTGTGTACTAAGAGTTTTGAAAATACACAGTACATCGTACTTGTGAAAATAGAACCAAAGCAAATAAAAAGAACTAATAATAAAAAAATCTCTTTTTTTTTTATCCATATAGAAATGCAGCATCAAGATTTTGAATCGCATAGCAGAGAAGAAATGACCCCGACACAAAGAGACACATCTTTCATTCGCCTGACAGGTAAGAAGTAATACACTGAGTGCAAAAGTAGAAATTAATACAAAACATAATTACCATTAAGATAAGATGAACTTTAAGCAAGAGTTGTACTCCTAATTAGACAACTTATGTCTACACTCTTAGAAAAAAAGGTGCAATGCTGTCACTAGGGCAATTTTCATTCTCCTAGATACTGAATGTGTAATATTTTTTGGCCAAGTGTATTCAAACATTTCCCTCCTCTCTAGTTAAAAACAATGTCCGTTTCACTAAAGACGGATTTGTGCCGTGGATGGATACACCAGAGTATTCGTCACCAACCCATACCAGATACTTCATCTTGGATGACGATAATGAATCTCTGAAAGTCCTTCATGACGGAACATACAAGGTTTCTCTGCAGATTACGTACAGAAAATTCAGTGAAAAGCCAGAAAGAGATGAAATATTTCTGCAACATGATATTCATCATTATACTGACGGATATCCTGGACACCTGCCCCTGCTCACCCACTGCGAAACAGTGAACATTACACACTGGAGGAAAAGTCTGTTTTCTGAAGGTATTTTTTATCTCAAATCTGGGGACAGACTCAAGGTGTGGTCCAAGAATCTGAACCTCATTGATGTTGGAGATAAATTTGTGCAAAAAACAGTCTTTGTGGTGTATCCACATTTTACCCCGTGAGGATACGGCTAATACAAAAAACAAAAAGACAATTTCTTCTGTAGCTTTGAATAAGGATCAAAAGGGCTGCCATGAAGTATCATATTTATCTGTCTGGGATGACCCTGTCATCTAAACCGGTTCTCCTTTTGTTAGCAGAATAATTTGGATCGCAGATATATTTATGCTATAATCAGTAGCATAGCCATGTACAGATGAAAGCCCTTACCAAAAAATACTGTGGTACATTAATGGTGTCACATGGTAATACTAGAGTACTTTGATATAAACTATGGTAGTGAAATTCATTCCCTCTAGTGTCGTTTTCAAGAATATTGTGGTGCTTCCGTGGTATGTGTTAAACAACTTGCTAATATCATAGTATTTTTCTTTTTGGTATTTTCTTTTGTAAGAGAAGACTTTTCTGCTTCACAGCTGGGGACAAAACAGGCATTGACTTGGGTTTTAAAAGCTACAGTTTTTAAGCACTACAACTGTGGAAAAATTTTGTAATGAAGTTTTATTTTTGTTTCATTTTGATTGAATTTGGTCAAAATACTATATGCTATAGTGTTTTTGCTGTTGTAATGTATATGTTTGTTTATGTAATAATTGATTAAGGATTTGGGCTGTTAATGCAAAATTTACAGGTTCAGTAACGTTACGGAGTGAAGAGAATGATCAATACCTTGTACTGAGGTGTGTCATGGGTGCTGTCATTAGAATTAGTAAGCTATAAGTTACTTTGTATTAAAAGGGTTTGCAATCACCAAATATGACCTTCGTAATTATTTGCATGAAAGATCATTTTATGTATTTGGATACATCTTCATAATTACATTATTTTGTTGACCACAAAGAATCAATAAACACTATTACATAAAGCTGTTTTTGTCTAAAAAAAAATCTAAATATTTTTCTGGATTTTTACAGTATATCAGGTCTTTTTTTCTGTGATTATTTCAGACAACCACTTCAAAACAGTTTGGCAGATATTTAATTTAAGAATAATATTTTAGACATTCAATTTATGCAGCATTAGAAAATGTCTATATACAGTACAGTGTATTTACACACTAGAGACAAATGGTTTATTGTTGTTAAATAACCCCTTATCATTAGTGCATTAGCTCTCATAGAAACTGCTCTAATGGCATTTGCTTCAGAATTGCTGTCTGACAGATAAGAGACTAAACCTACAATTATCTGATTAGTAAGCAGCCCAGTTGACATTGAGGACCAGTTAAGTGGTTTTAATTATATATTTACATTGGGAGGAAAAATGCATGTTCAGTTTGGTTTATACTAAAAAAAATACAGAAAGAGAAACGAGACTAATTCAACAATTAACTTGTTAGTGAGCAGTCCTCTTGGCATTGAAGACCAGTCATGGCTAGACGACTGAGTCAGAGCACCTAAAAAAAAAAAACCCAAGTCTTGTGGGATTTTCCTGGCATGCAGTAGTTGGAACAACGTGAACCAGTCTTAAGAGTCATGGAAGCCCAAGGCCTGTCTAGTCCCATCACAGAAAAGAGCTATACTGTAGCTCAAATTGCTAAAAAAAAAAAAACCTTATGTCCTGGTAATCTTTCAGATGTGACTTTGACATGTACCACCCACCTAATTCTGATAGCTTGCATCATGTTTGGTTTCTGTTCTAGGACTCTGTTCATTTGGTTCTATTGTTTCTGAGTTCATTCTTCCTGTATTTTGTTCCTAAGTTGCCTATATCTTCTATTATGTTCCACAGAAGAAAGAAAGTCAGTTTCTACTAGTGTGTTCTCGTTTGTTTCAATAGTTACCTATTGTTGTACACCTGTTCTCTAATTTAATCTGCATTTATACCGTTGGATCTTAAATTGTCGGTTCTTATCTGTGCAGAGTGTTGGTTGGTTTGCTATTCTTCTGTGGTTTCCTTTGATCCAGAGTGTTTTGTTCAGTTTAATAAATACTACGTGCATTCAAACCCCTGCCTCATCTACTATTCTGGCCCTAACTCACTGTGACAGCTTGTACATTGTAGCGTCTCGACCAATCTGACACACTAATTTTTATTTGATTTAACAAATCAATTATTCATTAGATTAACAAATCGTCACAGTCCCCTCACTCAATAAACTGGATGCCAGGATGTCTGCTGAACACCAGGCGCTATGGTCACCATAACAACTAATCATGATATCACTGGTTTATGACCCCCCCAGGAATGTGAGTAAAATAACCCACTCATTGTCCCCATAGGAAAGGCAGAGAAGAAATGGACTTTTCTACTAATTAATACATAGGAAAACCTTTCTTTGAATGAACACCATGTGTATCCTTCAGGTCATTGGGTATATTATTGCGTTTTGTATTAATCTGTTGTATTATAGAATATTTTATTCATGCTTACGATAAACCACTCATTCATATAACCTTACATATACCGTGTTTAGTATCTATGAATTCGCCTTCTGATGATCTAAACAAGAGTGTATATTATATGTTGGTACATAGGCAATAAATAATTGTGCTCAGATTCTTTAGTAATTTCGATTCAAGTTCCATATGCAAAGTACCATGTTTCCACACAAAGAGTCATAAACTACCCAGGATCTCAAACGCCCACTTGGGATTCCGGACTTTCATTGGATAAGCCATCTTGAGAGGCGGGGATCTTCTCAGACCTTAAAGGCATCACACCATGTGACCCACCCAGAGTCGGTGGTTCGGTTAGATGATAAGGGATTGAGAAAAAGTCCGGATACCAAAGCATTGTGCCAGGCCTTTCTTCGGCCTTGTCCTTTCCATTCATCAAGTGATTCTGACTCAAACTGGTTCTTTCTCATTAACCAACTTCAGCAAGATCTTGGGCCCTAAGATGCATCAGGACTCTCTTTCAGACAGACGAGACGTGCAAGTATTCAAAATTAGTCTTATTAATTGATACATTAAGTCTCAGTTACACCTTTTTACAAGGTGTGTTTGAATTGAGAATCTGACGTATCCCTCAGGTGTAGATCTGCTGAATATGCAAATGGTTCCATAAATTTCATTCCTTATGTCTCTTTCTGTACTGAGTTAAGCTTTAACCCTTTCCTATACCAACTGTATGTGTGTGTGTGTGTGTGTGTGTGTGTATGTGTATGTTAGACCAGTTTATGTGTTTATGTAGGATGTTAGACCAGTTTATGTGTTTATGTAGTATGTTGGACTAGTTTAAGTGTTTATGTAGTTAATAAAACCTTACTTGTATCACACTTGACGTGTTCATTGTTTGCTCATAACCGGAGTCACTAATCATGCAGATTTACGCTACAAGCTTTGTAGAATTGTACAGTAAGAAAGTTATTTCCCTTAACCAGGAAATTAACGTTCTTAGAATTGACAAGACAGTTGACCCTGAGAGGTCAGCTAAATATCTACAGCGGATCTAAAATATGAATAGTTAATTATAACTAGTTATGGTTAATTATTCATATTTCCCATGAGCTGATTCGTTACAACATTACAACACTACTTACATAAAAGGCTATATCATGCTCACGTATTTCTCCCAATAATATGCCTTAGTAAGATCATATTTGATTTATAATCCATGCCCTGTAGTTTGTATTGTGGGGGCAAAATATATAATCCAGTCCAATACAATGAGATTTGAGAGATGTACAAATAAACATTTCTCAAAAGCCTGTTGTATCAAATCTGATACATTTTAACATGATTTTAAAATTATATATGGATAATAACCTAAATAATTCAATGAAATTGGTATGTGGGTGTGTGAAAATATTCAGATTTAACCCCCTTTGTAATCATTAACATTTTCATATGTAACTGTAATTTAATTACTAATTTTTTTCTCAGCAACTAACTGATTAAATTACGTAATTCCGTTACATGTAGCTAGTTACTCCCCAACACTAACAAAATGTTGAAAGCCTTGTTTAGAAAGACACATATTTAGAGACTGTAAGATGCACTGTACAAGTACTGTTAAGGTACCAATCACCTTAGAAGGCCGAATACCCAGCTAATATTCAGTGACTAGGAGAGGAGTAAAGAGCTCGAGTCATGACTTAGATTCACTCAATGTATTGCTTAATCAAATGGAGAATGTACTCGCTACTAGAGATGCACCGATTGCTATTTTCTTGGCCCGATTCCGATTTCTGATTTTCCGTTAATGTAATCTGCCGATACCGATTTTTGCAGATTCCGATTTTCTTTCTAAGAACTATAATTGACAGCATATACAAACAAAAATCTACTTTTCTTCAACGCAAAGTTTTACTTTCATAAAAAAAACAAGTAAAAAGTCAGTAATAAAATAAGAACAAATAAAAAAAATGGCAAACAACAGCACAAACAAATGCAATAGAATAAAGAGAGCTATGAAACTAAGTTTTTCAGGTTAAGTAAGTTTTTATTCAGGTAAGAAATACTACAGAAATTAATCAAATGTAAAATAACACATCCAGTGTTATTTTACATTTGATTACTTTAATTTATGTAGTCTTCATTGAAAAAAATTGAATACAGATTAATGCTTACCATTAAAGTTATAAAACGTATTCAGTCAAGAGCAGAAAATGATTTTTTAAATCTTTTGTTCTTTGATTAACATGACAGACAGCTGCAGGAATATTGGGCTGCGGTCCCTTTAAGAGTTTATCCACAGACCCAATATACTGTTACACAACATTTTAACGTTCCAAAACTTACTGTGTTTAACTGGATACCCGCCAAGACGGGTATTTTGACATAATTTTGTATGTATTTGAACGTTTTAGCGCAGTTAGCCACTCATTTTGGTATTTGTGGCTCACAAGCTGTTTGAGACTGAGCGCGGATTGTGCGCTCCACTAATATAGATCAGTGGTGGTGCGCGCGCGTTTGGTATAAGCGCGAAACCTGCAGGAATTACTATAATGCGCAATACAAGCACTCTTAACCGGAGCGAAGAGAGTGTGTGAGAGAGAGGGGTAGTCGAGAGATGAGAGTGAGAGGAGGGAGTGCGCTGATGATGTTATTGCCTGTGCCGCTGGTACCAAATCGGATCGGCTCGAAATCGGAAAGAAGCGAGACTGACCGACCGATCACCGATCCGGGCCGATCATGAGGAAAATCGGCCGATTCCAATCCATGGCCGATCGATCGGTGCATCTCTACTAGCTACTCACACTTGTAGGTCAGTATAGAAAAAAGAAAAAAAAACACATAAGACTGCATAGACCTGTGTAAAACAACAAACAAACAATTTAACAAAAACAGGCGTAGGATTCAAATGATACAGAGATGTGGAGCTCTGACAATGACTTATGCCGAGTTCACACTGCACGATTTTAGCCCAATTTTTCACTCGCCGACAGGTTTTGCGAAATTGCAGACAAATGCCCGAAATAGGAGGTAAATCGGTGCTCATTCACGTGAGTGACAATCAGGCAGTGTGATTTATCACACTGATATCCCTCGCGATCTGAGGGAATCGCAGACACGTCGCCGACGCCGGTGAAATATTTGGCATGCTAAATATCATTGCACACAGCGTGAAACACAATCACGCTGTGTGCAATGATTTCTGACTGAAAACTACATCGGCGATGACCTACAGCCAATGAGAGACCAAGATACAGGGCAGAGGGAAGTTAGGGGAGGAGTTATAGACCAGAATATCAGTATTTTAATAAATATATGAACAATTATATCATACAGAAACAAGCACATTTGCTTGACCAGCCACAACATCAGCATAACAGTTACTGCTAAATTATTCACCTCCAACTCTCTTTGCAGAACACCCAATCCCTGTTCCCTGCATCTCCCTCCTGCATCATCTGTTTTTCTTTTTCTCCTTGTAGCTGGAAATCAGCTCACAGACAATTTGGCTATATATATATTTTTTAATAATTCCAGTCTCGCTCGAGAACTCCGGTTTGACGCACGCGGGTTCTCTCGTTATTTCCTTATCATTTCTCGCGTGTGTTTTGTTGTGAAACGTAGTTTGCGGACCAGACAGAGCTGTCGGCAGTTCTTCCTATTGTGAAGTCATGCAGTGTGAAACCCCCTGTCGCCGATCCATCGTGCAGTGTGAACACAGCAGCAACTGAATGCTACCCCAGATAGTCACGCAGTGTGAAAACAACGGCGATCCGACGAGTTTGAAAATCATGCAGTGTGAACTCGCCATTAGTGGAAATGAAGGTTTTCAGTCCCAAAAGTTTAATGGAAACACCCACTTGATGGAAGGAATAGGTGTGGGGACTTGAACAGGCAGATATCCATGGATATGCATCCTTGTATGTCTCATGATACGCTGGGTGTGTGATGTGATGACAACACTGGTGTAATTCATGAGATTTGTGATGTGTGTGGTTCTACAATAAAACAGATACAACTCAACTACTTTTCTTGTTGAGCAGGTCAACTTTACCAAATTACAAGAAAAAAAAGTCAGATAACTTCTGTCTGCTCACTATCTGTATGCTTTACGACCAATCCACAGCTTGATGGCCTCATTCCACCTCCCCTTGATACTTTACAACGTCTTTACCTTTGTCTCAGAACCACACCTATTCAGGAGATGCAAAAATCAGAATGCAGTGCAACAATAACAAGTGAAGTGACCATAGCATGTAAAATTTAGCTAGCAGCCTCGTTGAAGGGCTCTTCCTGAAGGGATCTGGTTGTTTATATTCGTCTGGAACGACCCTTTGTGCAGCGAAATTCCCCAGATAAAATGTAATCATTTCAATCAAAGAATATGTGAGATTGAGTATTTTTCCCCACACAGGTTTCACTTTGGATTCAAGTTAGTTGAACTTTGAACATGAGAGTTCATCATGATGACCAACATTGCTTCATAGCTACACTATTGACAATTGTTGCTGAAGTTTCACTAATTTGACTGCGCTTTAAATTCGGCATGAAATCATCTTTCTTTCCACATTTTGACGTATATATCAGAGTGACTGGCTTCTCAAAAGAGGAAAAATGAAGGATTCGATTTTGTCCATCAGGAACTGATTGGATCATTGTCGTTTGCTAATTGATGCAATCTCATGTGAAATGTTGTTAAGAGGGGTCCAGCTAACAGAGAACATTCTCAGAACTTTGGCAACGTTCTGGCAAGTTTTTTTTTATGATCGAATGTTCAATCCAGTGATGTTAATAGAATATTTGTTTAGAGTTATCTTTGAACATTTCTGCGTCCAATGCCAGCCTTATTTCTTATTATGCATTCTGATGCATTGTAAATTGAAGGCTTATTAATACTGTGAGTGAGTAAAAACATTTTGACCTTTTGTGTTTTTAATTTACTTTTTAAAGCTTTACACATAGACAACTGACACACCCACAGATATACAGTACTTCCTGTCTGATAAAGGTTTACATTGCCTGGCATGGTGAACTGAGTAATTATAAAGTTGCGACTTGTAAAAGTGACACTCCCTTTCTAGTGTGGTATGGCATGAAAAGGATTTCAAGCACATGAGTCAACACTGTAAGGTGTGATGCAATCGCATCCTGATGTAGCAGACTAGACACTTTCTGGGTTGCTTTTGCAAACACTTTGATATCTGCTACTATATGCCATGAAGTGCTATGGTTGCATTAAAGATGCATTTTAAGATATTTAAAATAATGAATACAGTGCAGTTTACTGTGAATATTGTATGGGGGACTGGGGAGTGTATTTGAATGAGCAAACACAGGAAATTAGAAATGAATGACAGGAAATAAACACAGCTCCCCTGGTGTTACTGAAAATGTTGTAAAAGTAAAGGGAAAAAAATCTGTAAATAAGTCTGGATTATAATTGGATTTATCCTCTGTAGTACCAACAGTGACATTAATAAGTAGATTTCTAAATTACTTCAGTAGATAAAAAATTTAATTGGCTCAATAAGTTAGTATAAGGTATTCTGTCATTTACTCACGCTATTGTCCTACAGGTTACAGCTTTATGTGAGTAATTGACAGTATTTTCATTTTGCTTTATCTATTCCTTTAAACTAAGTTAAGTCAGCAGCATTTGTGGTGTAATGTTGACTAAACTTGAAATTTGTAGCAGTTTTTCAAAACTGCATGAAACCAACATGAATACAAAGTGTACAACTTTCAATTTGAAATACATTTTTTAAAGCATTTTTCCTTTTCACTCTAGTTGTCATGGACCCAAACGTGAACTTATTATTAAGAAAGGCATGTAACCAGATCAAAAGGTTTTAAGATCAGTTAAAAAAAAAAATCACTGTGAATGAATGTAGAAACTTCACTTACAGTAATTAAATGCTCTGGATTTTAAACATTGTTTCGCTTTTTGAGGAAATGCACACCTACGGTGCCGATTGTTTGATTTAATCAAAGTACTTCCCTTTATTGCATTTGAACAAAACCGAAACTTGTATGAGTGAAACCGTGACTCTGCATGTTTTTGTACTGTGTGTAGGTGTCAGAGTGGGTAAGGATATGTGACACTACAAGGCCTGTACTCTGTTTGTGCCGCAAATACAGTCTGTGGGGATTCCCCATACTTTAATACTAGCAACATCAAGAATATTTGATATAGTGAGAATAATGATGAAATAGTTTTGTCATGGATATTACTTCAATATTCTTCTGTTTATATAATATGTACTTTAAGTGCACAATTCAAATGTGATTTGTGTTCAAATATTAAATGGGCAGTATATGGGCACTTTATGACACTTATCATTGAATTAGATTACAAAAGATAGCAACAGCTTGTCTCTAATTCTTTGTGGCTGTATAGGTATGAAGTCATCACATTAACTATGAACATTTTCCTCTAATGTTTGACCAACATTTAAAGTGTCCAAATAGATTTTGTTTTAGTTTTGAACACTTTTTTTATTTCTAAATTAATAAATAAATAACAAGCTTGTGCTGTTTCTTTAAAATAAATGCTCTTGTTGATACCAGGCCACTTGCTAATATTCTATACAAAATAAAAATCAAACTGTGATGAAATTTTCATTTATCTGCTACAAATGAAGGTTTGTACATACATTTAATTTGTTCATGAAATGTAATTTTATACCAATGGTCAACTCCTTCCCCCAGCTCCCCACTACAGCGTTTAAATTTAAATATAAATATTTAAACCCAAACAAGTTTAAAACATTATGCATATTAGTGCCGGATAACCTAGTAGTATGCCTTTACTGTCTACTGTAAATTATTTTTATTATTATTAATCCAAAATTGGTTTTTATTATTTATATAAATAGACAATTAAACATTGTGTACACTGTAATTATTTTTCAAAGTTGTAAATAAAACAATGATTTTTGAAGAATGTTTTACAATAAAATACTATTTAAGTTTTTCTACTTTTGTTTAATTCAATGTAACTTGCCGTTTCTTTGTAACTGCGAAATTTACTAACAATTTCTGAGTGAAAATATTTTATAAACCATTTTTTTTGTCAGTTTAATCCCATGATCATATGAGTATACTCAGTGAAACTTGATTTCTCACTGTATTGTATAAGAGTATCAGTGACTTTTCCCAGGAAAGGAAGTTTGAAATTGGAAGGATCGCAAAATGTTTGTAAACTATTTCAGTAGTGTAAACTATGCTATTTCTATAAAGCTTGGAATTCATGTGTAGGTGTGAGAACACAATTAGCCCAGTCCTGTTAAAGGACACCACATTTTTTCCAGTTTTTTGGCAATCCCCACATTCTCTGCATTTTCTTATGTAATGAGAATATAATTGGTTACAGTTTGCTTATATCTAAACAAAAAAACTAACTAACAATTTATTTTCATTGATAATGACAGGAATACATGACAGATACTACAATTCCTTCCTTATGAAACTCTTTTGGGAACGAGCATGATGCCATAGAAGATATTTTTATTGTTACTGTTATTAAATTATTTTGGATGCCACTTTGAATAGACAAAAACATTGGAAACATTATTCAAAATATCTTTTATATATTTCACAGAAAAAAGAAAGTTATATAGGTTTAGAATGGCATGAGGGTAAGTAAAGGATGACAGAATTTTAATTTTTACGTGAACTATCTAAGAGACGACTAGTGAAACAAAACAAATCCCAGCATGCACCGCAACAAAGACCAGCATTCTGAGGTAAGGCCTGGGCCTTTTTATTTGGTTGTCTCTTGGAAATCATGTAAAACCTTGAGGGAAGAGTGAAATACTATCAAGAAAGTCTTGTTGCTAATTTAGCTTCACAAACAAAACCATATCCATCAGCGGTCAGTTCTCAGTTCCACTCAACTCACAGCAAACACTCACACAACTGACCATCTTCTCTCCTCTTACAGAAGATGAAGTCTCTAAACTTATTCTCTCCAGCCACCCTACCACCTGCCCTCTAGACCCAATCTCCTCACATCACCTACAAGCTATTTCCCCTGCATTTCTGCCTTCACTCACATACATCATAAACACATCTCTTCTTTCAGGCATTTTTTCCACCGCATTCAAGCAGGCTCGGGTAAAAAAACCTACACTAGACACCTCACTTGTTGAAAACTACTACAGGCCTGTGTCTCTCCTCCATTTAATAGCAAAATCACATGAACACGTTGTTTTCAACCAAGTGTCTTCCTTCCTCTCACAGAACAATCAGCTGGACAATAGCCAATCTGGATTTAAAGGTGGCCATTCAACTGAAACGGCCTTGCTGTCAGTCACTGAAGCGTTACAGAGTGCAAGAGCTGAGTCCAAATCTGCAGTTCTCATTCTGCTGAATCTATCTGCTGTGTGTGACATGGTTAATAATCAAATCCTTCTGTCCACCCTCTTATATCACCGGAACTGCACGCCACTGGTTTGAGTCTTACCTCACAGGTAGGTTTTTCAAGGTGACTTGGGGAGGAGAGGTATCCAAATCTCATCAACTGGTCACTGGGGTTCCTCAGGGATCAGTTCTTGGACACCTCCTCTTCTCTACAGTGCTGCTTGAAAGTTTGTGAACCCTTTAGAATTGTCTATATTTCTGCATAAATATAAAACAAAAAATCATCAGATTTTCATGCAAGTCCTGATAGTTGATAAAGAGAACCCAATCAAACAAATGAGATGAAAATATATATGTAAAATGAAAAGGAAAATGATCCAATATTACATATCTGTGAGCGACAAAAGTATGTGAATCTCTAGGATTAGCTGTTAATTTGAAGGTGAAATCTGTTCAGAGGTGTTTTTAATCAGTGAGATGACTATCAGGTGTCAGTGTGTGCCCTGTTAGTCTACATCCCCTCCAGAAGCCTGCGGTCGGTAAACAAGTGGCGGCTTGTGGTCCCATCACAGAGAGGCACAAAATCACTCTCAATGACGTTTTCTTTCACCGTCCTGTTAGTGAAATGACCAAACTAACTCCATCTGAACAGCCGAATCCCTCACAATCTTCAAGAAACTACTGAAAACTGATCTCTTCCGTGAGCATCTAACTGCATCCTCCTAAAAAAACAAACAAAAATAATTCTATGCCTTCACTTTTTCTATTTGATTATTATCCTTTATCCCTTCCTTTGAACGAAGAATGAAACTTTGTATAATGAGCAATTCGTGTTTGCCTTTTTATGTTGAATCGCTTGTTGTATTCCTCAACTGTAAGTCACTTTGGATAAAAAAACATCTGCCAAATGAATAAATGTAAACGTAAATGTAAATGTAAATGCAAATATATAAACTGGCCTGACATGAATAACACAGCATTTTTAGTCCCATTTGCTTATATGGGTGAAGGAGGATTGTTTTGACAAAGTTGTTATCAGTATGCAATACTTTTCAAAAATGCAAAACATGTCAATAGGGAAAAATCTGGACATTTTAGGCATTTTTTTAATTAGGCCAGGACATGTCACATACTCTTTTGAGTAGGTACTTATTTTCAATAAGTAATTACTTCATGACTGCTAAAGAAGTATGTATAGTATGATGTACTATATTCGTCATGTCGTCACTGTCTAGCATCAGTTGCATCGCTTCACTGCCATTCACAAATCCTCTCCAGTGGCCTCATGGAACAGTAAAGTGTACATTGTATGCACACTGAAGAATCTCAACAGAAGCAGTAAGTCATCCAAGTACTTTTTGCCTGCTTTTTTTATTAGTACTGTGAATTTGGACATACTCCTTTTGTCACATACTCCTTTTCACAGACTATATATATTAGGGAAGTATGCGATTTTGGATGCAGCCAGTGTTTCCCAACCCTGTTCCTGGAGGCACACCAACAGGACACCTTTTCAAACTCTTCATTAATTAAAAACAGCTGATTCCATTCATCGTCTCATTGATAGAAAATCAAAGACCTAAAAAGAATCAGAAATGGGAGAAATCCTGTGTACAGTTGGTGTGCCTGCAGGAGCATGATTAGGAAACACTGCCCTATCATAACCTCACATTTATTACAGTACCTTTAAATGACAGCATGTGATTTGGTAATGTACATTTTGACAACAATTTAATTTAATATAAAATTCACATGAAATTTAATTTCCATCAATATTTAGCTTGAATGTCAAAATATGTGATCAGTTTTTATTGATTTATTTATTTTAACTTCCAGCCAAACTGTTTGGAAAAGTATTGTAATTAAGCAACACAAGTCAGAAACAAGTCAGTGCCATTCATTTCATAACCTTCAAAATCTGACAGGATAGAAACACTAAACATGATTTTAATTTGCTGCTCATGAAGGGGAAGTTTCAACACTAATTATTATACCTTGTGACCATCTCTATGCCAAATATTTGTGTATGACTTAGTTGAAGAACTAAGCGTCTTATTAAATGACTATTAGGTTTACAAAGTCAATCTTATATGGTTATGAAGTTTATAATTAATTTATTCCTTTTTAAAAATATAATATTTTATACAGATAATAAATGCAAAACATCGTGATACTAGATATTACTATCTGTTATTGGTACAGTATTACAAATATGCTGCTTTTTGGATGTGAAAACATCTTTAACACTCTTATATGTGATGTCCTGCAGTGGACAGATCATAAAAACACATTTTAACCATTCAGGATGTGATGATCTTTGACCTTTACCCTTTATTCAATATGACTGATCACACAAACTCAAAACAATTACTAATATGTTTTATTGAAGTAGATAAATGGGTAACTATATATAATATATAGAATTTTGACAAGAAATGAAAATGATTATATTACTGTTTTTGAAGGAAATTTGAATATGAATAAGAAACATTTTTATTCGGGTTTAATCAGTGTCTGTGCTTTTTTTTTAATGTGTTTTGATGTGATAAATTGTAAGCAACATATTTCTACTCATGCAGTCACACACAAAAAAAGAAAATGATCACAAAGCTGTTCATAGAACAGCTTTCAAATTTGAAAGTATTCACCTGTCATTCACTTTTGGAGATGAGTTGCGTGAGTCTGTCAAAATTGCCTTAGGAAATGGCAGTCAGTAATGATGTAGACATTGACGACTCAATCAGGGTGGAATCCTATGTTTTCTTGCTTGTTCGATAAGTCATTTACCTAATATAACAAACAAAAATGTCTTTACAGTTGTAATATTTTTTTGTCTTTTTTGTGATTAAAAAAAAAATTAAATTGTTAAAATGACAGTGACAGGCTGAACTAGAAAATGTTCTATTTTTTTGTGTAGGCTTAAACTATTAAATAATAGATTCATTTTGATGGTTTCATGCTCTTTGCAGCTAATAATCAATGGGGATTGGTTTGACAAAGTTGTTATGAGTATGCAAAACTTGCTTTGCATGTCAATAGGGGAAAATCCTGACATTTTAGGCTATTTTTTTTTCATTAGGCCAGGACATGTCAGGGACCCAATCACAGTGGCTTCGTCCAAAATCGCATACTCCCTTGGTACTTATTTTGAATAATTACTTCATGACTGCTAAAGAAGTATGTTCTATATGTAATCTGGACGTACTATATATCATGTTGTCACTGTCATCAGCTGCATCGCTTCACTGCCATTTACAAATCCTCTCCCATGGCCTCATGGGACAGTAAAGTGTCCATCGTATGCACACTGAACCAGTGTCTGTGCTTATGTTTTGATGTGACACCTTTTAAGCAACATATTTCTACTCATGCAGTCGCACACACACACACACACACAAAGAAAATAATCACAAAGCTGTTGACAGAACAACTTTCAAATGTGAAAGTATTCACCTGCCATCCACTTTTGGAGATGAATTGTGTGCGTGAGTCAATCAAAGTTACATTAGGAAATGGCAGTCAGTAATGACGTAGACATTGATGACTAAATCAGGGCGGAGTCCTATGTTTTCTTTCTTGTTTGATAAGTCATTTACAATACAGAAGTAAAGTAAGTCACACCTTTGTTTATATAACAAACAAAAATGTCTTTACAATTGTAATCTTTTTTGCCTTTTTTGGGATTTTTTTCAAAATAAAAATTTGATTAAATTATTAAAATGACAGTAACGGGCTGTCACTGTCATTTTTGTGTAGGCATAAACTATTAAATAATAGTTGAATTTTGATGGCTTCATGCTCTTTGTGGCTAATAATTAAAATATATATATTGAGTTTGACATAAACAATGTTATTGTTATAGCCACAGCCATTTCACCCTGTAGCCCAAAACTGGTTGCCCACTGAAGCTAAGCAGGGTTGAGCCTGGTCAGTACCTGGATGGGAGACCTCCTGAGAAAACTAGGTTGCTGCTGGAAGAGGTGTTAGTGAGACCAGCAGGGGGTGCTCACCCTGTGGTCTGTGTGGGTCCCAATGCCCCACTACAATGCCGGGAGTTTACAGTGCAGACCATCTAAAATGGACTAAAACATGCCCCCCTTTCAATGAACTAACTACATGTAACTACATCTCTGATTTATTTACTGGTGTGATGTTTAGAGACACAGACAAAAGGAAATAGTGCCTGTGGCATCCTTGACTTTTAATGTCTTAACTTTAAGTGTAATAGATGGGTTTGTATTTAGTGTAACAGTCATAACAGGAAATGGCAAGACTCATTTTCAAGTTGAGGTATAGGGGCTATTATGCGTCTTTGTGACACAGTTAGACAGGATCATAGACAGGCTAGATAAAGCTCTAAAGTACATCACAATCTCAGTTTAAACAATCTCTTGAAGGACTTTCCTTTAATTATCTTATAGTGTATTTGTTCATGTTTTCCTGCGAACACTCGCAGGCATGTTTGACCAAACTCTGAGAATAGTCTTCATCTAAAAACCGTACAAAAACAATGAAAAAGATACGCAGCTGGTGGGGCAGACAATCAAAATCAACATTAAAAAAACTTTCACAATAGTTTAGAAGAGAGGAATTTAGTATTAGGTATTTGTTATACTGATACGTATTTCTGTTGTGCAAACATATTTCCTGTATAAAAGAGTATGTCTATAACCTTTTCAAGGGCATGCAGTGTAATCTTATGCTTCTTAACCATAATCACATTACAACAAGGTGACAAAGTCCCTCTAGCAAATCTGCCAAAAGTGGACAAAACAGAAAAATCTTAGCACACGGTACATGCTTATGACTGAAGGGGAGAACACATAGGGCTACTCTTTAATGTCAAGCGGAAATGTTGAAAGAAACGAGTATGACAAATAAAATGTGAACATTGTCATCAGCTATATGAACAAGAGGTCTAGATGTAGTGGCATTATTTTTATGCTGTAGTTGTTCATAAATTCCTATGAACATGCACTACATGTTTGACCCCAATCAGAAAGAACTCATCACCTGAAAACTGCAAAAACAAAATGTAAACAGACTCATCGATTATCTCTGGTGGAAAAATAGTATTTACAATTCACACATTCACAACAGAACAGAAGAAAGGATTTCTGTCTCATGTGCTCATTATAGCTAAAATTATCTTTTGCCAAATGCCGTACACACTTCTGCATTTCGTAATTCATGATTTTTAGTCAATTTGTTTTGTGCAAAGATAATTCCTATGTAAAGATTGTTAGATTTTTTTCTATAACTTTAACAAAAGTGTGGAACATCATAGTTCTCAAATGTGTTTGCATTACATCTAACAAATATGACAGAAGTGGAGAAACAAAGATGTTTAGCACGTGCACACATTGTAGATGCTTAGGTACACCAGAGATGTTGCTTTATTTGAGTCAAAGAAGATGGCGATAGTAACTGATAACATTCTTTAATGTTTAATGTCGTTGTGATGAAAAAGATTTTGAGGATAAACACCTCAGGGGAAATAATTTGAAATGGAGGTTTGTCAAAATAATAAAAAGTTCAGTCAAATGTTTAATAATTTTCTTAAATGGATAGGTATGTGCTCGTCATGCTCTTTATCCCATGCAACGATTAGCATGAGCTTGCCGAGGAGTCTAAAAACAAATACAGCCAATCAAACAAAATGTGAATTGCGTCATCTGCTGTCTGAACAAGATGACTAAATCTAGTGGAATAATAAAAAATATAATTTACAAATCCGCATTTAAAAACTTTCCCAATTGTTTATGAAACAGATTTTCTGAATTCTATATGCATTATAAACATTTCTTTTCTTGCTTGACTCTCTTTCTTAGTGGTTTGGTCTCTTGAATGCACGAAAGGTTATGGATGAAATGTATCTATACTTTTTACAAGAGCGTAGAAACTTTAACATGCTCAAACTTTAAAGAATGTGCGGCTTTCAGTGCACATTTTTTTTATTTGTTTCAGTTGTAATAGTTTTAAGGCGGTTTAGTTTTTAAACCAGCTCGACTTATTTTTGGCTTCAGTGTCTCGCATTTGTGGACAGACGCAAAGTTGCACCTCAAAGCACTCTCCCGGGACACCAAAAACCTGAACTCTTCATTTCTTAATTTTAATTTATTCCTATTATGATGACAGCTCACAAAGAGATGTCTTCACTTAAAAACATACATAGTCCAACAAACAAATTGTGAACGGCTATCCGAAATCTTGATAATATGACTAAATCTAGTGGTGTAAGAGAAAAAAACAGAGTAATGAATAAAACATTGTGATTCTTAGATGTGCCATGTCCCTGGTGAAAATCTGTTGGCATGCAAAAAACACTCAAATGTTTTAGCACAGCTATTTACACACATAGTATGAGAACTGTATCTTGCATAGAAAATTAATTACCAGTTTATCAGGGTCAAAAGGAAATGTTGATAATAGTTGAAACATCCTTAGCTTGAACATTTCTTTCATGTTGAAAATGTCTCCAGGTTACGAATGTAACCATGGCTCCACGAGGGAACGAGACGCTGCGTAAAGCGGAAACGCTTTGGATAACGACTCCAGCGTGCCTATGCTCTGAATCACATATGGAAATCAGTCCACATGAAGGCAAGACGTCATGGGCGGAGTGCCATTGCGAACAGGAGGAAAAAAGCATGGGTATGGACCGGCTTCAGCATTAGTAATGAAGCAAGCGCATCACAGGGATGACGGCAAGTATGGCATTGAGCCGCGGCTCGCGGTCCTCAGGGGAAACCATGGTTACATATGTAACCCGAGATGTTCCTCTTCAGGAACTTGAGCTGCGTCAGAAAACGCTTTGGGAACGAGTATGCCTACGCGGCCAGACTTACCAATCCCTGCATAGTGTGGAAGAGCACAACTAAGGCGAAAGAAAATGAGCCAGGAATGGCNGGAGTGCAGGCGGAGAAAGGGCGAGCCGTCTACAACCCATCCACTAGATCCATGTGCGATCCCCACAATCTGAATCGCCGCCGTGCCTCAGCAACAGCGGGACCGAACCGCGAGCTCGCAATCACAGACACACTCCTTGGAGAGTGCTCGGCGGGAGCGGAGCATTCAGCGGGGAGAAGCACAATCAGCCCCTTATTTCCAAGAGCTGACTGCGCGAGCTCCGCTCCCCAGACATAATTCCTTGTTGCGCGGTTAAAGCAAATCACCTCTGTTTTTTCCCGAGAGCTGAACTGGTGCAGCTCCCGCTCCGCTCCCCATAAGCTGCTCATTATATAGTAGTCAAAATATGCCTTATGTAACGATGCTTGTGCAACGGCAAGCGCAGGCGGGGTGACGCCCTCCATCTCAACCTCCTCGGAGGAAGATAGGCGGAGCGCCGAGCCCGCTCCCCGGGGGGGAGTAACTGCAGAACGGGCTTCCGATCCCAGAGATCGGGCACTGGATCTGGTAGGTGAGGAAGAAGATAGGGACTCGCCCGTCTACATTCCCTCCACCGGATCCATATGCGAACCCCACGAGCACAGCCGCCGCTCCGCCTCGGCGAAAGCGTGGCCGGCACCACCAACCGGGGGGGGGCGAGAAACGCCGGTGAAGGCTTCCTTCTCAAATAGAGCCTTCCGAGAGCGAAGCAAGGCAGTAACAAAATGCTCGCAATGCGGGCAGTCAGCTCCCTCGAGAGCTGACACTGCGTGCTTCGCTCCCAAGCAGACAAAACACAAACTGTGTTTTTCTACTCATGTGAAAAGCACTTGGGTGCATCATTTGCTAAAGAAAATACTGGTCATCAGACTATTTTAAAGAAAATTAAAGACAATAGACAGCATGCCTTGCTTTTGTAACACAATGTGTTTAACCTTTTAAACATGATTTAAAATTGTGGGTGTAATTATTTTACTGAGAAGTTTTAAGTAAAAATTTATATTTGTTCTTTTACAGTATGCATACTATCTATGGGTTGGATTAAAACTTCCGCTCGGAAGTCAAGCCCGCCGGATGTTCATTTGGCACTCGCTCTAGTGCCAACTCCTCGAAAGTGCTTTGCTGTGCCTGCTCCTCCAGAGCGCCCTCCAGTGCCAGCACCACGTAAGCGCTACCCCTGATCCCCAGTTAAGCCCAGGAAGGGCTCCTGATTTTCCTAGTTAAGCCCAAGGAGGGCTCCTGATCCCGAGTATAGCCCACGGAGGGCTCCTGATTCCCCGTTTAGCCCAGGGAGGGCTCCTGATTCCCAGTTAAGCCCAGGAAGGGCTCCAGCCCCAGAGTTTGCTTCAGTGTCGGCTCCAGCCCCAGAGCTTGCTCCAGTGTGTCAATCCATCGCGTAATGGCCATGGCGCTGCCCCCGTTCTCACGCACGGCCCTCACCCAGAATCCCGTCTAGCATCTTCCTCTGAGCCTCCTTCATCTCCGCTGGTCCCATCCGCTCTTCCTTCTTCTCCTTTCGCCTATCCGCTGGTCCGTCCAGCCCTCCTTCATCTCTAGAAGCACCCCCCAGAGCTGGCTCCTCAGGCGCCCTCATGGTCCGCTTCCTCCAGAGCGCCCATCATAGCCCTTCCCTCTCATGACGACCCCCATGATTTCAGATTTCCCTATAAGATTGTTTTTTTGTTGGGGGGGCATATACCTTTGGCCGAGCCAGCCACGGCAGCTTGAGATCCTCCATGGTCTCCTGATTCTCCTGATCCGCCATGGCATCCTGAGTCCCCTGCTCCGCCATGGCAACCTGAACTGCCTGCCCCGCCATGGCCCCCTGAACTCCCTGATCCACCCACGCCACCCCTCCCCCCGATTGTACTGTTTACGGGCGATGTACAGGCACCTTCCGGGAGGGTGGATTATGTTAGGGGTTTATGGTTTAGTTTTTTGTCTTTTCCCTTGTTTTTTTTCATTTTTTTCTCTGTTCCTTTCCCTTTGTGACCTAGTTTTACTATTGGCTACTAATTGTCCATTTCGTTTCCCTGTGGTGTTGATTAATTAACTCATTTAGTTTTCTTTTGGTTTGCTCCCCCCAAATACGCCTCATTTGCCCCTTAGTCGGTCCGTCTCTTGTATGTTCAGTTGGCAATGTTCCCTTTCTTGTGGAGTTACTATTAAAGACTTTTTGATCTCCGCGTTAGTCCCCTTCACACTACCACCAACCGTAACAACATATATGATTCTTCGGCCATACTATCTCTTTTTGTGTGTTTTCCCAAAGAATCAGACCAAGTGTTGATTTCATTTTCTAAGCCAGGATACTGTGCGCACTATATGAGATAATGTTGTAAAGCCCTAACACAAGCCACAGAGGGTGGATACCCTTATCCACTGTCCAGTTAGACGCCCACAACCACCTTTCCCTGTCAGAATAACTGGATCGGTAGGGGACTTGGGTGGATAGGTGGCGGTTTTGACTAATTTTTATCTTAAGACTCCTTCTCATAAGTTTATCTATTCAACCTACAGATTAGGTTGATCTGTTGATCTGATACAGAGGTGTTAGCATACACACATACAAATGAGGGAGAAATAACTTGTTTGCTGGAAAGTTCTTTGATCATCAAAATGTCCCAATTCTTCAAAGAAGCCACAATATCCATCAAAGGGTCAAGATTTCCTCTTTCTTGTAACAGTCCTCCTCTATGTTTGACCATGGGAATGGTGTTCTGCTCATAAGCCTTGCCTTTTTTGCACCAGAAAAACCGTGGGTCCATGGCTCCAAAAACTTTCAGTTTGGTCAAATTACTTCATATAACGTTCTTCCAGAACTTTATTCAAATTCACTTTAGCATTTTCAAGTTAAAGTCTTTTATGTTCTTCTTGGTCAAGAGTGGCATTTGGTGTGTCCTGACATGCTTGTCTAGCCTCTTTTCATCAGGTAATCTTGCAAGTCTTTGGCAGTAAATCAAGTTTTTTTCTCAGTTGCTCTGATCAAACAGTTGCCCTTCCTAACGGAGCATGTTGCTCAACTTCTTGTCCAGGCCTTTGTCATTTCAAGGCTGGACTACTGCAATGCTCTTTTGGCTGGACTTCCATCATGTGAAATCAAACCTCTACAAATGATTCAGAAAGCAGCAGCATGACTGGTCTTCAACAAGCAAAAATGGCCCACGTTATCTTTCTACACTGGCTACCGGTTGCAGTTTGCATCAAGTTGCTGTATGCAAGCATCAAGACACAGGTTCCACACTCTCCTCCTTCCACTCTCTCATATGAGTTTACAAGCTCTCCAGAAGCCTGAGATCGGTAAGTGGGCAAAACGTCATGGTACCATCACAGAGAGGCACAAAATCACTTTCCAGAACATTCTCATTCACCACTGTTTCTTCTGTTTGAGACTGTCTTTTTCCCACCTGAATGGGAACCTTTTTTGCACCAACGCCGAATCCCAGACAATATTCAAGAGACAGCTGAAGACTTATATTTTCCATCTCTTGCATCCTACTGGGGGAAAAAATCCTCTATGCTTTCAGTTTTCCTGAATCTCTCCCTTTTCTAGCTTGTACTATTCTAAACAATGTCTGAAACTTTGTATTATTAGCACTTCTTGTGTTTACTTGTCTCTTTATGATGAATCACTTATTGCATTCTTCATTTGTTAGTCATTTTGGATAAAAGTGTCTGCTAAATAAATCAATGTAAATGTGTAAATGTATACCATAAACATAAGTGACAACAGCCATGTTGAGTATGAATTAAATAATTATGGCATAATTGCATTTCAAAGAAATCCTATAACTCCTATATTATTACATTATATATGGTCATTATCCCTTTTAATATATGCCACTGAAATGTTATAGATGTAATAAAAAAAAAAAAAACTCTCAGAAAAACTCATCAGAAAAGCTTACATTTGTAAATGATTACAGTTGTTGAATACTTTATGTAAGAGAATAATTATTGATGTTAACTGATTATAAAAATAATGCAACACACCAGGTATAAGCTAATGTTACGTCTTTGTGCAGTATTTTCTAAAATTTCATGGCCCCGGAGTCGTAATTCCATCTTTATACTGTTATTACATCAGACATTCAACCCTGCAGTTTAAATAAAAGGAGAAATTACTTTAAGACAGCACTAAAAAAAACTAAAAAATCATCTTGATAATTGTTGGTTAAAACTCATTAAAAATGCTCATGACAATTGAAGTTTTGAGAAAATCTAGCAACATTTGGCAGAACCCACTTAGACCCAAGTGATATTTTTTTTAAATGTCTGTTTAGCGCTTCAGTTGTAAGGCCTCGATTTTAATGATCTAAGTGCAGGTCTGAAGCTCACGGCGCAAAAGCACTTAGGGCTTGTCCACATCCATTTTGCTAGTTTAACGATGGGAAAAACGTCGGCCATGCCAAGGCGCATTGTCTAAAATGGTTGCCCTATTCTCTTAAGGAGTAATTGGTGTGGTTTTTGGCATAACGGGCAATAACCAATCAAGTCTATCTTCCCTTCCCTTAAGAGCCAGTTGCGCTCGTGCCATGGTGGATTTGATATTTACACCGCGGAATTTTGCAAGTGCAAAGACAGAGAGGAAACGGAGCTGCTCGTGCGTGAGCAAATAGGTAGTCTAATTCTGATACATGCAATGACTATCCATGATGACATGTAGGCATTTTTATATTTACAGTATGTAGCCTACACAATAATAATCTTTTACATTGCAATTCTTTAATTTTTAATATTTGGCTTGTTTGTGTGCTGCTGTGCGTCCCTGCCTCAAAATAGCAATGCGCCAGCAATGTGCCTGAACACACCTCGTTTTCAGACCAGCACACCCATGGGCGCACAAATGGGCGCAAATGCATTTGCTATTTAAACAACGTGGCGCAGGACATGAAAATGACAACTGCGTGGGGCTGAAACTATCAAAAAACACTTGCGTCGCGCATGGCATTGACATTGCGCTGGATGTATGATAGGGCCCTAAGACTGCTTACTGCTGCTTTTTAAAACTTTAATTAGGTCATGACATGATGAGAAACCAAATTTCCCTTGATCTTTTGGCATAGAAGAGGTCTTTGTATGCTTAATACATCCTGCAAGTTTCTTAACTTAAAATGTCCTCATCATCAATAAAAAAGCATTTATGTAATAACGGCTAGTTTTGGATCAGAGGAAAAAGTTGACCTGGGCACAGTCGTTTGCATATGACCACCTCCAGCGCAAGACAACTACGCCTATTTTTGCATCATGGCATCGTTGTCACGCTCACATGTGTTCAGTCGACACGCAGCGAGTGGTTCTGAAGGAGTAGTTGTTTGCAATAAGATTGCGATGCCAAGCAGATGTTGTCGTGCCCCCCCTAGGGCTGTGGAAAAACAACATGTTTGTAGACGCTGCCAAAAGATCCTGACATTAGGGAAAAATGGATTCAGTTTATTTTTAGCGAACGTCCCAGTCACCTCATTTTCTAATTTACGCCGGTTCAGTACATTTCACTTTTCATGTTTTGAGAACTAATCGCAGTATGATGCTTTGCCAAAATACTTTTGCTCAAAGATAAGACCAACTGACCCAACAACGACACCGCAAACTGTAATAACTATTTCATGTAAAAACTATTTTTAAAAAACGGTAAATGTCGTAATGGGAATTACCACTCATAAAAGGTGGGCGTTCACTGACCTCTTTAAGGTAAACACCCCAAAAACCGACTGTTTAGGTCATGAGGTGAGAATGGGTGGAAACAAAGGTCATAAATCACTAAATTTTGAATGTTTTTTCATCCAAATAAACATACAAAGGTTTAGTAATCTTATAATTACACCTCAGGGAACATAATACAATAATATAAATTTCTGTTAAAAATTCCTGTAACATCTTTCTGTTGGCCACTTCTGCAATAACAACCTGTGCTTTTTATTGATATTGTTTAGTGTTGTTCGGTGATTTTTTTCTTATATTATTCATTTTGTAAACCACAGAATGTTTTGATCATATTAGAACAATTGGTCGGTGTAGATTCCATTGTGTGTCATTAAATTCACTGTTTACGTGCATTAAAAAAACATTGCATACATTAATATCAAATTAATATTAGGCCTTTGTCTGAGATGTCAATAGATATCTTTAAAATAATTAAAAAAAAAAATCAAAAAAAAAAAAACAAGCAATCAAACAAAATTGAATAGATAAATATTTGGTTCATTCATCCCACTTCCCATCATGCTTTAATATCAAATATATTTATATTATTTTTTTTCCTGCATGCGCACATGCTTATGAAGTCACCACATACAACCGATGCAATCACACAGCAATATCATTGACAACAATGATGCTGAAATTTTGGTTATTAGCTGTTAAAAGTATGTGTGTCTGAGGATTTATTGTAATAATTACATATTTTTATTTTTGATTAGAAATGTATTGGGGAAAATTAGTTTTTGTGGGTAAATATAATATTCTTTTAATTCATTAAATGTTTACATAAATGCTTAATTTAATATATTCTTTTTCTCAGGTGACTTTTATTGAATGTGTTCATGGACAATTAACCGGATACATTTGTATATTTGACCTAGAAAGATAATATATCACCCATAACAGTTTTCCCTGATAAGGTTCAGTGCATTTTCGCTTTCACTTATGCTTCCTGATCTTTTGCATCACGTTTATCTGAGATCACAGTTGTGTTGTTTTGAAAACTTCCAATAATGTTTTCACAATAACCTTAATTCATAATGTCATGTATATGTCATGTATTTCATTACTACAACAGATGCCTTTGCTTTGGTGATGTTCTTATCATGATTAATATGGACTGGGTGTGTACACATTTACAGTTTGACTCATTCAGCTGGCACTTACTGTATTCAGCATGAGGACTTTTTGCTGAAAGATTTGTTTTGGTTTGTTTTGTTTTGTTTATGGTTGTTAGCTACAGTCATCTTCTTGTGACTTTGTACGTAAACATTTCTAAAAATAGACTATAACTGTGACAAATCATATCACTACATGACACAGAAAACAATTACAATTACTGGTAACATTTATGATGCAAGCAGGTCACTTACTGAAAATCCCATGGTTACTGAAAAGTAACAGCCAAATGAAACTGCTCTTTCCAAAAAGTAGCATGAAAAGCAGTCCATCTTCACCTCACAATTACATATTCTAAGCACTTTACATAACTGTAAATATAAATTAACAGTGTAGCGAATCAGCTCATGGGGAAATATGAATAATTAATCATAACTAGTTATAATTAATTATAAATATTTAGATCCGCTGTAGATATTTAGCTGACCTCTCAGGTCAACTGTCTTGTCAAATCTAAGAACGTTAATTTCCTGTTTAAGGGAATACTTGCTTAACTGGACATTCTACAAGAGCTTTGTATCATAAATCTGGGCCCAATAAAATTGCATGATTAAGTGACTCCAGTTATAAACAAACAATGAACCACGTCAAGTGTGATACAAGTAAGACTTTATTTAACTACATAAACACTTAAACTAGTCAACCTACTACATAACAATTAAACTGTCTAACATACACATTACACACACACACACAGTCCAAAGGTTCAAGTTGATCTTTACTGAAGTTGGTTGATGAAAAATAACCAGTTTTGAGTCAGAGAATATTGATTGAAAAGGAAAGGACAAGGCCGAAGCCTGGCACATACCTTAAGATGTCCGGGAGCCTGATAGCCTCACATCTTACTCATGAATTCACAAACCACCGCCCATTCTGGGCAGGTCCCTAGGTTGGTGGTGCTTTTTGTCCCTTCGGAAGATTCCGCCTCTTCAAATGGGCTTGTCAATGAGAAGGAGGACGTCCCATTTGGAGTTATACATGAGATACCTGGGGAGTTTTTAGACCTTTGTGGATGGCATGGTATTGTTTGCAAATGGACTTGAATCGAAAGTACTAAAGATTCTCAGGACACTAATATATTGCCTATGTACCCACATATAATATACACTCTCGTTTAGATCATCAGAAGGCTAATTCATAGATACTAAACATGGTAAGGATTACATATAGGCAAGATGACAGGAATGAGTGTTTCCATCATAAGCTTGCATAAAACAGTATACAATCTCAAAACAACATACACCATGATCTGAAGGATATGTGTGTACATTCAAAGAAAGGTTTTCCTATTAATTAATCAGAGAAGAGTAAATTTTTACTGTGCACTGTGAATTTCCTATGGAAAATGTAATGCAAGGGGAAATTCTCAACATGCCATTAGGTCGTAAAGTGTGTCTGGTCTTGCAAAGGTGTCGTGGTTGCCATGGTAATCAGTGGCCTGTGGTCATTCGCAGACATCCTGGTGCCCAGTCTATTGGGTTAGGGGTCTGTGACGACTTGTTAATCTAACTGATTTGTTAAATCAAATGAAAAAATGTGTTTTTGATTGGTCCAGACGCTACAACAGCACTGTCTGAATGGCTTTTTCAATATTTGGACCAAAATAGGCTTTTATTTTAGGGCCAAATTATACTGAACATTTAATTCAGACAGTGCTGTTGAAATAATAAAATAACAATAATAATAATAATGAATAATAAGATATTTAAAAAAAGCTGTAACTTAATATTAATTTCAGCATCGCATCATTTAGTTTTGTTTTAGTGATTAATACAAATTTGGTGTGGATAAACTCACAGTTTGACTCTTTCTCTTGGAACTTTGAATTGTTAGTTCAAAAATTATTTATTTATTATTTACATTGTGATGAAGAGAGTCTGGGCTTCTCAAAGAAAGTGTCTTAAAATAGCTGCTACTTCAAACAGTAACGTGTCTCTGCAAACAATAATACAGTGCCTGATATACTGTAAATATAGCCATGTGTGTGTGTACTTGGATTTCCTACATTATGGGACCAAATCCCTCCCCCCACACAGATAGTGAATACCATCATTTTGACCTTGTTGGACATTGGCCTTATTTTTGGTCCCCCATGAGGAAAACAAGCTTATAAATCATAAAGAATTAAGTTTTTTTTGAAAATGTAAAAATGCTGAAAGTTTTATGTGAAGGGTGGGTTTAGGGAAGGGGATAGAAAATACAGTTTGTACAGTATAAAAATCATTACATCTATGGAAGTCCCCATAAACACGAAACCAGTGTGTGTGGGGTTGTTTGTGTGTGTTGTTTGTGTGTTTGGGTGTGGTGTTTTGCATCTCCGATTGCATGAATGTATGCTATTATTAGTTTATATTTTATTTACATAATTATCTTTATCTCACGCTCAAAAGTAAATATTATCTTAAAATATTTAAAAAATGAAATATTCATAAATTAAAAAAAACAAACGTTATTCAGCTGAAAGTCATATAATTCATACTTTGCCCTGAATGAAACTAAAAGTATAAAAAGTACAGATGTCTTAGTTCAGCTGTTTTGTGTCCCTCATGTGCCGGTGCTCATGAATATAAAGTAAACACACAGGCAGGCCTCCAGTAGTGGTGACATAACATACACTTACTGTCTGTCGAGTCATCAGTGTGTTTAGTTACCTCCTCTCACTGCTGAGCCACACTTTTACTCATTCAGATATGAGAATATAATGTTTGAATTCATGTTGAGATTTCTGACTTGTTTTGATAACAGATTTTGATGTCTTGACCAATTTTATTACAGTATGTGCTATTTTTCCCTCTTTTCTGAAGAGGAGGTGTGAGCACATGTGAGACTAGTTTTTCTCAGGACAAGAGTCTGAGAGGCATTTGATCTCCATGTTCTCATTGGGGTATAGGAGAAACTACATGTTGGAGTATACAGTATACAAAGACATTACAGTAAATAGATCACGTGTGAGTTTTCTGTGGAAATGAGAGGCTTTCTGGCACTCTGACACTAGATGGCACCACAGAAACAGTTTTACAGAAGGCTATACAATGTGTTATTCAAAACTTCACTGAACTTTGTTACTAAACGTCACAGTGTTTGTGATGCTTTTAGATAATACAGAGTTTGTATATGCTGGTCATCATTATCCTGATTTTCAAAAAAAAAAAAAAAGCATTTTAAATGGTTTTTGTTTTTACTTTTTAAGGCCTATGTCATTCTGTACTGCTGTAAGTGATGACAAGAAAAAGGTATGTGCTTTTAAGGATGCAAATGATAGTTTGTTGGTTAGAGGTTATTTATGGTTCTGTTTGTTTTTGCTCTAAACCATACTTTCAGAAAATACTTCACCAAATGGTAATAATAATCTATGGCACCTCCTCACCCACAGAATGCAGAGCGTTTTCTGATTTTTGACCAACTGCATTAAGACATTAAATATAATAAAAAGGAATGGGGGGAAAAACGAGAATCTGTTAAACAAGCTGTCTACACTGCTATTCAACATCATGAACAGCTGGAAGTGGAGAGGAAATGCCATATAAGCCACTATACCACTTTCAAACAATGCATCCATCAACTGAAAATCAATCTGTGTTTCATTCTACTATTGTGGTGAAAATGTGATTACTCACTTTATTGTTAAAGGGGTCATATGATGTTGTTAAAAAGAACATTATTTTGTGTATTTGGTGTAATGAAATGTGTTTATGCGGTTTGACGTTTTAAACCACTTTGGTCCCACATACTGTACATTTTTGTTTCTCATCTATGCCCCGCCTTTGTAGATTTTTACAAAGCTCATCGGTCTGAAAAGTGAGGTGTGCTCTGATTGGCCAGCTATCCAGTGCATTGTGATTGGCCGAATACCTCAAGCGTGTGATGGAAATGTTATGCCCCTTGCCATATTGTGATGCTGTGTCCCGGAGCGACGAGACAAAAACATTAAAACCCATTATAAACGAGGCATTTGTTGCATCCAGTGGTGACATATTTATGGATTATAATGACTTATACTGTCCTTTTACTCGTTGCTGCCATTGTACCGCTTAACTAAAACCACATCTGCATTTTGATCGAAGAAATTACAAACTACAAACGCTACTCTACACTGCTCAAAACTCGCATTTGAATCGTCAGTGGCAAATTCTTTTAAACTATACAAACGGTGAAAGCTGATCCGGCGATTCACAGCGCGAAGTTTGATGTATTTCCTCAGCGACCAGTACGGATCATCTCTAGGCATGACGAAGTGGATATCGGCCTCTTTTGGAAGGCCATAGTAGTTTTGCTTTCACAACTAAACACAGCGTCTCCATGACATGGCGGCTGCGGCAACAATACTACAGTGAGAATAAAAAAAAGTTACACCTTCTTTCTTTGCATAAACATTTGGCGGTGTTATGCAAATCTTCCCCCCAATCTCCTCATGTTAGAACGAGGCGTTTTAGGAGGGCGTGGATGAGTTTTAATTTTTATAAAGAATATCTCTTTAGATTTGAGACTTTAGTCTTTGCAACTTTACAGATCTTCTTTATGCACCAAGCGCTTGTAACCCTCCAAATCAGAAAGGAAAAATGAAATCGCATCATATGACCCTTTAAGGGGTTCCATCGGATGCCCATTTTATATAAGTTGATATGATTCTTTAGGGTCTTAATGAAAAGTCTATATCATAGTTTGGTTTAAATTTCTCAATGGTAGTGTAAAAAACACCTTTTTTACCTGTCAAAGGAGCTCCTGTTTTCAGCACGTCGTTCTAGTCCATGTTTCTTTAAATGCTAATGAGCTCTGCTGACCCCGCACCTCTCTTCCGTGGGACACAGTACTGGTTTACTTTAGCCACAAAACTTGCTTACTAGTACATATTAGGAAAGGTGATTTGCAAAGATTCATAAAAAACCTTTATACTCACTTCTGTAGCTGGATCATGAATGATTTGCGCGAACATAGACGCATTTAAGCAGATCGGGATCGGTGCATTCCCTTTAAAACGAAAGTAACGTTAATCCTCTGCGTCTTCAGCAGCTCAGATGCAGGAGTAAATGACGACTGCTATGTTCATTATTACATTCAACAACAAAATGCCTCAATCGAATAGGAGTCATTCTTGTCTACATCTGCACCGGCGGTGAAACAATGGCGGACTGATGACAGCCACTCAGGGCAGGTCGAATGAAGACGGTCTTGTGTTAATTCCCCCACCTTTTAATCGTGAGGGGCCTGTGCAGAACTACATAATTCTGACAGGAATCTCATAACAGCCTGATTTGATAAAGGGGGGATTTAAAAAAAAACACTGGGTGGATTTTTATTATTTTAGGGTGGTTGTGTACACACTGCTAACACACATTTATGTTCAAACAACAACAAAAGTGAATTTTGCATCGGATGACCCCTTTAATACATTTGGTTCTCAAGAAAGTTACTTCTCTAATCTCATTTTATTTTTCCAAATTCAAATTTACCGCGTTGATGGAACACGTGAAAAACCAATGAGGTTTGTGTGCCTTGTTTATTCTCCGCCTTCTTTTCCTTATATGGTGATGAGGGTGTTCATATTTATTTACTCTTATTTACGTAAACAAACATACCTTCTTGCCTGCGTGGACTGCACACCAGATTTGAATGCGGGGAGATTAAGATTTTAGAGTGAATTACGGGTTCTATGTCGGTCTGTTTTTCGTACTCAGAAAACTTGGAATATACCAATTATATGGACTACTTTTATTTGTTTTTTGGAGCTTGACAGTTACCCTCTTCCCCAAAAATCCCCAAAATCGAGTTTCACAGATGAAAACGTCAGCAAGAGTGAGTAAATGACAAGATGTTTTTTTTGGGTGAACGATTGCCAGTAATTTTTTTTTCATTTAATTAATTTTGGTTTTGTAATAATTTATTGCTATTTTGTTGTTATGTATTACAGTATAGGCCTACTTATAAAAAATTAATTCCGTTTATAGTTTCCGTTAATTTTCATTCATCAAAAAATATAAAGCTGAAACAAAATGCAGAAAATTAATGTGATGCTGTAATGAATTTAAGAGTTGCTATCTTTTGAATGAATATCAATACTGCTTTTGTTAATACCTTTCTTTTTCTTGAAAATCATCTTAATTGTGAAAGTGGTCAGCAGTGATGTGACTGTTCTGATGACTTTAAATTAGGTGTTAGCTACACTACATAGCATTATTGAACACAGAATGTCAGCCAATTTTGAAATCTTAATTTTTACTGTGCCTATGCATGAAATGAAATTAATTACAACAGAATGGTGGTGGGTTTAATGTATGGTTGAAACGTTTTCAGCTGCAGTGCCACTGTAATCATAGAATTACTCTTCTTTAAATTAGCTTGCAACATTGCACATACTCATATAGCCTAAACTGTAATCTCTAGCAAATCTCCTTACTTTTTTTCTTTCTATTTAATGCAGACTCATACACAAGCAGTCTGCTCTTGTGATCTTGTAAAGTAATGTAATCTAATGAGATGAGATGGTAGATTTATGTTATTGCCGGATCATCTGTTTGGGGATTTCGTTTCGTCTCTCTCCACAGCTCTAAGCACACATGCAGCATCTGCTCCTGAGTACTCTAGTCCTCTAGAGTGGACCTTTGATGCTCAAACACATCCATACAAAGATGCCCTCACACTCCAAAAGACATTCATTTGGACCTCTGCCGGGGATCAAGGGAAACCTTGGAAATGTCTCAAAGTCTGAGCAGACCGGACACACTATACATGTATGTTATCTGAAAAAAAAATAGTAGTAAATTTAATAGAAAGCAGTAATAAAACCTAAGTTTTGTAAGTTACCATTTGTGGTGAAAGATTAGATTTAATAAGGAATGCAATTTTACGTCAAAATACTTCAAAAATGTATTTTTTTGGAAGTAAAAATGAATTACCTTATTATTTTTGACAATAGAGACAATAGCTGTTGTCTCTATTAGCAATGAAACAATAGCAATGACATTTTTTTCATTAAACAATTTGCAACAAAAAATAGTAAAAGGAATTTAAGGTTTTTGAGAAACATTCCAGGATGTTTCTCCATATAATGGACTTCAATGGTAGCCAAAGGGTTGAAGGTCCAAATTGCAGTTTGCAATTAGCTCCACCATGCACGACCGCAAATTCACGCATTACATAATCACGTTGGAAAGGTCACGCGTGGTTAGCTCTTCGTCTGTGTACTGCGGTTCAAAAATGTAGGGTAGAAATCGTCCGACCTCATTGTTTTAACTTTTTTGTGTAGGTCCATTTGTTTTTTTTGGTTTCTTTGCACTTCGCTGGTAACACTCTGGTCCATGCGTGACCTTTCACCGCTACACTGCGTGAAGTTTAGCTAGTGCAAGATGAGCATTTGTGGTTAAAAGTATATACCTTTTTTTTTTTGGTTTGTTTTTTTTATAAATAAATGACTGATCGATTCCTAGATAAGACTTAATTACTTTTTTGACTGCAGACAGAAGACCATGAACGTCTTGGATGACGTGAGTCGAATAATTTATCAGACCTTTTTTATTCTGGATGTGAACTAATCCTTTAATTTCAATTAATACTGTTTTTTTTAGTTTTTATTAATTTTATAACTATTAATTTGTAGATGTAATAATCAACATTCAAAAAAGATGAGTCATTTACAAACATTTGAACATACTGTAAGGTAGTTTGATACCTTCAAATTATATATTTTTGTTGCTAATTGCCAATTTTTTCAGATTTTGAAATATATTTCATGGTGGCTGTCCATGAAAACTTGTGTTTCAGGCATTATGGTGATGGCACAAAACATTTTAATAACATATTTATATAATATAAAGAAATAAGGTGTGCCATGGGAACATCAGTTTCTTTGCGACTGAAGACAGAAATACAAGACCATCTTGAATGACATGGGGCTGAGTAAATACAGTAGCTAGGACATTTTTATTCTGAAAGTGAAATAATGCTTTAATAGTTGAATCTAATTGGATTTAATAGAATTGAATCTTTAGCAGACTATTAACTGTTGTTACTTTGACCTTCTTTTATATTGTAGTACTGAACCCAATGTTTGCCTTAGTTTGAGAAAGATTTTTTTTACTTCTAATTTTACATGTCCAAATTAAATCAATAGCTTGTCAATCAAAATCAAATCAATTTGTGAAATGTGTTTCAATACCTAAACCTATTTTTTTTTTTTACAGTGTTTATACATTTTATTATTTTATAATGAAGAACATCAGGGGTCTATACTTTAAAAGTGAGGTCTTCATTCTTAAAATTAAATCATTATCTCAGCTTGCTGCTATACCCCTCTGATAAACTGAATAATTACAGTGAATCCAGCCCTGTGCATTCCACGTTTTATTAACTTTCACTGCAATTCACAATCTTCCTTCTCTTTTTTTTTTATTCACACCTGTCTATATGTTGAGGAAGATCACGGTCTGATGTGTGTCTGGGTTTAATTATTTCAGCAGCAGTAGCAGCAGCAGACCAAACCTGAGACAGTTTCACAAACACAGCAGGGGGAGACCTCAGTCCTTAACAATCAACTGTATGTCACATTAAAGCGTCATCTCTCTCATACACTTCTACTTCTTTATTCTTGATTTTTTTTTTCACAGTTTCCCTTGCTCTCTCACAGAGGTGTGAGAATATAGATGGATCTATGCTAGCTTGGGCAATATGTTAAAAACCAAAATAACTGTTCTGCAAGGAAAAGATTGTTTTATAAACCCATATGCATCCCCTTGTAGCTTATTGGTATCTCAGGTAGTAAATCTCTAGAATGTATTAACCATAAATCAATCCATTATGACTCTATGACTTTCTGACTCCAAGGTCTCCCATTGTCCACAGCAATATTTGAAAGCCCCTAAGCCCTCCTAAAAAATGTATAATTACAAATAAGTAATTTATGTTTCCATAAGTTTAAAGAGCAGGAGGTTTTTCAGGGATCCCACTCTTTTAAAACCGCTTCAAGTTGGGTGGTTCTTGGCCTCCATGTCGTGCATTAAAATCGCTTAATGCACAGCTAGGCATGCATTATCCGTTATAAAAATTCCCATGGCAATTTAATACTTTATTAATTTACACAGCTTTCCAGGTCTAGGAATCAAACTTTTAACATTTTCAGAGAACCACTCACAGAGAACCACTGGCCATCTTGTTTCAGTGGACAAAGACCATGATTTATGAAAATATGTATATTAAAAAAATATATATATTATGGGTTAGAATACACAGAAGGCAAAAACGGTAATTTCCACCCTCAAACAATTAAATACTACGGTGTGTATTAAATGACCCCATTTAAATATATTTCTTTATATATTTAAATATGTTTATTATATATATACAGCTCTCTGAAGTAATGATTAGGTGATCACCTCAACCAAATCTCATTTAATGAGAAAAAGTATAAAAACCTCTGATGTGATCATTACTATCCTCTACTATCCTCTTTGCCATCCAGGTGCAGACATTGGGGACAACAAAGCTACAGACCGGCAGAGGGCGAAAACGACTTTCCACCATCTCTCTCAGCAATTGTAGGATGACAGCAAGTGACCTACAAAAAAAATGACAAATGGCAGCTGGGTTGAAGTGTCCAACACCTGGTCATCTAATGGTTAGACGGAGACATATGGTGCTTTTCCACTGCATGGTACGCACGGTATGTTCACTTTTTTGGGGTGTGGGGGGGGGGGGGGGGGGGGTTCTACTGGGTACAGTACCTGGTACTTTTTTTAGTACCACTTAGGTTGAGGTTCCAAGTGAACCGTACCGTTACCAAAACGTGACGTGTAAACTCTGCTGATCACGGATTGACCGGAGAGAATCGTCACTACCTGCGTCACTGAACTTGCGACACAAACACAACAGAACCGCTAGATTTAAATCAGCACAGCCAGCAAGGGATCGAGCGCAACTGTTTTGAACGAGCGCACCTTTTTTTAGCAACCAAAAATTGGCTGTTTCGTTGTCTGTTGAGGAAGTACAGACATTCCTCTCGTTGTTAGCAGAGGAGCGGATCCAGCAAGAGCTCGATGGGGCGACGCGGAATGAAAAAGTTTATTTTAGGAGTCGTGGCAGTAGAGGGTTCGCAACTATAACGACATGTGAATAATCCCGCCCACTCTAAAGCGATACTAAACTGCAGTGGAAACACAAACCGAGCCGAGCCGTACCATGCCGTGCTATACTGAGCCATGCCGAGCCGAGTCGTACCATGCAGTGGAAAAGCGCCAATAGAGAGGCCTACAAACCACAGTGTCCACAGTGATCTGGGGGTGCTCCAGAATCGGGCACATTCGTGTTTGTGAAGGGCACATGAATCAAGCCACATACAAGGTTGTCATGGAAGAAAACTTGCTTCTTTTCTGCTCTGACAATGTTCCCCAACTCTGAGGATTGGTTTTTCCAGCAGGACAATGCTCCATGCCACACAGCCAGGTCAGTCAAGGTGTGGATGGAGGACCACCAGATCAAGATCCTGTTTTGGGGAATTTTTAGAAATCAAATACTAATATTCTATGAACATTCTTATACATTTTAATTTCACTAATATAAACTAAAGTTTCTGGAACATTGCATGCAGGTTTTTTGGCTATCTCTCATCCTCTTTTTTTTTGGCTTTCAGCTCCTTCAATCAATGCAAGCACTGCAGTCAAAATGACTTTGTTTGGAGTCACCGTCAAAACAACCTGTCTCCTGATAGAGGGTCCTTCCATTACTTTCTTACACACACACACACCCACTCTCTCGTCTCTCCTCCTCCACTCTCCTCCCCGTCTCGGCCGCCCTCTTCTCACTCTCGCCTCCCCAAGCTCTCCAAAAACCAAATCCTGCTCGCTCTCTCTCTCTCTCTCTCACTCTCCCCTCTCTCTCTCTCTCTCTCTCCCTCTCTCTCTCTCACACACACACACACACACACACACCGTCTCCCATAGAGAGACGAGAGCAGGACATATGAGAAGTAATATTAGTTGCCGCAGTGATAGATGTGGCCATGTAGAAGCTATGATTACCAGGGTATTGGGGACTTTAAATGCACATCCATTAGACCATCGTTTAGACCTGCTGGGCTCCGGTCTGCCTCCTTCATCAGAGAGAGAGGTGAGGAGCAAAGGAAACAGGAGAAAACAAGAGGTGTTTATGAGACAGAGGTCTCATGTTTCGTCTTTAAAGAGGGCTGTCGTAGCCATGGTCTGTTATTGCTTTTGTTCTGAGATACAGAAAATGATTTTTCATGTTGGTGATTATTAGAGGCACAATCTCCTTTCTCTATTCATCATTCTCCCGAGCGATCAGCCATCGTAACCTCTGCCACAGATGCACAGTCAACCTTACGGAGTACAAATGTGACCCTGGACCACAATGTCGCTTGGGCATATTTGTACCAATAGCCAAAAGAACATTGTATGGGTCAAAATTATCGATTTATGCCAACAACCATTAGGATATTAAGTAAAGATCATGTTCCGTGAAGATATTTTGTAAATATTCTACCATAAATATATCAAAACGTAATTTTTGATTAGTAATATGCATTGCTTAGAACTTCATTTGGACAACTTTAAAGGTGATTTTCTCAGTATTTAGATTGTTTTGCACCCTCAGATTCCAGATTTTTTAATAGTTGTATCTCAGCCAAATATTGTGCAATCCTAACAAACCATACATCAATGGAAAGCTTATTTATTCAGCTTTCAGATGACAGCTGACGTGCTATGATTTCTGACAGGCTGTTCACTCTGCTGTGTGCTGTGACCCTGTTCCCCTCACACACACACACACACACACACACACACACTGTGACACACACGACGTGTTACTCTACGCTGCGCAAAACTCCGCATTTGAACAGTCAATAGCAAAAAAATAAAGGAGGAGAATGGATTGAGTATTATTCTTTAGGAGGCGGATTTATCAGTTTGTTGGGTGCAGCCGAGATGTCTTTTAGTTGCACTATTGAATGGGCGACTTCAGGCAGAATTTATCAGTCACCACAAAAAGTCCTAGAAAGTTAAAACGCGCCGTAAGCGGGTCTCTACCTCTTTCATTTCTATAATAAAACTGAAAGATAGAAAGAGATAGAGCGACAGACAGAGAGAAACAGAGGGAGGGCAGACCAGCATGTTCCATTATCTCCAGTCAGAATGACCCACCTGCCAGTCAAAGTAATGGACTGTGAAAGAGAGATTAGAATGGGGTTATTTTAGGAATGACTCTTTAAAGAACAAAGTAGCCCAATACCTACAGTACAGAAGAATCAAAGAACATTTTACTTTACTCAGATTTTACTTTCACTCAACCAGATTTGGACCACTAGAGAACAATTACATACACATACATTCTGTATAATCGCTAATGAGATTGCAATGAGAGAGTTTTTTATTTAAAGGGATACTCCACCCCAAAATGAACATTTTGTCATTAATCACTTACCCCCATGTCGTTCCAAACCCGTAAAACCTTAGTTCATTTTCGGAACACAAATTAAGAATTTGGTGAAAAAACGGAGGCTTGTGACTGTCCCATAGGCTGCCAAGTAAATTATACTGTCAAGGTCCAGAAAAGTACGAAAGCATCGTCAAATAGTTCCCAGCGCCCTCATGGTTTCAACCGTAACGTTATGAAGCGACGAGATACCTTTGTATCGTTTGTCTTTTATCACCGCTCCACAGATATTTTTTCGCATGCATTTGTGCTTTGATTTGAAAGAAAACAGCGCATCCGTGCAGCGCGGCTGACACAGTATAGTGTACGCAGTTTGCGTTCAGCTCATATTCTCCAAAATGGCGCTACGGTGATCTGGAGAGACACAGAGAAGAGGAAGGTTGATAAATTCGTTATTTTTTGTTTTCTTCATGTACAAAATGTATTCTCGTCGCTTCATAACGTTACGGTTGAACCACTGATGGCAGATGGACTATTCTGACAATGCTTTTCATACTTTTCTGGACCTTGACAGTATAATTTACTTGGCAGTGTATGGGACAGTCACAAGCCTCCCGGTTTTCATCCAAAATATCTTAAATTGTGTTCCGAAGACGAACGAAGCCTTTACGGGTTTGGAACGGCATGGGGGTAAGTGAATAATGACAAAATTTTCATTTTGGGGTGGAGTATCCCTTTAAAGGAGTGGACGCTTGGATTTTTGTTAAGTTATTTTTGTTTCTCAGTGTCTCTTTGTGCTATGTGTCTCAAACTTGGATGCAATATTCCATTATATGTCTGCAACAATTTCAAGTAGTTGAGACAACCTGCTTGAAAACATTGCCATTTAAGTTTGTTGGTGCTAATGACCATTAGTAACTTAAGAAACTAAGTTAGTAATCTTATAACTAGTGATATAAGGCTATATTTAAACAGTTTTATCAAGATTGTATTTACTACCAAGCAAACACAAAACATTTTTCTAACATTAGTGTACAGTTTTAATTTTGTTATTTTCAGATTTTTTTATGTTTTAGTTTGAATAATATAAACTAAAGTTCCCAGAATGTTAAATGGAAATTTTAGTTTGACAACCTAAGAACTTAAACAGAATGTTAACTAAGTTGTGCCTCTTTGAGAATGATTGAATAATGTCTCTATATGGACAAGTAACCAATGTCAATTTTCTTGATTTAATTTGCCAGTATTATATATATTTTATGTAATATAATTCATTTTAAATATATTAATAGTGTTTTCTTATATGTAACACCATTCCTAATTATACACAACTATTATATGAATATTTTATGAACAATTTACAGAAGGTTATTCTCCTTGTTTGTTTTTTTTCTTTTTTTATAAATGAGGCCCAATAAGCCTTATTTCTTGAGGTAGCCCTAACACAGGCAGCCATTCAAAGTAGTCATGTATTCTGACAAAATAAAATGCCCTCATGTCAGTGGCCTGACAGACAACTATTTGCTCTCAAAATTTGGTTGTGGCTCCTGTCACTTTGGTCATTGAAAGCAGTTGTCACTCTGTCATTCCTGAGCTGTGTATGGACATAACTGTGTTTAGCTTTCTAAACAGGACTGACAAGTGCATTCTGTGGCTGTGTGAATGTAGACAAGGTGTTCAAATCTCTAAGGACTGTGGTGTGTGTGAGTATCCTGTGTTAGTTCTCTGAAGGTCACCTTCATGCTTCTCTCCTGTGGACAAACAAAAGAGCACCACTGGCAGGGGATGATAAGTAAATATAGCTTAAATGGGACTCCAAATGGGCCACAGTTATCTGTCTTTACCTGGTGTGTAGAGTCGTGCGGTGTGTGGTCTGGTCTTAGTCAGGTCTATGCAGTTTTTATTAGAGCTGTAATAGATCAGATACTGACAGCTGAAGTGAGATGGTCTATGACGGATGCTTGAAACCCTCATGGCTAAAGAGAGAGTAGTTAAAGAGGCTGAATAAAAGTAAAGACTGAAGGACATAACCGTTGACTTACATTGAAGTACCCAAATTCTAAACTGTTCAACTATTTATGTATCAGTAAGCTCTCCCAGTGTGCTCAATAGCATGCGACTTTTATATGCAAAACTGCAGGCACATTATGTCAAGCTAAAGAGCGGGACTGACTTTATAAATCTGCCCAGAGTTTTGCGGCACAAATGTATAAAGTATAACTGGATTGTGGGTGGTATTAAAATGGAGGGTTTGTCGTAGGGATTCATGATTCTATAAATAATTTTATAATGTTACAAAAGATTTCTGTTTCAAATAAATGCTGTTCTTTTGAACTTTTATAAATCAAAGAATCCTGAAAATATTTCACTAAAATATTAAGCAGCACAGCAGTTTACACCATTGATAAAAATAAGAAACGTTTCTTGAGCAGAACATAATTTCAGGAATTAATTACATTCTAAAACATATCAAAATAGAAAACAGTTATCTTAAAATGGTAATAATATTTCACAATATTACGTTTTTTTTTTACTGTATTTTAGATCAAATAAATGCAACCTTGGTGAGCATAAATCTTACCTCCCCAAACTTTTGAATGGTAGAATACAGGTTATTGGATGACATTAGAGTTATTTTTTTTTAATTACTGCATTGGATTTTGCAATAATTGCATATATCATTTATAAGCATTTAAAACTACTGGCTGTAGTTTTTTGTTTTATTCATTTATTTTATTTAGACAAAACAGTTTGGAATTGTAATACTTTATCGGTTATCAGCTGTAACATAATTATTGGCTTATCAGGATCAAACTGATTTTTAATATCAGTGTTTTTCACTGAAATACTGCACATTATAAAGTGGTGCAACTGTTATGAAATCACCTCTTGTGTGATTTACGTCCTGGTGAAGTTCTAGCCCTCAAGAATAAACACGCAAAGCCTACCAAATATTTTACAACTTTTGGTCTAGAATATTGAAATTCCAGATGTTGCAATAGTACCTTTAAGATATGAATGTAAGCACTGCAAAACACTATCAATTCTTCTATGTTCTGCCAGAGAGCTGAACATGCAGCCAAACTGCCGTCAGTGACAAATGACACTGTGTTTGATAAAAAGCTCATGTGTACTGCACCTCCAGCAAACTTCACCTCTCAGTTTTCCTCAATATGATCCAAAATACAGTCCAGACACTCCAGAGCTGCCAGTGTAAATGTCAAAAACATGTTCACACACAGAACAAAAGGGGCTCTGTCGTAATGGAATAGAGTTAATATCTTCAGCAGCTGTCTGGAAGGGGTCTTGTGGAGACCCACACCTAGGGCCCGTGTAACTCTAGAAGCAGAGGTCCGATCTCTGGTGTGCTTCTGAGCTTATGTCATTATTATAAGTTTGGCAGATCTCATTCAAGCAGTTCCACTTTCAAAAACTTATATTTTTTTCTATATTTTTTTATAAATGTAATCATATATATTATTATATCTATATATATCTATATAATATTTTGTATAAATATTTATATTCAAGTATAGAAAAATATACACACATAGAAATATAAAATATGAATACTACATGTGCATCTCCAAGTGTTGCCTACATTGCCTCATAAACAACTAATGTTGCTCTGTACCTCAGCTTTCAGCTTTCTGAACTACTGGGAATCTTTTAAACCTTGCTGTTTCTAGTCTGGCACAACATGCTCTGACTGACAGCCTGAAGAAAAGGCCTCTGCTCTGTTCTCAAGCCGTATTCCCTTACCACTAACAATCTGATGAGCTTACCAGCCGATCTGAGACCCATGAACGCATGCACTCTGACCTCCACAGTTCATATATATAATAGCTCGCTTATGAAGAGAGAACAGTACATTAGGTGGATTTGAGAATAAGTGGTAGTGGAAAAGTGATCTAGACGTGAGGAAAGCAGGTAGAGTGAATACCAGTCATTTAGATGGCTCTAGGGGGAATAGAATGCAATCAATAGGGATTTATAATTGTCTTTAGACAGCTCATGACAGTGACTCAAGTTTGAATGGATGATGGCAGAATAATGGCACATCTGAAGAGAACTTAATCTCTGACTCCCAGCATTCTCAGCAGGATACAATAGCGTTTGTGTGTTTGTATGTGTGCATGTGCATTTCAGTGAACATTTAAGCTCTTATTTATTATAGAGCAGGCCTCCTGTGTGCTCAAGCCTTTGTGTTTTTGCCTTTTGCCAAAAGTGTGAAATAATAGCAAAATCCATTTCAAATCCTATTACTGTGTTGGAGTGAGTGCATTTTTTTTGTTCTCCATTTCTGTCTAAATAATACTTGAAATAGGTTAAAATGTGTTTTTAAGTTCACTGTGAGTTCTATTTCCATTGTAGTCTATTGCTGTCACAATACGCTGGAGCACGGGAACGAGGAAACGAGGAGATTTCACAAAAATTTGAGTCTTTAATGATTCAATAGGGAAACACAGAGCACAAGGATGACGTTCACAACGAGTAGACCCGACAAAACCAATTTTTTTTTTTTTTTTTTCTGAATAGACTGTGGCTTATAAACACAGGGCAATCAGGGGAACACAGGTTCATGGAATCATAAAGTAATCAAACTAAACAAGAACAGGAAAAAGACCATAAAAGGAAACACAGGAAGAACTACAGAGGCAAAACGGGTTCACAAGTCTGTGTAAACACATTGTTAGACAAACTTCATTTTAAAACGATATTAATTCTGTAAAGATACTGCTTTTCAACATACAGCGGCCTCAAAAAGTAAGTGAATACTTAAGCCATGTATAAATCTATGAATATAATCGCAATGACTATGATATCACCACATGTGGCATTTATTTTCATCAAAGATATCACTTTTCAAGGAACACATTTCATAAACATTTTTAACATTATGGTAGATCAACAGTATAAATGATCATTTACTTACCCTCATATCATTCTAAACCTGTATGAGTTTATTGTGTTGAACACAAAAGAAGAAATTTTCCATGTCTTCAGTGTTTTGGGCCATACAATGAAAGTCAGTTGGGCCCAATGTTGCTTGGAACCAAAAAGTTGTTCTCTTTTTAACAAACATCATTGTTAATGAAATGACATTCATACATTTTAAGAATTCATACATTTGTAAAATGTTTTGGAGCCACTTTATTTTATATCCCTTTGTGATAGCATTTTACAATAAGGTCCCATGAGTTAATGTTAGTTAATGCATTAACAAACATTAACGACAAATGTATGTACAATTTCGTAAATTGTTTGCCTACAATGAATATTACTACATATTTTTAAAGTATTTTTTTTTCATTGTTAGTGTCATGTTTTACTATGCAGATAACCTACACTGTATAAAAAAATTCCGTAAAATTTACAGTAAAAAATACGCTAGCAACGTTTTAGGTTTTAACTTAAATTTACAGTTAAATGCCATAATTTAATTAACTGATACAATGTTAATATACCAACCTATTTGAAGTACTGAAACCTGTTTTGTACCTTTGTACTACACTGATAACCACCAAATGCAGGTGGTGATGCTAAGGCCACGATGAATCAAAGCCCATCACAAGCAGCTTTAAATCATACCATATATAGACGGTGCACAGTGTCATTCACACAAACAACAAACACCATCATGGTAACACACATTAAACCGAAATAATGCAATAAACATTAATTTACCAACATTAGGTGTAACACACAACCCTAAAACTCACAAAAGTTATAAGAAAAAACTAAGAAACAGTTATTTCAACAAAAAACATCAAATTTGAAATGCAACGCAGGGAATTCTGGGAATGTCAATTTATGGTTATTCACTGTAAATTATACGGTCTTTTTCACTTCCAAAAACAGTATACTACAGTAAAATTAATGTCCAATACATGTAATGTCCAATACAGTTTTCCCCTGTATATAGTAGGGGAATTTACCGTTAACCATTTAACAGGTTTTTACTGTAGCATTTTTACAGTCTTTTACCGTTAAATTCACGGTCATTTTTTACAGTGTAGTTACAAAAGCTTGTTTGATGGTCTAAGATGGTCTCCCAGCCTGGTATCGCATCTCTGGTGTTTTCAGAGGGGTTTTGGGAACTTTACAGCTGGTCAGGCTTTTTAGACCATCTTAACCCAGCTAAGACCATCTTGGCCAGACTGGAAGACTAACATAAACCAACCAAGACCAGCTTAAAGCAGGTTAGACTATTTTCAGTGCAGTCACACTTCAGACGTCTGTTCATTTCAGCTCTAATGAAGTCAAGGCGACTTTAGCATTAAATATTTCTGTTTCGAGTAAATAATAGTAAAATAGTAAATAACACCGCTGTTCATTTAACCCAACCTGCTGATCCCCAATCCCCTTTTCCCGCCTCTCATCTGTTTTGCAAGTCGCGAGACATCAAAGGCCCTCATCAACAAATGGAGGCGCAAAAGACTTACATGAAAGCCTGATTGTAGATGAAGCAGCTGATTATAATTGCATTTTGTATTCAAATTTTTTTTTTTCTCCTCTCTCTTTTCTAACCGGGCCGACTGCCAGCTTTCTTTTCTATCATTCAGTAATGTGGGAGAGCATTCTCATTAGGATTCAAGCGCGATGCTCGCTAACTTAATTAAGCATAAGATAGACATGCGTATAGATGCAATCTGATCTCAATGTGTGTGAGCCCACGTTTAGCCTGCATTCAAGGGTTCTCAAAGGCCGTGATGATGCTGTGATGGCAGGAAAGTGGGCTATCTTGTCAGCTCTGTATATTTCTGTGCTGCTTTCTTTTCAAGAAGGTTTATGACAAATGGCGCAGCTAAAGGAGTGTTGCACATCTGTTGAGTAGCTTGTTGAAGATGCAATTGTTACTCTTTCTCTTCCTTTTAGAGGCAATCATCTATTATGTATGTCTATTTCAGATATGTAGTATTGCCTCTTGTGATCAGTGTCTAGGAACCGAACATTTACACATCTGTTATTGTAGAAGCATCTATTTACTAGAAACCGTATGATTTAAAGATGTGGAAAAAGAGGAATTTTGTGTAATGTCCTATAATTTTGTAACCGCATTGTACTGAAGCTGCAGTGCGGAGGAGTTGATTGATTGATGCATGAACATGAACTCAGTATTCCACAGTTTTGTCTGACAGCGCTGATGGATGCTTTATATAATAAACCCAATGAATCTGATAAAACCTTGAAATGCAAAATAAGTACAAAAACATTCTGCAATGGCCTACCAAGCCTAAACCTTATATGCATCGCATATGAAACTGATCAATCCTTGTAAATTCTTGTTGGCATGACAGTAGCACACAACACATTGACTTCCATAATGCAAAATTAGTTTCAGAATTAGACATTAGAGAATAAATGTAAGCAGCTCGCTCCAGAATGAACTACACATATAAGCCAGGGGGGGGGAGGGGGGTGTCATCTGCTTCTATCGCTGTCACAATTGTTCCTTTTTTTTGTCTCCTTCTGTACAAAAAAATAAAATAAAAATTGGTGTAGAAACAATTTTCACTTAGAACATTTCAAAACTAATGACAAAGAAATTGCCAGCAATGCAAAATTTTAAATTAGGACTGAAATTGTTTTTGTAGAAACAATTTTCACTTAGAACATTTCAAAACTAATGACAAAGAAATTGCCAGCAATGCAAAATTTTAAATTTTTTTTTTTTAAGCACACTGCAGTAATCGTTGTTTTATTTACAACTTATTTTTACAGTTTTGCATACACACACTTTTGTTTTTCTGTGGTGGTGTGGACTTTTCATCGACTTCCATTGTTTTTTATACAGAATGAATGATATTTTAGACACCATAACTCCTGCATCTAACCCTCACACTTATATTTTTGCACTATTAGGTTTTCATTAAGACTTCATTATTAGGTTTATTAAGCCATTTTCCTCACAGACTGTTGGCTGGTCTCCACATTTAGGTCATTTTAGATTTGACTATTTTTCAATGGACATATGCTCCCCTAAATATAAATAAAACCTCACCCACACGCGTATATGCACTTTGTGCCCACAAGAAGTCGCTGTTGCTTTACAGTGATTAAAATTTGATTATAAATGACCATATTTATTGTCACTTATAATTATCGTCAAAACCGTGTAAATGAACTTTTGCCATGCCACGTTAATGTTTACTTACTTAAATACTTGGGAAAGCAGACATCCATAAACTACCAAGAACTTTTTTCCATTTGTGTCTCCAACTTTCTATGTCTAAGGGCAAAATGATTTCGACTGCTCTAGTAAACGCATGCGTTTTGCAATCTATGAAGAATCTGAAATGTGTTATGATAGCTACTGTCATGTTCAGGGAAAACTTATTTGCACGGAAGTCTGCGGGGAGCCCTTGATGTTAATGTTGGTGCCTCAGGTGATGCTTTAGCCCTGCACCTCAGTTTGGACTTGCCAGTGTCTGCGCTAGAGTGCAGAGGAGAGGTTGGCGCAGAAAAACCTCTTCAAACACACATGCACTTATTTTTAAGCACACGTTTGCTGATGGTATTTGTTTTCTCTTAGGTGTTCCTGAATATCAGAAGAAGCTTGTTGTCTTTTTTTTCTTGGCATCATCTCCTGAGGAAGGAAACCAGCCAAGTATTATTCTTCATCTCTGCAGGTTAGGCTATTCTAAGCGACACCCAAGATATGGAAAGCGCAAATGGTGCAATCGTGCGCTTGAGCAACTTTTAGGATGTGCAGGATAATTCCGCATTAGAGGATGTGAGAGCGGATGCGGAGGAAACACGGATCCTGCCTTACGCATCACGCATCAGGAGGAAAAATCCCACAGCAACGCCACCCAACCCGCCAGACTTCACTAGAAAGACAAAAGTAGCCAAGGAACGGAAATTAAATTCACTCGCTGCTACCTAACACCAAAAATACCGCAGACTGAGCAGTTGGATACAGCGACGCATGGGAACATACTTCGGATGTGAGAAAAGCACAATATTTGTGAAGGATCTGTCGCGTAACGAGGAGACAGCGGCATCCTTCAGGATCTTGACAGCCTATACATCCCATATAATGCGTCACCGGATGTTCGGACTCTCAAGCCTTTTTGACCTGATGTAAAGTAAACCGACCCCGGTGTGAACTGAAGAACATTACGATGAATGCTTCGGGATATCCTTCGAGAGCGATGCTGGAACTTAATCGCGCAATTTTGTGATCATCTCTCCGCGCGCAAAGGGATCCCTTTTCACTTTCATTGCCCTTCCGTGCCATCCAGTAAGACTGAAGTTTCTCACAGGTCGAGAACAAACATGTTGCGTCTCCATACTCTGCATTTCATTGTAATTCTGCTCAGAGGTAAGCTAAAGAGAGGGGTTCTGGCGTTTTTTTCATCTGCACCTTATATTAATATGGTTTATGGCACTTGCTGTGTGAGATTTTTTTTTCCTTTTTTTTTTCCCCTACTGAAATGGTTATTTCACACCGAAAAAAAAAAAAAGAAAACAAATTTAAAAATCCCTGTCACACATTACTAACAAAATTAAAAACCTCAAAACCCCCCTCCCCCCCATGTCGTTTCCACACCCCGTAAGACCTCCGTTCATCTTCGGAACACAAATTAAGATATGTTTGATGGAATCTGAGAGCTGTCTGACCCTGCATAGACAGCAACGCAACTGAAATGTTACGTCCAGCGTATACTCTCCAAAATGGCCCTACAGGGTGACACGGAGGAGATGAATTGTTTGAATAATTTTTTTTTTCCTTTGCGCACAAAAAAATATTCTCATAGCTTCCTATAATTGCGGATGAGCCACTGATGTCACATGGATTATTTTACAGATCTCCTTGCTACGTTTCTGGACTTGGGAACATTTCAGTTGCGTTGCTGTCTATGCAGGGTCAGACAGCTCTCAGATTCCATCAAAAAATATCTTAATTTGTGTTCAGAGGTTTTACGGGTTTGGAACGACATGAGGGTGAGTAATGAATGACAGAACTAACCCTAAAAAAAAACACACAGTTTAAATGTTAAAAGCTTTACTCTGGAGCCTGATTGAATCTTATCTGTTTCACTCCATGTGTGGTATTGTGAACGTGCGACATGAACGGGAATCTCATCGTAACGAGCGCGACATCAGGGCCACTGACTGATTTGTGCGGCAGCTGGGGATTAGCGATGTCCGATGCGAGGGCGAGTCGTTCTCGAGTCGAATCTTTTTAATGAATTGTGAAACCGGTCTGAATCGCCTCGTGCGGTCATCAAGCCAACAACAATTAGAAATGCACTCATTGCACCTAGAATCTCTTTCTGACAACAATTTGAAAATCGTATTCTATATAGGCGGTGCACAAACAGGCAGAAAGGGATACGAGAATAGGCAGTGACTTTACTATGGTTGCTTGAACGCACACAATAAAACCAATATGGTTTAAACAGTTTTAATTATAACATACACTTTTTTTCAGCCCAATAATTCAGGAAGAAAAGCTGCGAACGGGTTGCTTTATGTTGGTTTTCTGGGGAGTAATTTAGCAGTGGCATGTGCTGGTGGGTCATTTTGAAAACTTAAATTTTAATTTGTAAACTTAAAACTTAAACTTAAATTATTTGAGATCTTAAGTGGGATTTAAATATATTACTTGCCTACAAATTTACAAATGTATTACTTACAGTTTCACATTTAGGCTTATTTGTTTTGACATATCTTTGTGTAGCTTTGAGTGGAATTTGCTTTATATTTTTATTATGTGTCTACCTGTATATATATGGCTTTATTAGATCTTGTTACAGCATGTAAAATTACGACCAAAGAATCACTGAATCGTCTGTGAACTGCTCGAAAGAACCGGGGGGGGGGGGGGGGGGGAGTCCCCGGAAAATGAGTCGGACTTTCTTAGGCTACTTAGTGGGATTCGAACGCACTTAAATTCTCGCTCTCTTCCCACCCTTCTTACACACACACACACACACACACCACCCACACACACACACACACACACACACACACACACACACACACACACACACACAACACACAACACACACACACACACACACACACCACACACCACCACACACACACACACAACACACACACCCACTCGTTCTCCACTGGTACAGCTTTTCATTCATTCATCGTTTGAAGCAGTTCATTCAGGAGTCCATGTAATATGTCAGTAATTGAGATTTTGGACCTTTAAAAGAATGTGCTGATTTTACCTGAATTTACCTGGGTTTGTCTTGAAACGCAGCTGAAATGTGTCCCTTATGAAAGAGGTCCTTGGGGCTTGATCAGGTGTGGGGACAAACATGGGGGCACGGCTGTGCGTCAAATTACCTCTCCTCATTAAATGTAGAGCACTCTGACTGTGAGCTGGGGAGCATTTGGTCCTCATGTTAAATGGACATAATTATAATATGAACCTTTAAATGAATAAGTCCATTACTTTATCTCAGTATTCTTCTTTCAGCCTCCTTTCTTGCTCTGTTTTGTTCACTCTCTGTCTTTGGCCTCCTCCTTCTCCTCCCTCTGTACCTCAGTGTTCTAGTCTTGCGCGAGAACATGTAGTAGTTAGTGCTGAAATGACCTTGGAATTATCCAGGTCTTCGAGCTTGATGTTCAGCAGGCCCACACATTACTCACAGTGTTTTAAACTGTGAGAAAAAGAAGTGGATAGTTGCATTATTAGGCTGGAGAGATGTATGAGCTTTCTGGCACACTGTTGCTGAAGGGAAAATAATGAGTGATGAATGAGTTTTTGAAGCTTGCGTTTAAACTAAACTGAAATTCTGCAAGAGAAATCAATGAAGTGCACCAATATGAAACTGATAAGCTGATCATTTCCAAAAGAATGCACTTTTTTGTTTTAATTATTTAAAAATATAACACTAAAAACTAAAAATCAGTTGGTTTTAAATGCTTGAACTAAATTTAAGCATAACAGTATTAGAAAGTATGAAAAATTTATATTTTTTTAAATGAAAAATTAAATGGTTTTACATTACATTTTACATTTAACAGTGTTATTAAATAAAGCAATTGTTGTGTTTTTAAATATTAAATTGTTACACTGGTTAACACTGGTTAAATTGGCATAGAAACTTTTTAATTAAATGTAAATAATTTTGAGGTAGAAATACTTAGTATTTTCTTGTAAAATATACTCCTATCTTTGTATTATTTTCAGTTTCAAAAAATATAATAACATAAAAACAGGTGGAAATGAGAATGCATAATTAATTCCAATATAGACTGATACTTTAACAAATCTCAAGTATATATATTGTATTGAACACGCTTCATATGCATTACAAAAATCACTATTATATACAAAGCTTCCTTGGGACCATAGTAACCCCTACAGCTAAAATCAAATTAAACTAAAACCTTTGATGTGTTATGTCACACTGGAGTAATTACACCCAGCAGTGTGCCTTAGACATGTTGAAATTGAGATCGGCACTTTCAAAAGAACATGTCAAGGCCAAGACTTCATTTGTTCAAGAGCTGTTGTGGTAAATGAACACGGTTTGACTTTAACATCTTAATTTAATTCCCATTATGTGTTTCCTCAGGAGTTTTCTAAAGACATGAAGATATGACACTTCCCTTGTCATGAACAAAATCTTTCAGTAAACTGTAAGAATTACAGCGACGTCAAACATAAAATGGCCTGTAAATTATGCCACTTGTCTTTCTCTCAGCCATCACCATTTCAGCGATGACATCTAGATAAAAAGCCATTTTACTCAGACCTTTAATGGAGTGCATTTTATTGAGCTATGATGGACTTGTTTGCCTAGAGACGTACTGAGTTACAGCAGTACATCACGTCTTATTATGCCACCTTGAACTTTTTGCTGACCTTAAAAGGCAAAGTAGAGTGTTTTTTTTTTTAAATAAAAGTATATTTTATGCATTTAAAAGAAAAGTTGTAACAATAAGATCTTTGTCATCCATTGGATGGACAAGGACAACGTCTCATGCATAAAACTGCATGAAAACTGCATCAAATTGTATACTGTGCACTTTATAATCTTAATTTTGCAAATGATTATGCATTCACAAGCTAAGCAATGATGAGTGGTTATACACATCTTTTTGAATATTCATTACCTTATACGCGCACACACACACACCCACCACACACACCACCACACACACACCCACACACACACACATATATATAATATAATATATAGTCCTGTATATTGCCTTTATGTCTACATGATTTGTTTGTAGTAATAAACGACAAAGCCTGAAATCATCCTGGTTCTCACATAGTGTTTCTAATACAAGACACTACTATATGTTGGCAGCAAGTTTCATAACTGTAATGCAGAAGTGCATACAAATATTGGAGCAAAAAGAGACAATCTTGAATACCAAGTATAAAAAAGTATTGGAGAAAAAGAGACAATCTTGAATACCAAGTATAAAAATATTTCAAAGACCAAAAAATAAAAAATAAAAATCCCTGTTGGCAGCTTGTTTAAAACAACTTGCATTTTGTATGAGCTTGTCATTTTCTTCACATTTGACTTTGGTTGAATTTGACAACTCAATTTGATTGTCTTGGAAGGTCCGGAGTCAAGGTCACAACATTTGCAGTCATTTTTTGGTATGTTTTGTCTAGTATTGTAGAAGTTAAAAGAAAAGTGGAGTAAAAGAGAAGAGAAAAGGAAAGGGGGAATAGGATCAGGAACTATCATGAGCTAGATTCAACCAGTTTGAAATTTGAAGATTCAATTAAATCACACGTTTCTGAAGGCCTTCCCGACAAAGCCAGCTATGTAGTTTGAGCTTTTCGGGTATCATCATTACCATTAGATAAAAAGTATAATCTTGTGTTGACCAAGGCCACCTCACAGCTGTGTTGATCAGGGATAAGCCTACCCGATCTCATGAAAGTGCATATAAATACCACAATAATTGTTGCTGGAGGGAAATGGAGTGAGTGCAGTTGTTTTTAAGTGAACGCTCGAAATACATTATTTAGGTAACACTTTATAATAATTAACTAACACGTCGTTAATACACTTTAATACATTAACTAACATTAACTAATCGAACCTTATTGTAAAGTGTTACAATTATTTGTTTTTAAAGCATATATATGTTCACAAAAACACTGTTAAATTAAACAGAAAAGCAAGCAGGTGTGCATGATTTGGCGTGGCAGCCAATACAAATAATAACCGTTTTCTTACCTAAATTCTGCATTTGCACCAGGCTCGGTTGCAGAATCACATCTGTGCTTCTGAAATGATTATCTTTTTCTATATAGTGAAGTAGTTAGCTATCTCTGTGTCATACGTGGCCGCTTGTCAAGCATGAAAAACAAGTTATGAAAAACAACACGATCTCACAAAGTAAAAAAAAAAAAAAAAACAATGAACGTGACTACACGATGAAACTTTTTAACTGTCTTTGTTAGAAAGAAGTTACGAGCATGATAGAACTCAGCACTGGACAAAAAACGGTGACTGGAGCGGTGAGTGCATGGATTCCAACCTAAACACCTCTGATTGGCCATTGCGTTTTAGAAATCAACAAACATGTCTGTGATTGGCTACATTGCTCACCTCTGAGAAAATGCATTGTAAAATCATTTGACGCTTTCCAAAGCAGAAGGGCAGATACACTGGATTGCTTGCCAAATCTATTTCGTTAAGCTATTATTACGAACAAAACAGATCGTAGACCCGGGGTTATGGGCAGCTTTTCCATCTAAAAGCAATCAGAAGCAACAGCAGGCAATTGTATGAGTAAGACTATTATACACGCTAAACTCAAGTCCGACCGTCCCCCTCGGGGGGTTGCACAGGGATGTCCGTGGGGGGGCCAAGCCCTCCCGGCCCCCCCTCTGGTGCCGGGCCTGTGTAGGCTATACCTTCAGATAATATCATGTATACCCATAACGCTCTCCCTCTTCTGAGAGCAATTTTCTACTATGTTTGAAGAGTACTGAAGCATGTAAGCTGTAGTTTTATACACTGAAAAGCATATTCAGTGGTTAAGTGTTTGGCTCACCTGGGACCAAAACCAGCCATCCTGCTCAGGTTGCCTCATTACCCTAGAGCTGCTCTAATGCCTACTGAGATTACAGGACCACTGGGACAGATTTCAATATCAAAATGCATTTTATGAACGTCTGTGTACAATGTCCAGTTGGCTAAATACTCTTGTTTGTGTTTTAGGTGTAAATGCATGAATGCATTTTTCTTTTCTTTTTTGATTCAGCCTGTTGTCCAGCAATACCTTCAACTCTGAACTTTGTTTTTTCATTGATCCTCTGCTGTCCCTGTTGTGATCTTTCTTTAAAAACTCACTTTCTTCATGTTGTTATGTAATATTCTCAAGAGAAATGTGGTGGTTAAACAAGAAAGAATAATGAAGTTATTTTAAAAGCACCCAAGAGAAAAGAGATGCAGTAATTACACAAAGAGTCACATTATATCCAGCAAGGATAAACATTATGTCACAATGTTTCTTCTGCCGAGGTCAGGTTGTATAAGTCTAGAGACACCATCTGAAACTGCAAGAATAATTAGTCTACATTTTCCCAAAGAAATTGCCTCTGTTGCTTAAAGTGGTCCTATTATGCTTTTTTCACTTTTTCAACTTTAGTTAGTCTGTAATGTTGCTGTTTGAGCATAAAAAAGATCTGCAAAGTTTCCAAGTTCAAAGTCCACTTCAAAGGGAGATATTTTATTTAACCGAAATCACTTTTCAAAAACTACAACGAACGACTCGTTTGGACTACAACGCATATTTTCCAGGATTTGTGTTATCACAAATATCAACGAATGGGACGAGGTGGTATACCAAACGCTGATACCACACAGCATGTGATAAGTTCCATATTCAGACGAAGAAACACCGACAACAGAACAACAGACAGCAGAATGGAGTTATTAGAGATTAAGGATGTCTATGAAGTATATGTAAGTAATTAATATAATGTTAAACATTCATTATTAACACCTGTATAGCTGATGTGCCCGAGCTGATAAGCAAAGCGCGCTGAGTAGATTGTGCACCTTTCTCACAGACATCACTGGAAAGCTTGTAGTTCGGTCAGATATGTCAAAAACAAGTAAGGTAAAACAATGCACAAGTTACTTATGGTAGGGAGTGAGGTAGAGAGAGAGAGAGAGAGAGAGAGAGAGCGAGAGAGAGAGAGAGAGAGCGCACTTCTGTTGTGTGATATTTGATGTTCACTCACTTAGCACACGCATCATTTGGATTAAAACTAAATTGTAAAAATAAGACTATTTATAGGGGCATTCACTGTAAACATAATTTATTTTCAACCTTAGGCATACACGACTTTCTGGCGAAAGTGAATCTAGCAGCCTGTGTGAAATGCGCTAGGCTGTAGACTACTACTTGTCCCTCTCATTCTGCACCAGTACAAATACGTGCACACTTTGTGTTTTGCTTGCTTGAGTGTTTCTACATTTTATGAGTGACTTTGGAATATAAATCGCGGCACATTTCATATGAAAAAAACGCGGCTTTTATTTCTGAAAATATCACAGTTAGGATATTTATAATGAGTGGTTCCCTGCATTATTACAGCAAAGTGCGTGATTACAGTACTAAGCCGCTGCAATGGAGCAGCTCTAATGCTATTAAATTAAAGATGATGTACCATAGAGCAAAAAAAGTAACAAAAACTTGTAAAATACATTTTAATGGGCATAATTAAGTGTGAAAATAACCAATAACTATATACACTCAAACCAAAAATTATTCAGACTCCAGATATAATTTTATATATTTTTTTTCCTAGTGGGTGCAGGCACTATTACGCTCATTTATTGTAGTGAAGATAGCCAAAAGTCCTGTGTACTACCAGTAAAACTGATACAAATTTGTGACCAAAAGTTATTCAGGCCGAGTTGAAGTTGAGGTTTGCATGAAGCTGGGTGACAGCATGCCCAGGAGACTACAGGCTGTCATTAAGGCTAAGGGTTGCCCGACTAAGTATTGATAGTTGTGTAAATACTGTCATACTGTCTGAATAATTTTTGGTTGATTGTAATCCAATACATAGCTTTCTATCAAAGTTATCTAACATTAACAAGCTGAAATTGTTCTGACACAGTTTAACTCTGAGTTCTTGTCATATTGTATTACCATTTTTTAAACTATAGCGAATAAACTGTGATAATGTGTGAGATGTTGAAGGTGTCTGAATACATTTTTGGTTTGACTGTATCTATTTGATAATGAAGTTAACCAACTAACATTATATATACTTTTTTGGTTTCTGTACCCAATATTTAAAAAATTTACAAATTCAATAAAAATATCGGTATCGGGCGAGTACTGGAAAAAGTGGTATCGGAGCATCCCTGGTTACAATCATCCAGGTTTGGACCAAACACCAACCAAACACATTGATTTGATTTTGACGCAATATGTTACACTGAAGCTCGCAGGCGGCTGTTAGGGGCGAGACATTTCCCGACCAGGCTCCGGTGCGCCAATCACACCACACACTGGCCCAGTTTAAAAAAATAAATTTATATAAAAAATTATACCAATCACAGCACATTTCGTATTTCAGAATGCGGGCCTTCATTTGATACAGGAACTCTTCGAGCCGTTCATGCCAGACTGGGGAAAGAGGTGTTGTAATAATGTAAAATTATGTGAAAAATAATGTGTTTTTTCGAACAATCTAGTATGAGAGCCTTTTCTAGTACACCCCAAAACAAAATCAAAACTTTGTAAAAAGAGCATAATAGGACCCCTTTAACTCTTTGTATTATCAGGTGTTGCTCTGTGGCTTCCTAAGGTTTCCTGAAAAGTGGTTGTACTGCATGTCACGAAGCGGTTGGTTGGGTTATTGTTAAAAAAAAAAAACTAACCCTAAGTTTAAGCAACAGTTGCTGTACATGTCCACTGGCGTGAAGTGAGCGGACATGAGCAGGCGTATTGAAGGCATTCTCTATTGAAGCTGAGCAGCAGGTTCGCACGTTCGCACAGGGATTGTGGGATTGATAGTGGAGCGGAGCAAGTAGTGACAGCATGAAAAAGTTGAGAAAATCTCAACTGCTCACTAAATGCAAATTTAGTTTTTAGAGCTAGAGTTTGGTGTTTTCATTGTGACTGGGTTACGAAAGTGTATGAATTCACCTGTGTATAGATATATTATATATATATATAATAATATATATTATATATATATATATATATATATATAGTATACAGTAAATATAATAGTTTTGAAATTTATTTTAAAACTTGCAATAATAGCTGCTTTTTGGAGAAAATCAACTTCCCTTTAGCTTACTTCTATTCTCAGTACAGTCACACTATGATGGGATAAGAGGAAGTATTTTACCATTTAAATTGGTAAATTGTGTAATTTGTCCTAAAATGCAATCTCACTGGAAATGTTGCGCTTGGGAGAGTGCACATTTCATCCTGCTGCTACGAGAATTACTGGCTAAAAACAGTTTGGATAATAATTAATACATAAAGCGGGTTTACTATTGGAATAGTTATTTAATCACCTGTGCTGCAGAATTTGCTGATTCACATGCTTTCAAATCTTTTTCTAATACCTATTCAGGGAGGCATTTACAGATAATTATAGTCAATTAGGATAATCAATTAAAGGTCCTTCTCCTAACCAATGAGGCTCTCTCCTGATAAAATGCTGAATGTTAAGAGCACATACATAGGATTTTTTTTTCGTTCAAAAATGGCTTTTTATTGTGGGCTGTAATGATTTGTGACAGATATGGCAATGTAGCGTTATTTCACTTTGAAGGATGTGGGAGGTAAAAGATGGAAATGTGCAGATGTTACAGTAAAGATCTGGTCTATTACTTCCATTGGCGTATTTATTCCAGTCGCTAATGTTTTTGACTTGAATAAAACCAGTTTTTTACATGTTACCACATGAAGCACATGTTTTAGGTTACCAGAGAAAATGGTCTTTCAGTAGAGACAGCAATGATATCAATATTACATTATTACCCTGTTATAACATACTCAATATTTATACATAGTTGTCAGGATTCTTTATATCATATAGCAATCAGACAAGAGGATTACTGTTGATCATCCTCTACCAAAGAATTCACCCTTTAATTTGCAGTGTGATGAGCTGTATCTGTTTGATAGTATACCATTACAAGTGGTTCAAGTGATTGCTCATTAAACATTAATAAGTGCTCATGCTGAATGGACAAACTGAGTTTAACAAAAGGTGCTCTTTTTTCCCAATAATTTCACCATTAACAAGAGATCACAGGTTTTGATGTTTTGGATTCACCTTTCATTGGATTGCATGCGATTGTAGCTTAGTACAGCAGTATGACCTACTTAATCACATCGATTTGCTTGTTTTGAATTCAGTTTAAGGGCATGTTTGAATTCAATATTTTCTTTGATAATGATAAATAATTATAAGCCGTAATCATTTATCTTTTCCTCTCCCATGTACCGCCATTTGTTATCCATTAACTTCTTAATGTTCAATTATTACAGAAATATTGTTCCATGATTGTTCCGATCCTGCTTTCTAAATGTGCTTTTGAAATTTCAGGTAGTATTTAAGGTTTTGGTGTTTCCTAGTGTTTGATTCTCAGGAAATAGTGCCAGTTGTATCATATTGGTGTCCCCTTGACTTACTACTGAAATTTACAGGATACTGAACACAGTCACATTATTGACGTAGAGAGTCATAGATAATGGTAACTGTTTACTGTGTTTTATAGAATAAAACTTTATTTCTGTTAAAATGTTGCCTTTATTCAAATAAAGATATCATGATTTCATTAGTAGTAGTAGTTTTTTCTTTAAAATTATTTTAAGAAAATGGAGAATTTGTCTTTGGCCCTCGCTTTCTGTTGAACTGTGTTATGCTATGACTTTCAACCTTTATGATAATAATGCTTTGCTCTGGCATCATGTTGGTGGGTGTGACATAGAAGTGTTAGTTTGGTTAAGCGTGACCACAGAGTTGGCCGAAAATATTTTGAATGTAACTGAGTTGGCACAAAACAAGTTTCAATTTATAGATTATTTTATATATTTCCAATTAAACTATTATAAAATAATATATATTATCTCGATATATATATATATATATTATATATAATATTATATATATATATAGTATATATATATATATATCTATAATATAATATATACAGTATATATATATATATTATATATCTATCTATATATTATTAGTTTTTAAAAAAAAAGTTTCTTTAGGCTAAAGGTGTGTATCATTCAGATACAACTACATATTTATTATAACAACACTGTGAAAGATAAGTAAATTAAAATACAGTAACTGTTTTCTATGTTAATATATTTTACTCCTTACTCCTGTAATGGCAAATCTGATTTGGAGCTAAGGAAACATTTCTTATTCATTATGCTGCTTAATATTTTTGTGGAAACCATGACCATTTCTTTTCAGGCTTCTTTGATGAATAGAGAGTCATAAGAACAGTATTTCTTTTTAATCACAATATACTAACAATATACTGTAATGCTGCAAATTTAACGGCGACTGAGTATCAAAAAAAAGAAAGAAATATGACCACTAATCATAATTGTTGGTTAGAATAAACATTTAAAGTAAACTTCATATATGTGACTTAAAAAAAAACAGTGCAAATGGCACAATGTTTCTTGAGGATGGCCCTTTTCTTGAATAAAATATCATTAAGGTATTAAACAGAGATAACCTAATGACATTTTATTTTCCCTGAGTAAATATTTGACGGCTTTGCTTATTATTAAGGCCTGTATTTCACTCACTTCAGATATTTTTATATAGCGCTTATAATGAACCCTGTGGGAGCTTGCCTGTTCTCATTTGGTCTGTGTCTCTTTGCCACAGTGCATAAGAGTAAACATGAGCTAGTGTGTTTTTTAATGAAGTACAGTAGTCGAGGAAGGAAGGGTGGAAGAAACTTTTCTGCTGATGTTGTCTAATGTTTCCACTTCATGGTGGGAATTGTATAATTACACTAAAATTTTAGCATGAACTTCAAAGATTTTCCTTGCAACATGGGTTTACCGAGGCAGTTATTGAATATGTTTGATGGGATAAGGTCGGCTCTATATTCTCATATAGTATATATAGATCCATTCTAATACATTAATTGACAAGAGCAATTTGCCTCCCCAGCTAAAAGCATTTAAATGTGTTTTATTGTAATATTTTGAAGTATTGTAATAACAGTATTCATATTTTAATAAGTTGTTGTCTTGTTACCGAATCATCCGAATTTACAAAAGCACCAAGCTTGTGCTGAAGGGCCTAAAATCAATGTCTAAAAGCATTTCTGGACTACACTTTGTGTGTGGGGATTATAATCATTATAATGCTGAAACAGTAAGTACTTTGGATGAGCAAAGTCATCTCCAGTATCATTTGCGTGGTGTTGATTTTAGATAATATTTCCCGCATTGGAACGAAGGGACCTGTTCTGCACCATGGAACAGTCCCAAACCATTTCTCCTCCACCACCAAACTTTACAGTTGGCATATGCATTTAGGCAAGTGCTGTCAGATTGCCAGATAGTGTGGCGTGAAGTGTGAAGCGTGATCACTCTAGAGAGCGTGTTTGTACTGATCTCAGGCTCGTGTGCAGCTGTAAACCCATGGAAACCTGTTTAATGAAGCCCCCGGCGAACAACTCTAGTGCTGATATTGGTTCCAGAAGCACTCTGGAGCTCGGTAGTGAGTGCTGAAATTGAGAATAGATGATGTTTACATGCTGAGCTGTTGTTGAGTTTGTACTTCCACAGTAATAATGCTTACAGGGGAACTTGTTTACAACACTTAACACTTTAATCTTAGTTAATGTAATTTCAACATTTAATATTATATTATTAAAATAAGAAGCTGTATCTTGGTAATTATTATTCATAGACTGCGTTACAGCTAACAATGAACAGTTGCCATTTTTTTAGTAATTAACATTAAGATGAATAAATACTGTAACAAATGTATTGCTCATTATTAGTTAATGTAAATACATTAACTAAGATTAATGGAACCTTATTGTAAAGTGTTAGCTATGATTTTGTTATGACTTATTAAAGTAAGTTATTATAAAATGTTACCTATGAAGTTATGTTCAGAAAGCATTTGAAAATGATTGATTTGTTCATTCACCCGTTCATTCGTTTGTTCAATATTATCAAGGCAGGTGATGTACTGAACAGTTTGAGTAAATGACAGATTTTGGGTGTCTCAAGCACTGTAATGGGCTCACAATTGGTAAAGCGCGGGGATCTTCCACACTAACATGTTAACAGGTTTTGGGGTTTTTTTTTTTTTTTTAAAACAAATTTATAAGTACTGTATATATAGTTGTTGTTGTTTCATAAAAATCCTACTTCTTCTGGCAGGTTTCAAGAAAAGTCAAAAGACTAACATAGGAAGAACTGAACACATTTTTGTTGTACAATATTTTAAATATTATTTATTTATAGATTCAAATTATTTAGTTTTATTTGTTTCTACAAAAGCAGAAATCTACAAAGAGAGAAGGGCTCTTTTGGGAGAACAGCTTCTTTTAAAAACAAGCATTTTACTTTCATACTGTAATAAATGTCCTTGGTCTTATTGTGCATGAATCACCAGTACATATTTTATTAATATTTTATTGAAATATGCCTAGTTATTCGCTACATAGGGAATTTGTAGTTGTTGTTTTGTGTTATTTTTCCTGTCGGGACACCTTACGCCTGATCTTGCCATGGGCAACGTGAGTCAGTTTCCAAATTATGTCACTTTATGTGATGAATGTGTGAATGTCATTTCATGTTCAAAAGGGAATTTGGACGTCTCTCTCAGTGCTTTAATGAGTCTGATTGAGTGTGAGGGTCACAATCAATCAGTGTTTATTAAAGCTGAAACAAGTCTCTTCTCATCACTTAATCACTCCCACTATTTCATCCTTCAATCACCGAAAACCCATATGACCAGCACAATCATCGTGGTGGTATTCAGAAGTCAGTGGCGGCAACAACTCGTCTCGTCATCTCGCCGTTTTGTAATGTTTACATAATCGTCCTTTCACTTTGGCCTTGTCTTATTGTTGCCGAGGGCCTTAGGATCTGAATGAGTCTCACAATAAGCGTCAGCTTGCCAAAGGAAACCTGTCTGTCAATCATGCCAGCGCTATACCGAAGAGTTTAACGGTCTCTTCAGAGTGCCCACAAGGATAAAAGAGTTGAAGATCATGATGAATGAGAGGCAAGTTAATTAAAAATGAATTGTTCTTAAAATCTAAAAAGGCAATTGTAAAGCTAGTCCGTATTACTTCATTATAGGTCAGTCAAAATAAGTAATTACTCTTTGGTCTAGCCTTTCAATAGTCCTTTCTGAAGGATGTAGAATTTAAAGAAAAAAGACAAAATGATCTAATTGGAGCTTTTTTGACTCATCCTTCTCTGTAATGAGTCTTTGTGAAAGAGGTCAGGGAAATTTGTGCATTTTTCTATAGATGTAATACAAAATAGGAAATTGATGTGTGTATCTGGCCATGCCACTTACAGTAATAATTATCACAATTAATTAACCAGCAATTAAAGAATCTGTTCTTGGATCACTCCTAGATGTTCATTCAGACGCCATAAATCACGTTACATCCTGCAGTTACTAACCGGTCCCCCCCCCCCCACCAACAGGTTATAAAAACTCAGTTTGGTGTAAAATGGATCTCCAGGGGCCCATTAAGTCACTGGTTAGTTGAGCATACAGCAACACACATTGTACTGAATTATTCAGCGTGTCAGGTTGGTCGAAGTTAATTTAATCAGGTCACAGGTTCAGACTCCGAACTCATCCAGCGGGTGTGTGAACCTTGTTCTATGATTGAGTGCCATTCGGACGGAGTTGAGTTAATAACAAATAAACACTTGATTGCTCTGCAAAATCTAGTGAGCGCACTACAGAGGGTGTATTATAAGGCATCATACTATGAATACGCTACAGGCGCCAAGGATGTTTTATAGCAAGCCTAATTGTGCTGCCTCCCAAGATACCTTGGCTTAACCAAAACTCTCAAAGCAGTATTCTTTATAGAGAAGGCAATCCCAGAATGCATTGCAACAAGCTTAATGGAAAAATAATTCCAAGAGGGTGGCAATTAAAAATGGCTTATTTTACCCGATATTGGTGTGTGCACAAGAGTTATTTAAAAATAAATGGGTTTCACGATCTCTGCTTAAAAAAGTATTTCTGTTAAACAAACTGCTTACCAGATTTTAGCAGGTATTCAAATGTCACCTTTAAACTGCTAAAGTAATACTTTTTCATTACGGTATTGATGGAGTTGTTATTATTGTCTAGCACGCACTGGTGGAAAAATGCTTTGCCAGCACAACCTAATATTAAATATTGATAAAACATGCATGCTTGAAAAGCTTTTAACCTAACTAACCCTGTGCATCTCTCTGTGATTAAAATTTGGATGTGCATTCTTGTGAAAGGAGGAAGTATGGTTTTAGACATCTGTAGCTGTAGTTACAAAGCAGTGTGGGAGGAGGGAGACATGCGTGTGTAATGTGATTTTGGTTTGTATCTCAGTTTTGGGGAAATATAAAATGATCTGCAGGTTTTGGATATGATATGATCTAGTTAATGTGATGCAGCATATATACAGAATTCTGGCATGAAATCTAGATGGCGCAGTCCGATAGGTCTAGCTCAATCTGACCTGGCGACATAATTGTCACATGGCAGCTGATTGGTTTTCTCCTGTATCGGTAGCCAATGAGCTTACTGCTTAATATTCAAATACCTGGCTTTTGTTTGCTGTAGCAGTTGTGCGGCGCACTTCAGAGCAGCCTAAATCAACATCTAAGATAAGTGAATGCTCTTTTAATCCATATCACTGTGTATATTTACGTGGTCTGCCTAATTGAATATAAAATGAGCAACCGTAAACAAGTTTAAACTAAGTGTCATGTTAGCAGTTTGCATTGTAGCATATGTGTTTATACAGCTGGAGAAAAAGGCCACATTAATAGTAACGAATATGAAAACAGGTTAAATGAAATAAGCATTCTTGTGTATGCATTTCAACTGGGGTTCTCCATATTCATCGGCGTAATCTCAATGTTCACGTTCATTATTTCTAAGGTCAGTGTTTTCATCATGATGAGTATGTGGTTGATTTCAGTTGCACACAGCGTCAGAAGCACACGCTTATCACAGTCATATCAACGATAGTGTTGCCGGAGAAGGGAATTAAAAGTTATCGCTATGGTTGTTGCAGTTCAGACTGAAATGCATTATGGGTAGTTAGTTTGGAGAAATGTGCTCGTGTGACATGTGCTATCGTGTGTTGTATAATTAAGAAAACAGAGAAAGAACGGTATATTCTGCTTTATTTGTTCATTCAAGTCAGTCCACCCAGGAGTTTGTGCACTGTAAACCTGATAACTTTAATAAGTACATGACATGCAGCGGCTACTTGTCTGTCTCATATGCACGAACAAATTAACGAGCTGTTATGCTGCCGCTGGGACTGATGAAGTGTAGAAAGTAATAGCAGATATTAAATGACTAAATTATGATATTTGCTCAGGTGGATGCTGGGGTCTTATCTATCGGATTGTAACGTATATCCATTTTGTTAATTAAATATTACACACAGTGCGTGTCTAATTAGAGTAAAGTCAGTCGGCGTGGTAGCCCAGGCACACATAGTCCTAGGCCACTATTGTTAAGCCGGTCGGCGTGATAGCCAAGGCTCACATAGTCATAGGCCACTATTGTTAAGCTGGTTGGCGTGGTAGCCCAGTCACACATAGCCATAGGCCACTAGCATTAAGCCAGTCGGCATGGTAGACCAGGCAGGAATAATACAGGAGTCTGACCGGAAACTTCTCGATGGCGCAGTCCGATAGATCTAGTCAATCGACCGAATGGCATCATTATCACATGGCACAGATGATTGGTTCTTTCCTGTATCGGTAGCCAATGAGCTTGCTCAATATTCAAATACCTGGCTTTTGGTTGCTGTAGCAGTTTTGCAGCTTGCTTCAGAAACCCTCCTCCTTCCCCAGCTACACCTGTATAGATCTTCTACGAGGTGATTCATGTATGCTATAGGGTTATATCATATGTGTTAGATGGGCAGCAGCGAATTACCTTAATGCTTTACAACGCAGGTTGTGGGATGTATTGGCCAAGTAGCACAGTCTCGGTACTGCCTGCTGCAGCAGCAGCAAGCAGCTAGCAGATCTATTACGCCAGACCAAATCCAAACCTTGTCAGGTGTTACATTATTCCCCCCCCCTTTTTTTTTTCCCCCCACCCCCCCCTTGCAATCTCTCCGAGAGTTGTCATGACAGAACTTCTGTTCCTTCCTAGTAATTTGAGTATTTAGGTTAATGTAGAAAAAGCAAATGGGAAATTAAGCTGGACAGTTAAACTTGAAAGAAAAAAAAAAACAAGCAGCAGGAGAAAACTTTCTAAATTATTGATTCTTAGTGGCTGGGTTTGTGATGTGTGTGTGATGTTTTATTCTTTCATTATTTTTAAATGTAAAGGAATATTTCACCCAAGAATAAAAATTGTGAATTTTTTTCATATTTGCTCAGGCTCTTTTACAACCCAAATGTCTTTTTTCCCCACAAAAGTTGAAAGCAGAATGTCTAAGGGGCCATTCACACAGAGCGTGCTTTTTGCATTTAAAAACATGAGACTCAGGGAAGTCAAGAGACATTTTATTAAGTTGAACTTTTAATTTAAGTGCCACGTTTTAAGAATGCAGTGTCATGTGCGAGACGCTGCAAAAAATGTGAGGCGCAAACGCAGCGGTCAAACACATATGTTTAGTGCATATTTACATAAAAAAAAAAACAATGCTGTGCAGTGAAATGTAGTCTTTTTTTCTCTTCCACGGGAGAAGTCATACTGGTCTAGAATGAGGGGGAGTAATTGATGATTAATTTTTGGGTGAACTTGCTTTAAGCAGGTTTTTAGCCTAATTACCTTCTTCCACCTAAATGAGCTTTTCTAAATCGAACTGATTTTGTTTTTGTAGTTTTGCACCGAAGTACGATCAGGGCTTCACATTTGCTTTTTTCCCAAAGAGCACACAGCTCCTAGGTTGAAAAATGTAAGGGGCCATTAAAAAACTATGCAAAGAGAATAATGTGTTGTTGCGACAAAGAGCATTTGTTAAACCAAGCAAAATAATTAGTTTATGAGATTGTAAAAAAGTACTATGGTCCATTCCGTGTCAACTCAACCAGTCCCCCAGATCAATCAATTTTGTGATTTAGATCAGTTTCTTTCTTGTGAACAGAAAGATTAGTTTGAAGATGAAAGCCAAAATATTAAATGTCATGGATAAATATTTACTAAGTAATACAGTAGTGTGTGGTAATGATTCCAATGACAATTTTCACCTGAGATTATCACCATTGTTATGTAATGCAATTAAGATTTCTAAAGTCAACAGATTTTACTAATAGATCCTAACAATCTCTGTGTAAATAAATAATGAATGCTGCCAATCTTTCTAAGTCGTTTACCCCCCTGTTAATTTGGCTCCAAGCTCAGGTCAATTGATCATTTGAGCCCTTTTACAAAACACAGGTTTTTAATAACAAAAGTCACTTAATAGTTTGGCTTTCGTCGTCGCGTAATTTATGTTTGTCTTCTGTGGGGAATGAAAAACATCAATCAAACTTTTTCTGTACCAGGAAAGTTCTGAATTACAGAATGACCCACTACATTTTTTTATATTTCTGAAGCTGCAAGCGTTTACTTTGAATTAAATGCCAGTGGCCTGTTGCATGAAGCTAGCTGAACAAACTCAGGGTTTCAGAGTACGTTTAGAGTTGACAAAACCAAACAAATCCAACCTGGTTTAGATCAGATCACTCCAAAGTCTCAATGAACTTTCTCTGCCAACTCAGGGTAACTTTAGAGCACGTAGACCTGAAAGTGTGACACGTGCAGCAAACTCACAGGGAACATGGAGAGCATCAGTTTGATTCACTTCTCAAGAGAGTTGGTGCAATTCATCTCTTTGTTGAAGATTAAGAGATGTTATTAAAAATATGAATTTAAATGCGTTTTTATTTTATTTTGTCAAGCACACCATACCATTTGCTTTGTTAGCCAATTTTAATTCCTTTATGTGATTACATTAGTGACTGGGTTTATGGCATTTTTATTTCTGCAGAAGAAAATGGCTTGAGAAATGGCTTTGATAAATGCAGCAGTGCAGCACAAATTCCCGCTGTGCTGCATGCAGGCAAGACCTCGGGATAGGTGACAAAAAGCACATAGTTTCTCCACAGTGGTTCTGCCAGCATGTGCTGAGATGAATGTTTATGGAAATAAAGGGTAGTCGACACATTCCAAGTGTCCATTTGGCTTAAGAGGCAAACAACTGGAAGTTGAGGTGGCTCTCTGCAGGGCACTGCAGTGGGTCTATTTCAGTGAGATGTAAGGCTGGATTTACTGGCTTTACTGTGCCTGTTCTAATAAAGCTTGGAAACTGCTCTGAGACTGGCAGCCCTGCTTTATTGGACTTTTAGTGAACAAAGGCTATGTATCTCTCCTCCTGTGGAAAAATGTTACTGATGTTTAAGTAAACCTTATATATTCCTCCCCCTGTTGTTTTTCTTTATGCTACTTTAATAATTTTTCATCACAGCATATAATTGCATAGAGCTCACAGTCATGTATGTGGCTTATTTCTCGCTTTTTCCATTAGACAGCTTTTGTTTGACCTGGTCTGTTTGTCACTGTGTGTAAGATGGACATCACCTTGACATAGCCACCACTGATACTACGCCCTAATGTAATTAAGCACAAACTTTCATTTTCTGTGAAGCTGCTTTGCCACTATTTGAATCGTGAAAATCTCTATACAAATAAACATGAATTGAATTGAATAAGATTTTTGAAGTTCAGGTCTTAGCACTTACCCTCACAGATAAGGAGCCGACGTCTCGCTCACAATCTTTTGCTTTAATTTGTTTTATTTGAAAGCAAACGTTAATGTTGTTGTCTCTCCTACATGATGGCCTCTTCAGCTTCATTGAACTAAATAGTCCGCTTGCAAATTGCTCATGAATTGTATTGCTAACAATTTTGGACTGCCATCAATAGAGCTGGAAAAAGCATATCTCCTGTCCTACCTTATATCCGCTTTTACTAAAGAGATAACTCTGGCTTTCCAATTACAAAGTAATCAGAGCTTTTTGCTTATCTTGATGCTGAGAATAAACAATGACAGATGCAACTCTGGTTTAACAATACTCCTCAGCGGTCCAGCATTGAATCGTGAGTATTTCTGCCGAAAACAGACCAGTACAGCACAAAAATACGGAACAAGAGATATTTTGGATTTTTTTGTTTTAAATTAATTATTTAATTTCTGTACTTTACTTGAAAAAATATATATTTATTTAATAATTCATATTAATTATTATTTACTAATTCATAGATTAATGATCAAAATTATTGTTTTTAAATTTTAAACATTAAATTAATAGCGTGTGTAATTTACTAAGTTCTTTTCACTTTTATGGAATAGACCTATAATTGCAGACAATGCACACACATGTACAGATAAGGTAGTCATTACCGATTCGCGCGGTTTGGTTTTGTATGTTTGTTCAGGTTGGCTCATCGGAGGTCCTCGGAGGGGTGGCATCGGCTCTTCTAGGTGTTTGTTCATCCCAGATCTTTGTACGGGCGATCCAGACTGAAGCTTGTGTAATTCCTATTACCCTTCGGATTCCCCTTCCTGTGGCAGAAACAGAGAAGCAAATAGACAAAAATTAGTTTAGCTGCTGTTCAAACCAAGCAAAAAATTATAATGTGCATTTGATCATGAGTAAGATTATGAGATGCTTTGTGAATGCTTGGCTAAAGATTTGTGTTTTTAATTTAGATTTAAACGGAGAGAGTGTGTCTGAACCCCCAAACGTTATCAGTAAGGTTATTCCAGAGTTTGGGAGCCAAATGCCATAATGCTCTACCTCCTAGGTACTACCAAAAGTCCAGAGTTTTGCAACCTTAGGGAGCGTGATGGATTGTAGTGTGATAGAAGACTGGTTAGGTACACAGGAGCTAAACCATTTAGGGACTTATAAGTAAATAGTAATATTTTGTAATTGATACAGAACATAATAGGTAGCCAGCGTAGAGATTGTAAAATTAATATGTAACATGATCATATGAGTAATATGATCATATTTTCTTGACCTGCATCTGCATTTTGGACTACCTGTAGCTTGTTTATTGAAGATGCAGGACAACCACCTAGCAGTGGTTGTCCTGCATGATTTTCAAAACAAAAAAGTTGCTGTCTGATATAACACCCATGTTTTTGACTGTAGAGGAAGTAACAGTACATTCCTCTAGATGCAAATTGTAATCTAAGAGATTCTATCTACTTTTTTTTGGTCCAATAAGTAATATCTCGGCCTTATCTGAATTTAGTAGGAGAAAATGATTGGTCATCCAGTGTTTTACATTTTAACACACTCTTTTAGCTTTTATAATTTAGAAGTTTCATCTGGTCTTTTTGAGATATATAGTTGAGTATCATCAGCGTAACAGTGGAAACTAATCCTGTATTTTTTAATAATATTACCAAGGGCAACATGTATATTGAAAATAGCAGAGGGCCTAAGACAGATCCTTGTGGCACTCCATACTACTGATACTAATGATACTCCGAGGAATTAATCCCATACTAGTTAAAGTCTCTGCACAATTAGCGCTTTTCATCTTAACCAATAAGGTCTGAGAGGAATCTGTGGAATCTTTGTAGGAACATCGTAATATGCCCCTGGTGGTAAATATACGTAGCAGGGGGGGCGGAGAGACAGGCCTCGGCCTTGGGGCCTGGCGTCGTGTCTTCTGCTGCTGGTGCACCCGGGTCCTGGGTCCTGGTGCACCGGTGTGCTGTGAAGAGAACGAACAACAAAACGAGTAGAGGTGTTGGTGCATTACACATGCCGTACCTTACCTGCGGCTTCACTTCTGCGCGTCAGCCTGGGATGTTTCCACCGTGGCTCTCGCAGCTGGGCCTGCTTTACCAGTAGGTCGTGGATCTGCAACTCTTCCACAGGCCTCACTCCAGCTACTCCCAAGTCCAGCTCGAACTGCCTCACCTGCACTCAAAGGTAGCCACATATCCGCCGCCTAGACAGCACGTAAACATCTGAGTAAATCAAGATATGCTGTGGTTACATAAGTGCAATTGAGATTTACGCGGCAACCTATGCTGGCAAGTGCTAACGGCTATAATCTAGTAACAGATTGGGGAATACACTACACAATTTTTGCCCTGATTTTCTGCCGATTTACTGTCTGGAGAAATTGACGCTAGTTGCGGAAAGTCAGAGTCAGTCTGCAGATTTGAGTTGACACATTCCATAGAAAATCGTGTAGTTTATGATGGTCACAGACTTTTTTAGCTTCATATTCTGATTCCATCTTCAGTAAGGATCAAAATTAGTTTTGATATTTTCAGCCAATTTTATAACATTTGACACCCCCTCCAGCAATAATCGCCGCTTTGAGCGTAATTTGTTGAGTATCGAATACCTGAAAGTCTAGTAAGTTTGGGGTGATCCCATTCTGTTGTTAGTGTAGTCAGTAAGTGTATGATGCCTAGTGTTTTAAAAATCAGTTCAGATTTTAAAATCCATGTAGTGTATTCCAGCCTTAAGTGAAAGACAAAGAAGAAAAATGTGTGTGTGTGTGTGGGTTTGCTCTATAATCAGTGAGAATCTAATGACGACCAGTAGCCCTAATCAGCATATATGTGTCTCTGCATAACTCTCAACAAGAGCAGATTAATCAAACAAAGTCAGCATGTGTTGGCGAGACCACACTCTGTCTATATGAAAGCAAGACAGCTAACTCAAAGACGAAGTCCTCAAAGCTATGCTGAAGCTGTATAGACTGCATCAAGTTCTTCTGTGGGATTGAAAGAGCACTGACAGCAGTACCACCTCCAAATTAAGTGCTTTGTAGACAACACTTCTAATAAACTCAGCATCAAATATACTCCATTTACCTCGCTATAAGAACAAATATCTGAGAAAAAATAACTTCCCACAAAGACAAAACAAAATATGTGTTTTTGCTTAGTATCAAAAAGCAGCAACCTACAAAATATTAGAAAGGATTTGCTTTGACTTTTGTTTGAGAGTTTTGCTTAGATTTAAGTTATAAAAAACCAGAAGGAAGTTCTGTTTCGTGTTTTTCAATGTTAAAATATCATTTCCTATTCAGGTTTACCAGGCTGAAGCAACTTTAGACATTTGTAGGATTAATTTTTTACTGAAAAGTGTGAAAAGTTGCACTGTTTTAGTAGTTGTACCATTCGCTGGAATGCCACTCTCTCGTGATTGCGAGTACGACAGCTAGCGGAAGCTAGAGATTACAGTTTATAAAGTTGTAAATATGGATATTTTTTAGCACTTTTTATCATGGATGGATGCACTTTATTTTGCTTCAAGATCTCGATCACCATTCACTACCATTATAAAGCTTGAAAGAGCCAGAACATTTTTTATCTAACTACTCTTATTGGATTCGTCGAAGAAAAAGGCTATACACTGGCTTGATGGGTGAGTCATCAGGTGTAATTTTCATTTTTGGCTGAACTATCCCTTTAAAGTTCATTTTAAAGGGGTGATTCTTTACATTTGTAGTGATCCTTGTTATCCAGAACTACCTGTGCCTGTGGGATATCTCAGCTATCTATGAGCAAGGTCATGTACAATGTTTTATGAGCCAATATTTGCAGAGTAGTGATGCACATCAAATTCTCCACCAAACCAGACAGAACATTCAATGATCCAGGACTTTTTGCAATGTTCCCAGTTTCCTGAATGGTCTGATTGCTGCAAGCTGGGGATCTTGAGGATCTTGAGGGTAACAAGGTAGACCAGATGGATCCAGCTGCCCCTCCACTGCCTGCATTTACAGACAAAATAGATACGATGTTTGACATTCAAATCTTCATTATAATGATGCTGAAAATTCAGCTTTGACATCACAGGAATAAATTACATATTTAAAATATATTCAAATAGAAAATGTTTTTTTTATTGTAATAATTTTTCACAATATTACTGTTTAACTGTATTTCTGGTCAAATAAATTCAGCTTTGGTGAGCATAAGAGACTTTCAAAAACGTTTTAAAAAACATTTTGATGGTAGTGTACATTCTTAAAGTGTTTTGAACTTTAAAGTTGTTATTGTTGTTGTTTTTATTACTCAGATTGCTGGCATTAACTTTTGTTGGAATTAGTTTGAACCACATTATTAGATACCTCTGATTCCCAAAATGAAAACTTGTCTAGCACTTGTTTGAGCACACTGCACTTTATAATAAAAGATGTAAAAAGTGCTCAGTGTGCTCAACAAGTGCTATGACAAGTTTTCATTTTGGGTAACTCAGAGTTATCTACAATAATGTGGTTCAAACACTAATTTCCAACAAAATAGAATTTTAAAATTTAGCTTCCCTTTTGGTTTGTCTATTTTTTTTGAAACAGGACTGTAAATTGGCAGCAGCTATTTTAATATTCTGTCCTGCAAGACCAGGGCAGGATTTTTAAGAACTAATAGGCGTTTCACGTTCTCCCAGTTATCAATGCTAATATACGCCTCGCATGCCCTGGAAGTGTTATTTTCCTCTCAGACTGAAGTGTTCTCTCCCTTTCAGTTCCTGTTAGAGGCGGGCATTGTGTGTCTGCCCTTGTTAATGCCAGGGGACGCCATTCCCAGCAGCCTTCTTGATTGGTTGTGGTCGTTATTGACCAACACACACACACACTGACACATACATACAGTACATCCTATCAACTAAAGCCCATCACTACACTGTGCGTTGGTTTGTGCAATACTTCACTTACACACAGTCGACACCCTGTTTTTTGTGAACACGCACACACACACGCGCACACCTACATGCCTTATGCAGCTAATCACCCACTAGTGCCCTTTTAGCTACACTATAGCCCAGTGAATCTCAACCTTTTGGCATACCGGACCCCAGTCCAATTCAGAACCATCCTCAAGGACCCCTAGAACAAAATTGACTCATCTATGTATAATTTGTGTCTTTGTGAGGACCAAATGCAATCAAGTATAATTCAAGTTATTTGACTTGTCCAGTATTTGGCCATATCATAAGCTATATTGGATTTTTCTTTCATGGAAACATGTCATGACAAAATTACAACATTTATGCAAACTTCGTATACTTTATACGACCCCCTGGCCAATTACGTCAAGGACCACTAGGTTCCACGACCCTGGTTTGAGAAACCGCTGATAGCCCAACCCCCTTATTTGATGGTTGTGTCAAGTGATGCTTCCTAAATAATTTTTTTTTTTTTTTACATACCATTTTGTGTTTGCTTTATTATTATTAATAAATATTCATTGTTACTTATAAAATTATAAGTGTGATTACCATTATCAAAATTAATTTACATTTTCACTTTTACAAAATAAATTATCCTTTGTTCAGTACTGTTGTACTTGTATGTCAGGGGTTGCACCAATATGTCATGCTCTGTTCCATGGCGATCACATGTTTAAAGTCCCACATGAAATCAATTAAAGTTTTTTTGGGTGTTAGGATCAATATGTTAGTCTTAAGGTTATCTATAAGGCAGTGTGCTCCAAAACAGTGACATAATTTGCATTTAGAAGATATAAGCATTTAAAGCTTGCAGTTTGTCACTTCCGCCAAAAGGGCTCAACGATTTTTTTTTTTTGACGTCACATCGTACTTCAGCTTCCAATCAAATGCTTTCTAGAATCCGAAGCGCCGGCCCCCTACACTATAAAATAGGCCGAAGCCGCGGCTGAAATCGGTCGCTTGTCCACAGAGTTAGTATTTTCTGTACAGTGAATGGCACGTAGTGCACTATATAGGGGACAGGGAACGATTCAAACAGTGTAAATATGCTTTCCATTGAGGAAAAAAAAAGTCTGGTTTCGCGCTGTGTCACGCCAACCTCCACACACACACTCTGCTCCGGTCCAGAAACACGATAGCACGGAGCGGATCACATGTGCGAGTCGGAGTCTATTTGAATTCTACACAGAATGCTATATTTTATAGCATTATGGATGAGATTGTGGCTGGCATACCGTGTCAAATGCGGCTTTACAGAGCTCAACAGCTCTGAACGGCTCTAGCCCAAGCTGTGATATAAACGAACGCTATTGGCTATTTTAAAAAGGGGCAGGCTGCTTGATATGTCCCGCCCTGTCTTCCTGTTTCAGTTAAAATGACGTCAACACATAGAGTAACGCTGCGTGTTTCTAAGCATTTCAGGGGACCTTTAAGCTTAACATCGACTAGTCGCTGGTCCTATAGAGGGCGCAACAGGATATGAAATCTTTGAAGGAATTCCACATTTACGCTCTGTTTCCAAAACATTTAAAATGACAAATAAATGCATACTCTGAAAGCGCTCCACAAGACATGTGAGATTATATTATTGGATGCTCGAAATTGAACAGGAGAATGCACGTTTTAAACCGCTTATTCTACAGGTAGGTAAGTTAATCACCGTTCTAATCTAATGCGCTGCTGCACTGTAACTCACACACATTACAGACAGTAGCTCGTACATCACGCGCACAGAGTCATTCAGCGCGGAAATGTATTGTCAACACTGTTCTGTGATTTCTCAATAAAATTGCTTTGAAACTGAAAAGTTCAAGCTTATATTTCTTATTAACTAATTCCCCAAGCTTCACTACGACTTTAGAAGATTATTCTGCCCAGATAGAATTAATTCAGACACGCAATGGCTCTCACTAATGCATTCATATGAATGTAATCTTTACTGTGCTACTTTATCTGAATCTGATTTAGAATGAGCAGAAATCTGTGAGAACTATAACGACCCAAATACAACATAACTGATAAAAATGAGCTGTTATAGGAGCAATAGCCATATGGGCAGTGCTGTGTCATATGCCATAGCTGTCCAAAAGGTGTTTATCACAGCTCCAGACTTATTTGTTCTTTAACGACTTCAACTCAACTTTCATCACATAAAAGTCAACTTTAAAAAATCAGATGTCGTTCAACCCCTATCGTATAGAAACAGTCTAGTCTTAATTTTTATTTAACTCACACACCAGCGTTGCCAATGTCACAGTTTTCCTGCACAATTGGGATATTTTGAAAATTCAGTTGCGGGTTGCATTTTTTTGGGCTACTTCGAAAATGTACCATGGCAAACAAAAACTTTATCTATAGACAAAGAAAAATGACAATATACCCTTTTATTAATGTGTATTGGTCCTTAGAATAAATACCTGGCAACCAAGGGGGCCTTAAATTTCTTTAAATTAATTGTACATTCATATCAGGAATTTTAAGGGGGAAAAAACTTGCTTATAGACATAGTATTTTATGGATGGCTATATCAGTGTATCACATAGTGTGGTTTTTCACACAAACGGTTTTATATCATGTCATGTCATATATCATGCAATTTAAGCAATTACTTAATGAACAGGCAGAAAGGTTGCAAATTTATAATGTCATATAATATCATATAATATATAATGAAAATGTAAAAATACAGAAATATTTGTTTGAGTATTGTTTAGGTGATAGAAATCATCATTCTCAGTATAAAAACAATAGTGTGTTAGTGCCATTGATATAGCGAGAAGTAAGAAGAGTTACTGTATCTGTCTGACAAACAAGGCCAGCTCAAGTGCCAGTCACTTTTGTCATTGCACAGTAAGGCTTGTGAAATGTGTGAGTGTCTATATAAAGTTGTATATGAGTTTGCTTGTCTCACCCAGGGGGATAAATAATTGTTTAACTCTTAATCCAGATATTCACACTAAGCACCAAACTGTCATTTTAATCCAGGCTGCCTGCATCAAAAAACACACGTGAATATGCACACACATAAAGCCTAATACAAACCCTCAAAGCATAAGCAAATATGCAAGTACACACACAAATATATTCAAAAGGCCCAGATAAGGCGTGGAAGGCTTTTGCTTTTGTGCCACTGCCTGTGTCTTTCCTCTGGCTTCCGCTTGCATTCTCTCTCCCAGTATCTTGACTCACATTCAGAGATTTTTCCAGTTTTGAGGAAGCTGGGAAATGCAATATAGACACAAAGCCCAGTGTAATAGAAAGTTACAGAACCTTATTTCCCACAGAGCTTTGTGTGAATGTTTGAGATGAAATGCTCTGAGATCTTATTAAGATTAAGGTGTGTGTGTGTGGCTTCGGCTTTTCTTTTCTTTTTGATTTTCTCTGAATAAGGATATATTGGTTTGTTCCAGTGTTTGCGCAAAGAGATGATTTGGAGATTATGTTTAATAACTTTATTAGGATCTCCATGCAAATATGAGGTAGATCACAAATGAATATATATATATATAGATATCTATATATATATATATATATATATATATATATAGATATATATATATATAAGAATATATAAATCAAACATCATATTGTGTTCTTTTATTCTGGCCACTCATCACATCCAAAAAGCAGGGAAACAAATGCCGAGTAGAAATTCATAAGCCACAAATCAGTTTAGGAGAGACTGTGGCTAGTTGTCACACAGATCAATAAAGGTTTTTAGGCAACGTCTAATGTCAATCAGTTTTTTAGTGTGTGTATTCATTCATCCAACAATAAAATAATTAAATACTGATTAATATAATAATAATATAAAGATAGAATTTATGTAACCAGGGCAAGTTGTCACATATAAAAATCTATTTTATGTTATATAGCCATAATACTGGCTTGATATTTCTGTGTTGCTGTTTTGCATTTTAATCAATTGCATTTGCTGAAAATCCATTAAACAGCCTAAATGTAGTTTAGCTTGACTTAGAAACTGGATTCTGAGATATATTTACTGGAGTAAATATTGTGAATTTAGCCCTATCATAGAACAAATAAGACATTAAAGTGTTTGCAGCACATCATAATCAAATATTCCCCTCTTCCTTTGTGCCTGTTTATATCGTCATCATATTAAAAACCGAGATGAAGCTCATCATGTGTTTCTGAACTGACTCATAATCGCTGTGTTAGATCGCTGTAGGTTGCTTATACGTTCCTTGTTTGTTTGTTTGTTGCCAAACCTCTGATGAGGTTTTCTGATGAAATTTGATGAAAACCCTTCTTGGGATTTTAAAAGAGGTCCTCATTCTGGAGCACTTGAAAGTTTGCCTTATTTTCAAGCTGTGACTATGTGAGCGTTTGGGAATACGTGAACGTTTCGTAGCTAACAGGGTAGCGGCTCTTGTGTTTGTTCTCAGCGGTACGCGTGAATGTGTGCGTTCCTCCAGCTGTGATTTATTGTGAGAATGCCGCCACAGCATCGCGGATAGATGAAAGCACCCGGTGTGTGTATCCTTTGGCCTGCATTGTAAAAGTAGATTCGGGGGTTTGATGCGCCAGCGTGAAGCCTCAAGCTAATTTCTGTAAGGCGAGAAAAGCACACAGTGTCGAGCTCAGTTGTCAAAGTGATACCCCCTTCAGGTAGTCATATTTTCAGTTGTTCCTTCTCTCTCTTCATTACTCTTTCAAATATGTGCCCTGTCTTCAGAAACACCTTCTCTGGACTGTCTGACTTTTCTGTGAATACATGACTACTGGCTCTATTTTTCATCTGGATTCTAGACTTTTCTTTTGTGGGTGCTATGAATTTTGGCATAGAATGTGAATGCTTTAATTAAAAGAGCAAGGACAAGCACTTTTAATAACAATGACACAAGAATGCTGAAAAATGCTCGTCAGCCATGCATTTGAGTCCAGGTCCTTTCTCTCCATTATTTCATATCCTCTCTTTACTGTCCTATTAATAAAAGTGGAAAAAAGGCCAACATTGCATTGTCATTTGTCATGTCATAACAGCAATTGCAGTTTTGTTTCTTCAAAAAAATGTTTTTATTATTATTATACTAGCAATTATAGAAGCACATGAAAATATTAGGGCTTTCATTTTACAGTTTTTAAAATAAGTATTGTATCTATTTGTTTTCTTTTTATTATACAATTAGCAAAAGCAAAAAAGGCCTCTAACACTAGCTTCCTCTATTCTTTTTCTATTCTATCTGTTTTCCTTTTATTTATTACATAATTAAAAAAAAATTAAATATTGAAAATATTACATGAAAATATTAGGGCTTTCATTTTACAGTATTTAGAAAATTGTATTATCTACATGATATGCAAATCAGTTATTCAAATGAACCCCAATCAGTTGCATATATCAATATTTGCTAATCATTTTTGTTGTGATGTATGTAATAAGTAATTGCACTGATTTAATATTCATGTATTTGCTAGGTATATTTATGCAAAGTGACATGCATTCAAGATGAACACATTTTATCAGTTCATTACCTTGGAAACTGAACTAAAGACCTAGCTCCATGCTCTACCATTTTAGCAACAGAAACAACAGCCTTACTGAAATTCAAGCTTTCCCTCATACATTCACATAAACTTTAACCCTCAATTAATTGATTGTTTAAAATACATATCCACTTGCACACATTATTGTCTAACATTGTTTGAAAGCTCTTTTTGTCTTTGCCTTGCTCTTTCTCCACTTCCTACATGACTCGAGGTTCTACTATTGTGTGTTCTATTTATAGTTACTTTTCTATGTCTATATGAAAAAGGGGAATACAAGTAAAGTGCAAGGGGAAAGAAAGCAACACACTTCTTCAGGATGAGCTCCAAGCTTTCATCTATTTCAGCCTGAGATACATAAAAAGAAACAGAGAAAGGGAGAATCTAGGAAACTGAAGAGTTTTTTTTTTAACAGAAGAATGCTACAGTGGAATTGAATGACACATGTGACACAGAGCGGCTTTACAAAACAACATGTGAACATTCACACAGAAGTCTGACCTTCACGCTGAAGAGATACTTCCATCTCGGTATGTGTCTGTATTTGTAAGAAGTGACCCCAAAAACTATTTGGTCGTTTAATCAAGCTTAGAATTATGAATTTTATTCTATTAGATACCAAACTATGAAACCAAATGGCATCTGCACAAATACGATTTCATTTTCTTCATTTTAAATTTTTATATCAGTGACTTTAGTGGAAATTTTAGTCTAATGCAATGATATTCAGACATTTTTGAGTCTCTTAAATGTCCAGTTCTACTTTTTGAATGTTATTTGAGTATATTTCGTGCTTTTTTGAGTCTGTGCACAAGAAGGGTTTGAGTTGAGAAGTACCGTGACATTAAATCATACGCCTACCGTATCTTCCTCACCCACACACACACACACCCCACACAACACACACACACACACACACACACACACACACACACACACACACACACACACCCCACAAATGCACTGTATGACAGGCATAGAACACCTCCTCTCTCTCTCGTGGTCTTTAGCAAAATAAATGTCCCAGAAAGTTTTTTTTTCTCAGACCCCTGTGGTGTGTTGTAGGTCCATGAGGTCAATGTGTACGATGTGGACCGTGCCCTTCGCAATGGATCATTTCATAGCAATCTTTCACAAATGGAAAGATTGCATCACTTTGCTGTGCTATAGCACTGACTCAAATGAAAAAATTGTATTATATCAAGTAAAAAGTTGGCATCAGATGTGACCTTTATTTGTATCTGTTTCTTCTAAAACGTAGACATACACTGTTAAATGCAAGGTTGTGGTATCTGTCACTGATTTGCTTCACGTTTTTTTTTTTTTTTTAAACCTGTGTCAAATATACATTCCTTGTTCTTCCTTGAGCTACAGGATCTTACAGTCAGGATTTTTTATCATAGGTTTTTCAAAGAAGATGTCAATGATGCTGACACAGACAGCTGATGAGACCAAACATAGATGTAGAAAGGGATTGTGAGATGCTGCATCTAACTCCAGAATCTCTAAACAACATAAAACAGTAATCACTCATTTCTCGCTAGAGACAACCTCTGCTTTTTCTCTGCCTCACCTCTGTGTGTTGACTCAAGTGTCACTCATTTGCTCTCGGGTCCTGGGGGCTAGGTGCTAATTTCAGCCGCTTTGGAAAGAGGTGCATAAAAAGATAAAGATCGTCACATGTGAGGAACTGTCATTTTAAAGCCTCTTGCCCTTTATTCTAGATCACGAAATGTACTTTTGTACGTCAACTCTGTTTTTTTTTTTTTTTGTCTAACAGCCTATGATGATGCCCTTCCCCTATGTTCTGTGCTTTTATCTTCTGGCTGTTTTCTCCTTAGTGGATATGATTTTTGAACATTTAAATCTCTCATAGACCTTAATGTGTTTACCATCAGACCAAACCATAGTAGCATTAGAACCTTACTACACCAGTTTTTCCTGGAAATGATGAGGCATATTTGTTTAGAAGATGTGGGAAGATTGAATTTGTTTTATGTCTATGCCATAAGGATGGGGTGTAAAAAGTACTGAGAAATTGTATTTAAAGCAGTGGTTCTCAACCTTTTTGACTTGCAAGCACCCCATTATCTGACTCAGAATGCGAAGCCCCCCTCACATGGGCCTAATATTACAAAGGAACAGTTCACCTCAAAAATGCAAATTTGCTGAAAATTGTGCATTACATTACTTGCTCACCAATGGATCCCCTGCTGTGAATGGGTGCCGTCAGAATGAGAGTGCAAACTCCTGATAAATGCAGCACAGTAATCCACAACATGACTCCAGTCCATCAATTAACATCTTGTTGTGAAAAGCCTTGTGCTTGTAATAATCACATCCATCAAGGCGTTTTAACATTAAACTGTCACTTCTGGTTTAAAAAGTCCATAATCCATAATTACACTTCTTCCAGTGAAAAAGTCCATCCCCTGTTGTCCTCTCACATGAAAATCCACCAACATATTTGTGTTTGGACTGTTTTTGCCTGTAAACTGTGCTTCATTTTTGCGTATGGTAACACTTTGCAACAAGGTTCCATTTGTTAACATTAGATAACTACATTAGTTAACATAAACTAACAATGAAAAATACTTCTAGAGCATTTATTAATCTTAATTGTTGTTGATTCCAACATTTACGAATACATTATTAAAATCAAAAGTTGTATCTTTTAATATTATTTAATGGACCTGAGCTAACTTGAATTAGCAATGAACAGTTGTATTTTTATGAACTAATGTTAAAGGAGACATCGGAAAGAAAACACGCAGCCAGTTTGTAATGGGCTGTCCGAGTTTGAAACCGTGTCATCCAGTGAGCTGTTTCAATTTGCAGCCGGTTTTTATATGTATGTAGGTAGCTAACTATTTGAATAAGACCACCTCCGAGCCAAATACGGATATATCCATGTGTCTTGTGTCGACACGCTCCATGGAAGAGAGGTTGAGCAGTAGCTCGATACCGTTTAACGAGACATGCACCAAAACGGGTTGCTGTGAACAGAGCAGTTTTTGACAAGGTAAAAAGGGTGTTGTTTTACACGACAATTGAGGACATTTAACCAAAGTGTGTTACATACATTTCATGAAGACTGGAGAATCATACCAACTTGTTGAAAATGGGCATCCGATTTCCTCTTTAACAAAGATTAATAAATATTGTAATAAATGGAGTCAAAGTGATACCATTCATATTTCTCTGCTGATTAAGAGAAGACAACTTTTTATTTTACTGTAGAAAGCAATGTTATGGATAGAGGATTTGACATATTTGAACTGTATTAAGATAAAATTGTCTAAATTATGGATTTGTTTATTTCAAACACACAGCTTTACACGTTATAAGACATTAATTGATGGACTGGAGTCGTGGGATTTACTCTTTGCTTTTTTATCAGCTTTAAAAGTTTGAACTCACATTCTGATGGCACCCATTCCCCGCATTCATTTAAAGAGCAACGTCTTTACTTACTGTGTACTTTGTTATTTGAAGGTCTAAGTTAAATTGTCCATCCATCAACTGAATTGAACAAATTAACATATAGCCTATTTGTATATTTGTATGATATAAATGAACTAAAATAGTAACTTTTTTATAGTAAGTGCATCAAGTAGCTATTTTATATCTCTTGCCACAGGAAACCCAGAGGTCTTTACTCTGTCCTCATTATGGTTCCATTCACTGCTCAGGTGTCCAGCAGAGCTGATGTCCTTTCTTTTTTCCTTTGTGCTTCTGTGAATAATTCTTGTCATGCAGGTGGAAAGATGAAAAACTAGCACAGCCACCCAAAAGCATCCTTTTCCCATATCCTGTGCTGTCTATTCTGGTGGCTGCTCTCAGAATCAAATCTCCATCTTTCAGAACTTATAGGCAAAAACTCTATTCGGATGGCAATTGTTTCAGATGGGGACATGATGTAATTTCAGTATTTACGGGTGTTAGTCTATGATTTTATTGCATTCTGTCCGTTTTCTCCAATCATTCAAGGGAAAAATTGTCTTCAGTGGATTACCTGCCGTTTTTCCAACAACACCAGGGTCGTGTGGTCATTTGTTTTCTGACCAAATCATTATCCCAGTTTATCATGAAGGTATTGGACCAAAATGTATTTTGAAAATGTTTTTGACTACTGCTAAGTGATGTAAAACGCATTTGCTGGTAATAAGCATTTGGGTATTTGGCGCAAAGAGCGTTTATTTTCGAAAAGTGAGACTAAAATTAACTTGCATGGTGCATTTATATTTGACCTCGCCCCCCTTGTGAACGCTGACTGATCTAGTGCATGTTTACAATGGAAAAGCAGAGCAACGAAATGCGAAACTGTGTTGTGTGTGAACTGCCCCTAACCAGTTTGAGGTTAGAAAAGATTGACCAAAGTAATATTAGCAAATAAATGCTTTACAAATGCTTGTCTGTCACTGGTTTCATAAAAAAAAATGTGTTTTAATGGAAACAAGTCACTCATCAAATAGACAAATAGACATACATTTTTAAAATTAGTGTTTACAAATATAATGTAGGGGAACTCATCTTAAAAGCAAATATTATATTGCATTAAAAAAATAATAATAATTGGCCAACAAATAAAAAGCATATAAACATTGGCCAGTTGCCATTGGTCTTTTGTCAATCACATTAAAAAATGTCATTGCTCAATTCACACATGAGAGTAGTCAGTGAATCTCTGAATTGTAAGACAGACATATTTGATGCAAGATGATGAAGGTTTTGGTAAATTATTTAAAAAAAGATCTTTTAAAAAAGATTGATGAATTTAGTGAAGTAAATTTTAAAAAGTATTTTAAAAAATACATTGGTTGTTTATTTTCTTATATGTTTAAGTGGCACACCTAAGTCTTTCATATATCTTTCATATTCTGAAAAATGCATCTGTCACTTCCATAAACAACTGTTGTGTATGTATTACTTAGAAGAACCCTGACAACCATAATTTAGCTGCAGTGTGTACATGTAGTTGCCTATAAGAATACAATTACATAACAACTCCCTCATCCCCTTGTGAATTAGGCCCGAAAGCAGCGTTTCCTCTCAGGATATCCATCTTCCCATCTATCATGCATCTATCAACTTTCTCCTTGGTTCTCATTTCTCTTCTTTTATCCTTCTCTAGTTTGCCTTCCCACCGCTACACGCTTTCTTCCATCTCTTCTTCTCAGCTTTCTGGAGAGAAGGCCCAGTCTGACAGCATTTGAGGTTAAACCACAGATTTAGAGACTCCATCTGGAGCTTCCACAAAAGCTCCTTTAAAACACACACACACACAGCCACATACAGTACATGTGCCAAGGGGCCATGTAGAGGACAGCACGCACTTCTGCGGTGAGAACATTCGGTATAACGAAAAGGCGAAAAGCATGAACTCGACTTGGGATTTTCTTTGTTGTGCTTCGTGGCTTCTTTCAGAAGTGTGCAATTTCCACTACTGTGTTTTTTAATCACACCACCCTCTCAGCTCTCTCGCAGATGCAGCACACATGCCGTTTAAGCTCATAACCATTATTTCCAGTTTGTGTTTATTCATTTTTTTTTTTTTTGCTCCAATCATTTCACACACATCTGGGGATGGTTTGATGAATTTAAGTTGATTGCTCTCAAGGGAAATTACTTCTGCTACTGTTATGGTAGCCAGTGGTGGGAACTAAACATAAAGGACAGCACATAACATTTCACTTGTAATAAGACAAATTTCATCTTTGGTTAATGTTCAGTGGGCAGAGGGCTAATATTGTTGGTCATGTGAAAGGAAATCATGAAGTGATTCACTAATTCCTCAGTTTGTGTACAATGTAGTGTTAAATGGAATTACCAATGGTGAAGATATACTTTGATCAGAAACACAGTAACATTTGTATTACTGTAAAATTGTATTACAATTTATAAGAAATGCTTTCTATTTGACTATATTTTAAGATCTTAATTTATTCCTGTGATGGTAAAGATTAATTTTCAGGAGCCATTATTATTGCTCTGTTATCAATTATGGTTCTTATTATTATCAATGTTGAAAACCGTTTTTTCTGTGAAGTATTTTATTTGATTTATTAACTTTTTTGTGTACAAAGTTTAAAAGAACAGCATTTCTCAAATATAAATCTTTGTAACATTATACATTTATTTACTGTCACTTATTATACATGTAAATGTGCCCTTCATTGTTAATATTGTACATTTCCTCCTAAAGCATCAATTACTTAGTCCCTGGTTTGAGTTCCTGACAAAAATCCTCAAGGTCCTGTCAGTCTGTGGTTTCCCAGCATGCTGTGCATGCTTGAGTTCTTCCCCACGGTGCCTTAATGATGTTGAGATCCAGTTTTGACACTCAGACTCTCACAGATGGCTGCAAGCAGTCATTGATGCTCGAAGAGGCAATGCAAGTGTGTAAACTTTTGAGAATCATCAGAATCATTTGTTATAATTTAAGTTAGTATTTTGTCCTTGGGAATATAGTTAAATATCTGTTATCATCTTCAGGGCAAATTTCTAAATTTAATCTCTATTATTTTATTCCATCTCATAGACTCTGCAAGGAGTATGTAAACTCATAAGCTACACACTCATACATTTTTGGAGTTAAAATATATTAAAATATCCACTTTTGATTGGCGAGTCTGAGAACAGCATGAAACGTAAAGATTAATTCTAAAATTATGAAAAATAGAATAAAAGAAGTGGAAAATACTTACGTAGAAGTCTCATTTATGTCATTACAGATGTGACAGTAAAGACTTTTACATTGTTACAAATATTTTCTATTTTCAAACGTGCGTATTCTAACATTGGTTTATCAGGATCCTAAGAAAATGTATCATGGTTTCTATAAAAATATTAAGCAGCACAACTGTTTTCAACATTGAATAATAATACATGTTTCTTGATCATCAAATCAGCATATTAGAATGATTTCTGAAAGCTCAAGTGACACTGAAAACTGAAGTAATGTCTGCTGAAAATTCAGCTTTACATCACAGGAATAAAATTATGCATTTTAAAATATATTCAAATAGAAGTCAGTTATTTTAAGTTGTAATAATATTTCACAGTATTACTGTTTTTACTGCATACTTGGTTAGCATAAGAGATTTCTTCCAGAAACATTACAAAATCTTACCGGCCACATCAGTGGAAAATTGATATAAGCTAAGTAAATTGCAGCAGGAAAAAAAAAAGATTTGGCTTTAAAATTCATTAATCAAACACATTGATAATAAATGAATCGATAATCAAAATAGGTTTTAGTCCTAGCCAGCCTTGAGCTATTAAAGAAATCCAATTTGTGGTTGTTTTCTTTGCTGTAGGCAGACATGTTTGCCCTGTTAACTGTTTGAACTTGTTAGGATGCAGGTTAGTGTTGGGTTGTAATGGTGGCGCTCAATCATGAGATCTATTATAGGCTCTGTGGAGAGTGTCAGGGACATTTTATAAATGACTGCATGGAGTTTATCAATAAACTGCAGCAATACTAGCGCTACCATTCGGGTGTGTGATGCAGGGGAAAAGCTTCTGTCAGGGGTAGTGATGATGGTGACCTGTAGATTGGCACGGGAAGACTTCTAGATGAGCTAGTAATGATAACAGATGATCTCTGGCGCAGAAAGTGTCCAGGTGGAGGGCAGAGGAGCCCCGGCTCTTTAAGAGAGCAGAGCAGAGAACAGGACTGTCAGCAAAGCTCAAAGTAGAATTTATTACACCTCCAACCGATGACCTTGAGGAAAGTTTACCAATATTTCAGAGCAAACAGGCTGAGAGAGACAGTGTGTGTTTTCATATGGTAGAAGAAAGTCTTCAGTTAGTTACCCCTCATTTAAACGTTCACTGTGAGAAGGAGAAAACAGCTTCCCTCAGCACTCACAGCAGTTCTCAGAGGTAATTATAACAGCTGCTGTTGTCTCTTCTTTTTTCTTCATTCTTTTGTTGTAGGCATCATACCATGCATCTCCAGCTGGGTTGGAGTTCTGCCACTAGTTTAAAAACACGCCTTGTTCATAAACTTCACTTCCAGGTCCAAGAGTTCTGGCTGAGAAGTGTGGAAGATGTGCACTGTCACTGATATCTCAGACAGACACACTTGATGTGACCGTAGGTGTGTGATTGATAGTGAGAGGTTGCATGGAAAAAAAGGATGCTCCTTTCTCTTTTGGAATAAAACATGATGTACAGTGCAGAAATTCTCAATGCAAAGCCACTTGGACAGTGATGAAAACCAAGGTGCAAAACCTGGTCATTCAGGAGTCCCTTGACTGTATGATACATAATGCACATATAACTGGAAAGTATCTGGCAAGCTCTATCTGATTCAAATTATTTTTTAGTTTTTGGATTTAATTTTATAATTTTATATTTATATTATATTTATCTATATATACAATATATCCCCATGTTACACTAAACAATAAATAAATCCCCTATCCTCAAATTCGATATATACTTCTATTCTCTACTGCCGCACAACTGAAGTGGCATTTTTTATTTTATCGACAAAAACTAAGCAGGGTCATACTTTTGAGGTAGAGTTGGTGGTCCTGACTATGGGAGACTGGCGCTTGTAGTTTTTAAAATTATTATTATTTATTTTTTACAAACTTTTAAATTATTTTTTAAAACTGTATTTGCATTTTATACAGCCGCATTTATTATTGATATCCCCTCATTTCAGCTAATTTTCTGAAGGAGGCCTTTCTTTGCCAGAATATGTTGACCAACTACATTTGTTAATCAACCATAAAAACTATTTTTCTAAAAGCACCTTACATTGCAATAAAACGTATACATTTCATCAGTTTACACATTTTCTGGGAAACAAACCCATGGCCTTGATGTTGCTAGCACCATGCTATATATTTTGTGTCATTTAGTCAAAGGTGCGGCTACACAAGATTATCATGGTATCCACATCAGAACTGTGAGTACATTAACATATGTCCGCTCTGATGAATGACAGTGATGAATAATGGATGTGAACTGTGTAGGTACACAAAGATTAGCCAATCACAATAGAGGTAATTTACATATTGAAGGTGTAGTAGCATAAACCGGTTTTAAAGTCTGAGCAAAGTTGAAAATGTTTGTGAAAAACTTAACTACAACTGTTTTTAGTGCAAGAAACCTTGACTAACGTTATTAGTGCACTTCAGCAGAAAAGAAAAAAAAAATGAAATAGAAAAGCGTGGAACGTGGGACCTTTAATCATGTCAGCTTTCAGCAGGGCTTGCAGGAACAGTGCGTATTATAAACCTTTTCAGTGGTGTATTAGATTGCTATTTGAGAGTTGCCGTTGGACCACCGCAGTGTGTGAGGCCCACAGAATTGTTTGTGCAGTTTTTAACTAGTGATTATCGTGAGAAGACCCAGGGTTTAGTTCAGTAAAGCACCGCTGCCACATCCAATCTCTGCCCCTCCATCACCCAGAGCTGCCATCTAGTTCACACTAGGGCATCAAAGACAAGAGACTATCTTTCTCTCTCTCTCTACACACACAGACACACACGTTTAGTCTCAGAGTATCTGGTGCGTGGTAAATCCATAGGAAAGAAAGGAATAATTGGTCCAAGTTTGAGACACATAAAAAACTGCATTCAAATGGAATTGGAAGTTTTAGGCTAAGATTTTTATTAGATTTTGAAACCTTTCTAGATACTAATTCCATCAGTCATTTAATGACATCCCTCATTAACTATTTGTACAGCTGTAATTTTTTTTTCTTTATTTTTTCGCTTCATTTGAGCACAAGATGAGTCTTAGACCACTCTCAATCTACGGAATGACATATTTACTAAATTGTTGTGCTGTTTATTATAATTGAAATGAAAAAATATTTTGAATTTGGCTTGATTTGAGATTTAAAATATCCGTTGTGCACTAACCATTGATGCTACAATCTTGATTCAGCACATTACATATTTAACTGTAATGGCACATTGTCAGTTATTCATTGGTTCTGGACCTGTCCCTGGTGGTTTTTTTGTTCCTGTGACCCCGTTTCTGTCTCCCGTATGATTGTGTTAATTTGTTTCCAGGTGTGTCTCCTTAGTCCCTCATTATCCTGTGTTTAAAAGCCCCAGTCCTTTCAGTTAGTGTTTGTCGGTCCTTGAATGTCATTCTATGTGTTCCTGTGTCTCCTACGTACCGCTTGTGTTTGGATTATTAAAAGACTGTGGTTTGAAGCTATCGCCGTGTTTCCTCGTTCCGAGTGAAGTTGGACTATTATTTCAGTATTATTAATATTAGTCATATTAGTAGGGTTGGGTATCTTTTTTTTTTTTTTTATACCTGTGCCAAATCGATACTTTTAAAACTGTTCCGGTGCCTAACGGTGCCTGACCGTCCCTTCTTAAAACATAGAATCAAAGTTCTCCCAAAAATTGGCATTGGCCATTAGCACTATAAACACTGATGTCTGGTTCATTCATTGGATGCCAGGGGCCCTTTGCACAGAGTAAGGACCTAATGACCCGCCAGGAATCCATTATATGGACAAAAGTATGGCTATTATAACGTAACTGAAGTAACAGACGATAACGTTTTGAATGTAAAACAGCACAGTAAACCCTCTACTGGACTGAATATAATTTATCTGTTGTTATTCACGCCTCGCTGTATTTTCATAATAATAAGTAATTTTAATCCATTGCTACTCGATGTTTCCTTTTAAGTACCTATGGACATATTTTTCTGCCTCATTCTGTGACCATAAGCCCCATCAGATCACAATTACAATGTTCTCTTTTGTTGGACAACAAGTTTAGAAATGTGAATACAAGGGAAGTTTAGCTTTAGGCATTTTAATTTAAGCATGTTTAGCTTAGTTAATGGAAGGCTACCTGCTGCCATCAGAGCAATTGTAATTACTGCATTCACGCTCCTCGGATGCTCTCATTTCCCGACTTGTGTTTTTAAGTCAGAATGTGAAAACAACATGGACACTCTCGTTACTACAAATTATTTTTCACGTGCGGTGCCAGTGATGATGCTTCTTACGTCCGTTTCGGAGAACCAGAGGACAAATATTTCAATCGATCGCTCAGGCATGGCTAGAAATCTGCGTTCTGATTCGGTTCTAGTACATACCGGTTACATAGGTACCAGTGCCAAATTGGTATCGGGTTTCAGTACCCAACCCTACATGGTGAATCATTTTCAGTGATTATTAACACTACTACTATCTAAAACATCTGAATTAAGTTTCCTGTATATAACCTGCTATATTCTACTCTACTGCTGCCACACAGTTCTAAAGAAGTGTTCTCATTTTTATCCCACAAAAAGGTAAAAGCTTCTTTGCTTCCATCTGTGTATGACGAGGTCATGCATTATTAGGTTAGATTTGGTTGGTGCCTGACAGAATGGGAGACTGGGCACTGTAAACCCTTTGTGCCGTTTTTACTTTCCAGTCTTGATTTTTAAGCTTTTTTCTCAATGTCCTCACATTTAATGCTATTCCAGGAAATAGATGAAGTCATTTCAGTCAAAGTAAGTTCCAGTGGAGTTCTTTAAAACTTTTTGGAGAGACTTGATTGGATGATAATGCATTGAGATGCTGCAAGTGGAATTTTAATGGGTCAAATGCTGAACGCTGAACCTTGTACGGTTTATTGTGATAAGCTGTTTTATGATTATGACGGCTGTGATTACTCTTCCATTACTCTCGCTTTCAATTACCGAAACTCGTAATGTTTCCCAGGATGCTTTTATTTCATGCTGATTTGTTTATTTTTCATTGCTTCCTGAAGGCCCAGACAAGGACATCCTCTTAATCACAGGCTGTAAATACATGGGAGTATAATACAGCTTTTCAAAAATCCCCAAGTCATTCTGCTCTCACCTCCCTGATGATTTGACATCAGTAGTCATAAGGGACGACGCTTGATAAACGGAAGCCATTTGCCAGACAGGGACTGAAACTCCCCCCACCTGATGAGAAGCTTCAGTGTTGCTGCTGATTTATGATGTCACAGCACCATAAAGGGCACGCCGAAGCAGGAAGAGATTCATTAGGAAGCCTGTCCAGGTTTTTAGTGAAGTCCAAGAGAGGCGCTCGGAATACCGATGGGCCCTCTGATCTGTGCCTGTCTTGTCCTTAAGATCTCACTTAAACGAAGCTTCCTAAAAGCAGCACATGCACTGGGGCCGGGTACAAGTGATCGAGAGCTCGAAAGTGACAGCAATGATCGATTGTGAAAACATGGTAAATGCATAACACACATATAGTACTGATCCAAGGACAACTATACACATGGTTGCCAAAAGTGGCACACGTTTTCGATCTACCTGTCTATCTGTGCTGGACATATAGCTGAACATATTACTGAAATTGTGCTAATGTAACTGTGCCTTAATGATTTTGGCTATCAAAAATGCCATTGTTCCATGCTCTACAGAAATGTAAACCTCAACAAGTAAATTGACTAAACTGATGTGTGACCAAACCTGTAACAGCAGCATTCAGAGACTTACCAAAGGCAAATAGCCACATCTTGTTTTGTAGATTAATGAGCACATTATTCATTTCCACAATCCTAATTACAGTCCTTCTGCAGTATGTTATTTTTCCTCTGTGTGTGTTCATGTTTCTTAATTTGCCCTGAGTTTAGTGTAATTAAGTGGCTTCTATAAGCAGCCAGGCATCTGTAAGCTGCTGGTTGAGTATTAAAACCTGCTTTAATTACCCAGATGATTTTCCAGCACCACATACACCAGGGCCAAGTTGTAAAGTTTAAAGGACAGAGAAGGTCAGGACAAAAATCGACTAGCCAGTCCCAATTCAGTCATTGCGAGTGAAGTGTAAGTATCAGAGAATGAAACGAGTACTCATCGCGTGGTGTTTACTCCACAGTCCATAGCTCTTTAAAGCTTAAAGACATCAGTGATGAACACTGTTGACACAGATCCATATTAGTCCTCATTATCAACACAAGTCCTGTCTATGAGAGGCTATTACGGAGTCGAAAAAGAAGACATCTGAGGGTGGAAGCTCTTAAAGGGAAGCAAGTGATGTAGGGAGGCACCGAGCAGCCCTAACGAGTGCCTCAAACACAAAAAACAGGCCACTCTAGATGGTGTTTAATGTACAAAGCCCCTTAATGTGGACTTTCAGAAAATGCTACGGCGATTCTTTTAACAAAACATCCTGCGAGAGAGGCTGAAATATGATTAGTGCTTGCGCAGGGGTGCCTTTCTAGGTAACACAAATAAGCTTAGTGGTGCCACTAGATTTCCTAGAAACTGTCGAGTTGGAGAAAAAAAGGACTTAGGAATAGGTTTGGAGTCTCAGCTTTTCACCTTGTAGTATTCTTGAGGACTTTATAAATAGACCTCTAAAAGTGCCCAGCTTTGTAAATCATTAGTTCTGTGCAGTCTCTGTAGATGAACATGCTCATTTTTCATTATCATTAATTTCTATGGGAACCTTAAACAGGCATAATGTTGTATTATACATTGATCCTCCTCACAGCTCCCAGCATACGTTTAACTGCCTTCCTGGCTGTTTTAAGACGAGCCCACATATATCATTCCCTAAATGATGCTTGTGAAAGCAAAAGCTCAATAAATTATTTTTGACAGGCCAGCACAAAGTCAATAGCCCTTATTAATTACAATTGATGTAATGTATGGCAAGAATAATACATTGGGACTTGGGGGAAAACAGCATAAGCCTATTTAAGAGAGTGTTTGGCTTTGAGATGAGTGCCAGGGTGGTGTGCACTGTGTAGGGAGGAGTGAGAAGAGAACTGTAAAGGCCCAAATATCAATGGGAATCAGAGGAAATGAACGCTTCTGGTTCATTAATTATTTCACTAATATGTTTAATTATTATATTTATTTTGTTAGTACTTATTGAGAATCAACATTTTTGGAAAGTAAAAGGCAATCCTTTTATTGTATTAACTTTCAGCCATCTTTTGCCAAATGAGTGAATCATTTCATATTTCAGCAGAACATATTTAACAAAACAGAAATAATTTAAATTCCTTCTAAATAATGGTTTGATTCTTTTAATGAACACAGAGGTGGTATGAATGCAGTACATTAATTAGTCCTAAACTAAATTCAATTCAATTCAAATTTAATTTAATTTTTAATTATATTCACAGGTTTGGGGTCAGTGAGATTTTTATAAGTTAAATGAATACTTTTATTCAACAGGGAAGCATTAAATTGATCAAAAGCAACAGTAATAGGCATTTTTTATTTCAATAAATGTCTGTTCCTTTTGACTTTGCATTATCTAGAAGCCTGAGAAAAAAAACTGTTACAGTGAAATATTAAAGAGCACAACTGTTTTCAGCACTGATGATAATAAATGTTCTCGTCAGCACTCAATCATCATCTTCGGCAATACTGTTCTGAAGGACACTTAAGACTGGAGTAATGACTTCTGAAAATTAGGATTACATTACATTTTAAAACGGAAAACATTAACACTATCTTAAGTTGTAAGTAATATATTTACCAATATATTGTTTTACTTTTTATATTATTTAATTTTGGGGGGAGGATAAATCAGTGGAATCTTACCCTTACCACAAACTTCTTGAACATGCTGTAAGTTTTTACTATGGAAATCACTGATGAAAACTATGGAAACACTAAACAAAAAATACATTAGTAATATATTTCATTCATTTATTTTTATTTATAAAATACCTTAATACTGATTCATAAGTGTTTCTGGTTCATTCATTTGGGAATTGAATTGCACTGCTCCAATTTATGTTTTTGATTTATTAAACAGAACCAACTTATAAGTTGTTTGACTGGGAATCAGACTACACTGGTCGTGCTGTATGTCTGATTCATTAAACACATCCAGCTCATAAGAGTCATTTATTCAAGTCACTAGTTGCTCACTATAGTCATGCTGTATGTTTTTGATTCTTACAATGAACCATCTCCTAAGAGTCTTTTGTTCAGGCATTCACTACACTTGTAGTATAAGAATGTTGATCAACGGGATCAAAGGAATCAGTTCATAAGAGTCATTTGTTCGGGAATCAGGCTACACTGTTTGCCCTGTATGATTCGGATGTCAGCCGCCAAGAGCTGCAGATACCGCAATAACACCTGCATTTTTACTGGATTGAATCCTTATTATTCCTTGTCGTTTTCCACCCTAGCACAAGACGAGTGGAGAACAAGCATCACGGGATTAGATAGTCCTCCAAAACTAAGCAGCCGATTCCCTCACGGAGACAGGCCTGCTTCACTTCAATAAACACCTGACAACCACACTAGACAGTGCTCTCTCGCTCTCATCTCTCTCAAAGTCTCCTCAGTCATCCTTCCATCTTCATCTCTCACCATCCTTTATCCCTCCATCTGTTTACTGGGAGAGTCTCTCTCCCTCCACCTTGCCCTTTCCCTCTCATTCTCACACCTGCGTGACTCGCTCTCCAATCTCGCCCTCTCACCACACTCTTTGACAGGCCATGGACAGGTTGACACTGCCTCATCTAGCCTTACATACCATTAAGGCTGCTCTCGTCCACAGCCAGACTAGGGGGCAGTGACTCTGAAAGCCCTCTCCAGCCCGGGCTGCTTTCCTCTGGGCAGCCCTCCTGTCAGGCCTTCCTAATACCTTGTCCTGCTTGGGCAGTCAGAAGAAGACCTTCCCCCTGTCTGGAGCCTCCCTACAAGGGCCGACCAGCGGCTCATGTTGATCCATCAGCGTGACAGCAGTGTGGTCGAAGAGAAAGAGGGAAAAGGAATAGAAAAGCGGGCGGTGATGATGACTGACAGGTGGAGACTATAGAGGCGTTTCTTGCTGTGTGTTTTAAATAAGACATTGAAGCCATTCATTTCAGTTTAATTTTTGTTCAGTGAGAATTTATTAACGGTTTATTGTGTTATGCTTCATAATAGAGCTGCAAAACTACAAACAATGTTCCTTTGTCCCTTGTTCAAATGCATACTATCATGAAAAGTACACCCAGAAATTGTATATTTCATTATTGCTGAACTGAATGAAATGAAATTGACTTAAATTAAATAACTGGCATGAATTTGCAGACGTTTAGTGGCATTCAACTCCCGTATTTCATTTTCTTTTTCGAATAAGTGTATCACTTTGTATTACGCGCAGACTGAAATTACTGTCACATAGCACATTAAAGAGATTCTGATTAATGGCTTCCCTTTTCCGGGTTGCTGGTCATGTTCGTAATTTCATTTAAGCCTGGGCTCATTCATTACTTTCGCTAACAATTTCTCTCTTTTTTTTGTAGCAAACATTCACAACTTCTTTGAATTGGCCACTCTAGAAATTAAACAAAATCAACCGAGCTTGTAAGTCATAAATTAAAATCTGTAATGTTTTTTTTTTGCCAAAGAAGACATATTTCGCTGTATTTCACACTGCAGGCTGTCTGGGTTTTTCTGCTTCCACAAGTTGCCTTATGAAATTCTGACTTGTGGCGTTTGTATATTGTGTGCTGTATGTAAACTAGCTATTAGCACTAAAATAACAGCCAGAAACATCTGGACTTGACTGCAACATCTGTCAGTGGGTGTTGATTATTGACCAAGCATGAATTGTGTGCTGTATATAAGGTATCGCATCTGGAGCATGTGTATGGGGATACAACTTAAATTTACTATGAGAATACTATTTCTTTTTGCCAAGGCAGGCCAATAAATATTGTAAACAGTAAAAATGGAGCCTGAAAAAAAAAGTTTTTCACTGTATTTCCTCTCAATTGCTTCAACGAATCACTTAGATTTTTTGCAATGACAAGATGTCCCCTTCAAAGCCCTTTTTTCAGCCGTGTTTGTGTACGGCCGTGCATGTGTGTGCATAGCCAGTCGTCCTAAAAGAGTAATTTATTCCTTCTGATTCACAAGCAGGTCATTCATTGCTGCATCCTTGGTCAAAACAGAGTGCAGAAAGAGGAAAGTAGCCTAATCAGAGCACAAAATGTTCTTCAGCTTAAAGGTCAAAGACTAACGATTGATTAATATGACTTTAAAACGCTGGGTGGATAAAAATATTTTAAGATGATATTTTGAGATTGGATTTGGTTGGAGAAGGACAGTATTTACATCTTTTAAAGCAATATGCAGATTGGGTTGAATGCACTGTGTTCTTTTACATGTGAGCAGCTCATGATCCAGTGTTTTTAGTGTCTCAAAGTAGTTCAGTTTGCAGTACTGTATATGTTGTTATATGTCGCTTATAACGTGCATCTTTCCAAACTTGCAATGAGAAGCACTTATGAACCAGGTGTTGTCAACAAAAGAGAAGCTTTAAGGTCTCCCTGTGATTTCCTGCCAAAATAAAAACAGAAAATTACAAGATCATTCATATTAGTATTAATGATATACTTAAATTATCCTTATTGTGGATATAGTCCTAATAAAAAATTTAGTGTCCCCAACTACCAAGCCAGAGCGACAGTTGCAGAGGGAACCAAACCGCCATCGTTGACAGCAATTGAGATAAAACCTTTGGAGAAAACCCGGCTCGGTTCGGGGGGCCATATCCTCCTTCTAGGCCAGACGACCCCAGTAACAGTTTCATGTCCAGGCTGCCGCAAAGTCATCCTTGTCAGAGGGACTCCATCTGAGTTCCTGTGCGCCTGTACCGTCTAGGAGTCAAGGTCTTTACTGGGGATCTGTCTCTGGGGCTCATCTAGTTGTCCTGATCTCCGCTAGTCACATTGCCTGGGCCGGGCTTTTTACAGGTCCCCTTCTAAGTGCTGTCATCCACCATCTGGGCTGGATACGTTACTAGATCCGGGTGACTGCAGTGACCATCTGATCTGGATACAGACTGGATCTGGTGGCTACGGTGACCTCGAATAAGAAGAACAGATACTCGACTACAGTATTACACATAAATGAACCATTCGTCTAAACCATGTAAACAAATACATATGGTGACAGATGGTACAAGTAGTTTCACTCGGTTCACAGCGGCTTGCGTCCTAATTAATGCAGCCTAAAAATCCTTTAATGGATTTGAATATTAGAAATGTGTAAACCAGGTTAAAGAGATTGGTCTTTAATCTAGATTTTACAATCATGGCCGTTATTCAGAAAATGAAGAAAAACAGTGTTTAAATTGGTTATGTGTTAAATATAAATGGATTGGATTCATGTTTGGTTCGCAAAGATTGTGTTTTGGCTGAAAATATAGTTCCCAGAACAGTGATACGGTGCTATATATAATGGGTCATACGTTCACCCTGACAGAAAAAGAGGGCCTATCTGTGTCTATTTTGGTTTAAGTCCACTTCTTCATATCAGAGTGTCTCATCAGTCTCCATATTACTTTCTGTCTGTGGTGAAATCGATATTTCTGCTGGAGGCTTTGCTATTGAGGTTATGATAGCATGCCACTGCCAGTGCTGTCTACCAGAAACAGTGAGGGAGATATCACATAGGTTACAAGCAGTGCCTGCTCTGGAAATAACTTTGGCACTTCTTTTATGATGCAATAGATTTGAGGAAAGAGCTGAAAAAGTTGAACTTTAGTCCAGTTCTCTGAAACAATAATCAGATGTCTGTTAGGTAAAGTCAGGTGGTCATTAAAGTTTTCATATTCACTTGTTACTTTCAATGTCATTTTCCATCAAAAGAACTCTACAAAAATTGTAAACTTGATTTCTATTTTTATGGTTTGTAAGGATACTGAAACGTAAAATTTAAAACAGAATGTAATGTTTCTGTCCAGATAGAGCACATTTTGTAGCTTTATAGCAGGTAAGTGCTGAATAACTAACCATGTTCTTTGGAGTCCAGAGTTTAAGGCAAGTCAGTTCACTTGTCTGCTATCTTGGTAATGCTTCTGGGCAGCTATTTTCTATGCAGACAATAGTCATACAAGTACATCTTACCTCTATTTGAATGGAGAAATAATTACATCTATTTAATGTGTTTGTCAAGATTACATTTTGCAATAAATCCGCAATAAAATCTGACAACAGTGGAAATCATAAATTGTGCTGCTTTAAACTGATCAGGTTAATGTGGATGTGCTTTCTACAGTAAACAATACGGTTGCAAATCAGATTTTTTTTAATGTATTGCAGTTATATTGTACCATTAACTGTCCATTCTCATTACCAGCATTTATACATTTACAGTTTACCTTTGCCATCATCTCATTTTAGAGGATAACTCGAGATAAACTCAAATTAATCTTTGAAACACTGATAATTGAATTACACTGTTAAATCAAATATTTAGCAGATCTAAAAAAAATGAATATTTAATATTTTACATTATAATGTGTTGATTCATCTGTTCCATTAGGTTTTTTTGTTTTTTTTAATTCATTTAGACAAAATGGTATATCATTTTAATATCAGCCATTGGTTATCATCCATAACATGAAAATAATTATCAGATTCTTGGTATCAGTTGGAATTGTAATATTGATGCATCTGTGTTCTTTTCTTCTTTTAATACACACACTTACACAAAAAAAGGTAAAACAGCTGTCAGCTGTCTTGCTACCCAAGGTTATTATAATAAAAAAACCCTGAAACTAAAACTGAAAAAAATATAAATAAATAAAAATAAAAGCTCAAATTAAACTCACGTGCTAACTGAAAACAAAACAAAACTAAATGATACTGATGAACTAAAATAAAAATTAAAAACTAAAATGAATTGAAAAAAAAAAGAAAAAAAAATGGAATCTAAATTAATAATTTAAACTTGAAAGCTAAATTAAAATAAAAACTAAATGACAACTCAAAACTATAATAACCTTGGTGGCCCCCTTCGAAAATGTGCTATGTAACTTTAGGGTACTAATATGCATACATGCAATACAAAGGTGTACCTTTTGAAAGGCACAGCTTTTGACAGACTTTGTACCTTTTTTCCTGAGTGTAGAGACCCACAAGTAACTATTCCAGTTAGTTCTGACATCTCTTCTCTTTGCTGTGTCAGTTACAGACTGTCGTATCCTGGAGAATCTTCAGCGCTACGCCTCCCCTACTTACCTGCCTGTCAACTACCAGCTCCTCAACACAGAGTCCTCCTTCTTTCTTAAGGAGGCCACCCAGGACTTCATGCGCAACTCTAGTTTCCTCTCCAGAACAGAACTGTTCTTCATCCACCAGGCCAGGAGACCTCCCATCATCAATGCCACATATGGGACCCTTGCAGTGGAAGAGCCTATTCCTTTGGACCTCCTCCAGATGCCTGGCTCCTTTGTGGCTTCTTCAGCCCTCTTCACCTTCAATTGGAAAGTACAAACCTTTGTTCTCAACGAAAGGATTTACCTGAACAAACCCAAGGTTCAGGTCTTGTTCTACATCGCTGGGAGGGACTGGGACGACTATAGCGCGGTGGACAAACTCCCCTGCGTACGGATGTTTGCCTTCCACGAAACCCAGGAGGTCCGTGGGAGCTGCAGGTTGCGAGGGGACATGGGCGTCTGTGTTGCAGAGCTCGAGCCTCTTCCTGGGTGGTTTGCACCTCCTAGCATTGTCCCCGGACGCCAGAGGGGTCCGGATATGTCTGAAGGAACGCCTGTAGAGCTGTACTACAGCCTTCGGGCCGCAGAAGTGGGAGCTTGTCTTTCCGAAGAATTAGGGTTCAAGAGCGCCGCTCACTCGGATCAAGAGGGATTGTTTGGGTCGGCGACCTCTACACCCATGAGGCACATCGGGAGTGTAAGATTATTCCAGAATCCATCTGCTCCGGAATTATCAGAGCAACGTTTGGATGGGAATTTTGCAGTGTTGGTACCATCGGCGCCAGTTCGACAAAGGGATACCGTGTCAGCATATGTTGCAGCTTCACCGTACTCACCTGTGGAGATGTTCACTCTCAGGTAAGAGATCTTTATATGCAAGATGTACATCCGCAAGGAAACTCAGCTGCATTAGCAGATAACTATTCACATGAGACCTTTACCGGGGGACTTCATGGCTGCATTACAACACTTATAAAAAAATTAAGTTTCCAAGAGGGAATTTTCACAGAAGAACTATTTGGTTCACATTTCAGTGAACAGTTCTTAAAAGAACCATTTTCTTAGTGTTAAAAAACATTTTTATAATCTAAGGAAACTTTTGTGTAATGAAAAGGTTCCATTTATATCAAAGGTTTTTCATGCAACCATAGATGCCAATAAAGAACCTTTATTTTTAAGAGTGTAGTGAAGGATTCTGTAATGAATGCCATAGAAAGCTTCACTATTGATGTCACGCCATTTTATAAGCGAAGTTAAAAGAAAAGTTAAAAGTAATTTGCTTTGCGGCTTCACCTATTCATTAAAGCCATTTGCTTAGTTTTTTTTATTCTGTTATTTTAATTTGAACTAATCATATTTTGCCCAGTTATCAGTCGTCTTTCCTCTTGGATCTCCATAATTTGGTCACATGTTTTCCTTGGCATAATCATTTGGCTTTTGAAATGGTTGTGATTAATTCCGGCTGGTGTGTCTGAGGTGAATTTTCACTTCATGGTTCCTTTACTTAATTTAACTATGCTTTTTGTTTACCATTGCAGAGAGAAAGACATCTTTATTTTCAGGTGAAAACATCCAGCCGCACTGAATCTGCGGGTACAAATTAGAATTTGAAGATGCGGCTAAGTGATTTGGGTAATTAACACACAATGCAAATGAGGATGTCATCAATTAGAATGCGCCTCCATTAGCGTAATGACTGCAAGCTCGTCCGATTGTAATCACAGTGGGCGAGAACATTTATAAACCATATGAGACCCAACCCGACAAGAGGTCAAGCCAATTTGTCAGCCTTGCATGTGCACGTAAGCTAAGAAGCAGTAGCAGAGATAAGAGTTGAAGAAAATCAGCTAGTATATGGATGTCAGCTGGGGTTTTTTACTGACTTCATGGCTAATCTTGTAAAAAATAGTGAAATGGCAAATCAGAGGTTGTTTTTTTTTGCAGGTTGTACATGTATTCATGCTGGTTTTCATGTGGAAGCTTGTGTTAATACTTGGTTTGTCCAAAGATGTGTTTCGTGATCAGCAACCACTCTGCTAAGATGTGCTGATAGGATGAGACCTGTATTTATGAGTGTGTGGTTACTGTACTGCAATCACTGGAAAACGATTCATGAATAAAATATTTTCTGGTTGTATAGTTATATGCATGTTGAAAAGGCCGTATAACTGGCAAAATCATGCTTTAATTTTCTCAAGTATAACATTATCATCTGATGAATTATTGATGTACAGTTTTAAATTAAATCAGTATTAAATAGTCTACAGAAGATCATTAAAGGAACTTGAAAGAAACAAATGCTCTAATTCGGAGTATTAATGATCCATTAAATGTTTTTCATGAGCTGCTGAGTATGAATGTCTCAATCGAGCCATGACATCATGACATCTTTTTTCATTATGTTTTTTTTTTTTTTTTACAAGAGTGTGAAAAGAGGGTCATATATCTCTTCTGCTGGATGAAAATTAGACACAGATATACAGGGGGGGGAAAAAAAAGATTAGTCCAGCCACCAATTGTGCAAGTTCTCCCACTTAATAAGATGAGAGAGGCCTGTAATTTTCAAAATAGGTATACCTCAACTATGAGAGAAAAATGAGAAAAAAAATCCAGAAAATCACATTGTAGGATTTTTAAAGAATTAATTGGTAAATTCCTCTGTAAAATAAGTATTTGGTCACCTACAAACAAGCAAGATTTCTGGCTCTCACAGACCTGTAACTTCTGGCTCTCACAGACCTGTAACTTCTTCTGTCCTCCACTGGTTACCTGTATTAATGGAATCCGTTTGAATTCGTTATCAGTATAAAAGACACCCGTCCACAACCTCAAACAGTCACACTCCAAACTCCACCATGGCCAAGACCAAAGAGCTGTCCAAGGACACCAGAAACAAAATTGTAGACCTGAACCAGGCTGGGAAGACAGAATCTGCAATAGGTAAGCAGCTTGGTGTGAAGAAATCAACTGTGGGAGCAATTATTAGAAAATGGAAGACATACAAGACCACTGATAATCTCCCTCGATCTGGGGCTCCACGCAAGATCTCACCCCGTGGGGTCAAAATGATCACAAGAACTGTGAGCAAAAATCCCAGAACCACATGGGGGACCTAGTGAATGACCTGCAGAGAGCTGGGACCAAAGTAACAAAGGCTACCATCAGTAACACACTGCGCCGCCAGGTACTCAAATCCTGCAGTGCCAGACGTGTCCCCCTGCTTAAGCCAGTACATGTCAAGGCCCGTCTGAAGTTTGCTAGAGAGCATTTGGATGACCAGAAGAGGATTGGGAGAATGTCATATGGTCAGATGAAACCAAAATATAACTTTTTGGTAAAAACTCAACTTGAGGAGAAAGAATGCTGAGTTGCATCCAAAGAACACCATACCTACTGTGAAGCATGGGGGTGGAAACATCTTGCTTTGGGGCTGTTTTTCTGCAAAGAGACCAGGACGACTGATCAGTGTAAACGAAAGAATGAATGGAGCCATGTATCGTGAGATTTTGAGTGAAACCTCCTTCCATCAGCAAGGGCATAGAAGATGAAACATGGCTGGGTCTTTCAACATGACAATGATCCCAAACACACCACCCGGGAAACGAAGGAGTGGCTTCGTAAGAAGCATTTCAAGGTCCTGGAGTGGCCTAGCCAGTCTCCAGATCTCAACCCCATAGAAAATCTTTGGAGGGAGTTGAAAATCCGTGTTGCCCAGCGACAGCCCCAAAACATTACTGCTCTAGAGGAGATCTGCATGGAGGAATGGGCCAAAATACCAGCAACAGTGTGTGAAAAACTTGTGAAGACTTACAGAAAACGTTCGACCTCTGTCATTGCCAACAAAGTGTATATAACAAAGTATTGAGATGAAATTTTGTAGGTGACCAAATACTTATTTTCCAATTAATTTACCAATTAATTCTTTAAAAATCTTACAATGTGATTTTCTGGATTTTTTTTTCTCATTTTGTCTCTCATAGTTGAGGTATACCTATGATGAAAATTACAGGCCTCTCTCATCTTTTTAAGTGGGAGAACTTGCACAATTGGTGGCTGACTAAATACTTTTTTGCCCCACTGTATATTTTGATTTATTTTGTGTTGCATATCTGTTGCTGCTTATTCTACTTTACAGTTAGATTTTTTCTAATTAGCTTAAAATTGAGTATATTTTCAAAAATCAGTTTGGCTTATTTACATATTGCATATTGCTTTAGCAGGCACTCTGCATTAAGTAAGATTTTATGATGAATTACTGTATGTCTGTATTGCTGTATGGTTGGATGCTTTTTTCTACTTTTTCACTCTTTTTCTGGTTATTTATTTGAGATTTTCTCAGCAGTTAAAAAAAAGAACAAAGCTTCCAAATCTGGTTATAATAATTTTTACTTTAGGCTGTGTGGAAAGCGTCCCACAGAAGTCGAGCCTGTGAAACATCCACCGCCTAACTCCAAAATAAGCAATCAGCCCGTCCCCGAGTAAACAATCTTATTCCATATGGAAGAGGGCTAATCTTCAGTAACTCCAAATCTACACACACATTTGTTTTTTGTCATAATGGGGTCTTTATATTGACTTTCGGTCCACAATGTAGGCAAAAACTGACCCACACACATTCTCTGAGTGGATGAAGATAAAAAAGCTATTTTGTTGTTATTATTTATTTCTCTTCTCATGTATAATCATTTTAGTTCAGTGGAGGTGTCATTGTGTTTTGCTTGTTCCTATTCAAAAGGTGTGTGTTTTGCTTGTTCCTATTCAAAAGGTGTGTGTTTTGCTTGTTCCTATTCAAAAGGTGTCCAGTTTTAAAATAATTTTGGCAGAAATGCAGGTCAGAAAAAAAAGCATTAGCTTTTAAAAAATGAAAGAATATAATCTAATACTACTGCAGAGTGCGATGCACTAACTACTGTACGTACATAATTTGTTGAAGCCTGCAACTGTAAGGCTTGGAATCTATGAGTCATACAGTTTTCAGAAATGGTGCTTTTATGCTGCTATTGTTGCCATTGCGCCAAATAGCTCTACAGTGCTTGCTGCATATAATCATTATGGCTGTCAATGTGTGTTAGCTTACTATGACGCGAACAAATGTTAACCTCACCCACATCAGCTGAATGATATTTCAGTATACTGTATTTGCTATGACATGTGCCTGATTGTTCTAGTTATTGAGATTTGTTGCTGAATATCTGCATTTAGTGTGAAATAATGCTGAATATTATCAATGAAACTACGGAGATTCAGTTTTTCTGACCTCTGATATTGTAATTGATTCTTGTTGCTGTTTACTCTACTGTTCAAAGGTTTGGGATGAGTTTTTTTTTGTTACTTTTGTTCTGCAAGGACGCATTAAATGTATCAAAATTGACAGTAAAGATGCATAAAGTAAATGCATAATGTTACAAAAAAATTTCTTTCAAATGAATACTGTTCTTTTGAACTTTCTATTAATCAAAAAATCCTGAAAATTATATAATAATGTATATATTATATTATAGATATATACAGTATCTCACAGAAGTGAGTACATTTTTGTAAATATTTTATTATATCTTTTCAACACTGAAGAAATTACACTTTGCTACCATGTAAAGTAGTGAGTGTACAGCTTGTATACAGTTGCTGTCCCCTCAAAATAACTCAACACACAGTCATTAATGTCTAAACCGCTGGCCACAAAAGTGAGTACACCCCTAAGTGAAAATGTCCAAATTGGGCCCAATTAGCCATTTTCTCTCCCTGGTGTCATGTGATTTATTAGTGTTACAAGGTCTCAGGTGTGAATGGGGAGCAGGTGTGTTAAATTTGGTGTTATCGCTCTCACTCTCTCATACTGGTCACTGGAAGTTCAACATGGCACCTCATGGCAAAAAAACTCTCTGAGGATCTGAAAAAAAAGAATAGTTGCTCTACATAAAGATGGCATAGGCCATAAGAAGATTGCCAAGACCCTGAAAATGAGCTGCAGCACGGTGGCAAAGATCATACAGCGGTTTAACAGGACAGGTTCCACTCAGAACAGGCCTCGCCATGGTCGACCAAAGAAGTTGAGTGCACGTGCTCAGCGTCATATCCAGAGGTTGTGTTTGGGAAATAGACAAATGAGTGCTGCCAGCATTGCGGCAGAGGTTGAAGGGGTGGGGGGTCAGCCTGTCAGTCCTCAGACCATACGCCGCACACAGCATCAGATTGGTCTGGATGGCTGTCGTCCCAGAAGGAAGTCTTTTCTAAAGATGATGCACAAGAAAGCCCTCAAACAGTTTGCTGAAGACAAGCAGACTAAGGACACGGATTACTGGAACCATGTCCTGTGGTCTGATGAGACCAAGATAAACTTATTTGGTTCAGATGGTGTCAAGCACGTGTGGCGGCAACCAGGTGAGGAATACAAAAGACAAGTGTGTCTTGCCTACAGTAAAGCATGGTGGTGGGAGTGTCATGGTCTGGGGCTGCATGAGTGCTGCCGGCACAGGGGAGCTACAGTTTATTGAGGGAACCATGAATGACAACATGTACTGTGACACACTGAAGCAGATCATGATCCCCTCCCTTCGGAGACTGGGCCGCAAGGCAGTATTCCAACATGATAACGACCCCAAACACACCTCCAAGACGACCACTGCCTTGCTAAAGAAGCTGAGGGTAAAGGTGATGGATTGGCCAAGCATGTCTCCAGACCTAAACCCTATTGAGCATCTCAAGGTCTCTAACATCCACCAGCTCCATGATGTCGTCATGGAGGAGTGGAGAGGACTCCAGTGGCAACCTGTGAAACTATGGTGAACTCCATGCCCAAGAGGGTTAAGGCAGTGCTGGAAAATAATGGTGGGAGCTAGGGCTGTGCGATTTGGGGGAAAATATAAAATTGCGATTTTTTTGACAGATATTGCGATTGCGATTGCAATTGCGATTTGATTTGCGATTTTAAATTTGCAAAGTCAAGCTTCAGCTCAATATTGCCAATAATGTGCAGCACAGTATGAGTATCATTACCCTCCTGAAAAAAAAACAATAGAAACTATCACAGAAATTCTTATAGTTTCCATTAAACTATTACAAAATTCCTTTTTGTTTTGGGCATTATTCCAATAGGAATTACTGTTGTTCTATTGGTTCCCATCTGCCAGATTACACCCACCAATAGAATCCATCAAATAGACACCATTATGGTTTACATTAAAACCAAACAAATTCCCATTATAACCTGAAATGCATTAAATTTGTTGTTTTTTGGGAGGGGTTCTATTGTTTTTTTTTTTTTCAGCAGACAAGATTATAATGGTATCACTACTTTTACAGAATTAACTTAATTAATGAATTTCACAGAAAATATATATATATTTTTTTATAAATAAAGAACTGTATTTCTTAAGTCAATTATTAAAGTATTACATATGTTACATAGGCTAATTTATTCATTTTAAGTATTTTGGATTTTAAGAACAAGTGGAAAATGTGCTGAATGTTTCATTTCATCCAAATGAAATTAGCAAGCAGTTAGACTGAATTTACAATCGTTTTAAATGCGGAGCCAAGCGCAAGTCGACACAGGTTGCGTGCGTGCATCAAGCCTCGTCTATACTGCCAGATGCGCTCGTGGAGACTTGCGGTGCGGAGCCAGGTGCGAGTATAAACGAGCATTACGAGACAGGCTGCGTGAGTGCGGCAAGCATGAAAGGCTCGCGTGGGGCAGAGATGAGCAAGTATGAGAAGCATTCACAGACACAGGCTGTGTGTGCGCTCTTCTGAATTGGGAATAGCCAACAAGCATTATAAACTTCTTTCAAATTAATCTGTTGGGGAGATAAAATGTGTAAGATTACGTTTACGTACTAACAAAAACATCTAAGAATGTGTCTTTTATTCTCCAGTACTGAAAACAGAACCGCTGTGACGCAGCTCTTGGAAATGACCTTTTTTTGTTCGTTGTCTGTCATTTCGAAGCTTAAGTTGCATACGGTTTTCTTTAGTTTTAATTTGCCTAACTATCGATCTGACCCAGTAGACGCCATAATTCCACTCTGTCTCTCTCCCGTCAGGCGTTACGGTTTTTTTCTGGTCTTTTCCGATGGGTGTTTACGCAGTTGGCTAGAGCAGTGGTGATTGGGGAGAACGGAGGTGCGCTCACTCTATTGGTTAGTAAGGCTGCCACTCAAGGCTGGCAGTCATGCACATGCTCTGGAACAGAGTAATATCGCGTCCATATCGCAGGCTTTGCGATTAGGAAATCGCAACGTCTCAAATCGCGATTTCGATTCGATTTCGATTAATCGCACAGCCCTAGTGGGAGCACAAAATATTCACATTTTGGGCCTAATTTGGACATTTTCATGAGTATGAATTTGGAGCTAGGGTTGGCCACTCCACTTACAACTGCTGCTTCTGTCTCTTTTTTTCTTGACAAGAATTGCATGTATTTAGACGTAGAATGTCTTTACTACCACAAACGGGAGACTTTTCAGACACGCACTGCAACTTCGCTTCCAGAACAACCCCAAGCGTAGTTCAAATGAAGCAGAAAGCTTACAGTGATGAGGAGCTTCAGTAGAAAAACAATGAACTGTGATCAGAGAGCTGTTGTCAGACCAAATGTCAGTAAAACGTATATTCCTGTCCTGTCAGCCGTTATACTGTAGCACGTAGCACATGCTCTTCAATTGCACGCACAAATTACCAAGTTACCAAAAAAGGTGATTGAAGCTGCCTCAAAATCGGCAATGAATTGCCTACGATTTTGAACACGATTTTGTGTAGTTTGTCAGTGAACTACGGCTCTGTGTAGGAAATGCCGCTCTATCTGAACGCACGTGCTGGAGATTTACTTATTTATAATCACAGGAGCGGCTTTACTGACGAGATTCGTATGAAAATCACATTCGATCTTTTGCACAGCCCTACATGTCGTATTTGTTATACATGAGTCACATTAAAAACATCTTGAAATACAGTGGTTTCAAAATATACTGGACAACCCAGCACTGTTTCCCTCATCTAACACACCCGATTCAACTCGTCAGCTCATTAGTAGAGACTTTAAGACCTGAAGTGAGCCAGAAAAGGTAAAGAGTTGTGAGAAAAAAAGATGCGTGTCAGATCCAGGGTACGTATGGAACATGGTTTCGCCGAGGAGGAACGAGACGCTGCGTCGGGAAAAACGCTAGGGGACGCCTTCAGATATACCAAGCCTTGAATCATATGTGTTAATCACGTCGAACGAGGGGCGAGACGTCGCGGGCGGGTGACGTCATGACCAGGAAGTTTTAAAAGCACGTGAGGTGCAGCCGGGTGCTAGCTTCTTAGGAGTGAAGCAAGCCCTTGTAGGGATGCCGGAAGTATGGCCTTGAGACGCAGCGTCTCGTTCTCTTCGGGGAACCATGGGTACATACGTAACCTGGGACGTTCCCCTTCAGGAACTCACGCTACATCGGAGAACGCTTTGGGAACGAGTATGCCCACGCCGCCAGACTTGCAAATCCCTGCCTGGTGTGAAAGGGCACGGCTAAGGCAAGAGAACAGAGGGGCCTGGAGTGGCTCGCAAATCTAGGTCATAGAACCTGACGAAAGTGAGGGGCGTAGACCATCCTGCAGCGTTGCAGATGTCCTGCATAGAAACACCTGACAGGAAGGCCTTGGAGGCCGCCACACTTCTTGTCGAGTGAGCCTTGACCCCCTAATGGTGAGGGGAGATCAGAGGTTCATCTTCTCCTATAGCCCACATCACGGATACGAGGGTCTCATAGGCAACAGTAATGACATTCACTATCCAACGGCTGAGGGTCTGCTCGGAAGCAGGATGACCTCTCTTAGGGGGAACATAGCACACAAGCAGTTGGTCCGCCTTTCTCCACTGGGCAGCTCTGTGGACGTAAGCGTCCAGTGCTCGCACTGGACACATACAATTAAGCCTCTGCTGGTCGGGCTCCCTAAAGAGAGGAGGATAAAAAGCCTGGAGTACGACAGGCCATGGTGTAGAGGAGGGGACCTTAGGGACATACCCCGCACGAGGGTACAAAAAAGCTTTGGCCAGACCAGGAGCGCAAAGTCGTGATAGGAAGGAGCCACAGAAAGGGCCTGCAGATCCCCAACTCTCTTTAGAGAAGATACAGCTAAGAGAAACACAGTCTTTAATGTAAGAAGACGATCTGATATCTCCTCGATAGACTCAAAAGGAGGACTACAGAGAGCTTCTAACACCACAGCGAGGTCCCAAGGAGGGACACGAGATCGTACCTGAGGCCTCAGCCTCATCACACCGCGAAGGAAACGTGTAACCAGAGGGTCCTTGCCCACCGAGTGACCACCAAGAGGGGCGTGGTAGGCCGCTATGGCCGCACGAAGACCTCTAGGGTGGAGTGGGTCAACCCTACAGAGAAACGGGCCTGCAAGAACTCCAGCACTGTACCAATCGGGCAGTTAACTGGGTCAAGCAGGCGGTCTCCGCATCATGAAGTGAAGAGCCTCCACTTCAGGGCGTACAGTTTCCTCGTTGAGGGAGCTCTAGATTGGAGGATGGTCTCAACAACCTCGGTTGAGAGACCAGATGCTATGAGTTGTGCCCCCTCAGGGGCCACACCCACAGCTTCCACAACTCTGGGCGGGGGTGAAAGATCATACCCTCCGCCTGTGAGAGGAGATCTCTCCTGACGGGAATCTCCCATGGAGTGCCGTCGAGGAGAGAAATCAAGTCCGAGAACCATACTCGGCCCGGCCAGAACGGGGCTACTAGCAATAGACGGACCCCGTTCCGACGTACTCTCTCTAGAACTCCCGGGAGCAGAAAAATCGGAAGAAAGGCGTACAGACGAAGCCTCGGCAACGTCTGTACCATGGCATCCAGCCCCAATGGAGCTGGATGAGTCAGAGAGAACCAAAGGGGACATTGCAATGTCGTCTGAGTCACAAACAAATCCACCTGCGCCTGGCCAAAAACTCTCCATATCTGCTTCACCACCTCGGGGTGAAGCATCCATTCCCCGGGCCTCGGCCCCTGCCTCGACAGGATGTCTGCCCCCACATTGAGATGCCCAGGAATGTGCATCGTTCTCAGCGAGAGGAGCCTCTCCTGGGACCACAGAAGGATCTGGTGTGCCAGCTTGTATAAGGGGCGCGAACGTAGACTTCCCTGGTGGTTGATATAAAAGACCACTGCTGTGTTGTCGGTGCGTACCAACACATAGCGATCTCTTAGGCCTGTGAGGAAGTGTTTCAAAGCTAGAAACACAGCCAGCATCTCCAGGCAGTTGAAGTGCCACGTGAGATGGCGACCACTCCACAGACCACGGGCAGGGAGGCCACTCATGACTGCTCCCCAACCAGTAAGGGACGCATCCGTCGCTAGCGTTACGCGGCGACAAGGAGCTCCCAACACCGGGCCCTGAGACAAGAACCAACGTTTCCTCCACATGTCCAAGGCACGTAGGCCTCGCCGCGTGACCTTGATCATGCGAAGCGGGTTTCCCTCAGGGAGAACCCCTTGGTCTTGATCCACCACTGTAGGGGTCTCATGTACAACAGGCCAAAAGGTATCACACTGGACGCAGCTGCCATCAGACCCAGCAAACTCTGAAAATGCTTGACAGCGAGTGACTGGCCTTCTCTTACTCTCGCGACTGCAGTGAGGATCGACTCGATCCGAGCAGGAGATAAACGTGCCTGCATCGTGGTCGAATCCCACACCACGCCCAGATAAGTGGTCCTCTGTAGTGGAGACAGCACACTTTTCTTGGCATTTAGTCTTAACCCCAACTTTCCCATATGGGCGAGAACGACATCTCGATGCCGAACCGCCATCTGCTCAGACTGAGGGCCAGTGCGCGGTCCACACACTTCGTTAACGTACGGGGTGAGTGAGTGCTAGGCCGAAGGGAAGGACGATATTGGTAAGCTTTGACCTGAAAGCAAACCTCAGGAACTTCCTGTGACTGGGAAGGATGGAGACATGAAAATACGCATCTTTTAGATCTATCGTGACGAACCAGTCCTCGGACCTGATCTGAGACACGACCTGTTTGACAGTGAGCATTTTGAAATTCAGATGCATGACTGAGTGGTTCAATAGCCGCAGATCTAAAATAGGACGCAACCCCACATCCTTCTTCGGAACAATGAAGTACCGACTGTAGAACACGGACTCCCTTTCGTGAGGAGGGACCACCTCGATGGCCTCCTTCTTTAAGAGAGTTACTACTTCTTGTTCTAATACCAGAGCTTGCTCGGGACCCACTACTGTGAGAAAACCTTTGAAAGGCGGCGGCAGTGGAGCGACGACTGAATGCGGAAAACCTCTTTCTACAGTCGCAGGACCCAATGAGAACATTTGCAGTAGTTGCAACGCTGCTAAATAATTACGAAGGAACCAGTCTCTCGAGACTGGCATAGGTTGTCTTTGTAGCTGCTAGCTGGGGCTGCAAGCGGCGGACGGCAGGAGTCGCCGAATAGCTGACGTGAGGACCCCCGAAGGGGTGGCGAGGCTCGCCTTATGGAAAACCCGATTAGGAGCGCCGCGGCCTTCGGTCCCGCTGGGGGGAGCGCGAGAGGCAACGCTAGTTTTTGGGCCCCCTATATGAGGAGCTGGTACCCGGCTGGGGCTGCTCCTGCCCAGCAACCCCTGGAGCTAGAGATTGGCGAGGGAGGAACCTCAGGAATGCCGCCGCCTGTTTACGGGCATCCTGGTACCTGTCGACGACCGAATTCACGGCGTTGCCGAACAGGCCAGAAGGCACAAGCGGGGAATCCACGAAGAAGCACATGTCCTTCTCTTTCATATCGGACAGGTCAGCCACAAATGCCTCTCCGCCGCCACCAGAGCTGCCACGGACCGCCCAATAGCACGGGTGGTTTCCTTGGTGGCGCGAAGGGCTAAATAAGCGGTTCTCCTCAGTTCTAAAATGTCATCTGCTTTGACCTTGCTCGCCTTCATCTAGCTCTTTTAGCAAGTCGGCCTGGTATGCCTGTAACACTGACATAGTGTGCAGTCACGCACCAGCCTGACATGCTGCCGAGTACCCCTTGCCCACCAGCGTTGAGGTGGTTCGCAGCGGCTTGGAGGGAAAGACCGGAGCCTTCAGAGACGACGCTGCACCGGGTGACAGATAGCTCGCAAGTGTCTGCTCTACCCGGGGCATCGCTTTGTAACCGCATTCACTCAACCCCACCACATTTCCATAGTAATCAGTGGCGGGGACTAATAAGTGGGCCGAGAATGGTTTCTTCCACGATCCCGACACCTCGTTGTGGAGATCGGGAAAAAACGGCAGGCTCCAGCGCGGAGGTAGCGACCTGGCCTGCGGAAAGCGTTCATCGAGTTTGCTTTTCTGAGGTTCAGTCTGTTTCTCTGCGGGTCACTCAATATTCAGCTTGGCAACCGCAGGAGTCATTACCTCCATTAGCTCCTCATATTGTGGAGATTGAGTGGGCGAATCTTCGACGCTCTCCACATCAAACTCCTCGGAGGAAGATAGGAGAAGCGCCGAGCCAGCTCTCCGGGGGGAAGTAACCGCAGAACGGGATTCCGATCCCAGCGAGCGGGCAGCGGATCTGTCAGGTGAGGAAGAAGATAGGGACTCGCACGTCTACATTCCATCCACCGGATCCATATGCGAAACCCACGAGTGCGCTGCCCGCTCCACCTCAGCGGAAGCGGGGCCAGCACCGCGAGGAACGCTGGTGAAGGCTCCCTCGTCAAAGAGAGCCTTCCGGGAGCGAAGCAAACGTAGTGGCAACTGCTCACAATGCGGACAGTCGGTCCTCTCGAGAGCCGACGCCGCGTGCTCCATTCCCAAGTAGACCACGCACAAACTGTGTGTATCCCCACTCGTGATGTAGCGAGGGCAGGGAGGAACACACAGCCTGTAGCGCGATACTTGCGCCCTTTTTTGTCTCTAGACAGTATGTCTTTCTCTGATGGAGCTGATAGTGGATGGCTTGTGCATTTTATTTTCAGTTGTTTTTCTGGACAATAATTCAATATAATATGTATCGCGATATAATTTTTTTCATCAACGTTGATATGATTTTTAAACACATTTCCGATATTGCGATATACATTACCAGTTTCCCATACATTGATTCATTTGTGGCGTTTGACTTTGTTGAATAAACATAAGCACTGCACGTTTCAAAATCAAAACGCGTTGCGGGTGTTTATATGAATGTATCTCTGAAGGGAACCGACTGTATTCAAAAAAGTTTCGATTACATTTTCATTTTATCTGATAAAGAAGCATTCATTACTCTTCATTGATTACAGCCATTACTGGAGAAGCCGCTAGTTCCACCGCTCTCACAGCGCCACCTGCAGGCAGACAATCAGTTTGCATTTTCAAAAATAAACCCATTTCCAGCAACATGCCTTTGTTGTTGCTCTATTCTTTTGTTTTCTAAAGCAACTCGGAGAATGTTTCATACTCGTTATCCTGGTTAAAGCACGTTTCAATCTATAAGAATAATCAGCCTACACTACCAGTCAAAGGTTTTTGAACTGCAAGATTTGTAATGTTTCTTAAAGAATTATCTTCTGCTCACCAAGCCATTAATTTGATCCAAAAATGCACCAAAAACAGTAACATTTTGAAATAATTCTACTATTTAAAATAACTCTTTTCTATTTGAAAATTTTAAAATGTAAGGTAGTCCTGTATCAAAGCTATATTTCAGCATCATTACTCCATTCTTCAGTGTCACATGGTCCTTTAGAAATCATTCTATGCTGATTTGCTGATTATCAATATTTAAAACCAGTAATTTTTTTTTTCAGGATTCTTTGAATAGAAAGATCCAAAGATCAGCATTTATCTGAAATAAAAGCTTTTGTAACATTATACACTAGACCATTCAAAAGCGATTTTTAAATTTATATTATAGAAATTATTACTTAAATTTAGCAAGGATGTTTTAAATTGATCAAAAGATGATAAAGACATTTATAATGTTACAAAAGATTTCTATTTCAGATAAATGCTGTTTTTCTGAACTTTCTATTCATTCAAAGAATCCTGAAAAAAAGTATACCCGCTGTTTTCAAATCTCATAATAATACTGTTTTTTGAGCAGAAACAGAATAGTAGAATGATTTCTGAAGGACACTGAAGACTGGATTAATGATGCTGAAAATTTTGCTTTGAAATCACAGGAATAAATTTTATTTTCAAATAGAAAACAGTTATTTTAAATAGTTAAAAATATTTAAAAATGGTATTGTTTTTGCTGTACTTTGGATCAAATAAAAGCAGGCTTGGTGAGCAGAAGGAGGGAATTCTTTAAAAAACATTAAAAATCTTATTGTTCAAAAACTTTTGACTGGTAATGTATGTTAGCCTATAGTTTGAAGTTAAAAATATTAATATTAATATTAATAAGGAGAGTGAGATTTATTTGACAGTGATTTCACATTTCTAGTTTGTATGAAGGCTGAATACCAATAAAAGGTGAAAATTTATTTATTTGCGCCATTTTTTCCTAAAATATTATATAGTTTGATAGGAGTAAGTTTCATAGAGTTGGCAAATTAATCTTTCATAAGTTTGTAGGTACAGACATCTGTTGTGGCAGTTCTTGGCCGTTTTATGAGGCTTTTTTAATAGTGTTTATATCGATATCGGAATTACTGTATATCGTATCGACCGAAATTAAGAAATATATTGTGCTATAAATTTTGGCCATATCGTCCAGCCCTAGTGCACTTTGGACAGACAACAATAAATAAGACACACAAACATAGGGTTTTGACTGACACACACAGAGCGCTTTGCTGAATGACAAAAAGCTGACGCCAGCTCCGCCGCATGTGCTTTTATAGCTTCCCGGTCATGACGTCATCCGGCGTGACGTCCCGCTCAGCTATTGGACAGATTTCACATGTGATTCAGAGCGTGGATCGCAGAAGGCGTTCCCCTAGCGTTTTCCGACACAGCTCAAGTTCCGAAGGGGAACTGGTCCATGGCTAAGCAGTGCAGCTCTTAAAGCAGCCAAAAATAACCCAAATAAACCAGATGCTGTGATGTCTGTATCAAGAACAAAAGAAAAAAAAAAAAGAGCTTCACGGATAATCTATATTTAATTTAGAATTTGGTGTTTGATAACTTTATTCAATTTCTGTAGATTTCCTACTTGCTGAAGGGCACAGGAAGCTAAATATGACATTTATTATAATGGGTTTATGTGATGAGCCACTTAAATATGGCATTTATTATAATGGGTTTATGCGATGAGCCAGTTGTTATTTTTAAGCTGTTATATTTACAGTAAGTCTAATAAATGTTGAAATTGAATGGCTAGTCAATAGTTCAATATTAGGGAAAGACAATGTCATAGAGACATCAGTGGTATTGGTATCAGTGATACTCGCCTTCAGTCATAAAGATGCCACTAAACAAATATAATTTTTTTTTTATGTCTTTGTTGTTTCTACAGTAATTTGAAGATTGTATGTGAAATTATTTATTGCAATATAAAAGTATATTTACAAACTTTAATGTTAGGTGGGATTAATAATTTCTGAAAACAATGTTAATCGATGAGACAGCATAATATATATTACAGTATATTAGATATATATATATATAATTTATATTAGATATATATATAATATGGTGGATTGATTCACATTGATATAATAATAAATGTTCTGAGCAGAAGCACGCATTATTGGAATGATTTCTGAAGAATCATGCAACACTGAAGTCTGGAGTAATGATGCTGAAAATTCAGCTTTGCATCACAGGAATAAATGTTAAAATGTATAAAAATAGAAAACAGTTATAAAACAACATTATGTGTACTAATCTTTGATTGAAAATAAACACAGCTATGGTGAGCATAAAAGACTAAAAATATCTTTAAAAATCTTACCAACTCCAAACTTTATGAATGAATGTATGCATGTATTTATGTACCAAGAGCTCCTTAAAAACCACAACAAATTCCTTGAGTGTTTGCACACACTTGGCGAATAAAGCTACTTTTGAACTGTAGAGTGTATTGAACATGGATTTATTGTTATAGGAATACACGTTTACTTTTAAATAGTGCTTTTTTGTCTTTCAAGACTCCTTTTGTCTTTTTCAATTTCAAGAACCCTTTAAGCAACTTATTATGCACATTTCTGCTCTTGAACTGAAGTAATAAAGGTTCAGTCATGAGTCACAGCTGGTACAGACCCTGTATTCGAGGCTCTTGCAATCTGATGTAATCTTTTCTATCGAGTGATGTAGTGTTCTTTAGGCAGCATCTGTTTATGCTATTTATATCTCTCCAGCACTGAGGTCTTTGAGATAGCGATTCTTTTTTCCCAAGGCATTGTTGAAACACAGCACACTTTGCAAGAATTTATTTCCCTCATCACAATCAATAGCTAAATCTTGCATCGCTCTATCTGTAATACACTTGCTCTGTTTGCAGGTAACTGGAGGATTGCATGTAAGTTGCTAAGTTGCTTTGATTTGCTTGTGTATCAGCAACATTTTCCAATTTCAGCCTCAAGATGAAAGCAACTCGTATTCCCCATGCTTCATATGCACGCTGTTTTTTTTTCTCATGGCTGACTAAAGAAAGTTCCTGACTTTTGCAAGAAAACTATTTAAATGAGCCATTTGAGTTTCTTAAAAAGAATTAAGAAAAAGGAATGCTTGTTTGCGTCAGCTCCCCGCTCTGGATCTAGCGGTGTGCTGTTTTTAGTGTTTGTAGATATTGAACTATAATCTGTGTTCATCATCTGTGTCACCTGTGTCTGCTGAGGCAACTGCACTGGCATTTTACCCTATAAGAAAATAGATTATTGTTTTTCTTGTTCACTTAAACTTCATGAATCATACAATTTCATAGCTTGAGTGTGAATTATACATCATACAGATATTCATAAATGGCAGACATAAACAGAATCCTAATTTTTCATCCTCAAAAGCAGCTTTTGTACTAGACTGAAATAGTCCTTCCATAGTTATGAAGAGGGGTAGAAATACATGAATATTTGAGTAATCTAAACTCATAATTTGTTTCTTGCAGTGCAAACACATAAAGACAGACTTATACTTAATATACCTGGGTGATATTAAGAATTAGATTTAGAATTAGAAATCATTAGAATGATTTTTGAAGGATCATGTGGCACTGAAAATTCAGCTTTGGCATTCAGTTTTATATAATTATAATTATCCATAATATTAGAAAATTAATGGATATGATAAACATAACATGATTTATATATCATCACAATAAATGGTATTATGTTTTTCATTTGTGAAATCCATTCATAATCAGTTTAGCAAAAGAGGTATTAAGCAGATATATAATATATTATGCAATAATACTACATAACACTTTTACATCACTAAGAAAATCGTAGCAAGTATTTTGTAAATACTATTTTTTATATATTACAAATAATCTTTTTGATAGATGAGAGAGAGAGAGAGCGAGAGAGAGAGAGAAAGACTGCATACTACATTACGTACATTAAAGAAAACTAACCTGCTTCTGAGATTAACAAAAAAGACCATGAATTATTGGTCTAAAATTATGACCTTGTTCGGACTAACATTTAGATTTGAATACATGTCAGATTTCCTTATATCTTGCATTTTTATGTGTTATGAAAAAGTAATGTTTGTTGACTGAGTCTAAGTAACCACTCTGACAGACTTCACTGTTGCCTTTATCTTCAGCAACAATTTCATTCAATGAGTAAAAATGATAAAATGATGTGCTCTTTTACTCACCATCATGCAGTTAAAACCCATTTGACTTTCTTTATTTCTTCCTTTGTGAAATTTCTGAAATTTGTACTGATCGTTTTGTTCTAATACAGTGACTGAGAAATGAAGTTTCAAAAAGGACATAATACTGCTTTAAAAGTATGGTCTATGCAACTCGTTCCCTTTTCTGATCCCTAGAATAAAAATAATAGGTTTCAGATCATGTAATGTACCTCTGGAGGTCCTGTGCCAGTTACAATGAATGGGAACACTAACAAATCGCTTTCTTCGGGTAATGTAGACCTTGATTCAGACTGGTTTTGTAAACTGGTTCAACTGATTCATTGAAAAGCTCCAACTAAAAAAAGACTCATACGTTCACAACCCGGACATCGTTGTTCCATGGAAGAAAGTCAGTTGCATTGGTTTGGAATGACATGAGTCAGTAAATAACGACAGAATTTTCAGTTTTCTGCGAATTACTCTTTCAAACAGAATTGGGCTTGATTGTGTTCCACAAAGATATTCAGAAATCCAGTACGGCGTTCAGTGGCAGTCATCCAGAAGATTAATCCATTATACAATGATTTCTGAAAAGCTGTCCATCAATGAGGTTACCTCTGCAGGCATCATAAGTCAAGTGTGATTTATGATGTGCGATGGACTAGCAATGAACACTTTAAGAGGGGTAAATATTTATGGCTGTAGCTCATAAAGTAGCCAGTCATGATGTGTGTACACTGAAAAAAAAAATTGCGGTGAAATCATTTTTATTGAGAAATTACTATTGAATTTTAAAAATAATTTAAAAAGACAGGACATTGAATTAAACATGACATTTTGAAGTATAAAGACAGCAATAGTATTTAATTGTAAAACACACTCCAGCAATCTGTTTTATTTACAACTTTGAAACATATTTTTTTACACCGTATAATTCAGAGTTGGAAAAAGTACCTTAAGTTAACTAGTTGAATATTTGTGTCATAGTGCCTGTCTTTTTCCATAGTTTGGATGTGCACGAACTGGCAAGATAAATAGTTTGTGTTTCTCAAACAGTTTTTGTTATTTTAATCAGAGCGATTCAGAGGCTGTCAGCTGTGGTTAATAGAAAAGAGCGAGGGAGATTTGTACTCATATACGTGAGTGCGTGTGTGTGTGTGTGTGTATTTGTTTACATCAAGCTAGTGTGTGAATACCAAAAGCAGAGTCTACTTAAAGGGAATCAATTTGCCCCATCTTTAAAAGGCAGTGCATCAGTGGGCACATTATCTGTGATTCTGCCTCATTATACACACTGATGGACAGCAGTTAACTACTGCAGTCACCTCACCCTCAGCTGGATCCATCAACAGCTGCACTGCACTGGCCGGCACACAGACTGGCTGCGTTACAAATAAAACAGCTATTCCATTTAATGATATTCTCTTCATGTTTGGAACTTGACAAAAAACAAAAGATATGATTATTCATAACAAATGTCTGGCATCTGTGCAAAAGCAGATTCACAGTATGTAACAACCATTAAAACAGACATAAAACTATTATTATAAAAAAGGATTGGGGTTTTACCGTCACGCTGACTGTTATAGTGGCATTTCTGTAGTTCTAATAATAGAGTATAGCACTAACAATGTCAAGATCATGGGTTCGATTCTGGGTAGACATGACATCAATGCATTATGAGTTGCTTTGGATAGAAGCGTCTGCCAAATGCATAAATGTAAATGTTAGGGCACCCTTGGTAAATATGAGCAAAGAAGGCTGTGAAAAAATATCTTTATTGTTTAACCTTTTGATCTTTTGCTCAAAAAGTGAACATAAAAACCCTGTTCTCATTGAAAACATACATGGCAAGGGATCCTCCATACAGAATCTCTTCAGCCTTCTTTGCTCATATTTACCGAGGGTGCCAATATTAATGGAGGGCACTGTATATGCTCTAGCACAGGGGACACCCAGGGGCTGCAATTGGGTACTAGGGAGTCCACTGAAAATTTTAGAGAGAGAGAGAGAAAGGTTGATTTGGACCAGTATTTATTATGGAAAAGGGCTGTAGAAATACATTGAAATGAAAATAAATAATAATTTGGTTCGGTTGCAATGGAACTGGTGTTCTCATAAAAAAAAAAAAAAAAAAAAAAAAACTTTTAAAATATATTTGAGCCAATAAATAGTGAAGATCACTTATTCATTTTAGTTTTTTATTATTATACATTTAAATGTATTTGATGTATTTTTAAGTATGCAAAACTCTGTAACCTTTTTTTAATTGGACTCTTTTGTTGCAGCCTTTTATAGAGTCACTGAATGCTTGTTCTCTAACAGAAATAGAAAAGATGCTTGCCCTCAAAGATAAGGAAGTTGCCCTTCACAAGCGTATGCTCGCAAACAAATGGACACCTACTTAATAAAGGAACTGCTAATTGGAAACCCTTTGCTCAGCCGCTACTCCTCACCACGACCAGTCCTCTGACCTCTCATCAACATCTATTTCTTCTGCCTTCTGTTTTTCAGCTCACCGTAACTCAGAAACCCTCACTAATGCTTTCAAGCCCCAGGACCATCTAATTAACAGACCGAGCAGATCCAAACAGACACTAAGCACCTGCATATTTTGAACTACTCCTTAACACTGATGAATACTTGATTACGACTGGCCAGCAAGAGCTCATTATTTCTGTATATTGAGTGGTTTAGTCACATCCAAGTTTCTTTTAACATTTCATCAACCCGTTTAAATGGATAGTCTGGTTGCTAGGTAATTGTAGCTAAAGCTAAGTAGTATCTGCCAGAATGCCAGATGAAAGCCAGAAATGAGTTTCATGAAACTGAAGCGTTTCTCTTTTCAAACAGCTGTACAACATAAAAGATGATGTCTAATGTGCAGTGTGGATACTTACAAAAAGGTCCAGACACTATGGAGTCAGTTTGCAGCAGCTGTTGTGTATCGTAAGCCATACTCAATCTTTTCTATAGAAAAGCTTAATATTTACTCCATAAGTATTAGTATTACTTAACTCAGTATTACTTAGTAGCACTTAACTCAAACACATTAATATTACTATACTCAAAATCATGTGGCTCAAAACTTAAAAAATTTTGTGGCAACTGACTCAAACATGTTGAGTACAACTAACTCCATTAGCTTGAGTAATGTCTTTTATTGAACAGTATTTTCCTGACCTCTTCCATTTAACACAGTGCAAAATTTGCATTGCAAAATTAGAAAACAAGGAAAAATACCATCAGTAATATATATATATTTATATATATCTTATATATAATAAATATATATATATTATATATTCTATATATAAAGATAATCCAGTGGGCGAAATATTCGACCGCCCTTATATTTTTCACTCTTTGTTATATTTCAGCCATTTGCTAAAATAATTTAAGTACATTTTTTCCTCATTAATGTACACAAGGACCCCATATTGACAGAAAAACACTGAATTTTTGACATTTTTGCAGATTTATAAAAACTGAAATATCACATGGTCCCTAAGTATTCAGACCCTTTGCGGGGGGGGGGGGGGGGGGACACTCAAGCTTTAACTCAGGTGCTGTCCATTTCTTCTGATCATCCTTGAGATGGTTCTACACTTTCATTTGAGTCCATCTGTGTTTGATTGTACTGATTGGACTTGATTAGGAAAGCCTCACACCTGTCTATATAAGACCTTACATTTCACAGTGCATGTCAGAGCAAATGAGACTCATGAGGTCAAAGGAACTGCCTGAAGAGCTCAGAGACAGAATTGTGCAAGGCACAGATCTGGCCAAGGTTAAAAAAAAATTTCTGCTGCATTTAAGGTTCCTAAGAGCACAGTTGCCTCCATAATCTTTAAATGGAAGACTTTTGGGACGACCAGAACCCTTTCTAGAGCTCGCCGTCCGGCCAAACTGAGCTATCGGTGGAGAAGAGCCTTGGTGAGAGAGGTAAAGAATAACCCACAGATCACTGTGGCTGAGCTCCAGAGATGTGGTCGGGAGATGGGAGAAAGTTGTAGAAAGTCAACATCACTGCAGCCCTCCACCAGTCGGAACTTTATGGCAGAGTGGCCCGACGGAAACCTCTCCTCAGTGCAAGACACATAAAAGCCCACATGGAGTTTGCTAAAAAAAACACCTGAATGACTCCAAGATGGTGAAAAATAAGTTCTCTGGCGGGCTGACCAGATAGGACTTTTTGGCCTTACTTCTAAGCAGTATGTGTGAGAAACCAGCACTGCTCATTACCTGTCCAAATACAGTCCCAACAGTGAAGCATGGTGTGGCAGCATCATGCTGTGGGGGTGTTTTTCAGCTGCATGGACAGGACGACTGGTTGCAAACGAGGGAAAAATGAATGCGGCCAAGTACAAGGATATCCTGGACGAAAACCTTCTCCATAGTGCTCAGGACCTCAGACTGGGCCGAAGGTTTTACCTTCCAACAAGACAATGACCCTTATCACACAGCTAAAATAACGAAGGAGTGCTTCACAACAACTCTGTGACTGTTCATTAATGGCCCAGCCAGAGCCCTGACTTAAACCCAATTGAGCATCTCTGGAGAAACCTAAAAATGGCTGTCCACCAACGTTTACCATCCAACCTGATAGAACTGGAGAGGATCTGCAAGGAGGAATGTCAGAGGATCCCCAAATCCAGGTGTGAGTAACTTGTTGCATCTTTCCCAAAAAGAATCATGGCTGTTTTAGATCAAAAGGGTGCTTCTACTAATACTGAGCAAAGGGTCTGAATACTAAGGACCATGTGATATTTCAGTTTTTCTGTTTTTAATAAATCTGCAAAAATGTCAACATTTCTGTGTTTTTCTGTCAGTATGGGGTGCTGTGTGTACATTGAGGAAAAAAAAAAAACTTAAATGATTTTAGCAAATGGCTGCAATATAACAAAGAGTGAAAAATTTAAGGGGGTCTGAATACTTTCCTACCTCACTGTGTTTATATATATATTATATATATATTATATATATATATATACTATATATATATAATTAATCAATATATATTATACTTTATTATATATTAGTATATTATAATTAATATACTTAATTTATATACATACAACGTTGATATTGGTCTTTAACTATAGATTTTTGTAAAAATATCAATTTTGTACAGTGAGTTCTCTACCTGTAGGGAGTCAAGACAAGGGATCCACAGTAGTACATCGACATACTACTACTACTACTACGACTAATAATAATAATTTTGTGTCTTATCTCCATTACGCAGTATATTACAGAAAACCTGATATTGGTCTTTATTTCTTAATTCACTGATGTTTCTATCATAAAATTCCATTTGTACAGGACGTTCACTACTATATAGTGAATACAAGGATGCACATATTTTTATACACAATATTTTTTACGGCCACTAACCATAATTGCAGAAAAAATTTTAAAATGTAGATTACTTTTATTTCAAAATGTATCTATATTTAATTTTATTTAATTTATCATGTATCCAAAATATTTTTTTTTTGTTTTGGGGGGGGGGGGGGGGGTTGGGGGGTTGTTGGGGTGGGTGTGTTGGGGGGGGGGGGGGGGGGTGGTGGGGGGGGGGGGGGGGGGGGGGTGTTGGTGGGGTAAAGGAAAAATAGAGCAGATAAGGGGAATGATATAAGGAAGTCAGCAAAAAAATAAATATTAACGTTGAGATGAGCTACGATTGCCTTTAACTGTTATTAAATTATTAATTTATTATTTGATTGTGAAGATTCACTTTTTAAGAACTTTAGACTACAGCATAATCTAAATGTAAAGATTTGGCAAATTAGAGTGCACAATTAAATATACAATATTAGCCAATATTTATGCAATATCGACCAATGCCAATAAAGGACAAAACATCTAATATTAGACGATAACCAGCCAGTAGGGTTCCAGTATATTGTGCATCTCTACTTTGAATTTGTACAAAAGAATCTGGCAGAATACAGAAATGTTCAATTAACCAGAAAGTGTATTTACTAAATAGAATTTAGACACCTGCATCCCAAAAAGCAGTACACAATCCATGTGACAGATCGTTTGGAACCAAAATCCATCATATAAATGGTACAATAGAAAAAAAAATCAGAATGAGTACGATCTATATGGAATTTCTGTCCGACAGAAAGAAGTGATGCAGAGCCTAAATAATCTGTTAATGTAAATCCTATAACCCTCTCCCTCTCCTCTTTCCTAATGGATGTGGTACATTAGAATACATTTCTTTCTCTCACGGCTTCCCACAGCTGCGATGTGACAAACTAGTTTGCCAAACATTGTAACATTGTCATTTCCTAGCAACTGAGTAAGCCAAAACCAACAGATTAGCATCCTGCTGATGAGGAGATCTCATGAGTGTTTGCACAGCCTCTCTGAGCCATAGCCTTGGTTTTTCCCTCAGTATATAACAGGAAGATTTAACTCTGATTGGAGTATAGTAAAGCTCTTCTCTTATCTTACTTGTTATTTTTGGGCTTTTGCCATTTTTGTTTACAGCATATCTTTTAAGTCTTAAAGTATCAATATCACTATCTTTAGGTTGTGCCAAAGTGTGTTATGTTTTCAGTTGCGTATGGTGACTTTAGTATGAACTCATTTCATATTATGCTGGCTCCATTTTTATAACCACTTATTAGATTTAAATACCTTTCATATCAGTGATTTGCATGATTAAAGGATGTTTAATGAGCTTCCTTTTAATAGGACAGAATATTCTTGGCAGCATTTTCCTTAATTTTTGTTAAATCCAGTAAATGACTCTAAAGCATGTTGATGTAGCCCACATATTCAGGAGATTATAATTTCATTATTACTGGGATCAACCAGCCTTCACTATTACCAATTAGTCTTTAAAGGCATAATTTGAAATGCAAATCATCGTTATTTTCATTCGTTTTATCACAATGTATTAAATCCTCTAATAATGCATACCTGCTTGTGTGATGGATTCATCTATAGTTACTTGATCAAGCATTTACATAATACTTTTAAATAACGTGTGCATGCATGTGTGTTCAAACACAAAGTATACGGGTCAGTCACGTATATTAATTTGTACAGCAATACGTTAAATGCAATGCGATTAATGCAATTAATACATACATCGACTTAAATACCTTTTTCTATGATGGACATGTTGTTGATTTGGGAATTTAAATTCCGATTTTTTTATTTTTTAAATTTTTTCTGAGGAGTTATAAGTCAAAAAAGTAGGTCATACATCTGTCCTGAAATTATATAATAAAAAAAAAAAATATATATATATATGATATATATATCTATAGTATAATATATATACATTATATATAACACTAAATGTATATATAGTAAGAGAATACCACACTGTATATAGTTTGGAACCACATTAAATATTGTTTATTACTAATTATTTAAATGCTGAAAATATTTTGTAATTGCTAAAATTTTAGAAACCGCTTCACTGAAGTTAATATTTTAAAACGGTGGCAATTAGCGTTGTGTGTTGCCAAGCAAAATGCATAAAAGGAGACTACAACGAGAGCAAAATCTCTTAAATAACAGATTGTCATTGGATATGACCATTTTAAGACAGACATGGGTTAGTTTGAGTGAAATGTCAAGGGTTGCATGCCTAATCTATAGTTATGAATTAATAATAATAAGAATAATAATAAACAACAACTGTTTTTTCTCTTACTTTTTTGAAATTCTTGAAATAACTATTATACACTCACTCGTACAACTTGGCACATGTGTTTTAAACTACTTCTTAAATATATTTTTTCAGACCTGTCATTCACCTATATGCTGCTTTGGATAAATCCAAAGAATGAAAAAAATAAATAAAATGCTACTGAGGCTCATGAAAACTAAAATGATGTTGTTTCATAACAGGCGACAATACAAAAAATAAAGTAGAATCCATTTCAAACTGAATGCCTTTCACCGTTGAACCCGGGTTTTGCTTGTGTATCTTCCTAACTGAAATCAATCTCTTAGGCTTTACGCATAATAACCTTATATTTTGATTCAGTCCGTTTTAGAAGCATTGGCCATGTCTGGCTAAGTCTTTTATTTTTATATTGCCTGCATTCCCCTCACGTATCTAATAACATGCTGCCATAGTTCTGGGTCAAGAGGTGAAGCAACGCGGCAGTGTCTTTATGCTGAGTTCGCTTGTTGGACTTAAGCCTAATATGTTCTTACATTTTTATTAGCAAGCAGATTGGATAATACAAGCGCCAGATTTGTTCCTGAGCCAATATGTCACTTGTGTCTTTATCAGATGATACTAAGGCTGGATGATTTAGAGCAAGAATCCTGATAATGAAATCTATGATACGCATGCTTTAGGAAAGGTTAGCATCATTTCTTAACTGTACACTGTGGATGTGTCACTATGAATGGGCATCAATAGGGCAAATGCAGTGCTAGTTCTGCTATGCTATGCTACTAACTGTCTGTCTGCTAAACAAGACAGCATATATTACCAAATATTGATTCTGAATGGTCCATTGAGACTTGCTTTTAAATATTTCCATATCATATCGCTAAACCGTATCATTTTTCCTGCTATCACTGGCAACCTCTTTCCTATACTGTGCAAGTTTAATGTATCTTGTATCACTCTTGTTTCACTCTTCTCACATAATACAAAATTAATATAAAATGTAATATGGCTTACAAAGGTCAGAGCCGTGGTGTGGCAAATGTATCCATGGTGTTAATGTGGGAAATGTGGGTTTGAATCTGGTCTGCGTCATCTACTGGTCCAATTATTTTACGTGGTCTTCTGCTTCGGGGCTGAGTTGCTGCTGTTCCTAAATGCTTCCACTTTCCAGTAATGCCACTTACAGTTGCTGTGTAATATCTAGCATTCTATGACTACCATGCTTGAATTCAGTGAGCTCTTCGGAACAACCCCCTTTTTTTCTCACAAATGGTGCTTGATTTTATACACATGTGGCAATGGGTCTGATTGAAGCATGTGAATTCAATAATTAGCAGGTATGTCCCTATTTTGTCCATATAGTGTGTGTGTGTGTGTGTGTGTGTGTGTGTGTTCTGGTATATATGGTTTATGAGGACACAAATGTGTATAATGACATGGGTATTACAACGTAAACATGGTTTATGAGGACATTTCCTGTGTCCCTGTAATTCAAAAGGCTTAAAAAAACATACTAAATGATGTTTTATGAAATAAAAAATTGGCAGTAGTGGTTCTGTGAGGGGTAGATATAGGTGTAGGGCGAAAGAAAATGCAGTTTGTACAGTATAAAAACCATTACGCCTATGGAGAGTCCGTGTTGGAGAGTGTGTGTGTTTATAATATATTTTTCTTGAAAATAAGTTTTATATAACCAAGTAATAGCAATTCATCTTTAAATAAATAATATAAAAAAAACAATAAAAATGTCTATTGGTAAAACACCAGACCTTAAATAAAATGTCACCTCTTTTTTATTGTTTGAATATCAATTAGTATAAGACTAGTAATCTAATTTGTATAAAAATGAGAGACATTTTGACCTCTTTTTGACCTCTTAAATAGACTCTTGCATAGTTTATACAGTACAGTGTTCGTGAGAAAACTCATCTTGGTGTACTAAACTAGGTTTGCACTGAAAAATCTCACACATGAGTCTTGTAGCATGTTCATCTGGCAATGTTCCATATTTCTTTTATTTCCTTTTGTTTATTTATTTATTTTGATATTCCTTGGGATGTCAGATGTATTCTCAGTGTGCCCCATATCTGCGACACAGATTCAGGAAAGAGAACAGAAACACCGGGGGCCTATGCTGTGCTATAATTCCTGTTCTTGGCTCAGGAGAGAATGAGTCACAACGGTGCCTTACAATCTGCAGAAAAGAAGCAAATGACAAAATCTCTTTCTGGAAAAGTACAGAGTCATTTGCTCCGTAAATGTGCCAATGAAACTAAGTTGCAGTGTTAACTTAATCTGTTGCAGTCTGAATGTGATTTTATCATGTTTGATATCTTATTTTATTTTTAAGGGATAAACGCCTTTTAAAGAATCCATGAAATCAAAATTGGACATTTGTGGCTTTCTCTGTGATAATATACATTTATTACACTAATTTATACATATATTACACTCATGAGTTTGTACACGTTTTTAATGCTTTTGATGATGAGACTCTCCCTCCCATTGATAGATAAGAATAAGAAATAATAGATAATAAGAAATAAGTTAATCCTTTTACTGTGCAATGGATGAACTACTCTATCCATGAATGAAAGAGAAATATCTACCAATCAGAGAAATACAGCAATTAAAAATATTATATTTATTATATTATATTATATTATACATGCAGTTTATTGTTGATTTGCAAATGATATAATTAAGTCTCACTAAACTCTCTCTATTTTGCTTAAATACTTGTGGTGGTCTAAGAGGTATGTCTACAATATCAGATCAGTGGATTATCTCTTCTAACCTGGGTGATGTTATCTTCCCCCACGTACTGTGTGTTTAAGCCCACTGGCATGCTTCTCAATCCCTTCCACCATCCTTCATGTCCTCCCACCTCCTCAGAAGAGCCCTCGCTGAAATATCAGATTAGTCAAAGATGAAGCACCTCATCACATCCCCTGTTTTATCTCAAATGTGTTGCATGACAGTCTGGCTTCACCCTGAGGTTAAACTGGATTTGGTGCACTTGACTCCACTCAAGTCGAGATAGAAGAGATCTGGGGTAGTGGATACCTCGCTTACGCTGTTTTTCATTTGTTGGGATGAAAGCGCCCTGGCCACCTTTGCCCTATTTCAGGCTTTACTGCTGATATTTGCGAAAAAAAACAAAAAAAGTATAAACACGTTACCCCAGATGTTTCTTTTCTCTGGTTGCATAATGGCATAACATTGTATTGGCTTCATAAAATAAGAAATATCCTAGATTGCATGGGAGTAACATTTGAATCTTCATTCACCTTAAGGTTACAGCCAAATTGATTATTGGTGTTTGTAACAAATGGGGTCATGGCACCATTTTTATTATATATTTATATAATACTTTCGATGTATTTGTTGCTTGCTGAGAAAAAAAAGTCAGAATATGCAAAGATTCACAACGCCTTACAGTATTGTGGTGAAACATAATGCTGATGTTTTTGCCATGGCAACATGGCTTAATGTCACCTTGAGGAAAAGATAGTTAATTCAGCTGCCTCTTGAAATAGGAGTTTATTTCTCTTTATGCGCTTCTAATACTCAGATTGATTCTCCAACATTTTCATTGCATTATAATTTCAGCTTCATAGATCTATGTTTGAATTGTTTACAGTTCATTAGTGTAAAGTTTCTGTTTTTCAGGATTTTTACCAGCCATTATAGCTAATATCTTCCTGTTAAACGCTAAAGCTGAGACACATTTGGAACAGCGAAACTAGCTTCATTAGTCTTACTCACAGAGATGAACCTCCACGCTGATGTGAGATGACACAATTTTACAAATATGATATTGTGCTCAGCCCACCTTTGATATCTGTATTACTTTCATGATGGGAAAATGGGCCGTTTCGATGATTTGCTCATTTATGATGCCAAAACGATTTCTCATTTAATAGAGTAAAGAGATTCTCACAAGAGCTGCTCTGATCGTCCACGTTCAACCATCCTGACCTTGAGTCATGACTTTTCATGATGTTTTGAAATACTTATTTAATGTTTTACATTATGAATCCTAAATGACCTTGTCATGAAAACACACAAATTGCTTGATATGTACTTGATTTGTAAAGAGTTAATTGAAGGGAAGTCAGACTTCCCTTGATCTAATTTTAGTTTGTTGACAGAACTGCAGTTTCCGTTCATGATTAGGAAATCAAAGAATTCATTAAAAACCAGCTTTTAATCAAAGCCCCTTTGTCTGAGCAGTTTATTTGACATGAGAGCATCGTATCACACTTTTCCCATCACATGTGTATTAAATAGATCATTACAGGCTGTCAGATAGATCTAAGCTCTTTTCAGTTAATTTAGAGTGGGCAGATTGAATTAGTCTTGCCCTCCCTTTGGATTCCTTTCATCCCAGGTTTTATTTCAACTTTTTTTTCCTGAGAACCATGGATAAATGCAATTCAAATTAACAATCAAAACTCCTATTTTAGTGGAAAGCAAATGAAGGCATTATATTTTTGACATAATAAAGTTCATAAAAGGTCTGACTGAGAATTGGTGCTATGTGAGATTTTTGTGCCAGTAGTGTAACAGAACATAATTGTTTTCCAGATTCAAGTTTTCCAGAACACTCCTCCCACCATCTGCCATTGGTGAACAGATGGTTAGCTGGTTAGTATCTGCATATTAAACTTTGGATTTTTTAAATATGTAATATAATGTAGTATAAGAGTAATACGGATTGGTGATGTTATTATGGTAATAGTATATTATATAATGTAGAGTATTTGAAATGATAATATATTATTATATATAGATAATCATATATTAATTAAAACAGATTATATTAAATAAAAAAATTATTATATTTTTCTTGTGGGGTTCAGGAATGGTGTGGTGGAGGGACCTCTCCTGCTTTTCATCGCAGGGTTCTGGTTTCCAATTTCATTCTAGCGTGGTATAAGATGATGTATTTGAAGTCTCTTAAAACGCATTCTTAATGTCAGTGGACAACGCTAGCAACCAGACACTGCAGATGAAACCTCTACCCTTTTCACTGAAATGAAAAATTAACCAGCGAATTGCAAACTCTAAAAGCAAGTCAAGTCAAATTTCCACACCGTGGGGAATTAACAATGAAAAAGACATGCCGTACAATGCTGTGGCATTTTACATAAACGTCCACCTTTCTGTGGGTTATTATAGGCTGACATTTTGCGAAAGGTCTGGCCTTTATGGACTGAGTCGTTATCCAATGTACATTTTTAGTGGTGAAAAAAAACAAAAAATCCCCAGCCACCAGGAAAAGAGGCAAAGGGCATGCAGGAGAGATGTTATGCAGGACAGAGAAATTGATCAGTTCAGTCGGTCCTTCTGTGTGCCACTCTTCATCCTGATTTTTCAGGCCTAATCGATGGATGCTTGCTAGGGAGGCACAATCTGCCAAATGCCTTGGTCCTCAAATCCCTGACCCTGAACACCCCAGAGATCAAGGCTTGACTGGTTAGCATGGCCCATTTAGCTCCTGCTGGTAGATGCTGTAACCCAGCCACACATCTACCATTGAGAAGCACGGGAACGTGAAGTTTTCTGCAGGTATTCTCCTTGGAAGGCATTCCTGAGATCCTTACTGTAAAAATAATTTTTGTTCATTTAAATTGTGCAGTAAAACTATATGAAAGCATCCTTAAGAAAAGATGTGTATCTTTAAAAATAATTAAAATATCCTTCAAGTGAAATACCATAATTATTAGTTCTGAGCACATGAAGGACAAAATGAAGTGGGAAACTCAGAATACTAAATGATACACGAGTTGCTGATTTGTGACATCACAAGGGGCGTATAAGTTTGAAAATTGCAGAAGGCATGTTTAATGCCAGATGACAGTAAGGGCACTCCACCTACTTGTTCCCCAAGTTCCTTCGGTATATGTTATTTGACTCCACAACCCCGGCCACCGTTCCCGCCCGACTTCTCCTCTAGAATTCCCCTCAGCTCAGTCCCTCCCTCCCCCTTAGCTGTTCTCCCTTCCCAGTGCTCGGTTACTAGACTGTGTATGTTTTGAAGCAGCTTAGTATGTCCTTTTATTTAACGGTGCATAGAGTACCCCTTCCGAACCCCATGTCAGACTCCAGTAAACCGCGCTATAAATATGTTTCTATGCTTCCGTGAAACTTAGTCCATCGTCCACGTAGTAGTCTACCATGTATGTCTACTGTGACGTGAGTAAAAGGTCGAGTATCTCGTCTTTAATTTTCATACTTTGCAGTCAGTCTTTTCCTTGTGTGTGATCTAGTGGGGGTCTCCCATTTATTTTTTTGATGTTAGGAGTCAAACTTGTAATGGCTCCGGCTTCCATCAAGCTGACCACTGATTCCAGTAGTCAGGTAGAGTACTTTTGCTCACCTACTTGTACATTATGCTGTTGTAATCTTCACAAGATTATCATTTGTTTTAGCTCAGATTTTATGCGTCCCTGACGTGAAACATGTTTAAGAACAACGGCATTGACATCCCCGTATCTAGACAAATATAGCAGCAAGATATAGACAATAGGCACGGTATATTTCACTGTTTGCTTAATGATTTTTTATTATTATTTTCTTAACATACCATCTATAAGTGATAGCACTGAGTAATTTAGAACATTCTGAATTGGGATGTAGTTACTGAGCTTATTGGAATTCTAGAGTAGAATTATTTGCGTTTATACTTTTTCCGTGTTATTTTTATTCGAAATAACATATACCTGACTGAACTTGGAAGCAGAATTAGTTTATTTCTCCTTACGCATTGTTCAAATTTTGTAATTGTTTTTAACAGAGGCAGACTATTCAAAGTTTTAAAATGATGTTTTGAGTGACAATTTGAGTGATATTTTTAATTACAAATCAATTTAGATTTGGAATATCAATTCAGAATATCTTTATATCTGTAATACTTTGATTTGTCTCCCTTTTGCTTTAATAGCAGCAGCACTCAAGCTGCATGAACTGCTCAGATTTGTGTCAAACCCGATGATCCGGCATGATTTGAGATTATTCATGTACTGAGCAAGAACATCTGACTGTCTGTACAAAGACTCATGATCAACGTCAAAAATGCAGTTCTCTGCTCTCTATAGTGACTAATAAATTTTAAATTTGATTTTAAATGCCAGATTTCAATGTCTGAACCTGTCTCTGTCTGTTTTTTTATTTAAGGGTGCTTCTCTCTTCTCTCTTCTCTCTCTCTCTCTAATGGCTGCTTATTTGGATCAATAGTTCTGCTCATTTTTTCAGATGATTCTGTCATTCATAAAATGTTGACAGTGAGAGGACTTGAGAACATTATCTACAGCAGATAAGGTGTAACCTATGTTGATTCACATACTCTCTCCCCCTCTTTCTCTCTCTTTCATGATCTGTTCTCCTCCAGCTCATCCTCTGTTCCTCTCACTTGCTCGCTTTATTTCTTTTGTCTTTCTTCTTTGCTTGCTGCATAATCCAAACATGTTCCGAGTGAAGCGATCTTTTTCTCCGGCATTAGTCACAACAAAGAAAACAAGACGCAGGGATCTTTTAGATTGCCCTATATGTGTCTGTCACCTTTCTTCTTTCTACACTATCATTAAAGCAATGGATGCCACAGATCTTCAAAATAACAGCTGAACTGAAAGGGTTTCTAGAGAGAAGGACCTTTAGACATGAGTTATTTATGAACCTTTAAGACAATTCTCTCTAAGTGTTGAAGAATAGCTGCAAAACATGTTAAAGTTTAGCAAAGATTAGCACAGCAAACTGTTTCCACACAAAAGCAGTTTAATCGGAGTACTGAAGCATCTCTTCCATTGACTTCCATTCAGAAGAAACAGTCATCCTATTAGGCATTACACCTGTTTGAGAATTGACATTTTGCTGAAGTGGTTTGAGATTATTACTTATTATTTGCTCCTATTTTGTCTCATTAGAGAGAACATTCAGACAGCACATTTATGCATTTGGCAAATGCTTTTATCCAAAGCGTCTTATGTTTCATTCAGTGTATGAATTTTTGCGAATTCTTGAATTTCCTGGGAATTGAACTGCTAGCGTTGTGCTCTACACTCACTGTCTGAGCAGAAACACTGCAGACACTAGCAGATCTCCTTTAAGGCTAAAATTGGATTGTTTTCACAGATGCATTTCTACAATAGTTAAAGGTGCACTTTTTTTTTTTTTAAAGGGGACATCGGATGCCCAATTTTTGAAGCTGTATGATTCTTGGGGTCTTCATGAAATGTCTGCGAACAACTTTGGTCAAATCGAAACATATGATAATTGCGACTCTTAGGTTTTTTGAGGGGATTAAAAAGGAAGTGAAGGTTTGATCATTGTAGTGTGGGTTGTGTTCCACAACATGCTAAGACCATCTATATGCAAACGTAAAAGTGAATTTTGGATCAGATGTCCCCCTTTAAACATAAAAGGGCAAGTTCAGTATCACATGTTAATGGAGTGGTGAAGTGTATTTAACAAAAACATTCTCACGTGATGCTCACAGTGTTTTCAGCATCTGCTGTCTCACTATATGAGGACATGAACACATGGACATCATCTACGAAGCTTGCCGGGAATGAGCATTTCACCATTTAATTTAATAAAAGCACTATCTATATATAACTATACTTTGTGTTATATTACCTTGGCATTAAATTACAAATAAATAAATAATTAAAATAGTTAATATAGCTGCGAGTGCTTATACACAGCTGCCGGTAGGAGTGCATTATAAATTTAAAATACTAAAGATTTCTCCAAGGTTTCCTTTTTAAGAAATTCATGGAGACTCAATAGAAGAATTTTTCTTTTGCTGTTGCTGGAACAACAAAAAGTATATTTGCTAAGGTCTCACATGCACCTCTATATAAGTTCACACTGCTATAGTGTTCCAAACCCGGAAATGTAAACAAAGATACAGTTTTGCATTATAATGACATTTTTGCAGATTTTACCTCAGAATTAACTCAAAGATGCAATAGACCTTAATCAGGTTAGATGCCATATTGAATTTAAAACAGAAGAAAATGAGACCGTGAGGGATAGACTTACAGTATTTACTATGGCATACACTGTATAAAGGTCAGAGATCACCAAGTTTTAACAGCTTTCAAAACTGTTTTATGAAGTTTTGTCAACTGAATGTTTACATACTGCACAACAGTACAATTCGCTGAACGCACTGTACTTCAATTCCTCACAGCTGCATTTTCATACCCATCAAAAATTAAATATGGCTCTACCCTGACTAAGGTCTATAAAGTCTGTGCATCTACTAATGACTATTTCCTCAATATAATTACAAAGTAACTCAATACATTTAGTTCTCAAAGAATTGTGGTCTATATGTGTTCTGGTTAGTAAGTGGGTTTGTGTGTGTCCATGTCTGCTGCTCTCTGAAATGAAGACTAATGGTCGGCTCATCCAGGCCTGACAAGCCCTGAGGACCAGTGTTCATACTCCTTCCGTCTGTCATCCATCATATTTCACACGCTCTGATGTCAGGAAATGGTGCTAAGCTAAGCGCCGTCAGGACTAGACCCTTCTCCCCTGAGAGTTTCTGCACATCTACACCTTCACCAGAGCTACAGGACACACAACATTAAGAGACGCTCCCACTGACCATTACCCTTATGTCCCTTGAGATGTGCAGTTATTCACTGCAGAACACAATCGGTTTTGTTACAAACAAAAATAGTCTTGTCTGTTATTCTGGTAAGAGGCGGTTATATGTAATTTTCCTAAACACACTTCTGTTTATATGAAATCGAATTTAGCCACAAGCTATGTGGTTTAAGGATTTTATATCTATTATATTTCAGTTTGATCTCTGTAAAGCCTGCAGAACCTAAAATAGCAAATGGAGAAAATATAACATACCATATGGAAGAATGATATGATATTCAATAACTTGAGATTCCCTTTCGTGGAACTTCGAACTGCGTCCTCTAGGGGTCGCTATGGGGGGGAACGCCTCGTCGTGACCCGTGTCTGAAGCCTACATTGAAAAAACACCAACTTGTTTGGCCGGCGACAGCCATGACGTCACTACCGCCACGACTAGTACAAAATAGGCGCCGGTAACGCACATCATCACTTCTTCGTCTTCACTGACCGTTCTGTTCGAAGCGTGCATTCCAAAAGCAAAGTAAGAAACTATTTCTTTTCCTACTATGGCGAGCACTACCGGAGCGTTTAGAAAGTGTGTACATCTGTGTCAGCGGTTTCGACATTCGATGATTTCACACGATGCTACTTGTTGTGTTGGGCGAGGAGACGCAACGATGTCCTCGAGGGGGGCAAATTGCGTACACGTTTGGAGATATTAGCTGAAAAATCTCCGTTCTCGTTTGTCTCTCTTCTCGTGTGGAGAGGGACAACCATCGGTTTCCCGTGGCTCGGGACCCGCCGCTGCTGAGGCACAGAGCAGAATGAGCTCGTGGGGATCTCAGGTGGACCTAGCCGATGAGGCTGAAGGGGGGGTTTCCCTCTTCCGCGCATCGGCGTCGGGCGAGAGACAGCCGCTGGACGATGATATCCTCTCTCTAATATCATCTGATCCAGGGGCCAGTGCTCAGTTGGGCCCAGCCCAACAAGAGCAGGGAATGGATGTGGAGAGTGAAGAAGCCGAGGCTGAGCTTTCCCAGTCCACCTGCCCTGTGTATGGTGAGCTGCTAGAGGTAATGGATCGGGCCACGGCAAGGCTTGAATTACTGTGGAAACGAGCCAAGGAGGTGACGTCGCGGGGTCGCCTCGACGAACGTTATCTCTCTGGTCATACACCTCCAGCTCAAGTGAGCCTCCTTTCCTTCCTGATCTCCACACTGAGATCGAGAAGGAATGGAAGAGGCCGTTTTCCTCACGCATATATCGGTCTCAGCATACGAGTTATGCGAACATCGAGTCGATGCGCGAAAGCGGCTATGAGATGATGCCCCCGGTGGAAGAGACGCTAGCCAGCTATCTCTCTCTGGGGGAGACGTCATCTCTCAAAACTCCCTCCTTGCCATCCATTCCTCTTCAAGCTACATCTAAAATGAATAGCAAGGCATACGCAGCAGCAGGTCAGGATGTGGCTTCGTTGCACACTATGGCGGTGCTTCAGGCATACCAGGCTGACCTGCTGAAGGACCGGGATGAGGGGCAGGGCCTTTTCCCCTGGTGATGAAATGGCTGAGTTGCGCCGCACCACGGATCTTGCTCTTCGTGCTACTAAGCAGGCAGCCTCTGCCATGGGCAGAGCGATGGCTGCTATGGTGGTGACGGAGCGGCAGTTGTGGGTGAACTTAGCGGACATCGGGAAGAAAGAAAGGGGCTTTCTTCTCGATGCCCCGGTTTCGCCCTCTGAACTGTTTGGCACCTCCGTTGAGACGGTGGTCGACACATTCAGGGAGGCGAAGTCGCGCTCAGCAAACGTTCAAATCCTTCATACCACGAAGGACCAGGTCTGAGCCCGAACAAACCAGGGTCCTGGCCCGTCTCGGTTCGAGGAACAGAGACGGGCACAGAGGGCTAGTGTCACTACTCGCGCCCCGCCTCCACCTGTGGGTGGGGGTAGGAAGTATCGTGGGTCAAGGGGAGGCAGGCGAAACCCGAGGGGTGAGACCTGGGCAAGTCGCCAGCGCTTTCGTCCGGGTCAGAGTAATACTTAGGTATTCACTCTCTCCCGCAGGGGGTGCAACATATACCCTGTCCTTCCCTTTTTCTAATTCCCTTTTTATGACCACCATCTCCAGCAGACCGAGGTTAGCTGTAAAACATTTTCAAACAGTCTCCTACTGGGCCATGATGTTGTTGGTGGTTCTATGGCTAGATCATAGTAGCCGCCTGACTGATGGTCCGGTCAAAAAATCCCCGGACAGAGCCCCGGCAACAAGGCTTGTGGTGGGTGAGTATGATCCATATATCATGAGAGCATGTATACTAATGAGAGACTGAAGTGGTCATGAGTAAAAAAATGTATAAAGTTACCTGCAGCAGATGATCCAGTCAGAAGATCCTCGGAGCAGAGCTCCAGCAAAGAGGTCATGGGGGTGAGTACGATCCAAACATCATGATATCTGTATATCGAGGACAAACCGAGATGGCTGTGTGTGTGTAACCATCCATAAGTTCCTTGCAGTGTTTCCCGGGACCTGTACATTTCTGTCCCTTGCTAGACGCCCTCGATGAGGTGCCGTTGCTGGGCTCAGAAGCCAGGTGCTCTACTTGCAGTAGGCATGTCACTCGTCGATATATGTCCAGACGTTAAGAAAAGCCGGGCTTCGGCTTCATATCTCCTGGATCATGCGGCCGAACACAGGCTTTTGTGGGAGCCTTTGTGAACATCAGGCCCCCGGGGCTATGCTGCGATGCACCCGGATTGGGCTACAGTGCCTGGTCGCCCCGAGGGGTTTCCTGGCCACCGGCGTACTCCTTTTTGCTGAGGCAACGAACGGGAGGTACGGAGGCATCACCAGGATCCTCCTGTGTAAGACTGTCCTAGGCAGGGCTCCCATCACCACCGAGATGTGCGAGCCGGCCTCTTCCGGCTGGCCGATATGGTCGGGTCTCCATGAACTTAAATTCCAGATAATATAGTAAATGTCCACGTAAAGCAAGGCTTTGCGCATTTCTCCAAATGCCACGTGAGTGGGGATGTGCACGTGAAGCTGTGCGCATTCCTTTAAAATCCACATAGCTGGTAGATGGGAACGTGTTGCTTTGCCCATTTTCTAAAAATCCACTTAGGTGGTAAATGGGCACGGCATTCTTTGCCCATTTCTCTAAAATCCTATGAAGGTAAGGGTTACGCGTGCTGTCTTCGGGTCCTTGTTGCAAGGGAGTAACACCCGGTACCTGGGGCACTTCAACTCGTGTGTCTTGGTCGACACACCCTGAGACAAGCACTCCCTCACCTCTGAGGAGGGTGTGGAGCTGCTGTTCCGAACCGGCCATACGACGGGTGACAAAGAACTAAGAGTGATCTTTGTGCACCTTCTAAAATCCACGTGAGTGGTAAGTTTGCACGTTATCCTTTGCCGCTTTTCTAAAACCCACGTAAGTGGTGGGTGGGCACGTTAAGCTTTGCCACCCATCTAAAATTCCACCCAGGTGGTAGGTGAGCACGCTATGCTTTGCCACTTCTCTAAAATCACCTGGAATGGGAACAGTATTCCTCCGCTGAGGAAAAACGGAGGTGTCTCTTTCATGAGAGGCTTGAGCTCGCTGTCTTCCAGAAAGACCTCTTACCAGCTGCATCAGTAGGTTTGGGCCTTCCTCCGCCTCCCTGATGCGCTGGCGGTGTGGCTAGCCTGCAGTATGCTACCCCTTTGATTTTTAATCATGCTGCTGGTTGGGGGCCCTCCCTTCTCGGTGAGAGTTGGGTTGGGCTCCCCAGCTAGAATGAGCTACTGCCAGCCAGGGAAAACCCGGCATTAGTAAGGGTCGAGCCCCCCGGGCGTCTGAGGACCAGGCGTGGGTTCCCACGCCAAGATTGTTACTAGCTGGTTCCGCTAAGTGGAACGGTGCGCTGCGGGTCGGAGTACCCTTCTCTGGAGAACTGGGTGTGTTGCTCCCCCAGCTGTTAACTGCTGGCTGTTCCACCAATGGAACGTGCTGTAGGTCGAGCTCCAGCTGAATGGATGTCTGCTCCCTCAGCCACAGGTTCGCGGCTAGCCACGCCAGCATGACAGCCGTAGGTGAGACTGATGACTACTCAGACTTCCATCTATAGGCTGCCCTCCAGAAGTGCCACGAGAACCCCCTAGAACGGTTGTATCCATCTACATATGGACATTCTAAAATCCACATAGTGGTAAGTGGGCACGGTATCTTTGCCCACTTTTCTAAAATTCCGCGAAAGTGGTAAGTGCGCACGTTCTACTTTGCCCAATTCTCTAAAATCCTATATGGTAAGAGTTCCGCGCACAGCTTCGTTCTCTTTTCTGGTGGTCTAAAACCCCGGTTACGCCTGGGACCATCCTCATGGTATCCTCGAGAATACCTGCTCGACAGGGTGTTTCACTAGGTCCTGTTGAGGGCCAGGTCCTTCTGCAAGGGGTAGCCCCTGTGTGACAGGCCAAGACTAGTAATTGATCCAGTAAGTAGGCTCTTGGTCGTATTCCCTGGAAGGAATCCTTCATGATTCTAGGCCCTGGTGCCACCTCCGAGGAGGCTTTTTTTTTTTTGGCACAGCTGGTACGGTGGCCCTTGCCGTCCCGCAGTTCTGGGCACCGAGTCAGCCGCCCTCATTACACCAGAGGTTGATCTCGAGAGATTGATTCCCGTGGTAGACTATTGGTAGCTTGGGTTCTACTACCAATCTTGTCCCAGGGGGACCTGCAAAGCACTGTGAGGCGCTAGTAATGTCCCTTGGCAGCCTAGGCTTCTGGCCGTAGGGAGTAATGTCACTGACAGCCATCTAAGTCCAGGACAGGGGCAACTCCCAAAGCGATATGGTGTAGTTGGTACTTAGAGGCTCGCCATGGTTCTGGCTTGCACTACCCTCAGCATGGCGGCGTGGGTATACAGTTCCCCATAGCGACCCCTAGAGGACAAAGTTCCCATGAAAGGGAACGTCTCAGGTTACTTATGTAAAAACCAACACCCGGGTTCCCTGAGGGTAACGAGACACTGGTCCTCTAGTTTTGTGCCATGCTGAGGACACAAGGCTTCGACGAAGAAGGAGCTGTGCCGTACCGGCACCTCTTTGTACTAGTGAGACGTAGTGAAGTCATGGCTGTCGCGGCCAAAACAAGTTGGTGTTTTTCAAGAGGCTTCGACACGGGTCACGAGAGCGGTTCCCCCCCATAGCGACCCCTAGAGGATGCAGGTCTCGTTTCCCCTCAGGGAACCCGTACATAAGAACCCGAGACGTTTTCCTATCTCCACCACTCTGAACATCCACACACACCACACGCACACACACACACACAACACACACACACAACACACACACACACACACCACACACACAACACATATGTGGTTTGCTATCCTTGTGGGGACTCTCCATAGGCGTATGGTTTTTCTGCTGTACAGACTGTATATTCTATCGCCCTACACTAGTGACCTGCAATATGGCAGGAGAGATCCACTTTCCTGCAGAGTTTATCTCTAACCCTAATCAAACCACCGAGTTGAGAATGAATGTCTCAGGATCCATAAAAACCAGGTAGGTTTGTTTGATTATAGGGTTGGAGCTAAATCTGCAGGAAACTGGATCTCGCGAGATAGATTTGAGGATCACTGCCCTACACCAACCCTACACCTAAACCTACCCCTTACAGGAAACTTTCTGCATTTTTAGATTTTCAAAAAACGTCATTCTGTATGAATTATAAGCTTTTGTACCCATGGGGACCACAATTTAGGTCCCCACCATGACATGAGTCCCCATGAGTCTATGTGTATTCAGGTTTAAGTCCCCACCAGAATAGAAAAGCAGGTACACACACACAGACATTACATATACAGGTTTTTCTTTAACTTTGGTCTCCCAGGAGATTATTTTTATTAAAACTAATAAATTTGTTCCCTTTTGTCATATGAATGTCACATTAATAATGTCACCATGCCTTCAACATTTATTTTCCAAATGTCTTTTATATAATTTTTTTTTCACTTTTGTTCCAGACTTCAGTCATGCAAATATTACTGCAGCTTTAAAAGAATGACAGTCTAAATGAAGAGTGAAATAAACTATTTCAATATTTCTGAAAAAACATGAAAATTATTTTTATCCATTAAATTTTTTTTTAATTCAACCACATTTTGTCCGCCACTTTGTCATATCGTGAGTGTTTGCAAGAAACCTGTCAGGAGAGTGTGGAAACCAAAAGGGGAGAGGAGGGAGAGTGAGAGAGAGAGAGACTTGATGTGCAAAATAAGATTAAGGTAAATGGAAGTTGTGAGAAGATTTTTACTGTGCATCACTTCAAACAAGCTGTAATTTAGTAAAATTATGCAAGGTTTTGTTATATATATAGGAAAAACAAAAAGACAAAAAGGATTCTATGTACACTATATTTTTGTTAAAGCGCTTGCACGACTATTCAAATGTAACGTGCTGGGTCAGGGAAGGCAGGCGGAGATGTGGATCTAAGTGCAGGAAGTTTAATAACAATAACCAAAACAAACAACAAACCAAAAACAGAAAGAAACAGAAACACGAACATGTTACATTTTGGGTACGGTATACATATATATATATATATATAGTGGGTATGGAAAGTATTCAGACCCCATTAAATTTTTCACTCTTTGTTATATTACAGACATTTGCTAAAATCATTTAAGTAAAAATTTTTTCCTCATTAATGTACACACAGCACCCCATATTACAGAAAAACACAGAATTGTTGACATTTTGCAGATTTATTAAAAAAAGAAAAAATGAAATATCACATGGACCTAAGTATTCAGACCCCTTGCTCAGTATTTAGAAGAAGCACCCTTTTGATCTAATACAGACACGAGTCTTTTTGGGAAAGATGCAACAAATTTTTCACACCTGGATTTGAGCATCCTCTGCCATTCCTTCTTGCAGATCCTCCAGTTCTGTCAGGTTGGATGGTAAAAATTGGTGGACAGCCATTTTTAGGTCTATCCAGAGATGCTCAATTGGGTTTAAGTCAGGGCTCTGGCTGGGCCATTCAAGAACCGTCCCAGAGTTGTTGTGAAGCCACTCCTTCGTTATTTAGCTGTGGATTAGGGTCATTGTCTTGGTGGAAGGTAAACCTTCGGCCCAGTCTAAGGTCCTGATCACTCTGGAGAAGGTTTCCGTCCAGGATATCCCTGTACTTGACCACATTCATCTTTCCCTCGATTGCAAACAGTCATCCTGTCCCTGCAGCTGAAAAACAACCCACAGCATGATGCTGCCACCACCAAACTTCACTGTTGGGACTGTATTGGACAAGTGATGAGCAGTGCCTGGTTTTCTCCACACATACAGCTTAGAATTAAGGCCAAAAAGTTATATCTTGGCCATCAGACCAGAGAATCTTATTTCTCAACATCTTGGAGTCCTTCAGGTGTTTTTTAGCAAACTCCAGGCAGGCTTTCATGTGTCTTGCACTGAGAGGCTTCCGTCGGGCCACTCTGCATAAAGCCCCGACTGGTGGAGGGCTTCAGTGATGGTTGACTTTCTACAACTTTCTCCCATCTCCCAAATGCATCTCTGGAGCTCAGCCACAGTGATCTTTGTGTTCTTCTTTACCTCTCTCACCAAGGTCTTCTCCCCCGATAGCTCCGGTGCCGGACGCAGCTCTAGAGGGTCTGGTCGCCCAAACGTCTGCCCTTAAGAGTAGGGAGGCCACTGTGATCTTAGGACTTAAGTCGCGAGCAGAATTTTGTTTGTAAACCTTGGCCGATCTGCCTTGCCACCTTCTGTCTCTGAGCTCTTAAGGCGTTCCTTTGACCTCAGGATTCATTTGTGGACAGCACTGGGAGCTGCAAGTACTTATAGACAGGTGTGCGGCTTTCCTACTCAAGCCAATCAGGATAATCAACCACATCTGGACTAAATGAAGGTGGAGACCCATCTCAAGGATGATCAGAAGAAATCGACAGCACCTGAGTTAAATATATGAGTGTCATAGCAAAGGGTCTGAATACTTAGGCCCATGTGATATTTCATTTTTTCTTTTTAAATAAATCTGCAACCCTTGTCAACAATCTGTGTTTTCTTCCCCTAGGGGTGTGTGGTAATTAATGAGGACACCAAACCTACCTTCACGCTTTTAGCACATGGCTGCAATTAACCCCAGAGTGACCAATTAATAGGGGTGGCGAATTACTCTTCCGTACCCACTGTATATTATTATCTATATATGATAATTTTTGTTTTCCCTTTAGATGATAGTCTCTTGTTAATCAAGCTTTGTCGTCAGAGATCGTGTTGCATATTCGGCAACGTCTACCATGGCAACTTTTCTGTAAACTGTAACTGTTTAAGCAGATTTCCCGAAACCTTGTAAGAGCTGTGTTCACTGAACAACATTGCAATTCAGCTCATTTGACAAATGCTGCTTGGCAGACGTTTCATGAGAGGACTTTGCTGTTGCTGCAGAAATGAGGCACTTAGTGTCTCGAATTTACAAGAGCTTCATCAGTCTTAAGTCAACACTAGCTCCTATTTCGGTTTTGTTGCTAAGGGATGGGATTTGTGTTGCCAATTTGTAATTGAGTTGACTCTGTAACAAGAGTGTAGGAGGACTGAGCAGAACGGCTTCACAACACATGTTAACTCAGGGAATATGAGTCTGCCCATATGTGGCTAGGAGTGCCTGGATTTCATTAATACAAATTTTTGATAATAGTTAATCCAATGTCTTAATTATCTATCTATTTTCATCTACACGTGTACTGCTATATGCCTCACACTTCCTTTAAAGGGGTCATACAGCATCATCGCTTTATTTTTCCTTGAGGCCCACTTATACATTTTTTTTCTACTTCTATCTCTGACCATTAGAATGAAATAGTTTTTCTAAATATAAGCAGTGTATAATACAAAAAACAAAACAAAACAAAAAATTCTTGGCCAGAAATATCAAAGTCTGATTTGCTGAATTCAGCTCATTTGAATTGATGCAGCCTACATGCAGTGGCCATTTGTTTCCATGATGATTTAATATAGCAATAAAATAAAAAATATTTGTAATAATAATTTATTCCATTTATCTTTTATAAAATGGCCAGTTACTCTGTCTGTTGTTGCTCCACCAACAATAATAATTCCAAAGACACCACAGAGTACCGTTTCAACAGAAACTAACTCACAGTAGTTCTTGAATGATACAGTGTTTTGAACAAATTGGTTAAGTAAATGATTCAGTGACTCAAAAAAATTACATCTTTCATTCATGTACAAATCAAAGTTTTTGAATGAATCGGCTGAGTGAATGATTCAAATGAAAATTCCTAAAAACAGTCACAGTCACACTTATTTGTGTAACAATGAAACCTGCAGAAACCACTAACAGACTAATATTCTGATGTGTGTGTCTATATATACACTATCATTCAAAATTTTGGGGTCAGTAAATATTTTTTAAAAGTGAAGATTTTTACATTGTTCTTAAATAAATACTGTTCTTTGTATTCATCAAAGAATCCTGCAAAAATGTGTCACAGTTTTAAATTGTATTATTACTTCACAATATTATTGTTTTTACTGTGTTTTTGATTAAATAATTGCAGCCTTGGTGAACATAAGAAAATTCTTTCAAAAACAAATCTAAATAATCTCAATCATCTGAACACTGAATTATCATTGTTGATGTGTAATTGTGGCTGTCATGTGTTCATATCTACTTGACGTTAGAAACTTCAGAACAAACAGTTCTTGCGGCTTAGTTTCAGTAGATGGTATTTTTGAAACAGTGAGCATTTTGAATGCTTTTATTTTAAAACCTCAAGGAAATCTTGATTTCTTATGATGTGACCCATTTTAAGCTACACTCAATTTCTGTGTGAGCCACAGTGTGATGCTTGAACAATGAATATTTAATGTGCTTAACATTGTTTTATTGAATGTGACCATGGGCTTTCTCACAGGAAGACGTAGTTTTACAGTATGTAACATTCTGTGCAGGGTGATTTGAAGTACACTGGACACACATACACCCACAGAGACCAAGAGCACATATTGAGTTCACCTTCCTTTCGGTGAGGTCCTGAGCTCATCAACAACCTGTTGTTTTAGAACAAGAAAGAAACATGGAGGGAAAGATTGTACCGGTTATAGAGGCAGAGCTGCTGGTTATGGAGGGATTTTGTGGCAACCTCTGGAGTCGCAAGCTCTCATGGGATTGAGTCCACTTTCTACTTAAGATCACAAGAAGGGCGCAACTTCACCATTCACAACAAAAGTCTCCTTTATGTTTAATTTGAGGTTGTTTCCTTCTGTTTTAATCCTCATTTGTTCTTGTCTATGGTAGTAAAATGTAGTTTTTCAAAGGAATAGTTTTTTTGGTGAAAATGTCCTCATTCCCAGGCCATCCAAGATGTACAGTAGTAGATTATTTGGTTTCTTCCTCGCGAACAGTTTTTTTTTTTGACTTCAAAACAGTGAGCAGGAAATACGAGTCCTCTATCTATGATATTGCTTTCTCTAGTGAACCAGTTGTCTTGTCTGAATCAGGAGAAAAATATGCAAAGATCAAGCATCGTTTATAAGCGAAAATAATCCAAAACAGTTGTAAACAAATATGTCAGTGGAGTTTGATGTGAGAGGACAACAGGGGACGGATCTTTCACTAGAGGAAGCATTATTATGGATTGGGATTGGCAGAAGAAGCGACAGTTTGACATTTTAACAGTAATGGCTTAATGGTTAGCGAGTCCGACTTGTACCCAAAAGGTCGTGGGTTTGATTGGTACCTGAAGGGATGTAGGTGGGGGGAGTGAATGTACAGAACTCTCTTCCACCTTCAATACCATGACTGAGGTGAGACCGTTGAGCAAGGCACCGAACCCCCAACTAGTACTAAACCTACTTCACGGGTCCACTTTGAGCCGAAAACCCAAGGTCCGACCCAAGCGGGTATGAGTCAAAAACTTCGATGAGTTCCTCGGACAAGGGTCGGGTTTGGTATTAGTTGCCTTGGGTAATTTAAAATAAATGTGCTTTTTCCAAATGGACCAGATAAGACACGATCCCTTTAACGTACTCGCACATTGGTCATTTTTGAGAAACACGTGTAGCAAACGGAAATACGTTTGTAACCTTGCACACAGAAATCCATCTTATAGATATGAGATCCATCAGGAAAAGCCACTCACTTCATCACGCTGCGTGTTCATGCAGGGCAGGGCTTTTTTTCTGTGTGTGTGCAGAATCCCTTAACCGGAGATTAGGTAAATAGCATTGCAGAGCAGACAACACTAGCGAATCCATGATTTATTAGGCTATTGATTTCATTTTTATCGAGCTATCATGTTTATTTTTCCAACCCACTGGTCACAATTGAAAGCCAAGCTCAAAAATAACTTGTATCCATCAGGCAGGCAATAATATAAAATAATAACCAAATTAATAAATGTTAAATAATTCAAAGTATTGGAGAAGCGGCCAAATCAGACAGCAGGGCATAGGGATTTTTCTTTACTGACTGTGGGTGTGCACACATCAATTTCATTTATGTTCGAGTCCAGTCGGGTTCGAAAATAAATGCAATCGGGTCGGGTCGGACTCGGGTCTAATTTCATCAGGTCTGTCTCGGGTCGGGTTTTTCTTATTTAAAAAAAAAATCATGCACGTCCGTGATCGCTTCCACCTGCTCCGGGTGTGTTTTTCAGTGTGTGTGTGTGTGTGTGTGTATGTTGTTTCACTACCGCTTGGGTTGTCACTTGGAATGGGTCAAATTCCGAGCAAATTCTGAGTTTTGGACACCATTACTTGGCTACCACCGTCACTGCACTTTTCACTCAAAGTTGTAAGTTTATATATATAATATTAATATATATATATATACAGTAACAAATCATGCTTCATAACTGAACAGATATGGCCTTACTCTACCCAGTTTAATGTATTTCTCTTTTTTTTTATCCATGATGCAAACTGGCATGTGACTTAAATGCAATTGATTATTTCCTTTACCAATTAAAAAGACAAGGCTTTAAGTATGTCCTGCCCAAACTTTCTGTTACAAGAGGAAATAAGTCAACACAGTAGAGACAAATTGTGTTGGTCAGGTAGTGACTTTTTCACTTTATCTAGTGGAAATCCAAATGTCAAGTTATGCTTTCAGTGCAATTTGGCTCCTCAAAGTGGCTTGTACCTGTGTCATACTGGCCTTTTCATCCTTTTTATAAATATATTGATGGAGATAAGTACTGTATGAATGGTTACTTTCACCATGGCCTTTCTTCAGTGGAGAAAAGAGCTTTACAATATCCTTCTTAAAATGACCCCGGCTAAGTTTCATACAAAAGTAGGTCTCCCCTTCTGAAAAATGAATGGCTTGGGTAAGAGAGCAACCTATTAAAGTCTCATAAGTGGCTAATTGTGAAAAGTCTTCTCTTAAGAAATTATTTTATTACCAAACATTTTTTACAGGCCAAGAGCGAGGATGACACTTATTTCATAATGTACAGAAAGATCTAGGTCAGACTAGCTGGTTAAAACTCTAATTATCCACCGGAGGACTATAAATTGCCAAACTGCCCTGGGATTCAAACTGTGAAAAGACTGTTGACCCATGTGAAGTTATCTGTAGTGTACATGCAGTGCTGTTTTTAAAAGGCCAGAAAAATCAAATGTATCAGAACAGTTTGTGTTCAGGAGTTTTAATTTACGGTTTCATGCACATTTATTTTAAATCTGTTCTCGATGGCATTCCTGGGTCCTGGGTTTTCATGCATTTGATGTATTTCCATAATAAATGTCATGTTCTGGTGCATTGACACTAATATTATAGGGCATTAGGACCACCCACAGTCCACCTATATTATTCAGCTGACCCCTCCATTGTGGAGAAATGACACTGTTTGAATTCTATTCTAGAATTCCCTACACTGACAGCAGTGTTCAAGCTCAGCACCAGCATTAGGGGTTCAGTAAATGGCTCATTTAAAAACATTTGTTTGCTTTTGGGGAATGAGATGCATTCTCTGGGGCCAAAGAGGCTTTTTATCATCCCAGTGGCCCTCTTGCTACTATTTATACTGTTGTAATAATTCATAGCCGGCATTCAGAAGGCTTGATTTTAACTGGTCTCAAAACATGACACCACAGCCTCGCACAGTAGATGTAGATAAATGAGTGGAAGGGGTTTTGAGGATTGGGAGAGACATGCGACAAAGTTCATTACATCATCTTATAAAGTCTTTGACTGGGGACTGTGAACTTCTATTGTGATCATGAAATGAGGATCATGGTTGATAGAACTAAGATAACTAATTGAATGAATTGTGATTGGAATGTCTCAGGGCTCATCTAGCTTTTTAGGATATAAAATATATCTCATATCACATATCTAATATCTTATATATTAAATGTCATGTCAAATGTCATGTCTTGTAACTTAAATATCACGTATCTCAAATCTTATATCTTAAACTCAAATTTAATATCTTAGATCTCAAATCTATCTTAGAAGATATGAGATTTACATATATCTCAAATCTCATTTTATATCCTAAATCTAAAATCTCTTATATCTCATGTCTTAAATCTCAGATCTCATACTACAAACATAAATATCTTATGTCAAATTTAATTTGAGATTTCAAATCTTATATCTTTAAAACTCATCTCTCAAATCTCATGGGAAATCTCATATTTAATCTCACCTTGAATATCTTATCTTGAATTTCATCTCAATTAATCTCATCTCAAATATCTTGAATTTCAACACATTTCATTCTTCTGCTTCTTCTGACTTGAGTTTCCTCCTCCACGTGTTTCAGTGATATTGTGGATGTTTTCACTTCATTGGCTTAGTGTCTGGATGGCCAACAGTGACCTGCTAATGAAATTTATATGACTGTTTAGGCATTATAGCTTTCTCCTGGAGGGAACACAAATAGTAGAGCAACATATATTAACCTGTTTAAAATAACTGAATGGATTGAATGTTCATTCTGTACTGGAGTGAGAGAGCTGTTTTCAGGCTCAGAATCTTTCATTTATGTTTTCGCATTGCTCCCAAATCACTCTAGCAGTATTCTGTCTTTTCCATCTTCTTTTTGTTTGCTTGTATATATTCTATTCTGTTTCCATCTCACTTATTTCAACAGTCATTTCACTGGTTTTAAAGTTTCATGGCGTGTAATGTCGCCTTAATTCATCATTTGTTTTAGTGTTAGGGAGAATCAAACTAAAAATAGAGATGCTACTAGCTACAAATTATTAACAAGTAATTTTTGTCACATTTTGAGCCAGTGAACTGAGGTGATCCTCGTTTGCTTTGTAATGCTTCAAAAACCTTAAACCTTTTAGTTCATTTTCAGATTTTAATTAAATTTTGTATCCCATATTTTCAATGCGGATTTAGATGTTTTGACCCTACTGTATAACATAATGTAATTTTTCTTATTAATTACAGTTTTTCTGTAAAAGATCTTTCACAACACAGCAAGTGCTGCCACAGATGACGAAACTATACCTTTCTAGTGAGCATAGCACTGCATTCAGAAGAAGTGCTGTCCTTAGTTTTATTCAGCGCATGTCCTTGATGTTTGATTCCTCTGCTTCAGGTGAGACTCCAGGAATGAGATGTTTGAATAGCTTTTTATTTGGCCTGTATGTGTGAACACACACACTCATTGAGGAGACACTCAGCGCTTGCACCTCTTATCCTGAGATCTCTGTGCTCAGACAATCTCCAGGATCGGAAATATATCAATGCAGAATTTTGTTTTGCAGTCTGACAGTGTGCTGGCATTACAGGTGCTCTCTATTGGCCAAAGCAAGTCAGGAATACTTTTAAAATACTGTTAAAATGCATGGAATTGCATTATTCTTACATGTCCAGTTGCAGGTTCAGTACAGTTGAAGCACTTTCTGTCTATAATACCTGGCGATGGATAGCTGTTAGCATCACATGTTAAAAAAATGAGAAATGTTTGAAAAGAAAATAAATGTTGTAATGGTGGGTCCTGTTCGTGGGCTGCGTAGAAATTCAGCAGGATCAATGTAGTGAGATTCACGAACAAATGTTAATTTGAGCTAGTTCTTAAAGACAAGCAGTGACCTGTAGATCAGCGGAAATTAATGATAAAAAGATAGGTAAGGAAGAAAGTAATGAAATACATTTAGAACACATACAGGAAATATACCCAATAAACTATTTATTGAGTGATTGATTGATTTATTATTTAATTGCTAATTTAATAATTTTACAATTATAAAACATTTTATTATATTAATAATAATCAAGAATAAATAATAAGTTAGGACCAACTATGTGTGGTGTGTGTGTGTGTGTTTGTGTGGAGCAACCTCATATACCTCAGGTTTTTGATGGAAAAAAATATATTGATATTACTTTATTGTGCTTTGCGATTCCAGGTACTATATAGGATATCTTGGACACACCCGGGTCTTCTATGAACTCAGTATTGAAAATTCTTTTTGTGCACTGTATCAGATCCGTTACAACTGTAAAATGCCGTGATTTAACTAAAAGACTGTAAAAATGCGACAGTACAAACCTGTTAATGTTTCGGTATCCCCTACTTAGGGTTGTGTGTTACACCTAATGTTGTTAAATGAATGTTTATTGCATTATTTCAGTTTCATGTGTGTTACCATGATGGTGTTTGGAGTGTTTGTGAATGACGCTGTGCACCTTCTATATATGTTAATATTTAGAATCTGCTTGTGATGGCTTTGGTTCATCATGTGACTTTCTCATCACCACCTGCATTTGGTGGTTATCAGTGTACAAAGGTACAAAACAGATTTCAGTACTTCAATAGGTTGGTATATTAACATTATATTAGTTATTGAAATTACGGTATTTAACTGTAAATTTAAGTTTAAAAACGTAAACCTAAAACGGTGCTACCGTATTTTTTACGGTAAAATTCCGGCAACCACAGCTTTTTTACAGTGTATGCATGTGTTTAATCTGATTATTTTTGGTTATTGGTGATGTTATACAAATAAATAAGAAGCAACCACAAACATTTGGACAATATTATAAAACTATCTATCTATCTAGCCATTTATGGGGCAATATTTATCTGCTGAAGCGCATGAGTCACAGGTGCTGAATCAATTTCCTGCTAATGTTTAGCCCTTTGAATTCTGGGTGGTTGAAAGGAGGTTCAGCTCACTGTATTAGCAATTCACATGCAAATGGAAGATTCAGAGCAATTTTGAGAAAAGATTAGAGTAAATATCTGTGTTTTAATGTAAATGTTCTGCAATAACATTGGGATGTATTCATGAAACCTGAGCATCACAAATTTCTGTGTAAATCGTTCATAAATCCATTCTCACCTAAATGGAATTGATTTTGAATGGCTTTGCGAATGATTTACAGAGAGATATGTTTTGCTTGTGTTTCATGAATAAGGTCAATTGTGTCTTAGTAAAAGAACAGATCTGGGCTGAGCATGAGTCTGTATAATGTCACACTAATGTTAAATCCTTTCCTTTTCGAATTTTGTGAGACCTGGCATTTGATTATATGAAAGAAAATGAACAAGAAAAACAAAAAAAAAGAAAGAAAGAAGGTAAAGACACTTATTCAAAAGCTAAAGTGGAGTCTTGGAGATCTCAAATAATTGTAAACCAAGATTACATTAAATGCTTTATATTTGAATTAGAATCATAATAAGTAATAAATTAACTATATTTTATGTTAGTATTGATTAAATGACTCAAAATATTAAGATAGATACAAAATATGAAGCTAATTCAAAAGCTGCATAGCAATGAGCAGACTAGAGTGCTTTAGATTTTACTTCATATTAATTATATTAATATTATTTATATTATATTATATTATATTATATTATTATATATTATATTATATATTGACCACCTCTAATAATGTAAGTGCAGAGTTTAAGTTGGTGGAAATATTATTGTATTAGAAAATTCTTGTGTGACGAAGAAAATATTTAAGAGCATGAAAGTACGAGACAGGTAGAGACGTGCGTGGCTGCTTGTGACCTAGGATTTTGTGGTAGACATGATAGCCTATTTATGCACAGGTTGCAAACACAAGCAAGAAAGGTTTTTTTTTTTTTTTTTTTTCTTTTTGTGAATGGTCCATTTATTTTGTCCTGGATATTCAGTATTGATTCTGTCAGAGGTAATAATGAAAAAAAAAAAATAAAATACATGACTTGTCCAACATAGAGAATTGAATTGGAAATGCAAAAGGGATGTTTGTGCTTTAATATAAAGATTCTCTGTGTTTGGTAATGCAGGAAACTCAGAAACATAAATGTGTCTACACATAAATGCAGAATGTACTTTCTGTGTAATATTATGACACTTTCTGATCTCTAAGATTCACGCTTGCTTTCAGAAATTCCGCTTTTTACTGCCTGTCTGTTAAATGCAATTACCTGTTCCCATTTTCAGTAGAATTCACTGAACCCTTCTCTAGACTATGAGAGCAGATGAAATTAATTTAGACGAATTCTGAATGCTCACTCTATGACAATCTCGCAATCTCTCAAACATCCACTGTTTACACAGAAAGAGGTATTCAATTGGCAAACCTTTCCTTGCAGCAGCATATTTCTTACTCATTATAAGTCAAACGTTTGAATTACTAGTAAGTTCAGACACTGAGGTTTCAGACCCTGACGTTTGTTCTCAATACTGTAAATAGCAAATCATTGTACAACATCATGCTAGGGTATAGATTTTCGAAATGCAATGCAATTATACTGTAAATATAATATTTAAAGAATGTTACAATATTGAAAGTCATGGGAATCAAACCAACATAAAAAAAAGATTTAAATCTAAAAGCATTCTAGTGTTCCACAGAAGACAGAAAGTCATACAGGTTTAAACAACACTGTTAAAAAAATAAAAGGGTTTGATTAACTTACATTTTTGATTTGTCTTTTTGCTTTGACTCTTGCATGTAAATTGAATGTAGTTAGAATATTAAGTATCAACTTGTTTTATTGATAAGTTATTTGAACCTAAACATTTTAGATAAATATCTTTATCAAAGTTTATCAAAGCCTTTAATGGTGTTCCCAGTCAAAAATTAGCCGTAACCATACACTCCACCTTAAAGATTTCTCCCACTGTAGGGAAAATGCTCTTCCTGGTCCACACACCATACCTCTGTTGGGAGTACAACAGGTCAGGACAGTCGAGCTCCAATCAGACATTTGTGCATCAATTTTAAATACGATACAACAGATATTTATGAAATAGACATGAGTGAATTACTGACTAAGTGTCACACCTCAGGGGTTTCAGGGGCCTTTTTGATAATCTTTGGTGAAATGGATAGTATCAACGAGGGGGCTGTCGCTGAATTATTCATTCTTTATAAGTGGATTGGTATATTGCTCAGTGATTGAATGAAGCAGAATATTATAATATTGTGTGTGTTTGTGTTTGTGTGCGTGTGTTTGTTGGTTTTGAGGCTTAGAATCAGCCTGAATGTCCCCCCAAGGACAGTAAAACCTGAAATCAACTACTTTGCGTCAGCCACAGACGAATATAACTTAAATAGCAACTTAAAATATCAAAAATGTCTTTGTGAGAGTTAGGTTTAGGGTTTGGAGACACTGTCGTTGAAAAGTTAGGTATTGGTATTATATTGGTATTTTTCTGGAAACTGTGGTACTTTTTTTTCAGGATTTTTTTGTGATGAATAGAAAGTTCAAAAGAACAGCATTTATTTGAAATAGAAAACGTTTAAATAAAATCAATAGTATATAAACAGTTGAGGTCAATGGAAAATGTTTATGAAAAACTAATTCTCATCTTTGGATAAAAGCATCTGCTAAATGCATAATGCCAAATGCAGATGTAAATTTAATGTAAATCTGAATCAGGTGCAATTTGTGGCAGTTTATGGTAATTATATTTAGAAGTTGATTTGCAATGATGATGGTGTTCAGGACAGTGACTCTGATCATCATAAAAAGCTGCTCTGAATAATTAAATCGTAAAAATGTCAAATGCCATTTCACACAGACAGATTTGATAGCCGGAGGTCAGTAGGTTGTTTGACCGCTAACAATGCTGTAACATTCATATCTTAAAAACCTGATCAGAAATAAGACGTATTATACTCTGACTAGAAATCATTTTTCATGCGGCTTAAAATTGTGATTCTGCAGAGGAGGCATTTGTGTATAAATCGCAGCAGTGCGTAATACATCATAGCATGAACAAGATGAACGGTTATCGATGCATGAATCATTTTCCACTTTTTAAAATTGTTTTATTATATCCTGCATGTGAAATTGCTCACAGTAACATAAAGTTCCTTTCCGTCTTGCTTACATGGATCTGCTCTGCACTCTTACTGGTAGTCTCTGCATCTACAGTAACACATATATCACTATTATTTCATTAGGACGATATAGTATAGTAGATGTTTTACCAATGCCTGATTTTTTGGAGGGGTGAAATGCACTTATGTTTGATCCCATTTGCTGATTTGACGTCACATAACAGATTTCCTTCAATTTTTATGAAGCTCTTTGGTCGCTGCAGATGTGAGCGCTCCTTAAAATGGCCATAGATTTGCATTCTTGTAGCACATCAGAGATCATGCTGTGTTTATGAGTGATCTACTTTTATGACACAGACAGAATAAATGAAGGAATCATCAACTTTATGAAGTAAACTTCATATTGGAAAAAGATATATATGCTGAAATGAACAAGTGATGTAAATGATAAATGTGTATGTTTATCAAACAATCTGTCCTGCAGTAGAGTGGAAAGAGCGAGCGAGCGAGCGAGAGAGAGAGAAGATACAGCGAAACAGATTGACTTAACAAGATGTTGATTTACAGAGCAGATTGTGGAGTCACGCCCTGGGAACTCGGAAGCAGACAGAAGGAGCACATATACGCATAACTTCACCTCAGAAGTACACCAGCAAATCTAATGAGATATGTATATTCCCTGATGAACATGCACACGCACAAAAACATCTGCCGTCAGCACAATGGAAAAGCAAGAGAGTCACTTTTCCATAGATGGAACAACTGACAACTACAAAGCAGAATCTTCCCCCATTTAACATCCTCAGTCACCCCTCGTTGCCCTTCTGTTGGCTTTCATAGATGTCACCACTGTTACAGAGCGTCTGCCAAGTGAGTGTCTCTCTGTCTGGCCTGACAGGAGACGGCGGGGGATCCGTGTTGTTGTAATGTCTGGGGTCTCCCCAGACACATTACAACAACACGGATCCCCCGCATCACTGAGTTTCCTAGTTTTGAAATTGAAATGCTGACTTTTATGGATGCTTTGGATGCACTGGAATTAACTTGATGTAGTTTTGTGAGGTCAGTGTGGGATTGTGCAACTTTTTGGGATTTCTTCTGTTTCATCTATATTTGGAAGTTAGCGCTCTGTTCTTTTAGTATGTTTTTTAGTCTTTATTTCATGAATAGTGTATCAATTAAAACTAGCGTAGATACAAAAGCAAAACGTTTTTTCCCCTCATTTCTTTATTGCAAGTATATTGGTCATTAGTGACCTGATTTGTGCAATAGTATAGAAAATATGTATTTGTGTTTCACAAAATTTGTTCAAAACCCGATTGATTCAGGAAGGACTCAGCCATGGAATACTTCACTGAAATGATTTGTTCAAAAGTGCATGTTCATTCGGGAATTAAAGGCAGAAGATGAACTATTTTTGTTGAAGTTGAAAAAATTGGCAAAATAAAAGGCAATGTTGTGTTTAAACGTAAGTTACTCAATAATTACTTCTTGTTTATTTAACTGCTGAATGAATTTTTGTGTTGTGTAAACTGCTGTGAGGTGATCAACCACTTGATTGTGAGTGTGATACTGCTAATTATAAGTTTATTATCATGGAATCTATTACTTTATCAGAAATTGTTTGTGTTTCAATTGTAAATGATACTATAGTCTGGTTAGTTAAGCTATTTCAGTGTAACCATGGCGAACGTGAATGTGTGCAGCGTGAGTCACTAACTCACAGGCAGGGGACCGCCAGAGAGGGGCTCCCAGGAGCACTCAGACACAAGACTTATTGAATTTTATGCTGGTGTTTTTATTTTCTCATACTGTTACCTGGGGAGCAACTTCCCATCTCACTTATCTCATCATTATGTATGGAGGAATCCACAAGAGAGAGCGAAAGCGAGAGGAGCACAAATAGGTGAAGCATTAATAATTCTATGAAAGAAAGCTTCATGAGGGGTGCTGTTGCTTTCCATTTAGTTTTGTTCACACTGAGAAACACAAACATCTCACAGCGATCGGATGTTTCAGCGGCATGCTCTAACAGCAGCCATTCACTCTCTTTGAACGACCATTTCACTCTGCATGTGTCAGAACAGGGACCGCTAATGGGCTCTTGAACCTTTTTCAGGGTATTTACACTTTCAGTATGAAAAGGACACAGATCTTTCTGAATTGAACCACCTGTTCATAATCAAAGCTAGAACAGCCAGAGTGAGTGAAAGTATCACAGAACACAGATTTTATATCTGTAATGGACCTTTAACATCTCTGCCTCCTCACACTGCTGTACTTTTTGCATACAGTAGCTGTTATAAATTGAGTAACTTATTGCTTTGCACATTTCTAATTTACGCTGTTTTACCTGAACTTATTTAGATTTATTTACACAGCATGTTTACTGTATATATAGACACATAGCCCCCGTTTGTTTTTGTTACCTGTTTTATTCTTTGTTTTACTTTAACAATATTCCTAACTTTATTTTCTGCTTCAGGTGAATTTACATTTTAAAAGCTATCCAGTCTTGCAGAGACAGTATTTCACTGCTTGTGCACTATTTGAGTTTGTGACATAAATGTAGTCTTCTGTAACAAAACAAGCTGGCCATCAAAGGTTTGTACACTCCTTAAATCCCTCTAAAATCAGTCTGCAGGTGCGTTTGAAGGAATGGGAAAATATTCAGCAAGCTTTTGGCAGTACCAATGCTGTAAAATTGATTATTGGGCAGGAAATTGAAGTTTTACAAGAAATTTTACTTCAGAATTTCTCATATCACAATGTGATCATTGTAATTATTTGTGAAATCTAAAAGCAATTTCTATAAATCATGCACCAAATATTTTTCAGTGAACTTCAGTTTCTCAGCTATCAGTTAGATATAGAATTTTGAGATTTATTAAAGAGTACATTATGAAACATATGCTTTTTTTTTTGTATTCACATTAATCTCAGTGGAAGAAGCTCAGTTGGTGCAGGACCCTTGGAAGTATGTGATTTGAAATATGCCATCTTTGCTCATGGCATTTCAGTTATGCAGCCAAGTTGTAAACTGACTTTGTCTGACATTTTTAAAACATGCATGTTATTTGCAATTAAATAAAAATGTATTAAATTAAAGGTTAAATTTATGTTTAATGCAATTAGTTTAACTTGAGTGCTTTTTTGACCCAGTTAAAACTTGAGTATCATCTGTGACGTGCTGCAACTTGTATTCCATAGCAACTTATATAATGCATTTAATGTCAGGAATGAAAAAATATGCATGTACAAACAACACACCACACCACACACTCACACACACACACACATATCAGTTCACAGTACAGTAGAGTGTACAGTAGGGCTGTGCCTGTCAGTGTGACCACCGCCCCAGCGCACGTCAAGGTTGTTGTACACAGATATTAGGGCACAAGTGACGTACAAAGTCATGTTTTCAAAAGAAATAATAGTTTAGCAACCAAATGTTGCATCATGCATGTGATGTTTGAATGTGTTTGTGTCAAATGAGGGTATGTGAGTTTTTTTTTTATAAATAAAATAGTTGCAAATGCCAACCATTTCCACATTTTATTTAGTTTACCTTCTTTAACAATACATGAATAATATGGAAAAAAAAACATTAAAATGAAAATATAAAAATGAATACTAATTCCATGTATTAAAAACTAGTACTGTCTCAATACTAAAATAACACTGTGAGCCCTTAAATTTGGATTAAAGCCATATGTTGGCTGTGTGTTCTGTTGCAAGCTGCTCAAAAATGTTCAAATTAAAAAAAAAAAAAATGTAATGTTCCGTGGGTTATTCCTCTAGAGTAAACATGGAATCTCTTGTTTCTTTTCCCAAATCCTCACTCACATCTCACCCTTGGTCTTTTTTGAAGGAGGCTTTCCTTTCTGCTTTTATTCACATTTAATCCTCAGATTTGCATCCTTTATTATGGTAAAATGGGGGGATAACAACAATACATTATAGATCAGATATATTTTCACTTCTGGCAGTAAATATTGGTTTATTTTGGCAAATTAGTCATTGCTGGTTTGTGCGTTTGTACAGAAATGTTTGAAATCTTGTGAGTTTCATTTTTTCTCTCTCTTCACATTAAGCTTTAACATTGTTGGTTCTTGTTTGGTGAGGTAAAGGCACTTTAAAGTTAATTTGTATAAGCATTAGGTTTCAACCTGAAAATGTAAAAATAGTCTGTTACAATCTGCATGGATTTAGCATGTTCTTGTACTGTGATAGTATGTGAGCTGCAGACAGTTTTAAAGGAGTTGTAGCATATGCAAAAAGCATCAGCTGCAGACTCGGGTTCAGCCACAGGGGTATTATGCTTCTGCCGAGAATATGTTACACTTGTAATGAGTTGATCTACTGTGACACCACAATCTGCCACCCTTTAAACTTTAAGCATGTTGGTCAGAGACCAACTGCAGATTTAGGGACAGTTGTCCTTTGCCCTAGTCTTTCGAGACATGAGAGTAAAGATAAACATTAGCAAACTATAGCAAGACGCTCATATTTGTTGATATATCCTGTTCTCAGAACTGTTCTGCCATCACTCAGCTCATTATTCTCCATCTGACCACATCTGTTCATAGACCAGCTTTAACAAATTTAATGAAGCACTGTGTGCTCGAACAAACGCGCATTGACGCCCAATGGTGAAACCAATTATGAATCATAGGACCGGTCTGCAAGGATCAGAGGAGGCTAGTAATGAGGGATGTGTGGCCAAGCTAGACCGCTCTCATTTCGGGTCCCTCTCCATCTGTTATCTCCCCTGGGTCAATTATGGCCCCCTGTCACATGCTAATGCTGTCCCACCCCCAACTGAGTCTTTTTATTGGCTGTTTGCGGGACATTTGTCATCCTATTACCGACTTGTGGTCGGCCTGTACCTCTGTTGCTCTCTACCTCTGCTGGCCTTGAGCGGTTCAGAGCACGGGGAGAATGGAATCTATTCAAGCTCACATCCACTCTGCTTTTTCATTACCGATGACACGCTAGTGTGTCTGGGTGAATTGGTCTAAATTCTCCTCCTTTCTCCCCAGTAGCTCTTTCAGTTTGACTATTATTCCTTTGTATGTTTTTTTTCTGTGTGCACAGTATTGGATTATTGGATCCTACTAGTCGCTGAAACTCTTAAGGCCATTGTGCACAGTACATGTTAACCATGAAGGTGGGGGTGTGTGGGGGGGGGTGTTGGTTCCTCTTTATGTGTGTCTGCTGGAAAGGGCGGGAGTTGGCACACAGCCAGCATCATGGCAAAAAATAAAATAATTATATTGTTACAAAAGTTTTATATTTTAAATAAATGCTGTTTTTTGAACTTTCCTTTTTATCAAAGAATCCTGAAAAAAAAAGGTTTTCAACATAAACTATTACACCACAACTTTCAACAGCTGAAATAACAGAAATGTCTTAATCATCCACATCAGCAGATTAGAATATGCGAACGAATGATGTGACACGAAGACTGGAGTAAAGCCTAGAATTACAATTTAAAAGTCTATTAAAATCGAAAACTTATTAAAATGCAATATGTTGGTCACAGTGATTACAATATTATTTACTAGGTATTTTGATTGACAATAAGATGCACCGGGGGTTGGTGGGCAGGTTCCATCTAATGGAAAAAGTACGAGTTTTCAACGTGAAACAACAATAAATGAAGCATGTAACATAAATAAATATTACTGACCTCAAACTTGTGTGTATTTGTACATTAATTTTGAGAATTGTTTTACCAAAATTATTTTCATACTCTACATTATAATGTTGTGATGCCTCATTCCTGGATTTGCAGTGATTCATTTTATTATTAATAAAATGCATGTTCATTTTAATCAATTTGATTTTATGTAATTAATAAAAATGCATTTATCTGCATGTTCGATGAAATGTTATTTTTTTTCTTAATTGATCATAAATATTCAAAAGTATTTTATTTATATGAGTAAATGAGATTTACTCTGATTAGAGTATCCCAAACTCAAGTGTGGCTACACAATCTTTGCCTACAGCTCTACTTAACTTGTATAGCCTTGAGCTGCAAAATGAAAGTCATTTATACTAGTTATAATCAGGTGTCTGTTTAAATGCTCAACTAAGAAGGTGGATGGTTTCTCCAGTAGCCAGGGAGAGGACTTATAAAGCACTTCAGCTAGTTGCAGGACCAGTCAGCTCCATAAGAAATACTCTCATTAGTGTAATGCCTATATATATAGTGGAGAGCGGAGGTCCTGTAAAAGTGGTTGACACAGTATGACAGCATTTGTTAATCTGCTGGCATAAGTGAATGCTTTGGAATGGAAAGTGCTTACTAATACAACAGATGCCTTAACTGGGCTTCTTTTATTGTCATTGGCCCTTATGCATTTAATTAAAAGATGAGTCCGCCGGATTTCAACCAGTGTAACACTCAGTAGTCAAAATTGCAAAAATCAGACCTCTTCACAACTTCTCCCTTTCGTTCTGTGTGTGGTGTTACCTCTTGCTACTTCTTCTTTGGGATGTAGTTACTTTTGTATGGTGTCCATTAACTGAGTTTTCTCTTCATTATTTGTCTTTTCTTCTCCTACACATGCATGGGAAGTTAAAAGATGGTGGCGTTCGTGGCGCTCGGACCCCGTAACCCAACACTCTGGATGTTATTCAAGATTCAGAACGAAGGTCACAGGATTGTGACCCTGCTTGGTCGCCGTAGTAGTCAGTATGGACGAGGGCAGTTATCCATAAACTAGCCCCTCCTCATTTCAACTTGAAGTTTGTCCTGGTACTGTAATTTATAAAGATTTGAGGGCTTCAGATATTGTTTCCTCTCAGCTTGTCTATTACAGTTTTTTTTTTTATTTGCTGAATACTAAATTATTCAAAGCCCTGTCCCAAATAAAAAAATCATAAAAAAACTTTTTAGTACTAATATCACAACAATCTCAAAAGTTTACTTTACAAAAAAAATTCAGCTTATGTTCAAGTGGGTCTTAAGGACAATAGTTAGCAATCTGTGAACATAACAGAACCCACATGCAATAACAAGGAAACAAATAACAACTGATCCTAGAAAATGGATGAGACAGATGGCCTATACTATCGAAAGTGCACATATACAACATTCAGTGATCAGGTCACATCCGCCCGGTTTGTTTTATCGCCGAATACCCCCGACAGGTGATCAGACCCGCCCCTACGGAAGCAGTTGAGAGCAAAGCTGCAAGTTTAAACTAGACGGACATTTATTAAGGGATACGGTGCAGTCATACCACTTATTACACAACATTTCACCACATAAATAATTATGATGATAAAAGATATTGATGTAAGATGAAACTGTTTTAAAATTGTACTAGTTTGTTAATTATCTTATAACCATTACAGTGTTAAAAACGAATATCGTTGCAGTGTTATTTTTTAACATGACAATCATTGCCTGTATTTCTGTATTATTCCGCAACAAATTGATTTTGCAACCACTGATCTATATATAATTTTCTCTTATAGATCCGGTGTGTTTCGAAACAGTATCTGCATTGTTTACTTTTGAACGACTGATTGGTAAAGAACCAAATCGAAAGAAGATCATCTGTTGTTTTTTTGTTTGGGTTAAATCAAATGCTCTCAATACATATTACAATATCTGTTTAAAAAATGGGGGGGTTTGAACAATGATTGGGTTGATTGACAGCATGTATAATTGTAATGAAAGCATGAGATCAGTTTTTAAAAGAATGACTAGTGGTGTTACAAGTGTGATCAGTTTGGATTTTTGTACCAAGAGTTTTGAAAATATACCCCTTACTTTTAAATAAGAACCACAGCGGGGGAAAAAACAGTACTCATGTAACGTAACGTATCTAAAAGGTCCTCACTCAAACTTTTGACAAAACGAGGCAGCTCATTAGAGATGTTTTTATTATTTCACTGCAGACAGAGCAGGACATTTGTAATGTTGTAATATCTCCCCAAAAAAGAATTAGGCCACTTAAGCGAGACTGTGAATGTATGAGTGTGTTTCTTCAATTATGGGCACTTTTGGTCCTGTGGACCTTTAAAAAATCTGAAAAAAGTGTAAAAAGTGTCTTAAAACACTTTTTACCCTCTAGTTTTATTTCATTGGTTTCATCTCAAGCTCTTTACTAACACTGTTGTTTCATTGGTAAACAAGTACACACATTTTTTGAGAAAAAAAATATTTAGATGAAAAATAAAAGGGCAGCCACAGGTTTTGAAAAATTAATACAAATAATTTTTACACAATAAATATTGACATGGTTTATTTTTATTTCACTGTTTGTTCGATTGTCACAGTTAATTCATATTTTTATCATTTTTATAATTATAATTTTCATACTTTTAGATTGAAAATCTGGCTCTGGAACAAAGGTAAAACAATAAAGAGTTTCAGGTGTGACAATAAAGAAAAACTTTTTTTAGTTTTAATAAAAATCAACCCCTGGGACATAACATTTTCTGGACGCCCCAACAGATATATGGAAAAAACACAGATGATCTTTGCATTACAGAACAGAATATCAAAGCAAGGTTTTTTGTATTTTTTTTACTGACTTCACACGTCTTCTAAAATGAACTTGGGCCTTGACTGGAAAGTGAAGTTAGTTCTGAAAAAAGCTCTGTCTGCATTTGTTTGTAGATACCATAGGGTTTCATGTTTTGCATGTTTGATGTTTTACATCTTTAAGTTAAGTTTTCAGAAGCGTCCGAATTCCTTTTGGGGTCACTATACATGTTTAATGTGTTTAAATAAAGATTTTCTTCAAATCATCAAATAGTAATATTGGGATTAGGATAACTGGACATCAACAGAGATATTAAAGGAAGGATTTTAATACCATTTGATTGACTTAAGAGTGTGCTTTGGAATATATTTTGAAGTTGTTAAAAGCTGTCAAAGAAATATATGCAGCAGATACGTAAAGCCGAAGTGCTTCATTTCCATTCTGCTTGTGTCATCAATGCAAAAACAATGACTGTTGTCGAGTTTCTCCAATAGGAATGGGAGAAAATATTATAAAACTGAGGGAGTTAGGATCAATTGCTGTTTAAACTGAACTTAGACAGCATTTCAACTCTTATGGCAAGCCTAACTGAGCATATTAATCTTACCCGATAGGAAATGGTTAACAGCGCATCTCACTTTTTCCTTCCTGTTAGAATACTGAATTAGTGACCCAAGCGGGTCTTCGTCCAAAAGTTGTTTCGTCCATTTCTGAGTCTTATTTGCATGCTCAAACTAATCTGGAAGATAGGAAAGCATGTTGATGGATGCAGTAGGAAAAAACGCGCTGGTCGTAATTAAGTGTGGATTTGCAGTCTTGTGTGTCATCATACTCTTAATCGCATTTCTCCACAGATCTGGAAATAGCATTAATGAACTGAGCTCTGCACTGACAGGTGTAATTTTCCGCATTAAATGCGGTTGGGTGGAAGTCTGTAAACTTGAAAGATTAAGCCCAGTGTTATCATGAAGCTCAGTGTGGCACCACAGAAATGAAACGCCTGTAAACAGGCCTTTTGCATAGCAGTATGCACGGCTTCCTCTGTATCAGAAATGTTAGTTATTTCTCTCTCTCTCTCTCTCTCTCTCTCTCTCTGCGCTCTTTCTCCTCTTTTTTCTTTTCACACCCAATCAGAGTATAAACATACTGAAAAATGGTCTCCTCTAGTTTGTTTGAATGTTTTTTTCCATTAAATCAATCAAAGAAAAAAATATTTCAGAAATGTTCTTTTGAACTTCGTTCATTCTGGGAAAAAAAGTATCAGTTTCCACAAATATAGTAAGCAGCACAGTTGATAATTTGGTAATTTGATAATAATAAGAAATAATTATTGCGCAGCAAATGATTTCTAAAGGATCATGTGACACTGAAGACTGGAGTAATGATGCTGAAAATTCAGCTTTGCCATAATAGACATACATTATATTTTATATTTATAGGATTAAATTTGTGGGAAAACTGTAGTAATGTTGAATTTTTGCTGCTTGAATTGAGGCGGGAAATCTGTGTCTATGAGCTAAAACACAACAGTGATAGTGATATAAATATATTTCAAAGCAGTTCTTTGTGTTTCCCGTTTGTTCTCTAAGCTGTTTAGAAGTTGTATTGAAGATTATGGCTGAACCTAACTAGAGCCACAAACTCAGTCCTGTATTAGTCAGCTTATTAAAACTTAATTATTAAAATACTTTGCACATGTATTGTAGATCATGCTTAATTATCAGAATTTTCCGCTCAAAAACATGTCATTATTAGGCATCATGTTCTTTCACACCTGTATAACTTACTTTCTACCATGTAAAAAGGTTGTACATGCTGGCTGCTATTATAGTGTACAAGTCATGTGGACTTTTTAATGGGAAATAGCAGCCGAGATATTCTCTGCAAAGTTTCCTTTTGTGCTTCAGAAAAAAAAAGAAAGTCATACAGGTTTGGAACAACATGGTGATGAGTAAATGATTTCCTTAATGTAAGATTATCAAGTTTGAAAAGTCTATGTAGTGTTCATGTAGTAGTAGTTCATGTCAAAATTTTCATGTAGTAGTTGTTTTTTATGTTTAAAGTTGCAAGGTTTCAAGTGGCTGCTAAACATTGTGCTTACACATGTTTACATGCCAAAGTCTAATCAATCCACTAAATAAATAATACAATCTAAAAGTAAAAATCACACAAACAAACAGAAATTTGCCATCGCTTAATTTGATATTGTGAAATTGAATGGAATATTAACTGAGTTACCCAGCTGCCTTTGTCAGGGAGTCCCTACAGTAGTCATGTCACATGACATATTTCTGCTTAATCCAGTCTGGCATTGATCTAAGACCAGGAGTTTAGGACTAAATAAAGCATGTTAGCTTTAATCTAGGTCTTCTGGGACGTCCAGAGCTCTAATCTCTCCAGCTGGCTCAGGCATTCTTAAAGACAAAAGAAGCATGTGTATGATCCATTTTCCTCTTTCATCTGGCTCCTTTCTCACTTTCCCTTATTGCTTGAGCTACTCCCTCGGTCTGTTTCTTATGTTTCTTTCTACTCTTTTATTCTCTGTTAAATTCCAGCACACTTTATAGATATCCAGGGGCTAATTTACTAAACAGTTGCTCCACCTTTGACTTATTCATTAACCACCCACAATGCAGTTTAACCAGGCATTCTTTGCACCCGGTATAATGCTGCACTGTGGGAATTTAGATCAAGTCATTGCCTTTTTTTTGCGCAAACACATTTAAAAGAGATTTTCTATTGATCACTGCAGCAGTAATCAATCAAATGAAAATCAAATGATGGAGAAGAGCATCAACTGGCAATGTTTATGCAGATGCACACTGTAGCTGAGCACACATTAGCCATATAATTCTATGTGTATCATATTTAATGCATTGGTCAAAACATTATTAATCTGGGGCCAGTTGCTTAAACGTATTCTCTGTGTTAAGACAGTGTATTAAAACTAGTCTGACCAACTAGCAGTTGGCCAAGCTGAATCTTATTTTTTGTCATGCATGTAGAACTAATTACGTTTTTATGTAATATAAATACATTGACCATCTTAAGAAAATTTTTCTTTAAAAATAAATACAGTTAATATATTGAATACTTAGTGGTATTTATTTAAAATCGTCATGTAATGCCGTTGCCCACCACATTTCAAAAGTGATCATCCAATAATCTTGATTAATTAATCATTTTCCTGAAATATTTTCCAAGATTTATTAATAGAAAATGTAGATTTTTTTTTATTCGGTTTTTTATATACTGTATCATAGCCTGCTCGATTTGCAAAATAAAAATGTGTTTTACTACTATAAATTTTATTTGTCTAAAATAAAAGATTTAATAATACTTTAATTATTCATTTATACATTTCAACACTACCATTCAACACTTTAGTCCTTTTTGAAAGAATTCTCTTATAACGGCTCCAAGGTCTGCACGTTATTGACCAACTCAGATACCCAGTAATATTGTGATATAGTATTACAATTAAAAATAACCTTTTTGTAATTGAATATATTTTCAAATGTAATTTAAGTAATTTATTTTTTAAATGTCTTTAAATTTATATAAATCCAAGCTGACTTACTCCAGTCTTCATTGTCACATGATTTTTCAGAAATCATTTTAATATGCTGATATTTATTTTGATCTATTGTTTTTGTCTACAATGCCAATTTAAAAGGTTCTTTTATTAACAGAAAAAAATAATTAAATGAATAGAAATGCTTCAAAAATGCATTATTTTTTTTATGTTTTAGATGTTATGGTCAGTAAATTACCATAAAAGCCTGATGTATCAAATAAATACCTAAGACTCCATTCCCACTTACAAAATTGGGATTTACGATGTGCAAATTGCATTGTGATCATGTTTGTATCATTTCCTTTAGTGAATCGTGCTCCAAACCAACCCAGACAGCATTTCCAAGTAAATGACGCTATCAGCAGAGACTATTCATTTATAGTGAATTTGCCCCATTGTCATTCTCCCATTCTGTTTTTCTCACTTCTCTTTCATCTCTTCTCTTTCTCATTACTCCAGTGTTGGATCGGTTTCCATCACCATGTCATCCAGTTTCTGCTTTCTTCAATATTCCTTGCAGTTTTTCATTCTCTTCATCACTGATGGAGGGACAAGGTCCTGGTGTGGATGGACGACGGGGCAGGTTGATCCGCTCCGGCTTCCACCTCTTTTCCTTTATTACATTCTCCTGTTCTTTTCTCAGTGGGGGAAATTTGATTAGGTGTGCTATTACCTTCGGTGGGCACCTTTCACCCTGCCATTTATGAAAGGTGTTACTGGAGAATAAGAGCTACTGTCAGGCAGACAGAGACAGAGAGAGAAATAGTGGCAAGAAATGAGATTGCATCACGTATACAGAGACAAAAGGAATGGATGACATGAGGAAAAGGAAGAAAGAAGGGATGTGGTGGTGTGTTTGCCTACAGTCAGCAGCTTTTGCTGCTCTACAGGGTGGTGTGCACCATGTACGTTTGTTGAATCTGTCTGTTGCACTGGCAGCTTTTGTTTGTTCGAGGAAGGTCAGAGCAATTTTGAGTTATGAACAAGAGTTCACCATCTCTTTTAGCAGTGCAGATTGCCAGGGGCGTCCCGCAGACACATGAAACCTCATGCACACATACCGTAGACAGAGTTTGACATTGGTGAAGCTGAATCAGAAGCAGCATGTGTAGCACGAAAAGTTGGATTTACACAGGCCTTTAAAGCTCAGAGACGGTGTAAATGTTCTTATAGAAGAATCAGAATTGTGGGACACAATCTAGATCTATCTATCTATCTATCTATGCATGTGCCTTTGTAGTCTTTAATCTTTAATTCTCATTTGAGAACCCATCGTCTCAAATGTGTGAATTTATAATTATTCATACAAATAAATAAATATTATTATCAGTTATTGCAGGCATGCTGAACAGTTACTTTAACAGTTAGAAGAGTTTCATTGAAGTAAAAAGAGTGTGAACAATTTGTAAAAAAAAACAACAACAAAACTTGCAAATAGTTTTTTTCTCTTTCAGATTTTTTTTATCCAATTTTTCTTTAGTACTCAGAAATCTCTAAACACCCAAGAGGAAAATTGGACTGTCACTGCGGATTCTTGTTTTTACATAAATCTAAAGTTCTATTGATCCTCTAGGTGATGTTAAAAATATGAGAAAAATTAGAAAAATTATATTTTAATGCAGTTGCGTTTTATAGAGAAACTTTGCGCTCGCTTTAGTGTTTTGTCAGCTGTTTCTTTTTCTTTTTTTCTGGGAAGTCTGTGAATTTTGGTCTAGTTTTAGTCAATTGAAACATCTCAGTCATGCTGCGTAATGGCTATACTGATAATCACAATTTAGCTTAAAATCATATTACTGATCATGACTGTTGTTATTTGAGAAATTATTGCACTTTTACCTATAAGCACACACATGGTTTATTTGACTTATCTAGTTTCCTGATTTATTATATTATCAGAAATATAAACACACTCTGTACGTTATGAAAACTGGTAAAACTCCAAAATTTTCTCTCAAAAGCTAACATGACATTTATAAATTAATTCATAATAAAAATGATATTCCATATTTTTCTATTACAACACAACAAAAAAGGACTTTGTATGTGGGTGCAGAGGATGCATAAGTGTATTTATTTAGCACCTCAGTCACAAAAATATATTCGAGAATGCCTGTTTGGATTTATTACTAATCAGCAGCCAAGAAGGTGTGATGGCAGACTGGCTGTATTACACTTTTATTTGAGCAGAATATCTCAACAGAGATTGCTAAATTTCCGCTTACATGTTTAACAAAGTTTTCCACACTTTTTCTGCAGTGTAGAGGAGAGAGAGAGAGAGAGAGATAAGAGAGAGTGTGTGTGTGTTTGTTGTTTGTGTGTGTGTGTGTGTTTAGGTATCCTTGGTGGGGACTTAAAGCCTTACTACACACAGACTCATTGGACTCGTTCACAGTGGTGACCTTAATTGTGTCCCCAATGGTACAGCATCTTATAAATCATATATAATTAAGTTTTTTTGAAAATCTAAAAATGCACAAAGTTTCCTGTAAGGGGTATGTTTAGGGGTAGGGTTGGTGTAGGGCAATAGAATATAGGGTCTGTACAGTATAAAAACCATTACGCCTATGGAGAGAGTCCCCACAAGGATAGCTGACAGACGTGTGTGTGTGTGTGAGAATGGTTGCCAGGTTTGTGAATATAAAGTAAAACACTAAGGCAATAAAGCCTTGACATCTAGCAAGCCCAAGCATGAAAACTTGTAGAGGTCTGTATTTTTACTCCTTTATTTTGTTTGTAGAAAATAGAGACATTTTGGGTATGAAGAGGTTTTATTTTTTTTAACTACATTTTAATCTTGTCCTTTTTCATCAATGATATTGCATTTTTATATAATCAGTTTCTCCTGCTACCTCATGTTATTTCATCACAAAAGTGAAAGCAAAAGAAAGCAAAAGTTTTCTGAGTGAACAAAGTTTTGCGAGGTTATACAAATAACTGTTATTATCTCTTTTTCCCAGTGAGATGAACAGCCAGTTTTTTAACATTCTAGCAGGCATTTTAAGGTAACACTAGTCGGTGAATCTGCCACAGACAATGTCAAGTTCAGCACTGACTTGAGGTTAATCAAGTGAAATGACTGACTTAATGTTCCAAAGAATGGTCCATTGTATTCTGAATGGTTAAAAAGCATGGTCTGCTCACCTCACTGGCTTTGAGTATATCACACAAGTCATATGAACTTCTCTTATGGTGCTTTTTTTCCTTTTGACTAAAGAAAAAAGTCATGTGGGAATAACATGAGACTAAGTAAATCATAACAGGATTTTCTGTCTTTTTCTTTTCTTTTTTTTGGTGAACTACCCATTTATGATTTGGCTATTTATTTCATATCGACAAATAACTCGACACACAGGTCGCTCCGTGTAAAAGCTTCCACGTGGGAGTGTTTTTTTTTTGCGAGGACATGACTACTGTGACAACATACTGGGACACAAAGACCTCTCAGGGTAATTTAAAGTGCTTACGAAACAGTGGGGTCCTTTTATTAGCTAGACGACATTAACTAAGTACATTTACTTGAGTATTGTTCTTAAGTACACTTTTTGAGTATCTGTCCTTTACTTGAGTATTATTTTTTCTGGAAACTTATGACTTTAACTTCACTACATTTGAAAGACAAATATTGTACTTTTCACTCCACTACATTTCTATCAAGGTCCTCGAAGTAGAAAGTCGTTACTATGTGGCAGATCTGAAAGTCAGTAGGTGACTTTCTTTTTTTCAGACAGTTTATCAGTAATCACTCTTGTAGGGCTACATGAAGTGATTTCCCAGCATTTTTGAACACTGACTAGTTGCAAATGTGATATTTATTTACAATTCAGTAAGAAGAAGTTAATGTTATGGTATATACTGTATTAGAGACAATATTGTGCTGATTTTGCTAAATTGGGTAAGTGAAAATATTACCTAATAAATGCACAGGAGAACTGTTGTGCGTCTCCTAATAAAACACAAATGTTTTTTGACTGAAGCAGCACTGCACAGACAGTTCTGTGTGTGACATCAAAGTACAGCGAGAGCGATTAGACAGCATTTTTAAAATGTTTGTTTTTATGTCAAATAAGTCTTGCTGTTTTGCTTTTTTGTTAAAGCAGTGTTGCTGTTGTAAAGTTATACAGCTACAGTTGTGTTGCTGGGTTTTAAAGCAGGCTTGATTTTTTTTTCTTTCTTATCACTCTGTATTTACAAGATTTCACTGTCCACTCTGTTCAAATGTGGATGAATGGCTACACATAGATGTGTGCACCCACTGTCAGAGCTGTGTGAGATCACTACCATCCTGCTTTTGTGGGGGTGGGTAGGGGTGCTAAATTAGTTTTTTGTTTTTTTCCCCCATAGGTTTTTAACATTCTAAAAGCTCTTTATTCCAAAGATACTACAAGCTAGTCAATGTATTCAGTATTGTAAGTTATTGCAGAGGTATTGCAAGTATTACATATATACAACAATAATAAAATATTGACATAAAAAAGGAAATTTACTTAAGTACTTTTAAAAGCAAGTACCTCTGTACTTTTACTTAAGTAAAAATCTGTCTTTACAACTTTTATTGTAATGGAGTAATATTTGACAAGCGATTTCTGTACTTTCACTCAAGTAATGGAGTGTACTTTGTCCGCCTCTGTTTATTAGTCTTCTTTGATAGGTCAACTATTTTACTCTGTGTCTCTAAGACAAAATTAAAGGGGTCATGACATGAGAAACCAAATTTCCCTGCATCTTTTGACATAGAAGAGGTCATTGTATACTTTTTACATCCTGCAAGTTTCATAACTTAAAATGTCCTCATCATCAATAAAAAAGCATTTATGTAATAACCATTTATGAAAACGGCTCGTTTTGGATCTGAGGTACAAGGTGACGTCACCTGGGCACCGTCCGTGTTGCATAAGCCAAACTATGCCTATTTTTTATCATCGTATCGTTGTCATGCCCACAGGTGTTCAGTCGACAATAAGGTAAGATTGCGATGCCAGGCAGACGACGTGGTGTTCCTGGCTGTGGAAAAACAGCAATTTTGTAGACCTTGCCGAAGGATCCCGACGTCAGAGAAAAATGGATTCAGTTTATTTTAAGCGAACGTCCCAGTCATGTCAGTGCTAATTTACGCATGTGTTCAGTACATTTAAACAAATCGCAATATGATGCTGGCTTTGCCAAAATACTTTTGCTCAAAGATCAGGCCGTGCCAACTGTTCTGGACTAGGGTTGTGCCGATAGACGATAGTATCATGTATCGGAAAAATAAAACAAAAAAAAAAAGAAGTCAGCTTCGACGAAGCAGTCTCTTCTCCTATAATGTATTAAATATAATAATATAATATAATACATTATTAAAAATATTATTATTATTATTTTAATACATTATGGAAATGACCTGCTATCGTCGATATCTCTGCTATCGTCGATACATGATACTATCGTCTATCGGCACAACCCTAGTCCAGAACAGTTGGCACGGCCTGATCTTTGAGCAAAAGTATTTTGGCAAAGCCAGCATCATATTGCGATTTGTTTAAATGTACTGAACACATGCGTAAATTAGCACTGACATGACTGGGACGTTCGCTTAAAATAAACTGAATCCATTTTTCTCTGACGTCGGGATCCTTCGGCAAGGTCTACAAAATTGCTGTTTTTCCACAGCCAGGAACACCACGTCGTCTGCCTGGCATCGCAATCTTACCTTATTGTCGACTGAACACCTGTGGGCATGACAACGATACGATGATACAAAAATAGGCATAGTTGTCTTATGCAAACGACTGTGCCCAGGTGACGTCACCTTGTCCCTCTGATCCAAAACGAGCCGTTTTCTGAGGGTTATTACATAAATGCTTTTTTATTGATGATGAGGACGTTTTAAGTTATGCAACGTGTAGGATGTATTAAACATACAAAGACCTATTCTATGTCAAAAGATCAAGGGAAATTTTGTTTCTCATGTCATGACCCCTTTAATTTTGTCTTAGAGACACAGAGTAAAATAGTTGACCTATCAAAGAAGACTAATAAACAGAGGCGGACAAAGTACACTCCATTACTTGAGTGAAAGTACAGATACTGCTGGTCAAATATTACTCCATTACAAGTGAAAGCTGTAAAGACAGGTTTTTACTTAAGTAAAAGTACAGGAGTACTTGCTTTTAAAAGTACTTAAGTACCAAAAGTAAATTCCTTTTTTATGTCAATGCACTGTTATTATTGTTGTATGTAATATTTGCAATACCTCTGAAATAACTTACAATACTGAATACACTGACTAGCTTGTAGTATCTTTGGAATAAAGAGCTTTTAGAATGTTAAAAACCTATGGGGAAAAAACAAAACAAAAAAAATTATTTAACACCCTATACCCACCCCCACAAAAGCAGGATTGTAGTGATCTCACACAGCTCTGACAGTGTGTGTGCACACATCTATGTGCAGCCATTCATCCACATTTGAACAGAGTGAGCAGTGAAATCCTGTAAATACAAAGTGATAAGAAAGAAGAAGAAAAAAATCAAGCCTGCTTTAAAACCCAGCAACACAACTGTAGTTTTGTTTTTTTTTCGGTATAACTTTACAACAGCAACACTGCTTTAACAAAAAAGCAAAACAGCAACAGACTTATTTGCCATCAAAACAAACATTTTAAAAATGCTCTCTAATCGCTCTCTCGCTGTACTTGATGTTAAAAAAAAAAAAAAACAACACACACAGAAAGTCCTGTGCTGGCTTCTTCAAGTCCAACACCTATTGTGTTTTATTAGGAGACGCACAACAGTTCTTCTGTGGCTTTATAGGTAATATTTTCACTTACACAATTTAGCAAAATCAGACAATATTGTGTCTAATATATACCAAAATACTAACTTATTATTATTTAGTTGTTTTAAATAAATATCACATTTGCAACTGGTAAGTGTTCAAAAAATGCTGGGAAATCATTTCATTTAGCCCTACAAGAGTGATTACTGATAAACTGTCTGAAAAAAAGAATTCACTTCTGACTTTCAAAGCTGCTAACGACTTTCTACTTCGAGGATCTTGATAGAAATGTAGTGGAGTGAAAAGTACAATATTTGTCTTTCAAATGTAGTGAAGTTAAAGTCATAAGTTTTCAGAAAAAATAATACTCAAAGTACAGATACTCAAAAAGTGTACTTAAGTACAATACTCAAGTAAATGTACTTAGTTACTGTCCGTCTCTGCTAATAAAAGACCCACTGTTTCGTAAGCACTTTAAATTACCCTGAGAGGTCTTTGTGTCCCAGTATGTTGTCACAGTAGTCATGTCCTCGCAAAAAAAAAACACTCCCACGTGGAAGCTTTTACACGGAGCGACCTGTGTGTCGAGTTATTTGTCGATATGAAATAAATAGCCAAATCATAAATGGGTAGTTCACCAAAAAAAAGAAAAGAAAAAGAGACATCCTGTTGATTTACTTAGTCTCATGTTATTCCCACATGACTTTTTTCTTTAGTCAAAAGGAAAAAAAGCACCATAAGAGAAGTTCATATGACTTGTGTGATATACTCAAAGCCAGTGAGGTGAGCAGACCATGCTTTTTAACCATTCAGAATACAATGGACCATTCTTTGGAACATTAAGTCAGTCATTTCACTTGATTAACCTCAAGTCAGTGCTGAACTTGACATTGTCTGTGGCAGATTCACCGACTAGTGTTACCTTAAAATGCCTGCTAGAATGTTAAAAAACTGGCTGTTCATCTCACTGGGAAAAAGAGATAATAACAGTTATTTGTATAACCTCGCAAAACTTTGTTCACTCAGAAAACTTTTGCTTTCTTTTGCTTTCACTTTTGTGATGAAATAACATGAGGTAGCAGGAGAAACTGATTATATAAAAATGCAATATCATTGATGAAAAAGGACAAGATTAAAATGTAGTTAAAAAAAATAAAACCTCTTCATACCCAAAATGTCTCTATTTTCTACAAACAAAATAAAGGAGTAAAAATACAGACCTCTACAAGTTTTCATGCTTGGGATTGCTAGATGTCAAGAGCTTTATCTGCCTAGTGTTTTACTTTATCTTCACAACCTGGCAACCCATTCTCACACACACACACACTCACGTCTGGTTTGCTATCCTTGTGGGACTCTCCATAGGCGTAATGTTTTTTATACTGTACAGACCGTATATTCTATAGCCCTTTACCAACCCTACCCCTAAACCTACCCTTACAGGAAACTTTCTGCATTTTAAAATTTTCAAAAAAACGTAATTCTGTGTGATTTATAAGCTTTTGTACCCATTGGGACCACAATTTAGGTCCCCACCGTGACACTAGTCCCCATGAGTCTGTGTTTTTCAGGTTTAAGTCCCCCCAGGATATATACACCATACACACACACACACACACACCCACACACTCTTTTTCCCTCCCCTCTCTCTCTAACTCTCTCTCGTCTAACGGCAGAAAAAGGTTGAAAACTTTGTTAAACATTCCTGAAATTTAGCACTCTTACATTTAAGATATCTGCTCAAATAAAATTTTAATAACAGGCCAGTCCCCTGCCATCACCCCTTCTTGGTGATGATTAGTAATAAATCCAAACATGCATCTCGAATATATTGTTTGTGACTGAGGCTGCTAAATAAATACACTTACGCATCCTCTGCACCACAATACAAAGTCCTTTTTTGTTGTTGTTTTAATAGAAAAACATTAACATATATCGGAATTATTGGAAATAATATTAAGAATATCATTGTTTTAGCTTTTGAGTTTTACTAGTTTTCATAATGTAGAGATATTATATGACATATACTGTAATAGATATGGTAATATAATAAATCAGGAAACTAGATAAGTCAAATAAACCATGTGTGTGCTTATAGGTAAAAGTGCAATAATTTCTCAAATAACAACAGTCATGATCAGTAATATGATTTTAAGCTAAATTGTGATTATCAGTATAGCCATTACGCAGCATGACTGAGATGTTTCAATTGACTAAAACTAGACCAAAATTCACAGACTTCCCAGAAAAAAAGAAAAAGAAACAGCTGACAAAACACTAAAGCGAGCGCAAAGTTTCTCTATAAAACGCAACTGCATTAAAATATAATTTTTCTAATTTTTCTCATATTTTTAACATCACCTAGAGGATCAATAGAACTTTAGATTTATGTAAAAACAAGAATCCGCAGTGACAGTCCAATTTTCCTCTTGGGTGTTTAGAGATTTCTGAGTACTAAAGAAAAATTGGATAAAAAAAATCTGAAAGAGAAAAAAACTATTTGCAAGTTTTGTTGTTGTTTTTTTTTTTACAAATTGTTCACACTCTTTTTACTTCAATGAAACTCTTCTAACTGTTAAAGTAACTGTTCAGCATGCCTGCAATAACTGATAATAATATTTATTTATTTGTATGAATAATTATAAATTCACACATTTGAGACGATGGGTTCTCAAATGAGAATTAAAGATAAAGACTACAAAGCACATGCATAGATAGATAGATATATATATCTAGATTGTGTCCCACAATTCTGATTCTTGTATAAGAACATTTACACTGTCTCTGAGCTTTAAAGGCCTGTGTAAATCCAACTTTTCGTGCTACACATGCTGCTTCTGATTCAGCTTCACCAATGTCAAACTCTGTCTACGGTATGTGTGCATGAGGTTTCATGTGTCTGCGGGACGCCCCTGGCAATCTGCACTGCTAAAAGAGATGGTGAACTCTTGTTCATAACTCAAAATTGCTCTGACCTTCCTCGAACAAACAAAAGCTGCCAGTGCAACAGACAGATTCAACAAACGTACATGGTGCACACCACCCTGTAGAGCAGCAAAAGCTGCTGACTGTAGGCAAACACACCACCACATCCCTTCTTTCTTCCTTTTCCTCATGTCATCCATTCCTTTTGTCTCTGTATACGTGATGCAATCTCATTTCTTGCCACTATTTCTCTCTCTGTCTCTGTCTGCCTGACAGTAGCTCTTATTCTCCAGTAACACCTTTCATAAATGGCAGGGTGAAAGGTGCCCACCGAAGGTAATAGCACACCTAATCAAATTTCCCCCACTGAGAAAAGAACAGGAGAATGTAATAAAGGAAAAGAGGTGGAAGCCGGAGCGGATCAACCTGCCCCGTCGTCCATCCACACCAGGACCTTGTCCCTCCATCAGTGATGAAGAGAATGAAAAACTGCAAGGAATATTGAAGAAAGCAGAAACTGGATGACATGGTGATGGAAACCGATCCAACACTGGAGTAATGAGAAAGAGAAGAGATGAAAGAGAAGTGAGAAAAACAGAATGGGAGAATGACAATGGGGCAAATTCACTATAAATGAATAGTCTCTGCTGATAGCGTCATTTACTTGGAAATGCTGTCTGGGTTGGTTTGGAGCACGATTCACTAAAGGAAATGATACAAACATGATCACAATGCAATTTGCACATCGTAAATCCCAATTTTGTAAGTGGGAATGGAGTCTTAGGTATTTATTTGATACATCAGGCTTTTATGGTAATTTACTGACCATAACATCTAAAACATAAAAAAAATAATGCATTTTTGAAGCATTTCTATTCATTTAATTATTTTTTTCTGTTAATAAAAGAACCTTTTAAATTGGCATTGTAGACAAAAACAATAGATCAAAATAAATATCAGCATATTAAAATGATTTCTGAAGGTTCACGTGACACTGACGACTGAGTCATTTCAGCTTTGCATTTAAAACTTTAAAATGACATTTAAAAAATAATGTGTCAATTTACTTTGAAAATATATTCAATTACACCAAGTTATTTTCAATGTAATACATATCACAATATTACTGTTTTTTTTTCTGTATTTCTGATCAAATAAGTGCAGCTTTGGAGCGTATAAGAGACTTCTTTCAAAAAGACTAAAAGTGTTGAATGGTAGTGTATGAAATGTATCACATGAATGATATTATAAGTATTATAAATCTTTTATTTTATACAAATAAAATTATCGTAGTAAAACACATTTTTATTTTGAAAATCAGAGCAGGCTATGTACAGTATATAAAAACGAATATACATTTTCTCTTAATAAATCTTGGTAAAATATTTCAGAAAATGATTTAATTTAATCAGATTATTTGATGATCACTTTTAAATGTGGTGGGCATACTGCATTACAATGAAGATTTAAATAAATACACTTTAAGTATTCAATATATTAAACTGTATTTATTTTTAAAGAAAAATATTTTTCTTTAAGACTGGTCATATGTATTTAATTATGTTACATAAAAACGTAGATTAGTCTACATTGAATCCAAAAATAAGATTACAGCTTGGCTAACTGCTAGTTGGTCAGACTAGTTTTAATACACTGTCTTAACACAGAGAATACGTTTAAGCAACTGGCCCCAGATTAATAATGTTTTGACCAATGCATTAAATATGATACACATAGAATTATATGGCTAATGTGTGCTCAGCTACAGTGTGCATCTGCATAAACATTGCCAGTTGATGCTCTTCTCCATCATTTGATTTTCATTTGATTGATTACTGCTGCAGTGATCAATAGAAAATCTCTTTTAAATGTGTTTGCGCAAAAAAAAGGCAATGACTTGATCTAAATTCCCACAGTGCAGCATTATACCGGGTGCAAAGAATGCCTGGTTAAACTGCATTGTGGGTGGTTAATGAATAAGTCAAAGGTGGAGCAACTGTTTAGTAAATTAGCCCCTGGATATCTATAAAGTGTGCTGGAATTTAACAGAGAATAAAAGAGTAGAAAGAAACATAAGAAACAGACCGAGGGAGTAGCTCAAGCAATAAGGGAAAGTGAGAAAGGAGCCAGATGAAAGAGGAAAATGGATCATACACATGCTTCTTTTGTCTTTAAGAATGCCTGAGCCAGCTGGAGAGATTAGAGCTCTGGACGTCCCAGAAGACCTAGATTAAAGCTAACATGCTTTATTTAGTCCTAAACTCCTGGTCTTAGATCAATGCCAGACTGGATTAAGCAGAAATATGTCATGTGACATGACTACTGTAGGGACTCCCTGACAAAGGCAGCTGGGTAACTCAGTTAATATTCCATTCAATTTCACAATATCAAATTAAGCGATGGCAAATTTCTGTTTGTTTGTGTGATTTTTACTTTTAGATTGTATTATTTATTTAGTGGATTGATTAGACTTTGGCATGTAAACATGTGTAAGCACAATGTTTAGCAGCCACTTGAAACCTTGCAACTTTAAACATAAAAAACAACTACTACATGAAAATTTTGACATGAACTACTACTACATGAACACTACATAGACTTTTCAAACTTGATAATCTTACATTAAGGAAATCATTTACTCATCACATTTTGTTCCAAACCGGTATGACTTTCTTTCTTTTTCTGAAGCACAAAAGGAAACTTTGCAGAGAATATCTCGGCTGCTATTTCCCATTAAAAAGTCCACATGACTTGTACACTATAATAGCAGCCAGCATGTACAACCTTTTTACATGGTAGAAAGTAAGTTATACAGGTGTGAAAGAACATGATGCCTAATAATGACATGTTTTTGAGCGGAAAATTCTGATAATTAAGCATGATCTACAATACATGTGCAAAGTATTTTAATAATTAAGTTTTAATAAGCTGACTAATACAGGACTGAGTTTGTGGCTCTAGTTAGGTTCAGCCATAATCTTCAATACAACTTCTAAACAGCTTAGAGAACAAACGGGAAACACAAAGAACTGCTTTGAAATATATTTATATCACTATCACTGTTGTGTTTTAGCTCATAGACACAGATTTCCCGCCTCAATTCAAGCAGCAAAAATTCAACATTACTACAGTTTTCCCACAAATTTAATCCTATAATATAAAATGTAATTTATTCATGTGAGGACAAAGCTGAATTTTCAGCATCATTACTCCAGTCTTCAAGTGTCACACGATCCTTCAGAAATCAATATGCTGCGCAAATAATTATTTTCTATTATTTCAAACCAAATATCAACGGGGGGGGGGGGGGGGGGGGGGGGGGGGGGGGGGGGGGGGGGGGGGGGGGGGGGGGGGGGGGGGGGGGGGGGGGGGGGGGGGGGGGGGGGGGGGGGGGGGGGGGGGGGGGTTGTTTGGGGGGGGGGGGGGGGGGGGGGGGGGGGGGGGGGGGGGGGGGGGGGGGGGGGGGGGGGGGGGGGGGGGGGGGGGGGGGGGGGGGGGGGACGGTGCGGCTTCTATATTTGTGGAAACTGATACTTTTTTTCCCAGAATGAACGAAGTTCAAAAGAACATTTCTGAAATATTTTTTTCTTTGATTGATTTAATGGAAAAAAACATTCAAACAAACTAGAGGAGACCATTTTTCAGTATGTTTATACTCTGCTTTGGTGAAAAGAAAAAAGAGAGAAAGAGAGTCGGAGAGGAGAGAGAGAGAGAGAGAGAGGAAATACAACATTTCTGATACCGATAAGTGCATACTGCTATGCAAAAGGCCTGTTTACAGGCGTTTCATTTCTGTGGTGCCACACTGAGCTTCATGATAACACTGGGCTTAATCTTTCAAGTTTACAGACTTCCACCCAACCGCATTTAATGCGGAAAATTACACCTGTCAGTGCAGAGCTCAGTTCATTAATGCTATTTCCAGATCTGTGGAGAAATGCGATTAAGAGTATGATGACACACAAGACTGCAAATCCACACTTAATTACGACCAGCGCGTTTTTTCCTACTGCATCCATCAACATGCTTTCCTATCTTCCAGATTAGTTTGAGCATGCAAATAAGACTCAGAAATGGACGAAACAACTTTTGGACGAAGACCCGCTTGGGTCACTAATTCAGTATTCTAACAGGAAGGAAAAAGTGAGATGCGCTGTTAACCATTTCCTATCGGGTAAGATTAATATGCTCAGTTAGGCTTGCCATAAGAGTTGAAATGCTGTCTAAGTTCAGTTTAAACAGCAATTGATCCTAACTCCCTCAGTTTTATAATATTTTCTCCCATTCCTATTGGAGAAACTCGACAACAGTCATTGTTTTTGCATTGATGACACAAGCAGAATGGAAATGAAGCACTTCGGCTTTACGTATCTGCTGCATATATTTCTTTGACAGCTTTTAACAACTTCAAAATATATTCCAAAGCACACTCTTAAGTCAATCAAATGGTATTAAAATCCTTCCTTTAATATCTCTGTTGATGTCCAGTTATCCTAATCCCAATATTACTATTTGATGATTTGAAGAAAATCTTTATTTAAACACATTAAACATGTATAGTGACCCCAAAAGGAATTCGGACGCTTCTGAAAACTTAACTTAAAGATGTAAAACATCAAACATGCAAAACATGAAACCCTATGGTATCTACAAACAAATGCAGACAGAGCTTTTTTCAGAACTAACTTCACTTTCCAGTCAAGGCCCAAGTTCATTTTAGAAGACGTGTGAAGTCAGTAAAAAAAATACAAAAAACCTTGCTTTGATATTCTGTTCTGTAATGCAAAGATCATCTGTGTTTCTCCAATGCCAGACACTGTTATGTCCCAGGGGTTGATTTTTATTAAAACTAAAAAAAGTTTAAACATTTTTTTTTTTTTTTGTTGTTTTTCTTATTGTCACCCTGAAACTCTTATGTTTTAACCTTTGTTCCCGAGCAGATTTTCAATCTAAAAGTATGAAAATTATAATTATAAAAATGATAAAAATATGAATTAACTGTGACAATCGAACAAACAGTGAAATAAAAATAAACCATGTCAATATTTATTGTGTAAAAATTATTTGTATTAATTTTTCAAAACCTGTGGCTGCCCTTTTATTTTTCATCTAAATATTTTTTTTCTCAAAAAATGTGTGTACTTGTTTACCAATGAAACAACAGTGTTAGTAAAGAGCTTGAGATGAAACCAATTATACAAACTAGTGAAAGTGTGAAAAGTGTGTTTTAAGACACTTTTTTCCAATTTTTAAGTTCCCCAGGACCAAATGTGCCCATATTGAAAGAACACACTCTATACAGTTCAGCAGTCTCGCTTAAGCGGCCTAATATGTTTTGGGGAGAAAAATATTACAACTTACAAGTTCCTGCTCTGTCTGCAGTGAAAGAAAAAAACATCTCTAATGAGCTGCCTCTTTTTGTCAAATTTTGATGTGCGGACCTTATTAAGATAAGTACTGTACATGTTCGTTTTTTCCCCCGCTTTGGTACTATTTTCACAAGTAAGGGGTATATTTTCAAAACTCTTGGTACAAAAATCCAAACTGATCACACTTGTAACGCCACTAGTCATTCTTTCAAAGCTGATCTCATGCTGTCATTACAATTATTACAACATATTTTCATCCACAAAATCATTGTTTCAAAACATAAGGTTATTGCATATATATATATTGAGAATATTTGATTTAATCACCAAAACACAACAGCATGATCTTCTTTCGATTTGGTTCTTTTAACAATCAGTTCGTTCAAAAGTAAACAATGCAAGATACATGTTTCAAACACTGATCTATAATAGAGAACATATATATATAGATCAGTGTGGTTTCAAGCACCTTTGTTGCTGAAATAATAACAGAAATACAGGCAATGATTGTCATGTTAAAAAATACACTTGCACGATGATTGTTTTGTACACTGTAATGGATTATAAGATAACTAACAAACTGGTAAGATTTTAAAACAGTTTCATATTAAATCAATATCTTTTATCACCATAATTATTTATGTGGTGAAATGTTGGTTTGACTGCACCGTTTCCCTTAAATGTCCGTCTAGTTTGAACTTGCCGCTTGCTCTCAACTGCTTCGCGTCGGGGTCCTGATCACCCTGTCGGGGGTTATTCTGCGATAACAACCGGCTGGATGTACATTAGCGACTTACTGTAATGTGTCCAGATAGTAATGCCATCTGTCTCCATCCATCTCTGATCAGTTCCTCTCCCTTGTATCCTGCTGTATGTTCACAAATTGCTAAATATTGTACTAAGACAACTGAAAATAACGAATTTTTTTTTTAAAGTACACTTTTTATGATCTTGTGTATTAGTACTAAAAGTTTTTTGTTATTATTATTATTTAACCGGTGCTTGTGAAAATAGCACCAACGCAAATAAAAAAAAACTGTAATAGACAAAGCTGAGAGGAACAACAATATCTGAAGCCCTCAAATTCTTTATAAATACATTACCAGGACAAACTTCAGTTGAAACTGAGGATGGGCTAGTTTATGGTAACTGACCTCTGTCCATAGCTAGACTCCTTACGGCGACAATGCAGGGTCACAATCCTGTGACCTTCTGTTCTGACATCTTGACTAACCATCCAGAGTGTTGGGTTACTGGGTCGAGCGCCAAGGAACGCCACTCCATCTTTTAACTTCACCCTGCAGTGTAGAGAAAGACAAAAAAGAGAAACATCAATGCACTACAGTAAATACATCCCAAAAGCAAATACCATTCAGAAAGTTTAATGCTTCTTTAAGCATTTTTGACATTACTGAGTGTTACACTGGTTGAATCCGGCATCATCTTTTAATGTACATGCATAAGGGCCAATGCAAAAAAAGCCCAGTTAAGGCACCTGTGTAGTTATTACAGCACTTTCCATTTCCAAAGCATTCACCTATGCCAGCAGATTAACAACTGTGTCAACTGTGCAGACCACTTTCTACAGGACCTATCGCTCTCCACTATATCTCTCTGCATTACACTAAATGAGATATTTCTATGGAGCTGACTGAGTCCTGCAACTGCTGAAGTGCTTTAGTCTCTCCTCTATGGCCTACTGGAGAACCATCCACCTTCATATTGAGCATTTAACCAGACACCTGATTATAACTATTATAAGCTTTCATTTTTGCCAGCTCAAGAGCTCTCATAGTTAAGTAGAGCCTGTAGCAGATTGTGTATCCACCACTTGAGTTGTGGATAATCTACTCAGAGTTAAATCTCATTTTACTCACTATAAATAAAATCACTTTTGAATGATCTTATGATCAAATTAAGATAAAAAAATAACATTCTGACACATGCAGATAAATGCATTTTATTAATATATAAAATAAAATTGATAAAATGACATGCATTTTATTAATAACTAAAATTAATCACTACAAATTCCATGAATTTAGACATCACAACATTATAAATGTACAGCATGAAATATTTTGGCGACTAAAAAATTCCCAATTAATGACCAATACACCCAGTTGATGTCAGTAATATTTATTTATGTTACATGCTTCATTTATTGTTGTTTCACGTTGAAAACTCGTACTTTCCATAGAGGAACGCTGCCGCACCAGGCTGCTTTATTTAATCAAAATATATACATATTTTATATTGTTGAAAAATTATTTCAATTTCTAATATTGTTTTTCTGTTTTAATATATTTTTAAATGTAATTTAATCTTTACTCCCGCTCAGTGTCACATCATTCTTCAGAAATCATTCAAGTATGCTGATTTGGTGCTCAAGAAATTTCTTGTTATTATCAGTGTTGAAAGTTGTGCTGCTTAATAGTTTAGTGACAACCTTTTTTTTCAGGATTCTTTGATAAAAAGGAAGTTCAAAAGGATAGCATTTATTTGAAATAGAAATCTCTTTGTAATATTATAATTATTTTTATTTTGTTTGCCATGCATGCTGCTGTGGCCAACTCTTTTCCCAGTGAAAATAAAGCAGGAACTCATGGTTAACATGTACTGTGCACAATGGCCTTAAGAGTTTCAGCGACTAGTAGGATCCAATAATCCAATACTGTGCACACAGAAAAAAAACATACAAAGGAATAATAGTCAAACTGAAAGAGCTACTGGGGAGAAAGGCGGAGAATTTAGACCAATTCACCCAGACACACTAGCGTGTCATCGGTAATGAAAAAGCAGAGTGGATGTGAGCTTGAATAGATTCCATTCTCCCCGTGCTCTGAACCGCTCAAGGCCAGCAGAGGTAGAGAGCAACAGAGGTACAGGCCGACCACAAGTCGGTAATAGGATGACAAATGTCCCGCAAACAGCCAATAAAAAGACTCAGTTGGGGGTGGGACAGCATTAGCATGTGACAGGGGGCCATAATTGACCCAGGGGAGATAACAGATGGAGAGGGACCCGAAATGAGAGCGGTCTAGCTTGGCCACACATCCCTCATTACTAGCCTCCTCTGATCCTTGCAGACCGGTCCTATGATTCATAATTGGTTTCACCATTGGGCGTCAATGCGCGTTTGTTCGAGCACACAGTGCTTCATTAAATTTGTTAAAGCTGGTCTATGAACAGATGTGGTCAGATGGAGAATAATGAGCTGAGTGATGGCAGAACAGTTCTGAGAACAGGATATATCAACAAATATGAGCGTCTTGCTATAGTTTGCTAATGTTTATCTTTACTCTCATGTCTCGAAAGACTAGGGCAAAGGACAACTGTCCCTAAATCTGCAGTTGGTCTCTGACCAACATGCTTAAAGTTTAAAGGGTGGCAGATTGTGGTGTCACAGTAGATCAACTCATTACAAGTGTAACATATTCTCGGCAGAAGCATAATACCCCTGTGGCTGAACCCGAGTCTGCAGCTGATGCTTTTTGCATATGCTACAACTCCTTTAAAACTGTCTGCAGCTCACATACTATCACAGTACAAGAACATGCTAAATCCATGCAGATTGTAACAGACTATTTTTACATTTTCAGGTTGAAACCTAATGCTTATACAAATTAACTTTAAAGTGCCTTTACCTCACCAAACAAGAACCAACAATGTTAAAGCTTAATGTGAAGAGAGAGAGAAAATGAAACTCACAAGATTTCAAACATTTCTGTGCAAACGCACAAACCAGCAATGACTAATTTGCCAAAATAAACCAATATTTACTGCCAGAAGTGAAAATATATCTGATCTATAATGTATTGTTGTTATCCCCCCATTTTACCATAATAAAGGATGCAAATCTGAGGATTAAATGTGAATAAAAGCAGAAAGGAAAGCCTCCTTCAAAAAAGACCAAGGGTGAGATGTGAGTGAGGATTTGGGAAAAGAAACAAGAGATTCCATGTTTACTCTAGAGGAATAACCCACGGAACATTACATTTTTTTTTTTTTTAATTTGAACATTTTTGAGCAGCTTGCAACAGAACACACAGCCAACATATGGCTTTAATCCAAATTTAAGGGCTCACAGTGTTATTTTAGTATTGAGACAGTACTAGTTTTTAATACATTGAATTAGTATTCATTTTTATATTTTCATTTTAATGTTTTTTTTTCCATTATTATTCATTGTATTGTTTTAAAGAAGTTAAACTAAATAAAATTGTGAAATGGTGCATTTGCAACTATTTTTATTTTTATAAAAAAACTCACATACCTCTCATTTGACACAAACACATCCACATCACATGCATGATGCAACATTTGGTTGCTAAACTATTATTTCTTTTGAAAACATGACTTTGTACGTCACTTGTGCCCTAATATCTGTGTACAACAACCTTGACGTGCGCTGGGGCGGTGGTCACACTGACAGGCACAGCCCTACTGTACACTCTACTGTACTGTGACTGATATGTGTGTTGTTTGTGTGTGTGTGTGTGTGGTGTGTTTGTACATGCAATTTTTGCATTCCTGACATTAAATTCATTAATAGTTGCTATGGAATACAAGTTGCAGACATCCATATGATACTCAAGTTTTAACTGGGTCAAAAAAGCACTCAAGTTAAACTAATTGCATTAAACATAAATTTAACCTTTAATTTAATACATTTTTATTTAATTGCAAATAACATGCATGTTTTAAAAATGTCAGACAAAGTCAGTTTACAACTTGGCTGCATAACTGAAATGCCATGAGCAAAGATGGCATATTTCAAATCACATACTTCCAAGGGTCCTGCACCAACTGAGCTTCTTCCACTGAGATTAATGTGAATACAAAAAAAAAAGCATATGTTTCATAATGTACTCTTTAATAAATCTCAAAATTCTATATCTAACTGATAGCTGAGAAACTGAAGTTCACTGAAAAATATTTGGTGCATGATTTATAGAAATTGCTTTTAGATTTCACAAATAATTACAATGATCACATTGTGATATGAGAAATTCTGAAGTAAAATTTCTTGTAAAACTTCAATTTCCTGCCCAATAATCAATTTTACAGCATTGGTACTGCCAAAAGCTTGCTGAATATTTTCCCATTCCTTCAAACGCACCTGCAGACTGATTTTAGAGGGATTTAAGGAGTGTACAAACCTTTGATGGCCAGCTTGTTTTGTTACAGAAGACTACATTTATGTCACAAACTCAAATAGTGCACAAGCAGTGAAATACTGTCTCTGCAAGACTGGATAGCTTTTAAAATGT